>OX422218.1:55125871-55820871 GCA_949130495.1 Sambucus nigra
ATATATATATATATATATATATATATATATATATATATGTTAGTGGGTTATTTTTGCATTTTGTGTTTTTAGGGGGTTTCATCTACCTTACTAATTTAGGGAATTTTTTTGTTATCACTTATTTTTTGTGGCATTGTGTAGTTCGCTATTACAAATAGGTATTTTATTTAGTTTGTAACCTTTTAACTCTAGCCTTGCATTCCTATGTGTTTTGTAGCGTGGTAGGTATCTTGGGCTATGTTCACATTTAGCTTGGGTTATGTTTGCATCTAACAATTAGATTATTTATCCCATTGAGGTTTTTTGATAATTTTTTAAATTTCGAAGTTCTCAGTGTGCCAGTGAAATTCATGCTTTTGTTTCCAGGCATGTCATAATGAGGATACGGTCTTTGGGACACCGTTCACAATTAAGCTTGAGTTGGGATACCGTTCAACTTTGAGCCCCATCCCACCCCATTACAAATGTGCATGAGTTGTTTGATCCGATTGACTATTTATATTTTTTATTAGATTGAAAAATAATTATTGTATTTAAGTATTATTTTTATCATCATTTTGTAGGTAAAGTTGTGAATAATGATAATTTGGTTTATATAATGTTCAGGATAGACTATTTGTATAGCTAAGTAGCTTTGGTTTCTTAAACATATGGATAGTCAAATAAATAAATGTTATTTTGCCCAAATTTTCTAGATCGTGTACATATTTTTGTGTTTTATAATAAATTTTATGATTACAAGTCTTAGTCGACGTAGTTTTTTCTTACAAGTTTTACTGGGATTATTATTTAGCCATCAAATCAGTTTGTATTTATAAATTTTTACGTCAATATTTGTTACATGATTTTTTGAAACGACTCTTTTTTTCTTCTAATTTTAGTGGATTCTGATTTTAAAAAGTGATATTTTTACACATAATCATAATTTTTTTTGAAGTTCAGTGGTGTCACTTGAATATAAGAAGAAAATATATGCTTGAAGCTCTTAATTTTGGGGTGTTCACATTTATCTTTCGATGTTTTCTTATTTTGAAGGGTCATTCGCATATGGTAATCATAAAAGTTAAGTATATTTATTTTGTCCTTCGTTGTCCACGGTGTATGTATGTATGTACAGAAACATGGTGTCTGTAGGTATATAAATACTACATATGGTTCAATCAACGACGTACACTTTCAAAAATTTGTGTCGTGCCTTCAGGCACAGGCATACCGTAGTATATATATATATATATATTTTAAATTTACGAACTATATAAATTTATATATTTAAAAAATATAAAGAGTTTAAAAAAAATTACTTTTAGTGAATTGCCACTCAGGGGTGGCAAACAAAAACATGTCCCCCCGGGCAAATTGTACTTGAGGGTTACATGAAAAGTAAATTCCAAGATAAATTTAGGCAATATATATAAATGTAAGGAATGTTATAAATATACGGAATATATACATATGTGAAATATACGCAATATACATATATACTAAAATATATGAAATATACATATGTACGAAATATATAAATATACGGAATATATTAATATACAAAATATACGCAATATACTAAATATATACATATATGAAATATACGGAATATATGTATTTTCAAATTTACGAACAATATATATTTCTATATTTACAAAATATAAAGAGTTTAAAAAAAATTACTTTGAGTGATATCCCCCCCCCCGGCCAAGAATTGATTTCTACCTTAAGGTGACAAATTGTTCGTAAGACTGTTGTACATGAAAAACAAATTCAAGATAAACTTAGGCTATCAATTGGCCAAAAAGTTGAAATTTTTCAAAAAACTTCAAATTTTTAATTCTAGCCTTGGAATTGAAATGTTATCAAATGGAGTCTTATATCAAACAATATAGAATTGGGTTTCTTTAATCAAACTAATTCAATGCCACACCAATTTCTTCTAAAATATAAAAATATTTAAATGTGTCAAATATTATAGTTCTATATTTATAGAATAATGATACAGAGACACACTTTGAGAACACATTCGAAGCCACATAACACGTGTCATTTTATCATTTATGAACAATTGCGAACACGGGACATATTTTGGGGACTCATTTGAGTTTTCGATATTACACTCAAGCTACTTTAATGTTTTTAATAATTTCATTTAACTAGAAATCCTAGAATTAGGATCTCTAATATTAGTGGTTATACCCCCTCTCCATATATAGGGTAAGGTCAACGGACATTTGTCCCCTCCGAATCCTGCAGTTAAACGAGAATTTTGGGCACTGGGTACGACTTCTTTATGTAGTCAGAATACCCAACATTTTGCTACCCCATATGCAAATATTTATTTTTTAAGAATAAAAAATGAAATAAAAATATTATATTTCCTATATGCCAAATAGAAAAGTTGGAAAGAGTCCTAAATTCATAAAATCCCAATATTTATTTTTTCGAAAACTTAGTAGGGGTTCCCTCCCTTGTCAAAAGAACCTAATAAAAACCATTTCAAGTTCTTCTCAACTACTGACTAAATTCTGTTTTAAAAAAAACAATATGAAAGCCAATACAGCCAATAGAGTGTAAATCAATTTAGTAAACTGAAACCCTAAATAATTTACTTAAATACAAGCATTGAACGAGAGAAACCAAACTTAAAAACAACACAAATAGCCAGCTAGAGAGTGTTAGTTTGAGGTTTAACCCACAATCTTGATCTTCTTGTTCATCATCATCTTTGTTGTCTTTGTTCTTTGTTGCAAGGAACTTAGAAATTTAGAGTGCGCTTTAAGATTTTTATTAAGAATAAGGCTTAAAAGTTTATAGCGGGACGTTTTGTCTAAACCTCAAGTTTAGACGCGTCTAGACTTTCGTTTTATCGCGTTTTTTATGACACTGACTAAAACAAACATAAATTTGAATTGTGTTCTGCGTCTTAAAAACCTCAATCCGTATCATATCAATCCAAAACATGATCAAAAAATATAAATTATTACCCTACCTACCAATGGGGAAAGCTACACGCTCCATGTAGGACTTAATTTGATAATGAAGAGAGCAATCAATTAATCCTGAAAATATTTTCAATATTGAACTCATTTACACCCCATAGGTAAAGTACAACCCCATGCGGTATACCTATAATAATTGATGTTAGAGCAACACTTATGGGTACCTCAAATTTGGAAATGAGTAGTCTAAATTTGCAGTACAGAAAGGAAGAAAACTGCTATGCGCGTTTTTTTGAAAGGGTAAAAAAAATAAAAACAGAAATAAGCCAAAACAACGTCGGTTTATGCCAAAACGACGTCGTTTTGGTCATTAAAAATCCAAACCTTGCACGGAACATCATGTTCTGCTTAAGGTTATCCCAAATTCCATTTTCACTCCCAAATCTCTTAACCCTTTAATCTTCGCCCCCCGAATTAATATCCTCAACTCCCACCTACATTTCACCTACTCAAATTAAATCCAACACTCTATTTAAATCCAACCACGGTAAATAATCTTTATCACTTCAAAAAAAATAACATCACCAAGTAATCCGGCCAATACAAGGTAAATCCTCTGTTTATTTTTTTTTGTAAATTATTTAGTTGTAAATTATTTTTTGTAAATTATTTTTTTGTAAATTATTTATAAAGAATATCAGTAATTATTTATAAATATTATTTATAAATAATATTTGTGAAATAATTTCATATAAGTGAAATATGTTAGGTTTTTTGTGATATATGAAATATGAAATTATTTGTGATATATTTTTCTGCTATATTTGTTATAGTAAATAAATTAGTAAATATTTAATTTAATGTTAGGTTTTTTTACGGTCCTATATTTAACAAATTATTTAAGTGAATTTACAAAAATAATATGTTTTTATATTTTTTAAATAATATCTTCCTTTTATGTTTTTTAAATAATATCTAGTTGTGTATTTGTAATTGTCGTATTTATTACGTATTTAGTAATTATCATGTAAATTTAGTAATTAGCTGATGTGTATAAAAAAATTTAGTAATTAGCTGATGTGTAAATTTAGTAAATTTAGTAAATATTAAACGGTTCGGTTATGTTTATTTTATGTTTATGTATTTAAGAAACTATTTAAGTGGATGTTTATAAAAAAAATAGTGAATGTGTATAAAAAATTATTTAATAAATTATCGATTCGTTATGTTTTTTAATAAATTATCTATGTTGTTATTTTATTTAAATAATAATATGTTCTATTTATGTAAAGATTTCTTAAATTGCAGTGTTGATAATGGAACAAATTGGAAAGAAATTTAGACGGGCTGTTGGGGCTAGAAAGTCTCGAAAAATGGGAGAAGGTAGTCGACAGGCCGAAACTACTACTGCCGAGCGACCTATAGTTTTTGAGAACTATAGGCGTATAGTGGACGACGGAGATCACATTAAACCTTCTCCGGACACGGCCAAAAACGGGAACTCAATAAAGATGCGTGGCAATTGGCATAGTCTTAGGGCCACTTACAAATATTTAAAAACATATCCTGAGGTTATACAGTTTATACACCGTAGCGGTTGGGGAGATTTGTTGGATGCTCAAATTCCAAAGACAAGTTGGGGATTGGTACAAGCGCTCGGCGAGCGTTGGTGGGACATAACAAACACGTTCCAACTACCAACCGGGGAACTCACCATTACTCCTTATGATTTTACGATTTTGACTGGTTAGTTTCTGCATATAAAAAATAAATTCAATATTAACATTGATTAGTACATTAATTAAATTTACAACTGATTGTTATCCTTCCCATCTTGCAGGTATTCCTATCGGAAGCGGTCCTATGCTACCGATGAGTGACAGAAAATACTTGATTGTAATTGACGGAAAAACTCAAATACGGGCTGACATTATACATAGATACTTTCCCGGCATCGAACCAAATTGCAGTGATTCATGTGGCGTGAAAGTGTCGAACTTAAATAAGTGGTTCGAGGCCATAAAGTTAAATACTGTGATTGTTGGGCCTGAAGACATTGCTAGGGTTTTTTTATTTTTTTGTGTGGGACATATTTTTTTCCCGACCGCAAGAGACAGCGTTCCTATTGGTTGGTTGGCTGCTTTGGAGGATTTGGAGATTGTGGGATAATACGATTGGGGTTCTGCAATTCTAGCTCGCATATACTACTCTCTCCATCTCTTGTCAAGATGTCGCGTCGACTCTATGAATTGTTTTTGGCAACTCATATTGGTAAGAGAGATCCGCGTCGACTCTATGAATTGCATGTTTTTGGCAACTCATGTTGTTATCTTTATTATTAATGTTGTATTGTTCAGATTGACGCAAATTCAGTTCACAATATGAAGCTTCATTTCACAAATTAACATGCAATGATTCCGTTACATTTAATTTAGCAATAAACAAGATATTAATAAACATGCAATGATTCAAATTAACATGAATAGTAAAGGTGATGAAAGAAAAACTAGTAAAAATCCTTCCAATAAGCATTTCTCCTCAACGCACACCATGTCATTAGGCCTTCAAAATTATCACCGAACGTGCGAATGTATGCATTCACCGCCTCCTCATATGGATCGTCTTCCTCATCCAATGGTTGCATATCTTGTTGAACCCTATTGAAAATGTTATCAAATTCCTCGATGTCGTCTTTAATTTCCAACCATCGATCCATCAAGTTTCGCGGGCTTTGATATTCATGCCTCGGTAGCAACTCATGATATTTGTCGGCAATTATTTCCCAAGGGGTTCGTAGATCAATAACTTGGCTAATCTCACAACCAAAAAGACCGCGTGGAAATGAATCTATCAAGGCTTCAGCCAAGAACTCATCAATCACATCTTCGTAAGATGCCATTGTGCTCATTAGCACTCAATCTGGCCATTCACATTTATAGTAGTATAATTAACCACATAAACCATCCTAGCTATTCCGCCCTTGTTCTTCCGCTTAGTATGATCCGAGCTACATCTTCCGCCCTAGATTATCCGCCTAATGTCTTCCGAGCTACATCTTCCGCTCTAGATATTCCTGCCAAGATTATCCGCTCTACATCTTCCGCTCTAGATATTCCGTCCTACATCGTCCACCTATTATAAATATTACAACCAATTATACTTTAAGTTCATCAACATATTGCAACATATTATTAATAGAAGAGCTTCAAATTCTCTTTACTGATCAAACGTCATACCAAAAAGAATACGAAGAATACGAAGAATGGAAGAATACGAAGAATACGAAGAATTACAAGCCGTGCAAATCGCCCATTCAAATACCGCCAAAAAGAAAAAGAAAATAGCTATGAGCCATATGCAACAAATTCAAAATATGGCCCTTCATAACATAGTTTGTGATTCCCATGAGGATCAAACAAGGAGGACGATATGTCGGACCAGAGAGGTGGGCCATGATAGACTAATCACCGACTACTTTGGTGAAGCATCGGTATACAAAGACTACCATTTTCGGCGACGTTTTAGAATGAATCGAGCCCTATATGTACGTATTCATGATGCCGTATGCAGTTACGACTCCTGGTTCATACAAAAACCAGATGCACTTGGTCGTCTTGGCCTGTCCTCGCATCAAAAAATCGTTTCTGCACTGCGAATGTTAGCATATGGGTCTTCTGCTGATATAAATAGAGAGTACCTGTGTATCGGAGAATCGACAACCCAGAAGGCATTGGTGCGATTATCCCTTGCCATTGTGGGGATATTTGGCCCGGAGTATAACAGAAAGCCTACCGCTCTCGATGTGCAAAGGCTTACTGAACAAAATGCGGAGCGTGGATTCCCCGGAATGCTGGGGAGCATAGACTGCATGCATTGGGAGTGGAAAAATTGTCCAACCGAATGGCATGGGCAATATACTGGACATAAAAAGTCACCGACAATTATACTAGAGGCGGTAGCATCACATGACCTTTGGATATGGAGGTCATTTTTCGGGATGCCGGGTAGTTGTAATGATATTAATGTATTGAACAGATCTAGAGTTTTCTCTGATCTTGTCCGCGATGAGACTCCACCAATCCAGTTTGAGATAAATAACAACGTATATGATATGGGGTATTTTTTAGCGTATGGCATTTATCCACCTTACGCTAGTTTGGTGCAAACTTTTAAAAGGCCAACCAACCAGAAGGAAAAACTTTTCGCTCAAGTGCAAGAGGGGGCAAGAAAAGATGTAGAACGAGCGTTTGGTGTCCTGCAACTTAGGTTCGCATTCGTTCATACGCCGGCAAAACTATGGAGCAAGGATAAATTATCATCTATTATGCAATCGTGCATAGTAATGCACAACATGATTGTTGAAGACGAGAGGCGGGATTGTGATTGGAGAGAGGACTACGACTTACCGTCTGACCCGGTTCCTATGTTTCGAAACTCTTTTGAGCAACATTATGTGATCGAGGCTAGGACAATGCACATGCACGATAAGAGGAAGCATTTACAGCTACGTGCAGATCTCGTTGAACATGTTTGGGAAAATTTTGCCAATATCAGTGTGTGATTTTACACAATTTATGTATCTTTTCTAATGTTGTTATGTTGTTATCTATATTATTAATGTTGTATCGTTAATATTGTACCGAACTGATGTTTATGTATGAAAATTTGAAACATATTCATTTCATAACCCATAAAATAATATTACATAGTAGATCAAACGATAAAAATAAATAACATGTTACATACTCAGAAGCATAGAAATTTTAAAATCCAGATTGACCCCCGTGTGGTGGATAGTTTGGAAATTCCGATTGGCGCCGTGCTTTGTTGATTATATTAAGCACGAGGTATTCATGGTACTCCTTCTGGATTGAATTCATGTTTGAGGTGTCAGTGCTCATAATTTGTTGATCAAGCAATATTTGTTCACGCATATCTTTCCTCTCCATAGCCAATATACTGCGTTCGTTGAGCTCCAAACTTCGCTCCTTTAGTTTCAGTGAACGGTTAAGCCCCAAACGGGCCTCTTCGTCACGTACACGATCAGCCTGACATGATCGCTCAAATGATTCATTGAATGAAGAGCAACTATTCAGTATTTCTCGGTTCACCTCAATGTTTGTAGCCTTCGCTTTTCCTTTAGCCCGTTGCTTCATCTCTTTCCTTCCAGCTGGCCTCGGATAAGGCCTTTCTATATCAACTTCTGCCCCATCTTTGGAATTTCCTTCGTGAAACCCAGGATTCAGACTTCCTTCAGTATCTGTCGCACCCGTCATTGGAGAATCAAAATGAAATTGAGGGGAGTCTAAAAAAGTTTGGGAAAGTTGAAATTTGTGGAGTTCTTTTAAAATTTGGTAACAAGATTCAAAATTAAATGATTTTCCCTTGTTCTCTCGCTGGAATGCTAGATTAGCTGCAGTAACCTGAGAAAATACGACAATGTATATTTATTAACTCCACAAGCAACTGATTTATAAGAAATAATATTTAAAATAAATTACATAAGGTAAAAGTTATTTTACCCAATCTGTGTTAACAGTCCCACTAGCACGATTTGTCATCGATGCTTCTTTCAATTTCGAAACATATAACATTACGTGCCTCGAAATTTTACTGTACCGGGTTTGTAGGCTGGCGCCCGTCCGACGTTCCGTGATACCCGTCATTGTGTTATATTCTTCGGCGACCGCATCCCAAAATAATGTGCTAGGTCGATTAGTTCCTCGTAAACCATCATTTATTTGATTTACATATGCGGTGCATAATACTTCATCATCGTGTTGAGACATATTTTGACCTCGAACCATTGTAAAATAATCACGAATATATTAATGCAAATATATAAATTTTATAATATTTTTTGGTAAAAAAATTGGGGGGGAAAAAATTAATGCAGTTATAAAAAAAATTAATGCAAATATATTAATGCAAATATTATAGAGTAGACACTGTTTGGAAATATATTAATGCAGTTATAAAAAAAATATCAATTAATAATTTAAATGAGAGAGTAGACACTGTTTGGAATAAATAAAATTTAGATGAAGATAATAATTAAAATGAAGATAGTAGACACGGTTTAAACTTGCTATTTATAAAAAAAAAAGAGCCGTTGAAAAATAGAGCTGTTGGAATAATTGGGGGGGGGGGGGGGGGGAGTTGAAATAGGGGAAATAGTCAAAGGGCTTCCGCGGAACATGATGTTCCGCTTTACCCTTTTTATTTTTTTTTCTTGTGCGGAACATGATGTTCCGTTTAGGCAGTGGGTCCCACAAAAAACCAACTAGGGCAATTCTAAATTTGTTATTTTTTAGCCTACGAGAGTCTAAATTTGCAATTTTACCCTACGCACAGCAAACCTAAAAAGTCCAAATATACCGGTTTGCGGTACCCATAAGGGTTGCTCTTAGTCAGAGTACTCACCAAGACAAGGTTAACATTTGGCCCCGTCCCTGATTTTTTTAATATTTATTATACTTCTAAAAATTTGTTTTTACATTTATATCCAATATAATATTGGGTTTCTTTTGTCAAATTAATTCAATGCCGCATCACTTTCTTCTAAAATAAAAATATATATATATCAAACATTATAGTTATATAATTATAGAAAAATGATAGAGAGACACATTTCATGAACATATTTGTAGACACAAGGCACCTATCTTTGTATCATTTGTGATCAAATGAGGGCACGGGACACACTCTAGAGACACATATGAGTTTTAGATATTAAACTCGTACTACTTTCAAGTTTTAATAATTTCATTTAATTAGAAATATTAGAATTAGGACATGTAATATTAGTGTTTATATCGCCTCTTCATATATTGGATAAGGTCAGCGGACATCTGTCTCTTTCGAACTTTACAGTTAAGCAGAAACTTTATGCACTGGATTCGATCTTTTTATGCGGTTAGAACGCCCAACATTTTTCTACTCCCTATGCAAATATTTATATTTTGGGAAACGAAAGTATTATATTTTCTATATGCCAAATAGAAAAGTTGGAAAGAGTCCTAAATTCATAAAATCCCAATATTTATTTTTTCAAAAACTTAGTAGGGGCTCCCTCCCCTCTTAACAAAAGAACCTAATAAAACCATTTCAAGTTCTTCTCAACTGCTGACTAAATTCTGCTTTAAAAAAAAAGAGTAAAGAGTAAAGCCAATACAGACTATAGAGTATTAATCAATTTAGTAAACTGAAACTATAAATAATTTACTTAAATACAAATATTGAACAAGAGAAACAAAACTTAAAAACAATACAAGCAGCCAGCTAGAGTGCTAGATTGAGGTTTAACCCACCATGTTGATCTTCTTGTTCATCATCATCTTTGTTGTCTTGTTTTTTGTTGCAAGGAACTGGGAAATTTAGAGGAGGCTTTCTAAACTCAATTCGTTCACTAAAATCTTCCCATTTGAAACAAGGTACCCAACTCTTTTCTTCTGATGAGTTTATATTCTTCTTGATCTTCTTGTTGTTGCTATTCATCATCTCCAATTGTTTCTTAGCTTCTCTAAAGCTTCTAATCAAAGCAAAAAACTTGTCCACCTTTTCTTCTTCTTCTTTTTCTTCATCTGAATGATTTTCTTCTCTCTCTCTAATTTTCTTATTTTCCATGTATGAGAGTTTTGGTCGCCAACTAATATGATGGTGTATTTTATTTTTTAGTTTATATGAAGATGAATTTATACAGTTGTAGTGTGTGAGATTGAAAGACTGAAAGGAACCCACTAACCAGGGGCTACTGTTGGGTGTTGTTGGGGTGGCAAAACCAAGAGGGGGTGTTTTTGTAATTTTTGAATAATTACAAAAGTGCCTACGTTAAGGTGTTGGGGCTCTTTTTGTATGGACACAGAGTGGTGTGACACAGTGACGTGTGACATCGATATTGACTATTGTCTTATGAATGTGGATCAGCGCCAGTAGCACTAGGCAATATCAGTTCGACATGTCACTGTGTCGCACCAAATGTGTCGCAAAACTGTGTCGGTGTAACACGACTCTTTTGTATGCCGATGACATATATTACGGCACGTATCGTTCTATCCTCATACACAAAATTGAACAGAGTTTTTAGACACGTTGATATGTCGTATTTGTATTGACTCGTGTCTTATTTTGATTGGGTTCATTTTTTATTTTAAAAAAACATTATGTCCATGTTATGTCGTATCATGTTTATTTTGATTGGATTTATTTTTAGTCAGATTTATTTTTTTATTTTTTATTCTCACGCTTTTAAAAAAAGTTTGAGCCACGTGCTTATATTTCCCCTGCTCCAAAAATACAATTTTGATATGAAGATAAATATGATGTCCTCAAAAGTGAACATCATGATACAATCTTCTTAGTTTTTAGCAAGTATTGAGCACTTCTATGGGGATCGATTTTTTGACCGAATTTGAGCCGACACGCAGACGCGTCAGCCGTTGGCTCGGATCTCACAAACCAACCAATACCAAGCCGACACGTCGGGGTGTTGGCTGAAATTTGGTCAAAAAATAAGGCACAATAGTATTTTTGGCAAATATTTTAGTACTTTTGAGGGTTGGATTTGAACTTTGCATGGATTGGTAATACCGATTTCTGCTTTCATGGCCTATATTTTGCTACATGTACACGGTATGGAATACATTTTTTATATATATATTTTAAGAAAGTTAAATCTTTTGAGTTTTTATAAATAAAAAGAATTAGAGAAAACTTCTTAAATATTTTTTTAAATAAAACATTTTTTATGAAATAATTTTTAGAACGTTATATAAAATGGTTCTAAAAAACTATTTGTAATTGTATTTAATGTTTTCATAAAATGTTTTGTAAAATTATTTAATGTTTTTATACCATCGTCGGTTTTTAAAATGTCCCTATGATTTTATCAACACCTAAGAATCCCTCTAGCAATTGGCTTCAACCCGATCACAATCCATATGGTCAGAAGGAAGTGACAGCTATATGACGCCAAGTCTTTTCAACTGACTTATTCAGATTTTTGAAGCCACACGCTATCTTGTGTTGGTACTTTGGTACTTTTGCATAAAAGAATCATCCCTCATCAGTTTATTTCTTACTAAGATATTAGATAAGAAATAATAATATTGTTGGGAATTATGAAGTGAAGATAAAATGATGAAGAAGGGGAAAGAGAGAGAGAGAGACTTGAGATCTTTCTTTGTAATTTTTATGTGGGAACATTGGGAATTATGTTTAATGTTGTTTATTTGTTTCTCTATCTTTTCCCGTTTTGTCTAACTGAAAATGATGGGAGTGTGGGAACATTGGGTTGTGGGAAATGATCGGGAGGTGTTTAGGGTGACCAGTGATGAGGTTTGCGAGTTTTTAATTTTCTTCGTATTAGTTGTTAAACATGTTGGTTTCTGTTTTTCTTTGCTAAGATGATTTTGGGATTGATTTCCCACTCTTGTGTCCAATTCTCAAGCTGGTTTAGTGACGTGGGTCTGTAAATATGTCTTCTCAAGGTGTTTCGGGAAATGTGTGGAGCTACCAAAATACTCTTTGAGTACCAAAATACAACCCGCGCTGACAAAAACCACACAAAAGGCAGTTGCGTGTTGAGATAAAGAACCAAAATACAGCTGCCTTAAGAACTGGATAAAGTACCAAAATACAAACTGCCATCTTAAGCCTTTTTTATATCGGATTTCATTTTCTTTAAAAACTTAAGGAACTGGTTAGTACCTCCAAAGCATGCAATATAATGGGAAAAAACTAAATGCTGATTATTACCTAGTGCCAGCAATATATTTGGAAAAAACTAAGCGCGGATCTAACACAAATTCACAGATCTAAAAAAAAATTAAAAAAATACAGATCTAAAAAATTACGGATCTAACAAAAAAATATTTGAGATCTGAATCGTTACAAATCTAACACAAATTACAATTTGAACACAAATTTAAGGATCTAACAAATTAACACAGAGATAAAAAAGGTATATATAAAATAGATACAAACGGGTATATAAAATCCAATTTCCAAATACATCATTTTTTAGTTCTGAAATGGCCCATATAGAAATAGTTAATTGTGACTTGTCCGGACAGGTATTTAAAATACACCACTATTTTTTGCCATGTTCTTAACATCTGTTTTTAATAACATATATATACCTGTTCTTAAACAAAAGGGGTTGTTAAGAAAATATACAAAGTGTTTGGAACCCGATCTACCCCCAACAGCATCGTATGTATACTAAAAAATGTTTTGGAACCAATTTTTTAAAATCCAAATAAAATACAAATGGGTATATACCTATTTTTGGAACCCAAATCACATACAAAGGAATATATAAAATTGACGTAAATAAATACAAATAGGTATATAGATGTTTTTTTACCCAAATCAGACATCAAGTCCATTTTTATAGCCCAAATCAACATAAATATAAATATCCATTTAACATCGGGAGGGAGAGAGAGAGAGAGAGAGAGAGAACCTGTGAAATAGTGAGACGGGGAGGGTTCTTCCGGTCCAATAGTAAGGTGAGAGAGAATGTGGGGGGTAGGGAAATGAAAAAGCAGGAATGTTGTTATTTCAGCTGATTTTTTGAAAGAGGGGTGTGGTGTGGTGCGCAAAGAGTGGTAGGTTTACCAAAGTAGCCTTTGTGTTTGAATTAAAGTGAAAGAGAGAAAATTAATTAGTGAGAAAAAAAGAGGGGGAATCAAAAATTTTGAAGGGTAAAATAGGTAGTGTAAAAAAAATACATATAGATGACATCATAGTTCTATCTTATGACATACATAAGTTTTCTACTTTATTATATATATATATATATATATATATATATATATATATATATATATATATATAGAGAGAGAGAGAGAGAGAGAGGCATGCGCATATGCACACTAAGTTGCACATCATTTTTTTAAAATAGCAAAAAATATATTTTTTACCTGATTTTTTTTTATATGGGTTCGTTGAAATGTTTAAATATCACACAAAAAAATTCAACTCAAAAATTTTTTTTTTGCCATTTTAAAAAACTCGGTCACACTTTCACAACTTTTAAACACTTTAAAAACTACGAAAGTTTGACAATTTTTTTTTAAATAGTAAAAAAGTTTTTTTGAGCTGATTTTTTTTATATGGGTTCCTTGAAATGTTTAAAAAAAAAAAAAAAAATCAGGGCAAATTTTTTTTTTGCTATTTTAAAAAAATGATGTGCAAACTTTAGTGTGCACAGGAGTCTGCCTATATATATATATATAACAATTTAGGGCGTCTACAATTGATGTCTGATTCGTGCTCTATCGGCAAGTCCGGAGGAATCTCTTATCGTAAGCGAACATCACAAAACACACGCGGGAGGCCCACGACTACGCGGAGGAATCTCTTATCATTTGGGGGCTGGCTTGGGTTTTCACCCATCAACGGCTTGTTTTCAAGCCTAATCTACATATTTTGAAATTATAGTCATATTCTCAAATCGGGAGGCCCACGACTACGCGGTCAGTTCGTACAAGTTACATTGGTCCCGTGCGAGGTGTTCGTGCCTCTTACGAGGCCGTTTGGGGGCTGATTTGGGTTTTTAGCCTTTAACGGCTTGTTTTTAAGTCTAAGTGTGATTTTTACAAATTATCATCATATTCTCAAATCGGGAGACCCGGGACAACGCGGTCAGTTCCTACAAGTTACATTGGTCCTGTCCGAGGTGTTCGTGCCTCCTACGGGGTTGTTTGGAGGCTGATTTGGATTTTCACCCTTTAACGACCTGTTTCTAAGTCTAAGTGTTGATTTTTGAAAATTATCATCATATTATCAAACCGGGAGACCCGGGACTACGCGATCAGTTCCTACAAGTTACATTAGTCCCGTGCGAGGTGTTCGTGCCACTTACGGGGTCGTTCGGGGGCTGGTTTGGATTTTCACCCTTCAACGGCTTGTTTTCAAGCATAATCTACATATTTTGAAATTATCGTCATATTCTCAAATCGGGAGGCCTGCGACTATGCGGTCAGTTCATACAAGTTACATTGGTCCCGTGCGAGGTGCTCGTGCCTCTTACGAGGTCGTTTGGGGGTTGATTTGGGTTTTCACCCATTAACAGCTTGTTTTTAAGTCTAAGTGTGATTTTTGTAAATTATCGTCATATTCTCAAACCAGGAGACCCGGAACTACGCGGTCAGTTCCTACAAGTTATATTGGTCCCGTGCGTGGTGTTCGTGCCTCCTACGGGGTCATTTGGGGGCTGATTTGAGTTTTCACCCTTCAACGACTTGTTTCTAAATCTAAGTGTTGATTTTTGCAAATTATCGTCATATTCTCAGACCGAGAGACTCGGGACTACGCGGTCAGTTCCTACAAGTTACATTGGTCTTGTGCAAGGTGTTCGTGCCTCTTATGGGGTCGTTTGGGGGCTGGTTTGGGTTTTCACCCTTCAACGACTTGTTTTCAAGCCTAATCTACATATTTTGAAATTAACATCAGATTCTCAAACCGAGATTCTCGCGACTACGAGGTCAGTTCGTACACGTTACATTGGTCCCGTGCGAGGTGTTCGTGCCTCTTACGGGGCCGTTTGGGGGCTGGTTTCGGTTTTCACCGTTCAACGGGTTATTTTCAAGCCAAATATATATATTTTGAAATTATCGTCATATTCACAAACCGGGAGACCCGGAACTACGCGGTCAGTTCCTACAAGTTACATTGGTCCCGTATGACGTGTCCGTGCCTCTTAAAGGGTCGTTTGGGGGTTGGTTTGGGTTTTCACCCTTCAACGGGTTGTTTTCAAACCAAATCTAAATATTTTGAAATTATCGTCATATTCACAAATCGGGAGACCCAGGACTACGCGGTCAGTTCCTTCAAGTTACATTGGTCCCGTGCGAGGTGTTCGTGCCTCTTACGGGGTCGTTTGGGAGTTGGTTTGAGTTTTCACCCTTTAACGGCTTGTTTTTAAGTCTAAGTGTGATTTTTCCAAATTATCATCATATTCTCAAACCGAGAGACCCGGGACTACGCGATCAGTTCCTACAAGTTACATTGGTCCCGTGTGAGTTGTTCGTGCCTCCTACAGGGTCGTTTGGGGGCTGATTTGGGTTTTCACCCTTTTACGGCTTGTTTTTAAGTCTAAGTGTGATTTTTACAAATTATCATCATATTCTCAAATCGGGAGACCCGAGACTACGCGATCGGTTCCTACAAGTTGCATTGGTCCCGTGCGAGGTGTTCGTGCCTCTTACGGGGCCGTTTGGGGGCTGATTTGGGTTTTCAGCTTTTAACGGCTTGTTTTTAAGTCTAAGTGTGATTTTTTCAAATTATCATCATATTCTCAAACCGGGAGACCCGGGACTACGCAGTCAGTTTCTACAAGTTAGATTGGTCCAGTGCGAGGTGTTCGTTCCTCCTACGGGGTCGTTTGGGGGTTGGTTTGAGTTTTCACCCTTTAACGGCTTGTTTTTAAGTCTAAGTGTTGATTTTTGTAAATTATCGTCATATTCTCAAACTGGGAGACTCGGGACTACGCGGTCAGTTCCTACAAGTTACACTGGTCCCGTGCCAGGTGTTCGTGCCTCTTACGGGGTCGTTTAGGGGTTGGTTTGGGTTTTCACCCTTCAAAGGCTTATTTTTAAGTTTAAGTGTTGATTTTTTCAAATTATCGTAATATTCACAAACCGGGAGACCTGAACTACGCGGTCAGTTCCTACAAGTTACATTGGTCCCGTGTGAGGTGTTCGTGCCTCTTACGATATAGTTTGGGGGCTAGTTTGGGTTTTCACCCTTTAACGGATTGTTTTTAAGTTTAAGTGTGATTATTGCAAATTATCGTCATATTCTCAAACTGGGAGACCCGGGACTAGGCGGTCAGTTCCTACAAGTTACATTGGTCCCGTGCGAGGTGTTAGTGCCTCTTATGGGGCCATTTGGGGGCTGGTTTGGGTTTTCACCCATCAACGGCTTGTTTTCAAGCCTAATCTACATATTTTGAAATTATCATCATATTCTCGAATCGGGAGGCCCACGACTACGCGGTCAGTTCGTACAAGTTACATTGGTCCCGTGCGAGGTGTTCGTGCCTCTTACGAGGCCGTTTGGGGGATGATTTGGGTTTTTATCCTTTAACGACTTGTTTTTAAGTCTAAGTGTGGTTTTTACAAATTATCATCATATTCTCAAATCGGGAGACCCGGGACAACGCGGTCAGTTCCTACAAGTTACATTGGTCCTGCCCGAGGTGTTCGTGCCTCCTACGGGATTGTTTGGAGGCTGGTTTGGGTTTTCGCCCTTTAACGACCTGTTTCTAAGTCTAAGTGTTGATTTTTGAAAATTATCATCATATTATCAAACCAGGAGACCCGGGACTACACGATCAGTTCCTACAAGTTACATTAGTCCCGTGCGAGGTGTCCGTGCCACTTACGGGGTCGTTCGAGGGCTGGTTTGGATTTTCACCCTTCAATGGCTTGTTTTCAAGCATAATCCACATTATTTGAAATTATCGTCATATTCTCAAATCGGGAGTCCTGCGACTATGCGGTCAGTTCATACAAGTTACATTGGTCCCGTGCGAGGTGCTCGTGCCTCTTACGAGGTCGTTTGGGGGTTGATTCAGCTTGTTTTTAAGTCTAAGTGTGATTTTTGTAAATTATCGTCATATTCTCAAACCGGGAGACCCGGAACTACGTGGTCAGTTCCTACAAGTTACATTGGTCCCGTGCGTGGTGTTCGTGCCTCCTACGGGGTCATTTGGGGGCTGATTTGAGTTTTCACCCTTCAACGGCTTGTTTCTAAATCTAAGTGTTGATTTTTGCAAATTATCGTCATATTCTCAGACCGAGAGACTCGGGACTACGCGGTCAGTTCCTATAAGTTACATTGGTCTTGTGCAAGGTGTTCGTGCCTCTTATGGGGTCGTTTGGGGGCTGGTTTGGGTTTTCACCCTTCAACGACTTATTTTCAAGCCTAATCTACATAATTTGAAATTATCGTCAGATTCTCAAACCGGGAGGCTCGCGACTACGAGGTCAGTTTGTACACGTTACATTGGTCCCGTGCGAGGTGTTCGTGCCTCTTACGGGGCCGTTTGGGGGATGGTTTGGGTTTTCACCCTTCAACGGGTTGTTTTCAAGCCAAATCTATGTAATTTGAAATTATCGTCATATTCACAAACCGGGAGACCCGGGACTACGCGGTCAGTTCCTACAAGTTACATTCGTCCCTTGTGACGTGTTCGTGCCTCTTACGGGGTCGTTTGGGGGTTGGTTTGGGTTTTCACCCTTCAACGGGTTGTTTTCAAACCAAATCTAAATATTTTGAAATTATCATCATATTCACAAATCGGGAGACCCGGGACTACGCGGTCAGTTCCTACAAGTTACATTGGTCCCGTGCGAGGTGTTCGTGCCTCTTACGGGGTCGTTTGGGAGTTGGTTTGAGTTTTCACCCTTTAACGGCTTGTTTTTAAGTCTAAGTGTGATTTTTGCAAATTATCGTCATATTCTCAAACCGAGAGACCCGGGACTACGCGATCAGTTCCTACAAGTTACATTGGTCCCGTGCGAGTTGTTCGTGCCTCCTACAGGGTCGTTTGGGGGCTGATTTGGGTTTTCACCCTTTTACGACTTGTTTTTAAGTCTAAGTGTGATTTTTACAAATTATCATCATATTCTCAAATCGGAAGACCCGAGACTACGCGATCAGTTCCTACAAGTTGCATTGGTCCCGTGCGAGGTGTTCGTGCCTCTTACGGGGCCGTTTGGGGGCTGATTTGGGTTTTCAGCCTTTAACGGCTTGTTTTTAAGTCTAAGTGTGATTTTTTCAAATTATCATCATATTCTCAAACCGGGAGACCCGGGACTACGCGGTCAGTTTCTACAAGTTAGATTGGTCCCGTGCGAGCTGTTCGTGCCTCCTACGGGGTCGTTTGGGGGTTGGTTTGGGTTTTCACCCTTTAACGGCTTGTTTTTAAGTCTAAGTGTTGATTTTTGTAAATTATCGTCATATTCTCAAACTGGGAGACTCGGGACTACGCGGTCAGTTCCTACAAGTTACATTGGTCCCGTGCGAGGTGTTCGTGCCTCTTACGGGGTCGTTTAGGGGTTGGTTTGGGTTTTCACCCTTCAACGGCTTATTTTTAAGTTTAAGTGTTGATTTTTGCAAATTATCGTCATATTCACAAACCGGGAGACCGGAACTACGCGGTCAGTTCCTACAAGTTACATTGGTCCCGTGTGAGGTGTTCGTGCCTTTTACGGGATAGTTTGGGGGCTAGTTTGGGTTTTCACCCTTTAACGGATTGTTTTTAAGTTTAAGTGTGATTATTGCAAATTATCGTCATATTCTCAAACTGGGAGACCCGGGACTATGCGGTCAGTTCCTACAAGTTACATTGGTCCTGTGCGAGGTGTTAATGCCTCTTACGGGGTCATTTGGGGGATGGTTTGGGTTTTCACCCATCAACGGCTTGTTTTCAAGCCTAATCTACATATTTTGAAATTACTGTCATATTCTCAAATTGGGAGGCCCACGACTACGCGGTCAATTCGTACAAGTTACATTGGTCCCGTGCGAGGTGTTCGTGCCTCTTAGGAGGCCGTTTGGGGGCTGATTTGGGTTTTTAGCCTTTAACGGCTTGTTTTTAAGTCTAAGTGTGATTTTTACAAATTATCATCATATTCTCAAATCGGGAGACTCGGGACAACGCGGTCAGTTCCTACAAGTTACATTGGTCCTGTCCGAGGTGTTCGTGCCTCCTACGGGGTTGTTTGGAGGCTGGTTTGGGTTTTCACCCTTTAACGACATGTTTCTAAGTCTAAGTGTTGATTTTTGAAAATTATCATCATATTATCAAACCGGGAGACTCGGGACTACGCGATCAGTTCCTACAAGTTACATTAGTCCCGTGCGTGGTGTTCGTGCCACTTACGGGGTCGTTCGGGGGCTGGTTTGGATTTTCACCCTTCAACGGCTTGTTTTCAAGCATAATCTACATATTTTGAAATTATCGTCATATTCTCAAATCGGGAGGCCTGCGACTATGCGGTCAGTTCATACAAGTTACATTGGTCCCGTGCGAGGAGCTCGTGCCTCTTACGAAGTCGTTTGGGGGTTGATTTGGGTTTTCACCCTTTAACAGCTTGTTTTTAAGTCTAAGTGTGATTTTTGTAAATTATCGTCATATTCTCAAACCGGCAGACCCGGAACTACGCGGTCATTTCCTACAAGTTACATTGGTCCCGTGCGTGGTGTTCGTGCCTCCTACGGGGTCATTTGGGGGCTGATTTGAGTTTTCACCCTTCAACGGCTTGTTTCTAAATCTAAGTGTTGATTTTTGCAAATTATCGTCATATTCTCAGACCGAGAGACTCGGGACTACGCGGTCAGTTCCTACAAGTTACATTGGTCTTGTGCAAGGTGTTCGTGCCTCTTATGGGGTCGTTTGGGGGCTGGTTTGGGTTTTCACCCTTCATCGACTTGTTTTCAAGCCTAATCTACATATTTTGAAATTATCGTCAGATTCTCAAACTGGGAGGCTCGCGACTACGAGTTAGTTCGTACACATTACATTGGTCTCGTGCGAGGTGTTCGTGCCTCTTACGGGGCCGTTTGGGGGCTGGTTTGGGTTTTCACCCTTCAACGGGTTGTTTTCAAGCCAAATCTATATATTTTGAAATTATCGTCATATTCACAAACCGGGAGACCCGGGACTACGCGGTCAGTTCCTACAAGTGACATTGGTCCCGTGTGACGTGTTCGTGCCTCTTACGGGGTCGTTTGGGGGTTGGTTTGGGTTTTCACCCTTCAACGGGTTGTTTTCAAACCAAATCTAAATATTTTGAAATTATCGTCATATTCACAAATCGGGAGACCCAGGACTACGCGGTCACTTCCTACAAGTTACATTGGTCCCGTGCGAGGTGTTCGTACCTCTTACGGGGCCGTTTGGGGGCTGGTTAGAGTTTTCACCCTTTAACGGCTTGTTTTTAAGTCTAAGGGCCGGGAAACCCTTATTCATGCTTATATAGATATTTTGTGTTTTATAAATATAGGACAATAATTATCATAACTTCAAACAAACATATATAGAAGGAAATTGTTATCATTTTATTTAAGGATTTCATATGAAAAATAATTTCAGTGCGAAACACATGATTCCAAAACAAACGGTGCCATATGCAAATTTAAAACAAGATGACACTAAGATACTGACCATTAGAAAATCACCATACCAGCTCTCTGCAGAACACCAGGCCGATTTCCTTCAGAAAATAAGGTATAAGATGCACTATTTAGGGGTATCCGGGGTCACGAGATGTAATTTAGTAGTAGCTTGCGAACAACCAAGCCAACCAAAGAGTTTTCCTGCATATGAAATAGCAAATTAATAACCCAACAATAATTATTATGGAGGATAAAAAGAGGAGGTACAATGGATTAAAGAAAAATGGGAGGTACAATGGATTACCCAACAATAATATCAAAAGCTTTTAAGATGGAATAAAAGTTAAACCCCTTGTCACCTGAACCATCTCTGCATCTATGAACGGGTGAACATCATTTGGGCCTTGTGATGGGCCAGAAAGAAGCTGAGTAGACATGGCAATGAGCATGAAGTTAAGAAGTTCATGATGTATCAGATATGTGTTGGGACTTAAAAAAAAAGGTACAAAATTAGGGAAACATAATTATTAAGCTAATAAAAAAGAAACATGTTGAATAATCCACAACATACCTTACATCTACTTTGCCAATAAAGCTGAGCACACTTTGCATAACGAGATTTTCAATATTTTGATCTGCTTTTAGAGGGGAGAAACAATCAAGTCAAGGTAAGGAAAATAGAACCCTTAAAAAAGGTTTTATGCAAGAATGAACTAGAAAGCTGAAAATTGGAGGAAGAACAATGGACTCCTTCAAATAGAAAAAATTCCAAGTTAAAAAATTCCAGGAAGACCTCAATCTTATTAATACAAAGATGTTACGAGTAATCCAACTCAAAAAACAAAACTCAATATTAGAACTTCAACATCAAAGGACCCCTGCTACTGTTAGGCAGTTGCTACTGTTATGCAACTGCTGCTGCTTCTGTTATGCAGCTGTTGTTATTCTTATGGACCATTAAGCTGTTATATATATATATATATATATATATATATATATATATATATATATATATATATATATATATATATATATATATATATATATATATATATATATATATATATAGGCACAACTATAACAGCTATAAAGGTCTTTGCTTCAATGGGGGCTACTTCCATGTTAGTGACAAAGATATGACCACGTGGGATGTGGTTCTTAATGGATCAAGTGAAGAGAACCCGCAATGAGAGAGTGATGTATGTTGTGTTTGGCTCAAGTTGGTCTAGCCATACCTAATGGACCAAGTAAGTCGTGCAGCACAGTTGTCGACACAGGATCTGAATAGATGCTTGCACCATGTCACTAAAAAGTGTTTTTAGCTTCAATTTTTATCCATAAAATAAAGGGTATTTGAAAAATTTTCAGAGTTCATGGGTTATTTACAACACCAAGGGAGTATTTGCAACCAAAACAATAGTTTACAGTGTTTTTTGCATTTTAAGAGTTAAATATATAAGCTCGAGTTCAATAATCACATGCCAATTTAACTAACATAGAGATGCTGACATCATGTTTAATGACAATTCAAAATATAAAGAAGTTTTTAAGGGGTAGAAACCATTCTATGGAACTGAGCTACTTATAACCAGCAATCAAAATTGACCATTAAAAAGCTACAACTTTCCATAGAGAGTTGCATATGAATGTGTAACATTATAGTTGTTCAAAGATGATTAATCACTTTCAAAGAAAAATCAAAGGATACGCTACTAATCACATACAACAAAATAATGATTTTATATACATTCCAAGAAAAGAACAGTCACACCGGGTCGCGGTTTCACTATACCCTCAAGGATGTCGATGAAGTGGTCAGGTGGGTTTACACGATCCGGTACGGTGATCCCTAGGCCAGTGAAGTATTCTTCAACTTTCTTCACGGGACCTTGGTACATGATAAGACCACCTTTTGCTAGAAGTATTAAGTCGTCAAACATCTTGTACAAGGTGTAGCTGAGGAAGAAAAGAACTAATTATAGCATGTAAAAGAGTAACACGTGAAACACATTTGAAATTATACAAATGATCACATAATGAAAAAGTTAGAATTTTGATTGGAAATGAAAGAATATCAGCAACCAATTGTTATTGTTCAACACCATTTATCTTGATTATGCTCATCTAGTCGTGCATCAATTGTTTCTATTTAACGCCCTTATTCTTCATTATTTTCATCTTCTTATTCTTCATCCAGTGATATATCAATTTCATTAGAAACAAGTTCAAATAAAATCCTATATTGAAGCAACTTATTGAGTCTCAGCCACAAAAAATATTTATTCACAATTTTGTCCTTTCTATCCTTTTCAATTTATAAGAGTGTGGAATCACTTTCTTATGCAGATTAATAGGAACTGCATGCCGTTCAACAATTATGAAAACCGTTAAATTGAGGGAATACATCTAACAATTATGATAACCAGGTGAAATTCTAATATCATATTAGTAGGGGTTTAAGTCAAAATCACCCAATTTTGTACTATGTCAAAAGCTAGTAATTAAACGAGTATGTGTAACAAAAACCAAATGATATAATGTTGCAAAGAAGTTCCCCTTTTCCAATGCGGGAAAAACTCTCTATTTTTATGGATATTTTTTGTTTCATTTAAATATTAATGCAATATGAAAATAAGAAGAACCTACCTTGGTTGGTGAACAACCATGCAGATGTTGACCCCTTCAAGAGCTTCACGCCGGAGAGCTCTAAGAAGTAGATTGGAGGATGAACTGTCCAAACCAGATGTAGGTTCATCTAAGATCAAGAGTGAAGGTTCCATTACCATTTCCAGCCCAACATTTACTCTTTTTCTCTGCCCTCCAGAGATTCCTTTCTTATCAACTGTCCCCACCAAGGAATCCCTCACTGCCTGCAGTCCCAACGCCTCGATAACTCTCTCAACCACAAGAACCTTATCAGCTTTTGGAAAATCGGAAGATAGTCTCCACAATGGGGAAAAACAACAACAATAGAAAAATGATAGTCAGAACATAAGCATGGAGCACTAACCAAAAAGCAAATCAAGAAAAGCAAAAGAAAAAACGGAAGGTGAAGTGAAGAAAATCATATATTCAAGGAAGATGTGGATTTTCTGCCTATTACATTAGGGTAAAGTGAAAAAACATCCCTCGAACTATTTAGTTTTTGCAAGAAACGCCCTGAAATATTTTTAATGCACAAAAACCACCACATAAGTCGTTAAACCACACTATGTTTCGATAAAAAAAGAAGCTAAAAAGTCATCAGAAAGGAAATTTTGCAACAAGATGCATAGTTTAGGGGGGTTGCATTGAAAATAGAATGCAAACACACGCACGCACGCATATGCACACACACACACACACAAACACACACACACACACACACACACATGCGCTCCCTGCCCGTCCCCTCCCCCCTTCCCCACTCACACACGCACACACGCGGACACAAACACACACACAAACACACACGCATGCACACACACACGCACATTGTATATATGCACTGGCATATATGCTCCAATATGCATATAAACAAAGGCATATATGCTGCAAACACGCTCACACACAAACACGCACACACGCGCCCCCTGCCCGTCCCCTCCCCCCTTTCCCACTCACACACGCGCACACAAACACACTCGCACGACATATATGCATATGCATATATGCACTGCATATATGCATACTTGTCCTGTCCCGTCCCCTCCCCCCTTCCCCACTCACACACGCGCACACAAACACAAACACACACACACACACACACACATGCGCCCCCTGCCCGTCCCTCCCCCCTTCCGCACTCACACACGGACACAAACACATGCACACACACACTCGCGCCCCTGCCACTTCCCCACTCTCACACGCACACATGCGCACACAAACACACACACACGCACACATGCTCCCCCTTCCCGTCCCCTCCCCCCTTCCCCACTCACACGCGCACACACACAAACATGCACACACACGCCCCCTTCCCGTCCCCTCCCCCTCCCCCCTTTCCCACTCACACACGCGCACACAAACACACGCACGCACACACTCACACTACATATATGCATATGCATATATGCATACCTGCCCCGTCCCCTCCCCCCTTTTCCACTCACACACGCGCACACAAACACATGCACACACTCGCGTTGCATATATGCAGATTTCATATATGCATACTTGTCCTGTCCCCTCCTCCCTTCCCCACTCACACGCACACACGCGCACACAAACACACACATGCGCCCCCTGCCCGTCCCCTCCCCCTTCCCCACTCACATGCACACACGCAGACACAAACACACACAAACATGCACACGCACACTCGCGCCCCCTGTCCCATCCCCTCCCCCCTTCCCCACTCACACGCACACGCACGCCCCTTCCCGTCCCCTCCCCCCTTTCCCACTCACACACGCGAACACAAACACACGCACACACTCGCACTACATATATGCATATGCATATATGCAGATTCCATATAGGCATACCTGACCCTTCCCCTCCCCCTTCCCCTTCCCCACTCACACACGCACACATGCGCACACAAACGCAAACACACACACACACATACACATGCACCCCATGCCCGTCTCTTTATATCTTTAATGGAGACAAAGTTGGACGATACTAATCTAGCAGCCTTGAATGTCCAATGTGAACAAAAAAATTTGGTTACTTTGGAAGGAGGATTGGTAAGTGAGTTTATGCATAAATGGGGATCAATTTCTAAATGTCAAAGTAAGCCATGCAAACCTTACTTCACCTATATTTTACATGTGTCTATGTAAAATGTGATCGTGGGGAAAAATGGGACCTGTGGAATGAGTTTATTGAATTTTCAAATGCTTGTCAGTAACAATGGTTGGTTGGTTTTTAATATTGTTTCCAATGATGAATAGAAGTTAGGTGGCAGTGAGATTGATAGGGGCGCCATTTTGGAATATAAAAACTCTTTAAACTTAGCGGTGCTAGTGGAATTACCTTTCGTGGGTTTAAAATATATATGGTGTAACAATAGAGAGTGTAGTGCTCGTATTTGGGTGAAATTGGATATAATATTGTGTAACTTAGATTAGATAAAGAATAATTACTCCTCCTCCTTAGTTAAAGATGTTGTTTTCAATATGCATAATTATAGTGCAGCAGGTACGGATGGGTTCAATGGAATTTTTTTTATGAATGTTGGGATACTATTCAGGATGACTTGGTAAAAGCCACTGGTTCCTTATTCGTTGGAAAATGTTGGGTGTGTGTCTTACATTGTGTGGAATTTACTATGAAATCGCAACCCAAAAACACAATTATTAACGGACTATTGTAAGATTGTTTTATGATGGTCAAACACCAAAAAATCAAAAATTGAATTTTGAAATGCGGACAATAGCTTATAACCTCAAAATTCAAAGGTGCTACCTTATAAACATGCAATTGAAATAATTTCCACATAAAGAAATTCCTCAAAACTGATGATTAATTTGAACGTCTGACAATATTTCTATACAAACGCCCCATTTTGTTAGATGATATGGATTATTTTTAACATACGCAGTCTATAAAATCATAATATACTGAAAATAATGTCCAAAATAAAGCTGCAATACCAAATATAAATTTTGAATTAAAAACTTACCGTTTTGGAGTCCCCAAAGTCACCAAGGGCACCACTAGCAATTGAGTACAACCTCAGCCTGTGAGGCTTCCTATTCTTTCCAATACCATCAAGAATTACCCCAATCCACTATTTTAATTCTTTGCTTTCCTGGATAGACATAACCAAAGTGGATTTCAGTTATGTCTTTGAAATGAGCATAACAGTTATCATAACTGTTATCATAACATATTTTTAGCATAAATGTTATCATAACCATTTATGATTTTTATATATAGTACCAAAGTGGATTTTAATTATGATTTTATAAGAAATAGGAAGACAAACAGTTATATACAGTACCAATCTATGAGTTTTATATATAGTACCAATTTATGAAAGATACAAAACCATATAAGAAATAGGTAAACAATCATATACAATTAAAATCTATAAGTTTTATATACAATACCAATCTATGGGAACCCCCTCTGATTGTTGTGGCATACGCGCATCCCATTTTCAGACCCCTCAACCCTAGGATTTGGAAAGCGACAAGAAGGAAGGCTGCAGTTAGGGTTAGTAAAGAGGGGCATACGGGTGTGCGCGCGCGAGAGAGAGAGAGAGAGAGGAAGCGGGAGCCCTGAAAGTGAGGGATGAGAGAGGGCGGGAGACAAAAACCAAAGTGAGGACTAAATTTTTTAGGTATTTTATATTTTACCAAGTGTACTCAATTTTGGCACACTTTTAAACTGTGCCAGATTTTTAATATTAGGGTGTGCCAAATTGCTGTTTTTGGTGTAGTGCTTGTTGTCAGCTCTTAAAGATGGGGAAGATATGTACCTCTACATTAACATTTCAAATCATGCAACCAGTGTAACACTAATTCATATACACGAGGGAGAGTGTAAATAGATTTACTACGTAAGGTACACTCTTCTGGAAGAAGAAAGCCAATACATGACCATTATGGAGATGGTTCTAGCACTAGTGACCGCCACAAGGAAGCTTAGGCATTACTTTTATGCCCACACAATAGTTATCATCATAACCTATCCTTTGAAGGATGATCTCAGAAAGGTCGACCTCTTAAATTTAATGAACAAGTGGTCCCTTGAACTGTCACAATTCAACATTAGGTATGAACCCAGAGCAGTGATCAAATGCCAGTTTCTGGAGGACTTTTTGGAAGAATTTTTAACATTTCTAAGATAGGAGTAGTTGCTACCCATCCTAGAAGCCTTACAAATCACCGAGAGCGATCAGTGGTGGAAACCCTTTATTAATGGCTCATTAAATGAAAAAGGCATAGGATTTGTCATAGTCTCTCTAAAGCCATAAAGTAGCCTCATCGAGCAAGAAATTAGATTAGGGTTCAAAGGGTCAAATAATGAAGCTGAATACGAAGCCACGGTGCACGGTCTGCGAAGGGAGATCAATATAAGATCTCGGCACACTGTGTTTTGTGATTCCATGATGATTGTAAACCATGTCACTGGGGAATATAAGGCAAGAGATACTATGATGTTATCTTATATAAATAAGGCTATAGGACTACTTTAGCAGTTTAAGTCGGCCTTAGTGGAGCAGCTCCCCATAAATGAAAACAACCATGTGGATGCATTGGCAACTTTAGTTTATGCCACTGAAAATGAACTTACGATGACGATTGAAGTGAAATATGTGGACCGATCGAGCATTGAAGAATAAACAAACAATCATAACATCCTCCAACTGCAATAGTCCCCATCATGTATGGACTCTATGATCTTTTTTCTAAATTCCAGCGAACTACCCCTAGATGATAAATAATCACAAAAGTTGGAGATTAGATTGGCCATATTCAACCTCAGTTCAGACGTAAAACTTTGTCGTAGGTCATTCACGGGCCCAATATTGAAATGCGTCCACCCATATCAAGTTGAAGGGATTTTAAAGGAATGAATGAAGGAAGCTGCAGACCATACATAGGTGGGATATCTCTTTCCTATAGAGTCATCTCTCAAGGGTACTTATGGTCATATATGCACAAGGATTCCACACATTTCACCACAAAATGCCCAAAGAGGCAAATGTTCTCACCAATGATCATACATCTTGTCGAAGACCTCAATCCTTTTACAAGTCCATGGTCATTCACCTAATCAGGCATGGACATTATTGAGTTATTACTGGCTGCACCGAGAAGTTGGAGATACTTGATAACAATGATTGACTATTTCACCAAGTGCGTTGAGGCCGAACCTCTCACTAATATTCGAGAGTTGGATGCCAGGGGGTTCATCTTAAGAAATATGATCATAAGATTCGGCATTCCTAATGCACTGGTAGTTAACAATGGAACCTATGACTATAGAAACTGATTGCGTAACATGTAGAAACTGATTGCGTAGTCACGCGATGCTTAGTTTGAAAACATGACCAACAATTTCAAATAGCTAGAATTATGCTTACAAACATGTCGTTGAATGGTGAAAATGGAAAACAAGCCCCAAATGCCCCCGCAAGAAGAACGAACACCTCCCATGTGACCAGCGTAACATGTAGCAACTGATTGCACAATTACGGGATTAACGGTTTAAGAGCATGACCTAAAATTACAAATAGCTAATCTTAGGCTCAAAAACATATCGTTGAATGGTGAAAATGCAAAATAGCTCCAAAACTGCCCCGCAAGTGGCACTAACACCTCCCATATAACCAATGTAACACGTAGCTACTGTCTGCCTAGTCACAGGACACACGTTTTGAAAACATGATAAATTTTTTTAAATAGTTAGACTTAGGCTTGAAAACATGTTTGCAAGAGGCACGGACACCTCCCACTAGATCAACGTAAAACCTAGCAACTGATAGCATTATTACGAGACACCTGATTTCAAAACATGACTAAAAATTTGAAATAGCTAGACTTAGGCTTGAAAACATACTGTTGAAGGGTCAAATCATAAAACAACACCCAAATGCCCCCACAAGAGGCATATATACCTCCCGCAGGACCAATATAACATGTAGGAGCGGACCACGTAGTCACAACATGCCCAGTTTTAGAACATAACCAAAAATTGGAAATAGCTCGACTTAGGCTTGAAAACTTATCGTCTAATGGAGAAAATGCAAAGCAGCCTCCAACATCCCTATAATAGACAAAAACACCTACCATGAGGCCATCGTAACATGTAGCAACTAACCGCGTAGCCACAGGATGCCCGATTTGAGAACATGACAAACATTGCAAATAGCTAAACTTATTCTTGAAACCATGCCGCTGAATGGTGAAAATGCAAAACAACCCCCAAACTCCCCCACAAGAGGCACGAACACCTCCAACGAGACCGACATAACACGTAGAAATTGATCGCACAATTACTAGATTCTCGATTTGAGAACATGATAAAAAATTGCAAATAGATAAACTTGGACTTGAAAACATGTCGTTGAATGGTGAAAATTCAAAACAACTCCAAAATGCCCTCGCAAGAGCCATAAACACCTCTCACTAGACCAACGTAACATGTAGCAACTGACCGCATTGTCATGAGTACCCAGTTTGAGAACATGATCAAAAATTGTAAATATATAGACTTAGGCTTGAAAACAAGTTGTTGAAGAATAAAATCGCAAAATAGCCCCCAAATATCCCTGCAAGAGGCACAAACACATTGCACGGGACCAATGCAACACGTAGAAATAAACAGTGTAGTCACAAGATGCCCAGTTTGAGAACATAACCAAGAATTGCAAATCGATAGATTTAGGCTTGAAAACTTGCTATTGAATGGTGAAAATGCAAAAGAAACACCCCCGCAAGAGACACAAGAACCTCCCACGGGATCATCGTAACACGTAGCAACTTATCGCGTAGTTATGGGATGCCCAATTTGAGAACAATACGAAAAATTGCAAATAGTTAGACTTAGGTTTGAAAAAATATCATTGAATGGTGAAAACATAAAACAACCCCCGCAAGATGCTCAGACACCTCATATAGGACCAACGTAATACATAATAATTAACTGCGTAGTCAAGGGTAAAATCACACAAAAGCACCCAAATGCCCCCGCAAGAGGCACGTACATCTCCTACATGACCAACATAAAATGTAGCAACCGATCATGTACTCATAGGACGCCCGACTTGAGAACATGACCAAGAATTACAAGTAGCTATATTTAGGCTTAAAAACATACCGTTTCAAGGTGAAATCGCGAAATAACCCCTAAATGCATCCACAAGAGGCATGGAAACACCCACGGGACAATGTAACACTTATCACCAGACAACATAGTCACGGGACGCCCGATTTAAGAACATGACCAAAAATTATAAATATCCATACTTAGGCTTAAAAACATGTCATTGAACGGTAAAAGTACAAAACAAGCCCCAAATGCCCCTAGTAAGAGGCACAAACACCTCCCACAGGACCAACATAACACATAACAACTGATCACGTAGTCATAAAACACCTAGTTCGAGAACATAACCAAACATTTCAAATAGCCAGACTTAGGCTTGAAAATACAATGTGAGTGGTGAAATGGAAAAATACCACCAAATGCCACTGCAAGAGACATGAACACCTCCCACAGAAACGTAACACGTAGAAACGGACCACGTAGTCACGGGATGCTCAGTTTGAGAACATGATAAAAAATTACAAATCGCAAAACTTAGGCTTGAAAACATTCCATTGAAGGGTGAAATCATAAAATAGCCCCCATATGTCCCCGTAAAAGGCACAGACACCTTCTATGAAACCAAGGTAATACGTAGCAACTAACTATGTACTCATGGGACGCTCAATTTGAGAACATGACCAAAAATTATAAATAGTTAGACTTAGGCTCGAAAATAAGTCGTAGAACGGTGAAAATGCAAAACAACTCCAAAATGACCCTGCAAGAGGCACAAACACCTCCCAAGGGACCAACGTAACATGTAGAAACTGACCACGTTGTCACGGGCACCCAATTTGAGAACATGACCAAAAATTACAAATATCTAGACATAGGCTTAAAAACTAGTTGTTGAAGGGTCAAATCGCAAAATAGCCTCCAAATGTCCCCGCAAGAGGCATAGAAACATACCACGGGACCAATGTAACACGTAGCAACAAAACTCTTAGCCACAAGATGCCCAATTTGAGAATATAACCAAAAATTTCAAATAGCTAGACTTAGAATTGAAAACATGTCGTAGAATGCTGAAAATGTAAAACAACTTCCAAACAACCCAACAAGAGACACAAAGACCTCCCACGAGATCATCGTAATACCTACCATGGAACTAATGTAACACGTTGCAACTGTCCGCCTAGTCAAAGGACACACGTTTTGAGAACATGATTAAAAATTGTAAATAGTTGGACTTAGACTTGAAAGCATTCCGCTGAACGTTGAAAATGAAAAATAACCCCAAAATGCGACCGAAAGAGGCATATACACCTCCCACGAGACCAACATAAAACTGAGAAACTGATCGCGTTGTTATGGGACACCCGATTTCAGAACATGATAAAAAATTTCAAAGAGCTAGACTTAGGCTTGAAAACATGTCGTTGAAGGGTTAAATCATAAAACATCACCCAAATGCCCTTGCAAGAGGCACATACACCTCCCACGGGACCAATATAAGACGTTGCAATGGACCACATAGTCACGAGAAGCCCAGTTTTAGAACATGACCAAAAATTGGAAATGGCTCGACTTAGGCTTGAAAATTTATCGTCTGATGGTGAAAATGCAAAACAGCCTCCAAATGTCCCCGTAAGAGACCAAAACACCTGTTATGAGACCATCGTAACATGTAACAACTAATCTCATAGTCATGGGATGCCCGATTTGAGAACATGACCAAAAATTGCAAATTACTAGACTTATTCTTGAAACCATGCCGTTGAATGGTGAAATTTCAAAACAACCCCCAAATGCCCCCTTAAAGGGCACGAACTCCTCCCATGAGACCAACATAACACTTAGCAACTGATCGCACAGTTACTGGATTCTCGATTTGAGAACATGACCAAAAATTTCAAATAGCTAGACTTAGGCTTGAAAACATGTCGTTGAACGGTAAAAATGCAAAACAGCTCCAAAATGCCATCGCAAGAGGCATAAACACCTCCCACAGGACCAACGTAACACATAGCAACTGACCGTGCTGTCACCAGCACCCAGTTTGAGAACATGGCTAAAAATTATTAATATCTAGACTTAGTCTTGAAAATAAGTCGTTGAAGGATGAAATCGCAAACTAGGCACCCAAATGTCCCTGCAAGAGGCACAAACATATCCCATGGGACCAATGTAACACATAGCAATAAATCATAAAGTCACAAGATGCCAAGTTTGAGAACATAACCAAAAATTGTAAATAGCCAGACTTAGGCTTGAAAACTTTTTGTTCGTTGGTGTAAATCGAAAATAACCCCCAAACACCCTCATAAAAGACACAAACACCTCCCACGGGATCATCGTAACACGTAACAACTGATTGTGTAGTTATGGAATGCCCGGTTTGAGAACAATACAAAAAATTGCAAATAGTTAGACTTAAGTTTGAAAAAATATTGCTGAACGGTGAAAACACAAAACAAACCCCAAACGCTCCCACACGATGCACATACACCTCCTATAAGACAAACGTAATACGTAATAACTGATTGCATAGTCACGGTATGATCAGTTTTAGAACATGACCAAAAATAGAAAATAACTTGACTTTGGCTTAAAAACGTGCCGTTGAAGGGAAAAATAACAAAAGAGCACCCAAAAGCCACCGCAAGAGGCATAGATATCTTCCACGGGACCAACGTAAAACATAGTAACTGATCCTATAGTCATAGAACGACCGACTTGAGAATATGACAAAAAATTATAAAGAGCTAGATTTAGGCTTATAAACATGCCGTTGAAAGGTGAAGTCCCGAAACAACCCCCAAATGCCTCCACAAGAGGCACGACCACACCCACGGGACCAACATAACACTTATCATCAGACCACGTAGTCACGGAATGCCCGATTTAAGAACATGGCCAAAAATTATAAATATCAAGCCTTAGGTTTCAAAACACATCGTTGAATGGTGAAAGTACAAAACAACCCCCAAATGCTCCCGCAAGAGGCACGAACACCTCTCACGGGACCAATGTAACACATAGCAACTGACCACATAGTCACAAAATGCCTAGTACGAGAACATAACCAAAAATTCCAAATAACTAGATTTAGGCTTGAAAACATGATGTGAGTGATGAAATTGTAAAACAACCCCCAAACGCCACTCCAAGAGACACGAACACCTCACGCCCGACCAATGTAACACGTAGTAACTGACCGTATAGTCACGGGATGATCGATTTCAGAACATGAAAAAAAATTACAAATCATTAGACTTAGGCTTGAAAACATGCCATTGAAGAGTGAAATCGTAAAACAACCCCCATATGCCCCTGTAAGAGGCACAGACAACTTCCAGAAGACCAATATAATACGTAGCAACTATTCACGTAGTCATGGGATGCTTGATTTGAGAACATGACCAAAAATTATAAATAGCTAGACTTAGGCTTGAAAACATGTCGTTGAATGGAGAAAATGCCAAAAATGCCTCCAAAATTCCCCCACAAGAGGCACAAACACCTCTTAGGGACCAACGTAACATGTAGCAACTAACCACGTGGTCACGGGCACCCAATTTGAGAACATTACCAAAAATAAAAGTATATAGGCTTATGTTTGAAAACTAGTTGTTGAAGGGTGAAATTACAAAATAGCCCCCAAATTTCCTCGCAAGAGCACAGAAACATCCCACAAGACCAACGTAACACGTAGTAAAAAACCTAGTAGTCATAAGATGTTTAGTTTGAGAACATAACCAAAAATGACAAATAACTAGACTTAGGCTTGAAAAAATACCATTGAACGGTGAAAATGCAAAATAACCTCCAAACGACTCCGCAAGAGAAGCAAAGACCTCCCACGAAATCATCATAACATGTAGCAACTGATTGCGTAGTTACGGGAAGCCCGATTTGAGAACAATAAAAAATTGCAAAAAATTCGATTTAGGTTTGAAAAAATATCGTTGAACGGAGAAAACAGAAAACAACCCCAAAACGCCCAGCAAGATGCATAAACACCTCCTATAGGACCAACGTAATAAGTAACAACTGACTTTATAGTCATTGTATGCTCAGTTTGAGAACATGACCAAAAAAGTAGAAAATGACTTGACTTTGGCTTGAAAACTTGCCGTTGAAGGGTAAAATCACGAAACAACCCCTAAATGCCCCCGTAAGTGGCACAAACATCGCCCACAAGACCAACATAAAACATAGCAATTGATCATGTAGTCCCGGGATGCCCGACTTGAAAACATGACAAAAAATTGCAAGTAGCTAGCCTTAGGTTTAAAAACATGTCGTTGAAGGGTGAAATCGTGAAACATCCCCCAAATGCCTCAACAAGAGGAATGGACACACCCACGGAACCAACGTAACACGTAGCACGTGACTGCATAGTCACGGGTTGCCCGATTTGAGAACACGTGCAAAAATTAAAAATATCTAGAATTAGGCTTCAAAGCATGCCGTTGAACGGTGAAAGTATAAAAAAACCCCCAAACGCCTCCGCAAGAGGCACGAACACCTCCCAAGGGACCAATGTAACACATAACAACTGACAGCATAGTCAGGAATGGCCTAGTTTGAGAACAAAACCAAAAATTGTAAACAGATAGACTTAGGCTTGAAAACATGATGTTGAGTGATGATGTCATAAAACATCCCCAAATTCCACTACAAGAGACACGAACACCTCCCACGGCAACAACGTAAAACATAGCAACTGACCGCGTAGTCACGGGATGCTCGATTTGAGAACGTGATGAAAAATTACAAATTGCTAGAATTTGGCTTGAAAACATGTCGTTGAAGGCTGAAATCTTAAAACAACTACCATATACCCCGTAAGAGGCACAAACACCTCTCACAAGACTAACGTAATACGTTGCAACTAACAACACAATTTTGAGATTCTCGATTTGAGAACATCACCAAAAAATACAAATAGCTATATTTAGGCTTGAAAACATGTCATTGAATAGTGAAAATGCAAAATATCTCCAAAACTCCCTCGTAAGTGGCACTAAAACCTCCCATGGAACCAATGTAACACATAGCAACTGACCGCCTAGTAAAAGGACACACGTTTTGAGAACATGATAAAAAATTATAAATAGTTGGACTTAGACTTGAAAACCTGCCGCTGAATGTTGAAAATGAAAAATAACCCCAAAATGCCACCGAAATAGGCACGGACACCTCCCACGGGACCAATGTAAAACCTAGCAGTTGATCGCGTTATTACGGGCCACCCGATTTTAGAACATGACCAAACATTTCAAATAGTTTGACTTAGGCTTGAAAACATACTATTGAAGGGTCAAATCATAAAACAACACCCAAATGCCCTCGCAAGATGCACACACACCTCCCACGGGACCAATATAAGACATAGCAACGGACCGCGTAGTCACGAGAAGCCCAGTTTTAGAACATGACCAAAAATTGGAAATAGCTCGACTTAGGCTTGAAAACTTATCCTCTAATGGTGAAAATGCAAAATAGCCTCCAAACGTTCCCCTAAGAGACAAAAACACCTGCCATGAGACCATCATAACATGTAGCAACTAATCGCATAGTCACGGGATGCCCAATTTCAGAACATGACCAAAAATTGCAAATATCTAGACTTATTCTTAAAACCATGCCGTTGAATTATGAAAATGCAAAACAAACCCCAAATGCCCCCTTGCGAGCACGGACACCTCCCATGAGACCAACGTAACACTTAGCAACTAACCGCACAGTTACTGGATTATCGATTTGAAAACATGAACAAAAATTTCAAATAGCTAGACTTAGGTTTGAAAATATGTTGTTGAACGGTAAAAATGTAAAACAACTCCAAAATGCCCTCGTAAGAGGCATAGACACCTCCCACAGGACCAACACAACACATAGCAATTGAATGTGTTGTCACGAGCACCCAGTTTGAGAACATGGACAAAAATTATAAATATCTAAACTTAGGCGTGAAAACGAGTCATTGAAAGATCAAATTGCAAAATAGGACCCAAATGTCCCTGCAAGAGGCGCAAACACATCCCATGGGACCAATGTAACATGTAGCAATAAATCGCAAAGTCACGAGATTCCCAGTGTGAGAACATAACCAAAAATTTCAAATAGCTGGACTTAGGCTTGAAAACATGCTGTTCAACGATGTAAATCGAAAACAACCTCCAAACACCCCCGCAAAAGACATAAACACCTCCCACATCATCGTAACACGTAATAACTGATCGCGTAGCTCTGGAATGCCCGGTTTGAGAACACTACAAAAAATTGCAAATAGTTAGACTTAGGTTTGAAAAAATATTGTTGAATGGCGAAAACACAAAATAACCCCAAACTCTCCCATAAGATGCACATAAACCTCCTATAAGACAAACGTAATATGTAACAACTGACTGGGTAGTCACGGTATGCTCAGTTTTAGAACATGATCAAAAATAGAACATAACTTGACTTTGGCTTAAAAACATGTCGTTGAAGGGAAAAATCATAAAAGAGCACCCAAATGCCCCCGAAAGAGGCATCGACATCTTCCATGGGACTAACGTAAAACATAGCAACTGATCCTATAGTCATAGGACGCCTAACTTGAGAACATGACCAAAAATTACAAAGAGCTAGACTTAGGCTTATAAACATGCCGTTGAAAGGTAAAATCATGAAACAACCCCCACACGCCTCCACAAGAGGCACGGACACACCCACGGGACCAACGTAACACTTATCATCAGACCACGTAGTCACGGAATGCCCGATTTAAGAACATGGCCAAAAATTATAAATATCAAGCCTTAGCCTTCAAAACACATCCTTGAATGGAGAATGTATAAAATAACCCCCAAATGCTCCCGCAAGAGGAACAAACACCTCTCAAGGGACCAACGTGACACATAGAAAGTGACCGCATGGTCACGAAATGCCTAGTAGGAGAACATAACAAAAAATTCCAAATAATTGGATTTGGGCTTGAAAACGTAACGTGAGTGATAAAATCGTAAAAAAAAAAAACCAAACTCCACTGCAAGAGACACGAACACCTCCCGCGGGACCAACGTAACACGTAGTAACTGATCGCATTTTCATGAGATGCTCGATTTGAGAATATGACAAAAAATTACAAATCGTTAGACTTAGGATTGAAAACATGCCATTGGAGGGTAAAATCATAAACCATCCCGCCATATGCCCCCATAAGAGGCACAAACAACTTCCACAAGACCAATATAATAGGTAGCAACTAACCATGTAGTCATGGGACGCTCAATTTGAGAATATGACCAAAAATTACAAATAGCTAGACTTAGGCTTGAAAATATGTCGTTGAACGGAGAAAATGCCAAAATGGCTCCAAAACTCCCCTACAAGACACACAAAAACCTCCCACGGGACCAATGTAACACGTAGCAACTGACCACGTGGTCACGGGCAGCCAATTTGAGAACATTAGAAAAAAATAAAATATATAGGCTTAAGCTTGAAAACTACTTATTGAAGGGTCAAATAACGAAATAGCACCCAAATTTCCTCGCAAGAGGCACAGAAACATCCCACAGGACCAACGTAACACGTGGTAAAAAACCTAGAAGTCACAAGATGCCCAGTTTGAGAACATAACCAAAAATGATAAATAGCTAGACTTAGGCTTGTAAAGATGTCGTTGAACGTTGAAAATGCAAAACAACATCCAAACAACCCCGCAAGAGACACAAAGACCTCCCACGAGATCATCGTAACATGTAGCGACGGATTGCGTAGTTACGGGATGACTAATTTGAGAACAACATGAAAAATTACAAACAATTAGATTTATGTTTGCAAAAATATCTTTAAACCGAGAAAACAGAAAATAACCCCAGAACGCCCCCGCAAGATGCATATACACCTCCTATAGGACCAACGTAATACGTAACAACTAACTTCGTAGTCACGGTATGCACGGTTTGAGAACATAACCCAAAAATAGAAAATGGCTTAACTTTAGCTTTAAAATATGCCGTTGAAGGGTAAAATTACAAAACAACACCCAAATGCCCCCATAAGAGGCACGAACATCGCCCACAATACCAATGTAAAACATAGCAACTGATCATGTAGTCACGAGATGCCCGACTTAAAAACATGACAAAAAATTACAAGTAGCTGGACTTAGGCTTAAAAACATGTCGTTGAAGGGTGAAATTGCAAAATAGCCCCCAAATGCCTTAACAAGAGGCATGGACACACCCACGAAACCAACATAACATATAGCAGTTGAACGCATAGTCACGGGATGCCCGATTTGAGAACACGTGCAAAAATTATAAATATCTAGACTTAGGATTCAAAGCATGTCGTTGAACAAAACAACCCCTAATGCCTGCAAGAGGCATGAACACCTCCCAAGGGACTAACGTAATACACAACAACTGACAACGTAGTCAAGAATTTCCTAGTTTGAGAATAAAACCAAAAATTGTAAACAAATAGACTTAAGCTTGAAAACATGATGTTGAGTGATGATGTCACAAAACATCCCAAATGCCACTGCAAGAGACATGAACACCTCCCACAGTACCAACGTAAAATATAGCAACTAACTGCGTAGTCACGGAATGCTCGATTTGAGAACGTGATGAAAAATTAAAAATTAATAGACTTTGGCTTGAAAATATGTCGTTGAAGGATGAAATCTTAAAATAAACCCCACATGCCCCCGTAAGAGTCATAAACACCTCCCAACAGACTAACGTAATACATAGCAATTGACCGCACAGTTACGAAATTCTCGATTTGAGAACATGACCAAAAATTACAAATATCTAGATTTAGGCTTGAAAACATGTCATTGAATAGTGAAAATGAAAAATATCTCCAAAACTCCCCCATAAGTGGCACTAACACCTCCCATGGAACCAATGTAACACGTAGCAACTGACCGCCTAGTCAAAGGACACACGTTTTGAGAACATGATAAAAAATTGTAAATAGTTGGACTTAGACTTGAAAACACGTCGCTGAACGTCGAAAATTAAAAATAACCCCAAAATGCCATTGAAAGAGGCATGGACACCTCTTACGGGACGAACGTAAATCCTAGCAACTGATTACGTTGTTACGGGACACCCAATTTTAGAACATGATCAAAAATTTCAAATATCTAGACTTAGGATTGAAAACATGTTGTTGAAGGGTCAAATAAAAAAAAACGTACCCAAATTCCCTTGCAAGAGGCATATACACCTCCCACGGGACCAATATAAGACGTAGAAATGAACCGCGTAGTCATGAGAAGCCTAATTTTAGAACATGGGCAAAAATTGGAAATAACTCGACTTAGGCTAGAAAACTTATCGCCTAATTTTGAAAATGCAAAACTGCCTCCAAGCATTCTCGTAAGAGATAAAAACACCTGTCATGAGACCATCGTAACATGTAGCAACTAATCGTATAGTCACGGGATGCCCGATTTGAGAACATGAACAAAAATCGCAAATAGGTAGACTTATTTTTAAAACCATGTCGTTGATTAGTGAGAATTCAAAACAACCCCAAAAGGGGCACGGACAGCTCCCATGAGACCAACGTAACACGTAGCAACAGATCTCAGAGTTACTGGATTCTCGATTTGAGAACATGACCAAAAATTACAAATAGCTATACTTAGGCTTGAAAACATGTCGTTGAATGGTAAAAATGAAAAATAACTCCAAAATTCTCTCGTAAGAGGCATAGACACCTCCCACGGGACCAACATAACACATAGCAACTTACCACATTGTCACGAGCACCCAGTTTGAGAACATGGCCAAAAATTATAAATATCTAGACTTAGGCTTGAAAACAAGTCATTGAAGCATCAAATCACAAAATTGGACCCCAAATGTCCCTGCAAGAGGCACAAACACATCCCATGGGACTAATGTAACACGTACCAATAAATCACAAAGTCACAAGAAGCCCAATTTGAGAACATAACCAAAAATTGCAAATAGACAGACTTAGGCTTGAAACCGTGTTGTTCAACGGTGTAAATAAAAAAAACCTCCAAACACCCCGAAAAAGACACAAACACCTCCCATGGGATCATCGTAACATGTAACAACGGATCACGTAGTTATGGAATGGTCGGTTTGAGAACACTATGAAAAATTGCAAATAGTTAGACTTAGGTTTGAAAAAATATTATTGAATGGTGAAAACACAAAACAGCCCCCAAACTCTCCCACAAGATGCACTGAAACCTCCCATAAGAAAAATGTAATACGTAACAGCTGACTACGTAGTCACGGTATGCTCAGCTTTAGAACATGACCAAAAATAGAAAATAACTTGACTTTGTCTTAAAAACGTGCCGTTGAAGGGAAAAATCACAAAAGAGCTCCCAAATTCCCCTGCAAGAGACACAAACATCTTCCACAATACCAACGTAAAACATAGCAACTGATCCTATAGTCATAGGATGCCCAACTTGAGAATATGACCAAAAATTACAAAGAGATAAACTTAAGCTTATAAACATGTCGTTGAAAGGTGAAATTGAGAAGCAACCCCCAAATGCCTCCACAAGAGGCACGAACACACCCACAGGACCAACGTAACACTTATCATCAGACCGCGTAGTCATGGAATGCCGAATTTAAGAAAATGGCCAAAAATTATAAATATCAAGCCTTAGGCTTCAAAACACATCCTTTAACGGCGAAAGCACAAAACAACCCCCAAATGCTGCCGTAAGAGACACGAACAGCTCCCATAGGACCAACGTGATACATAGAAATTGACCGCATGGCCACAAAATGCCTAGTACGAGAACATAACCAAAAATTTCAAATAATTAGATTTGGGATTAAAAACATGATGTGAGTGATGAAATCGTAAAACAACCCCCAAACGCCACTGTAAGAGACACGAATAGCCCCCGCGGGACCAATGTAACACGTAATAACTGACCGCATAGTCACGGGGTGCTCGGTTTGAGAACATGACAAAAAATTACAAATTATTAGACTTAGGCTTGAAAACATGCCATTGAAGGGTGAAATCATAAGATAACCCCCGTATGCCCCTGTAAGAGGCACATACAACTTCCACAAGACCAAAATAATATGTAGCAACTAACCACGTAGTCATGGGACGCTCAATTTGAGAACATGACCAAAAATTACAAATAGCTGGACTTAGGCTTAAAAACATGTCGTTGAACGGAGAAAATACCAAACAGCTCAAAAATTCCCCCACAAGAGGCACAAACACCTCCCACGGGACCAACGTAACACGTAGGAACTGACCACATGGTTACAGGCACCCAATTTGAGAACATTAACAAAAGTTAAAATATATAGGCTTAGGCTTGAAAACTAGTTATTGAAGGGTCAAATTGCAAAAAAGCCCCCAAATTTCCATGCAAGAGGCACATCAGCATCCCAAAGGGCCAACGTAACACGTAACAAAAAACCTAGTAGTCACAAGATGCCCAGTTTGAGAACATAACCAAAAATGAAAAATAGTTATACTTAGGCTTGAAAACCTATCGTTGAACGGTGAAAATACAAAATAACCTCCAAACGACCCCGCAAGAGATAAAAAGACCTCCCACGAGATCATCGTAACACGTAGCAACTGATTGCGTAGTTACGGGATTCTTGATTTGAGAACAATACAAAAAATTGTAAATAATTAGACTTGGGTTTGAAAAAATATCGTTGAGCAATGAAAACACAAACACAACCCCGCAAGATGCACAGACACCTCCTATAGGACCAATGTAATACGTAACAACCGATTTCATAGTCACGATATGCTCGGTGTGAGAACATGACCAAAAATAGAAAATAAGTTGACTTTGGATTAAAAACATCACGCACATCTCCCACGGGACCAAGCAAAATGTAGCAACTAATCATGTAGTCAAAGCACGCCCGACTTGAGAACATGACAAAAAATTCCAAGTATCTAGACTTTGGCTTAAAACATGCATTTGCCGGGTAAAAATGCGAAACAACCCCCAAATGCCTCAACAAGAGGCATGGATACACCCACGGGACCAACATAACATATAGAACCTGATCGCATAGTCACGCGACTCTTGGTTTGAGAAAATGAGCAAAAATTATAAATATCTAGATTTTGGCTTTCAAGCATATCGTTGAACGGTGAAAGTACAAAACAACCTCCAAACGCCTCCGCAAGAGGCACGACCACCATCCAAGGGACCAACGTAACACATAAAAACTATCCGCGAAGTCACGAAATGCCTAGTTTAAGAAGATAACAAAAAATTGCAAATAGCTAGACTTAGGCTAGAAACCATGATTTTGAGTGATAATATCGCAAAATAGTCAGCTACTACAAGAGACACGAACACCTCCCACGTGACCAATGTAACACGTTGCAACTGATCGCCTAATCACGGGATGCTCGATTTGAGGACATGATGAAAAATTATAAATTTCTAGACTTTGGCTTGAAAATATGTTGTTGAAGGGTGAAATCTTAAAACAACCCCCATAATCCCCCGTAAGAGGTACAAACACCTCCCATGAGACCAACTTAATACATAGCAACTGACCTCACAGTTACGGGATTCTCGTCTTGAGAACATGACCAAAAATTTCAAATAGCTAGACTTAGGCTTGAAAACATGGCGTTAAACGATGAAAATGCAAAACAGCTCCAAAATGCCCCTGTAAGAGGCACGAATACCTCCCATAGGACCAACGTAACATGTAGCAACTGATTGCATTATCACGGGCACTCAGTTTGGGAACATGACCAAAAATTACAAATATCTAGACTTAGGCTTGTAAATAGATTGTTGAAGGGTCAAATCGCAAAATATCCCACAAATGTCTCCGCAAGAGTCACAGACGTATCCCATGGAACCAATGTAATACGTAGTAACAAACTGCGTAGTCACAAGATGCCCATTTTGAGAACATAATAAAAAATTGCAAATAGCTAGACTTAGGCTTGAAAACATTCCTTTCAATGGCCAAACACCCTCGTAAAAGACACACACCTCCGACGGGATCATCGTAACACGTAGAAACTGATCGCGTAGTTGCGGGACACCCGATTTTATAACAATACAAAAAATTGCAAATGCTTAGGTTTGAAAAAATATCGTTGAACGGTGAAAACACAAAATAACCCCCAAACGCCCCCGTAAGATGCGCAGACACCTCCTATAGGACCAACATAATGGGTAATGAGTGACTGCGTAGTCACGATATGCTCGGTTTGAGAACATGACCTAAAATAGAAAATAATTTGACTTTGGCTTGAAAACATGCCATTGATGGTTGAAATCCCAAAACATAATCCAAATGCCCCTGCAAAAAGTACGGACATCTCCCACGGGACCAACACAAAACAAAGCAACTGATTCTGTAGTCACAAGATGATCGGGTGGAGAACATGAACGAAAATTGCAAGTATCTAGGCTTAGTCTTAAAAACATGTCGTTGAAGGGTAAATTGCGAAACAGCCTATAAATGCCTCCACAAGAGGCATTGACACACCCACGGGACCAACGTAACATGTATCACCTGACCGCGTAGTCACGAGATGACGACTTTGAGAACATGACCAAAAAGTATAAAGATCTAGACTTATGCTTCAAAACATGCCGTTGAACGGAGAAAGTACAAAATAACCCCCAAATTCCCCCACAAGAGGCACGGACACCTCTCACAGGACCAACGTAACACATAGCAACTTATCGTGTAGTCGCGAAATGCGTTGTTTGATAACATAAAAAAAAATTGCATATCGCTAGGCTTAGGCAAAGTAACACATAGAAACTGACCATGTAATCATGGGATGCTCAGTTTGAGAACATAAACAAAAATTATAAATTGCTAGACTTAGGCTTGAAAACATGCCATTGAAGGGTGAAATTGTAAAACAACCTCCATATGCCCCTGAAGAGGCATAAACACCTTCCACAAGACCAACTAATACGTAGTTACTAACTACGTAGTCATGGGACGCTCGATTTGAAAACATGACCAGAAATTGTAAATATCTAGACTTAGGCTATAAAACATGTCGTTGAACGGTAAAAAAGCAAAACAGTTCCAAAATGTCATGCAAAAGGCACAAACACCTCCCACGGGACCAGCGTAACACGTAGAAACTAACCACGGTGTCACAGGCAACCGATTTGAGAACATGACCAAAAATTATAGATATCTGGATTTAGTCTTGGAAACATACCGTTGAACGATGAAAATGCAAAACAACACCCAAACGCCTCGCTATGAAGCAGGAATACCTCCCACGGGATCAACGTAACACGTAGTAACTGACCGCGTTGTCACAGAAGACCCTCTTTGAGAACATTATCAAAAATTAAAAATATCTAGATTTAGGCTTAAACACATGCGTTAAATGTTAAAAATGCAAAACAATCCCCAAACGCCCCCTCAAGAGGCACGAACACCTCCCGCAGGACAAATGTAAAAAGTTAGAACTTACCGCATTATCACGGGACACCCGATTTTAGAACATTACCAAAAATTGCAAATAGTTAGACATAGTCTTGAAAACATGTTGTTTCATGGTGAAAACAAAAAAGTCTCAAAATGCCCCCGTGAGAGACACGTCAACCTCACACGGGATCATCGTAACACGTAGCTACTGATTGCGTAGTCAGGGGACGCCCGATTTGATAAGATAATGGAAAAATGTGAATTGGTAGATTTAGGCTTGAAAAAATGTCATTGAACGGTGAAAACATAAAAAAGCCCCCAAACGCCACCGCAAGAGGCCCAGACACCTCCCGTGGGATCAACATAAGATGTAGCAATTGACTGCACAACCATGAAATGCCTAGATTGAGGGCATAACCAAAAATTGTAAACAATTGGACTTAGGCTTGAAAACATGCCATTGAAGGATGAAATCGCAAAACAACCTCTGAACGACCTTACAAGAGACACGTACACCACTCACGGGAACAACGTAAAACATAGCAACTGGCCGTGTAGTCACATAACACTCGGTTTGAGAATGTGACAAAAAATAGCAAGTAGCTAGAGTTAGTCTTAAAAACATTATATTGAAGGGTGAAATTGCAAAACAACCCCCAACTGCCCCCACAAGAGACTCGGTCACCACCCACGGGACTAACATAACAAGTACAAATAAACCACGTAGTCACGAAATGCCCGGTTTGAGGACATGACTAAAAAAAATATGAATATCTACACTTAGGCTTCAAAATATGCTGTTGAGTGGTGAAAATGCAAAACAACACCCAAACACCCTTGCAAGAGGAACGGACACCTCCCACGGGACCAACGTAAAACGTAGCAACTGATTGTGTAGTCACAGGACGTTCGATTTGAGAATGTGAGAAAAAATAGAAAGGAGCTAGACTTAGGCTTGAAAACATTCCGTTAAAGGGTGAAATCGTAAAACACCCCCCCAAATGCCCCCACAAGAGGCACAGACACCTCCTACGGGGCCAATGTAACGTGTAGAAACATACCGCGTAGTCACAAGACACCTAATTTGAAAACATGACCAAAAATGGTAAATAACAAGACTTAGGTTTAAAAATATGCCATTAAAAGGTGAAAACGTAAAACAGCCTCCAAACGCCCCCGTAGGAGACATAACCACCTACCAGGTGACCTTCGTAACACGTAGCAATTGATCACGCAATGATGGAATGACCGGTTTAAGAACATGACCAAAAATTGCAAATAACTAGCCTTAGGATTGAAATCATGCCGTTGAACGGTGATAATAAAAAATAATCCCTAATGCCCCTGCAAAAGTCACAGACACCTCCCATTGGACCAACGTAACACGTAGCAACTAATCGCATAGTCAGGGTACGTTCGGTTTGAGAACATAATCAAAAATTTCAAATAACAAGACTTAGGTTTGAAAACATGTCGTTGAAATGTGAAATCACAAAACAACTCCCAAATCTCCCCACAAGAGGCACAAACACCTCCCATAGGATCAACGTTGCACGTAGCAACTGACCGTGTAGTCACGAGATGCTCGATTTGAGAACATCACCAAAAATTTCAAATGGATAGACATAGGCTTGAAAACATGCCATTGAAGGGTGAAACCTAAAAAATTATCCAAAATACCCCCATAAGAGGTATCAACACCTCCTACGGGACCAACGTAACATATAGCAACTGAACGGGTAGTCACGGGAAACCTAGTTTGAGAACATGACCAAAAAGTATAAATATCTAGACTTAGACTTGAAAACATGCAGTTGAATGGTGAAAATGCAAAACTACGCCCAAATGCCCCCGCAAGAGGCACATACACTTCCCACCAGACCAACATAACACATAGAAACTGACCGTGTAATCATGGGACTCTTGGTTTAAGAACATGACCAAAAATTAAAAATAGATGGACTTAGACTTGAAAACTTATCGTTGAACAGTAAAAATGTAAAACATTCCCCAAACGCCCAAGCAAGAGGCACGAATACCTCGTGTTGGACCAACTGAACAGTAGCAACTAGTTGCATAGTCATGAGATGCTCATTTTTATAACATGATCAAAAATTATAAATAGTTAGATTTAGGCTTGAAAATATGTCGCTGAACGGTGAAATCACAAAATGCCCCCAAACGCCCCCACATGAGGCACGAACACCTCCTACGGGACGAATGCAACACAGAGCAATTGACCGCATAGTCACGAGAAACCCGTTTTGAGAACATGACCAAAACAAATGTCTAGAGTTAGGATTTAAAGCATGATGTTGAACAGTGGAAACCCAAAATAGCCCCAAACGCTCCCGCAAGAGGTACAAACATCTCCCGCGGGACCAACGTAAAAAGTATCAACTGAGTGCATAATTACGGGATTCCTAATCTAAGAACTAGACTAAAAATTGCAAATAGATAGACTTAGGCTTGAAAAAATACCGTTGAACGGTGAAAATGAAAAATTTCCACCAAACGCCCCGTAAGAGGTATTAACACCTCCCACCGGACCAACGTAATGCGTATCAACTAATCGCTAAGCCACGGGATGCCCGGTTTGAGAATAGGATAAAAAATTACAAATAGGTAGTGTTAGACTTGAAAACATGTCGTTGAACAGGTAAAATGCAAAATAACCCCCAAACGCCCCGCGAGATGCACATACACCTCCTACAGGACCAACGTAATACTTAACAACTGACTGCTTAGTGCCCTCAGTTTGGGAACATGAGCAAAAATTGAAAATAATTAAACTTCATCTTGAAAACATTCCATTGAAGGTTGAAATCACAAAATAGAACCCAAATGCCCCTACAAGAGGCACGAACATCTCCCACAATGTAAAACATAGCAACTGATCTTGAAGTCACAGGACGCTCGGCTTGAGAACATGACCAAAAATTACAAGTAGTTAGACTTAGGCTTAAAAACATGTCGTTGAAGGGTGAAATCCCGAAACAACCTCAAAATGCCTCCATAAGAAACATGGACACACCCATAGGACCAACGTAACATGTAGCACCTGATCGCGTTGTCACGGGATGCCCACTTTGAGAACACGATGAAATATTATAAATATCTAGACTTAGGCTTCAAAACATGTCTTGTGAAAGTACAAAATAACCCTAAAATTCCCCTGCAAGAGGCACAAACACCTCTCACGGGACCAACGTAACACATAGCAATTGATCGTGTAGTCACGAAATGCCTTGTTTTATAACATAAATAAAAATTTCATATAGCTAGACTTAGGCTTAAAAACATGATGTTAAGTGATTACTCCGCAAAATATCCCCCAAACACCACATCAAGAGACACGAACACCTCTCACGGGACAAACGTAACACGTAGCAACAGACCACGTAGTCATGGGATACTCAATTTGAGAACACGAACAAAAATTACAAATTATTTAGGCTTGAAAATATGCCTTTGATAGGTGAAATGGTAAAACAGCCTCCATATGCCCCTGTAAGAGGCACATAAACCTTCCACGAGACCACCGTAATACGTAGAAACTAACTACGTAGTCATGGGATGCTCGATTTGAAAACATGACCAGAAAGTGCAAATAGCTAAACTTAGGCTTCAAAATATGTCGTTGAACGGTGACAACAAGTTTTGAATTTTGCTACCTCCCGTGGGACCAATGTAAGACGTAGCAATTGACTGCATAGTCAAGAAATGCCTAGTTTGAGTACATAACCAGAAATTGCAAATAACTAGACTTAGGCTTGAAAGCATGCCATTGGAGAATGAAATAGAAAAATAGGCCCTGAATGCCCCTGCAAGAGACACGGACACCACTTCACAAGATGCTCGTTTTGAAAACATGACCAAAACTACCAAGTTTCTAGACTTAGGCTTAAAAACATTCTGTTGAAGGGTGAAATCGCAAAACAACCTCCAACTGCCTCCAAAAGAGGCACGAACACCACCCACAGGACTAACGTAATATGTAAAAACTGACCGCATAGTCACAAGATGCTAGGTTTGAGAACACGACTAAAAATTATAAATATCTAGAATTAGGCTTCAAAACATGCCATTGAATGGTGAAAATAAAAAATAACCCCCAAAGTCCCTTACAAAAGTAACAGACACCTCCCACAGGACCAATGTAACACCTAGCAACTGACCGTATCACGAAATGCCTAGTTTGTGGACATAACCAAAAATTACAAATAACTAGACTTAGGATTGAAAACATGTCATTGGAGGATGAAATCATAAACACCCCCCCGAACGCCCCTGCAAACATACTAACAACTCCCATGGGACCAACGTAACACATAACAACTGACCGCTTAGTCATAGGACGTTCGGTTTGAGAGCATGAACAAAAATTACAAATTTCTAGATTTTGGCTAGAAGACAAGCATTTGAAGAGTGAAATTATAAAACAGTCCCCGTAATAGGAAAAGACAACTCCCCACAAGACCAATGTAATACGTTCTCTTGAAACACCTAATTGGAGGATATAATAAAAAATTGTAAATAATTGGACTTAGGCTTGAAAACATGCCATTGAAGGATGAAATCATAAAACAGACTTTGAATGCCCTTACAAGAGACACAGACACCATTCACGGGAGAAACGTAAAACTTAGCAACTAACCATGTAGTCATGGGACACTTGATTTGAGAACGTGGCCAAAAATAACAAGTAGCTAGACTTAGTCTTGAAAACATTCCGTTAAAGGGTGAAATCGCAAAACAGCCCCCAACTGCCCCTACAAGAGATACGAATACCACCCATGGGACCAACATAACACGTAGAAACTAACCCCGTAGTCACGGGATGTCCGTTTTGAGAACATGACCAAAAACTATGAATATCTATTCTTATGCTTCAAAACATGCCGTTGAATGGTGAAAATGAAAAAAAATCCCCAAAAGCCTTCGCAAGAGGCAGGGAAACCGCCCACATGACCAACGTAACACATAACGGCTGACCGCATTGTCATGAAACACCCAATTTTATAACATGACCAAAAATTATAAATAGATATACTTAGGATTGAAAACATACTATTGAAGGGTTAAATTGTAAAACAACCCCCAAATGCCCTCGCAAGAGCCACAGACACCTCCCACGAAAAAATGTAAGACATAGCAATAGACCGTGTAGTCAAAAGATGATCGGTTTGAGAACATGACCAAAATTGCAAATAACTAGCCTTAGGCTTCAAAATATGTTATTCAATGGTGATAATGCAAAACATACCCTAACTCCCTGGAAAAAAACATAGACACCTCCCACGAGACCAATTTAATATGTAGCAACTGACCACATTATCACGGGACAACCAATTTTTGAACATGACCAAAAATTGCAAGTAACTAAACTTAAACATGAAAATATGTCGTTCAACGGTGAAAATGCAAAACAGCCTCCAAACACCCCCATCAGAGATACAAACACCTCCCACGTGACCATTGTAACATGTAGCAACTGACCGCGTAGTCACGGTATCCCAATTTGAGAATATGACCAAAACTTGCAAATATCTAGCCTTAATATTGAAAAGATGCCATTGAACGGTGATAACTCAAAATAATATCTAACGCCCTCGCAAAAGGCACAGACACCTCTTACGGGAGCAATATCCCATATAGCAATTGACCGCGTAATCACGATACGCTCGGTATGAGAACATGATCAAAAATTTCAAATAACTAGACTAAGACTTGAAAATATGTCGTTAAAGTGTGAAATCACAAAACAACCACCAAATGGCCCCACAAGAGGCATAAACACCTCACATGGGATTAGCGTAACAAATAGCAACTGACCGTGTAATCACATGATGATCAGTTTGAGAACATGAACAAAAATTTCAAGTAGCTAGACTTGGGCTTGAAAACATACTATTGAAGGGTGAAATCATAAAACCACCGCCAAACTCCCCCACAAGAGGCATGGACACCTCCCATAGGATGTAGCAACCTACTTCATAGTCACGGGACACCCAATTTGATAACATGATAAAAAATTACAAATGTATAGACTTGGGCTTGAAAACATTCCATTGAACGGTAAAAATACAAAACAACCCCCAAATGCACCCGCAAGAGGCGCAGAAAACTCCCACGGGACCAACGTAAGACGTAGCAACTGATCATGTAGTCACAATACGCTTGGTTTGAGAACAATACCATAAATAGAAAGTAATTATACTTTAGCTTGAAAACATGTTGTTGAAGGGTAAAATCATAAAACAACAACCAAATGGCATCTCAAGAGGAATAGACACCTCTCATTGGACCAACATAAAATGTAGAAACTTATAATGTAGTCACGGCATGCTCGATTTGAGTACATGACCAAAAATTGCAAGTATCTAGACTTAGGCCCTAAAACCTGTCATTAAAGGGTGAAGTCGCAAAAAATACCCTAAATTCCCCCACAAGATGTATGAACACCACCCACGGGACCAATGTAACACCTAGCAATTGACTACGTAGTCACCGAATGCCCGGTTTGAGAACATGACTAAAAATGAAAAATATCTAGACTTAGACTTCGAAATATTCTGTTCAATGGCGAAAAAGAAAAACAGCACCCAAACGCCACCGCAAGAGGTGCGAATACCTCCCACGAGACCAACGTAACATGTAGCAACTGACCACGTAGTCACAAGACACTCGGTTTGAGAACATGACAAAAAATTACAAACCTCTAAAATTAGGCTTGAAAACATGTCATTGAAGGGTGAAATGGTAAAACAACCACCATATACCCCCATAAAAAGCACATACATATCCCATATAACAAACGTAATACTTAGCAACTGACTGCATAGTTACACGATGCTCAATTTGAGATGATGACTAAAAATTAAAAATAACTAAACTTGGGTTTGAAAACATGTCATTGAACGGTGAGAATGCAAAACAACCCCCAAATGCTCCCCAAAAGGGCACGAACACCTCCCACTAGACCAACATAACATATAGAAACTGACTGCGTAGTTATGGGACACCTGGTTTGAGAACATCACCAAAAATTATAAATAGCTAGACCTACGCTTGAAAACAAACCGTTGAACGGTGCAAATGCAAAATATTCCCTAAACGCCCTCGTTAGAGGCACAAACACCTACCGTAGAACTACTGTAACACGTAGTAATTGATCGTATTATCACAAGATCCCTGGTTTGATAACATGATCAAAATTTGTAAATACCTAGACTTAGGCTTGAAAACATGTCGTTGAACCGTGAAAATACAAAACAGTCCACAAACACCCCCACAAGAGGCACTGGCACCTCCCATGGGACATCGTAACACGTAACAACTGATCGCATTGTCATGGGTCACCCTGTTTTAGAACATGATCACAAAATATAAATTGATAGACTTAGGCTTGGAAACATATAGTTCAAGGGTCAAATCGCAAAATAGCCCCCAAATGCCCCCGCAAGAGGCACAAAGACCTTCCACGGGACCAATGTAACACGTAGAAACATATCGTGTAGTCACAAGACGCCCGATTTGAAAACATGAACAAGAATTATAAATAATAATAATTAGGCTTAAAAACATGCCATTGAAAGGTGAAAACGTAAAACAGCCTCCAAACGCCCCCGGAGACACAAACACCTCCCACGGGACCATCGTAGCATGTAGCAATTGATCATGCAGTCATGGAATGCTTGTTTTGAGAACATGACCAAAAATTACAAATAACTAGACTTAGGATTGAAAACATGCCGTTAAACGGTGATAATGCAAAACAACCCTTAACGCCCTTGCAAAATTCACAGACATCTCCCACAAGACCAATGTAACACGCAGCAACTGATCGCTTAGTCACGATACATTCGGTTTGAGAACATGATTGAAAATTTCAAATAACTAGACTTAGGCTTGAAAACATGCCGTTGAATTGTGAAATCACAAAATAACTCCCAAATTGCCCCACATGAGGGACAAACACCTCCCATAGGACCAACGTAGCACGTAGCAACTAACCATGTAGTCACGAGATGCTCGATTTGAGAACATCACAAAAAATTTCAAATGGCTAGACTTAGGCTTGAAAATATGCCATTGAAGGGTCAAACCTCAAAACAACCCCAAAACACCCCCATAAAAGGCCCGAACACCTCCCATGGGACCAACGTAACAAATAGCAACTGATCGCATAGTCACAGGACAACAGGTTTGAGAGTATTACCAAAAGTTATTAATGTCTAGACTTAGGCTTGAAAATATGCCGTTGAATGGTGAAAATGCAAAATATCCCCCAAACGCCGCCGCAAGAGGCACAAACAACTCCCTCTGGACCAACATAACACATAGCAAATTCCCGTGTAGTTAAGGGATGCCTGGTTTGAGAAAATGACCAAAAATTAAAAATAGATGGACTCAGACTTGAAAACTTGTCATTGAACAGTGAAAATGCAAATTAACACCCAAACACCCCCGCAAGAGGCACGAACACCTTATGTTGGACCAATATAACAGTAGCAACTAGTTGCATAGTCACGAGACGCTCGGTTTTATAACATGACCAAAAATTACAAATAGTTAGATTTAGTCTTGAAAAATGTCACTTAAGGGTGAAATCGCAAAATGACCCCCAAATGCCCCCACAAGAGGCACGAACACCTCCTATGGGACCAACGTAACACGTAGAAACTGATTGCATAGTCACAGAAAACTTGTTTTAAGAACATGACCAAAACAAATGTCTAGAGTTAGGATTGAAAACATACCGTTGAATAGTGGAAATCCAAAACATCCCCCAAGGCTCCTGCAAGAGGTACAGACACCTCCAATGGGACCAATGTAACAGTAGCAACTGACTGCGTAATTACAGGTTTCCCAATTTTAGAAGATGATCAAAAATTGAAAACAGATAGACCTAGGCTTGAAAACATGTCGTTGAATGGGGAAAATGCAAAATTGCCACCAAATGCCCCCGTAAGAGGCACTAACACCTCCTACGGGACAAACGTAACACACCTAGCAACTCACTGTGAAGTCACGAGATGCCAAATTTGAGAATATGATAACAAATTACAAAAATGGTAGACTTAGACTTGAAAACATGCCATTAAACATGGAAAATGCAAAACAATCACCAAACACCCCTGCAAGAGGCACAAACACCTTCCACGGGATCAAAGCAACAGTAGCAACTAGTTGCGTAATCATAAGATGCTCGGTTTGAGAAAATCATAAAAAATTATAAATATTTAGACTTAGGCTTGAAAACATATCGTTGAAGGGTTCAATCTTATAAAAAAAATGCCCCCACAAGAGGCACGAACACCTCCTATAGGATCAAGTAACACGTAACAGCTGGTCGCATAGTCACGAGAAACCCGATTTGCGAACATGATCCAAAATTGTAAATATCTGGACTTAGGATTGAAAGCATGCTATTGAACAGTGAAAATGTAAAAAATCTCCTAAATGCCCCCGTAAGAGGTATAGACACCTAGCACGGTATCCATATAACATGTAGTAACTGATCGCGTAGTCACAAGATAACCACTTTGAGAACATAACCAAAAATTGAAAATAGCTAGACTTAGGCTTGAAAACATGTCGTTGAAGGGTGAAATCGCAAAATAACCGCCAAATACCCATGCAAGAACATCTCCCACAGGACCAACGTAACATGTTGCACTTGATTGCATAGACCGGGATGCTCGATTTGATAACATGACCAAAAATTACAAACAGCTAAACATAGGCTTGAAAACATGCCATTGATGGGAGAAATCTTAAAACATACCCCTTTTTACATCGCAAGAGGCACATATACCTCTCACAAGACCAACATAACATGTAGCAACTGACCATGTAGTCACGGGATGCTCTATTTGAGAACATGACCAAAAATTTCAAATAGTTAGACTTATGCTTAAAAACATGCCATTGAACGATGAAAATGCAAAACAACCCCAAAACGCCACCACTAGAGGCACGAACATGTCTCATGGGACCAACGTAACACATAGCAACTGACTGCATAATTGCGAGATTCCCGAATTGATAAAATGACTAAAAATTAGAAAGAGCTAGACTTTGGCTTAAAAACATGCCGTTGAATGGTGAAAATGCAAAACAGCCCTGCAAACGCACTCGCAAGAGCCACGAACACCTCCCATAAGATCATTGTAATATGTAGAAACTGACCATGTTGTCATGGGACACCTAATTTTAGAACAAGATAAAAAATTACAAATTAATGGACTTAGGCTTGAAAACATGCAGTTGGAGGGTCAAATCACAAAACAACCCCCAAATGCTCTTAAAATAAGCACGAGCGCCTTCCATGGGACCTATATAACATGTAGCAACAAATCACGTAGTCATAAGATGCCCGATTTGAGAACATGACCAAAAATTGCAAATTGATAGACTTAGTCTTGAAAATATATCGTTGAACGATAAAAATGCAAAACAAACTCCAAACGTCCCTGCAAGAAACACATACACCTCCCATGGGATCATAGTAACACGTTACAACTGATCACGTAGTGATGGGACACCCGACTTGAGAACATGACCAAAAATTGCAAATAGTTAGGCTTAGGCTTAAAAAATGCCGTTGAATGGTGTAAACACAAAACAACCCCTAAAGCCGCATAATCAAGGGACACTCGGTTTGAGAACATAACTAAAAATTACAAATTGCTAGACTTAGGCTTGAAAACATGCCGTTGAAGGGTGAATTCATAAAACAACCCTCATATGCCCCCGTAATAGGCACAAACACCTCCCACGAGATCATCGTAATACATAGGAACTGATCTTATAGGATGCATAGCTAGACTTGGACCTAAAGCCTTAAAACTTGAAAATTCAAAAGAACCCCAAATGCCCTCGCAAGAGGCACTGGCACCTCCCACGGGACCAATGTAACTCGTAGCAAATGATTGCATAATTACGGGACACTCGGTTTGAGAACATGAGCAAAAATAGAAAACATCTAATCTTAGGCTTGAAAACACATCGTTGAACAGTGAAAATATAAAACGACCCCCAAACGTCCCCGCACGAGGCACGAACACCTCCCACGGTACCAATATAACATGTAGTGGATGACCGCATTATCACAAAATGCTTGGATGGATAACATGACTGAAACTACTGTAAAACTAGACTTAATCTTGAAAACATGCCAATAAATGGTGAAAATACAAAATAGTCCCCAAATGCCTCCATAAGAGGCACGAACACTTCCCACAGAACTAGCGTAACACATAGAAACTGACCGCGTTGTCACGGGACGCTCGATTTTAGAACTTGATCAAAAATTGCAAATAGCTAGACTTAGGCTTATAAACATGCCATTGAAGGATCAAATCACAAAACAAACCATAAATGTGCCCACAAGAGGCACGAACACCTCCCGCAGGACCAATATAACATGTTGCCACATACTGCATAGTCACAAGATGCCCGGTTTGAGAACATGATAAAAATTACAAATAGACAGACTTAGGCTTGAAAACATGACGTTGAATGGTAAAAATGCAAAATAACCTCCAAACGCCACCACAAGAGAAACATACACCTCCCAAGGGATCATTATAACACATAGCAACTTATCACATAGTCACAAGATGCCCGATTTAAGAACATAACCAAAAATTGGGTATAGTTAGACTTATGATTGAAAAAATACCGTCGAATGTTCAAAACACAAAACAACCTCAAAACGCTTCCACAAGAGGCACATGCACCTCCCACAGGATTAACATAACACGTAGCAACTAGTCTCGTAGTCACGGGACTCTTGATTTGAGAACATGACCAAAAATTACAAATAGCTAGAATTAGGCTTGAATTCATGTCGTTGAATCGTGAAATCGTAAAACAACCCCCATATGCCCCCTTAAGCAACAAGAGCTCCTCCCATGAGGCCAACTTAATACGTAGTAACAAATCGCATACGACGCTAGATTCGATAATATGACCAAAAATTATAAATAGCTAGGCTTAGGCTTGAAAACATGCCATTAAATAGTGAAAAAAACCCCAAATGCCCCCACAAGATGATCGAACACCTCCCACCGGACCAACATAACATGTAGCAACTGACTGCATAGTTACGGGACACCTGATATGAGAACATGGTCAAAATGATAAATAGATAGACTTAGACTTGAAAATATGTCATTGAATGGTGAAAATGAAAAAAAGCCACCAAATGCCCCCGCAAGCGACATTAATACCTCCCACGAGACCAATATAACACACAGTAACTGACCGCATAGTCACATGATGCTCAATTTGAGAAGAACATGGAAAAAAAATTATAAATAGATAGACTTAGGCTTGAAAACTTGCTGTTAAACGGTGAAAATGCAAAACATTTCCCAAACGCTCCCGTAAGAGGCACAGACACCTCCCGCAGGACCAACGTAACACATAGCAACTAATCGCGTTGTCATGGGACACTCGATTTTAGAGTATGACAAAAAATGACAAATAGATAAACTTAGGTTTGAAAACATGTTTCTCAAGGGTCAAATCACAAAATAGCTCCAAAATATCCTCGTAAGGGGAACGATCACATCCCACGAGACTAATGTAATGCGTAGCAACAGATTGCATAGTCACAAGATGCCCGATTTGATAACATGACCAAAAATTGGAAATATATATACTTTGACTTGGGCACATGCCATTGAACGGTGAAAATGTAAAACAACCTACAAACACCCCCTTAAGAGACACAAACACCTTCCATGGGACCATTGTAACATCTAGAAACTGACCGCTTAGACACGAGATGCCCAGTTTGAGAACATGACCAAAAATTAGAAATAGCTACCCTCGGGCTTGAAAATATGCCGTTAGACGGTGATGACACAAAAAATCCTCCTAACGCCCTCACAAGAGGCATAAAAACCTCCCACGAGACCAACGTAACATGTAGCAATTAATAACATAGTCACAGTACGCTCAGTTTAAGAAGATGAATTTTTTTATAAATAACTAGACTTAGGATTGAAAACATGCCGCCGACCAACTAACATGTAGAAACTGACCATGTAGTCACAGGAATCTCGATTTGAGAATATAACTAAAAAATTGCAAATAGCTAGACATAGGCATGAAAGCATGTCGTTGCAGGGTAAAATCTCAAAACAACCCATAAACGCCCCTATAAAAGGCATGTATACCTCCTAGAGACCAACGTAACACGTAGAAACTAACCACGTAGTCACGGGACACCCATTTTGAGAACATGGCAAAAAATTGTAAATATTTAGACTTGGTCTTGAAAACTTAACTTTAAACCGTGAAAATATAAAACAACCCCCAAACTCCCCCGCAAGAGCCACAAACACCTCCCACTGGACCAACCAACCTAACAGGTTGCAACTGACTGCATAGTCTTGGGATGCACGATTTGAGAACATGACCAAAAATTATAAATAGCTAGACTTAGACTTGAAACATGTCTTTGAATGGTGAAAACATAAACAGCCCCCAAACGCCCCCGCAAGACGCACGGACACCTACCACTTGTGACATTTTTGAAGTTTTATTTGTCGGCCTTAATGGAGAAGGAACATTTGGAACATATTCATGCAAGCTTTCATTTTATTTTTATTTAAGTTGTACGTATTCACGCAAAATGCGTTTTATTTTATTTTGGTGTTGTATATATTCACACAAGCATGCGTTCGTGAATGTGTAATAAAATACAAGTTAACACATTCACGCAAGCATGCTTTAGTTAACCTGTGTTGTATTAGTACGTATTCACACAACCATGCTTTAGTTAACTTTATATATTGGAAAAATATCTATGTCTAGAATTGTAAACAAATTTAAAAAAAAATGAAAAATATATTTTTAATTTTTTTTTTATTGGGTCACGATTATGGACCGTGGCCAAAAGAATTTTTTTTAAAGAAAAAATAGTGGTCACAGTTACAGACCATGACCAGAGCCGTAACTAAAAAAATTATTTGTAAATAAAAATAGGATCATCGGTATTGACTGTGACCAACCCCGTGACTCTGGTCACGTGTGATGACAGTGACCAAAAATCTCCCCTGTGGGTGACAAGCCTTAATCGTGGTGCCCTGGTTATGGGTGAACAACAAGACTCGCATTCTTCCCTGTGGGTCAAGGGTAGCGATCGTGACCCATAATTTTGTCACACTTAATATTGTCACGGGTGAAGACCATGACCCATACTTATAATCACCGGTTAAAATCGTGACCATTGGCTATATATGATGCAGTGGTCATTTGATTGAGCCTGAGAATTTTTATAGAATTCGATATTTTCCAAACTACTTTTCATCCTTATCTCATGTTTGAAAAACCTACTATAAATATGAATACGGAGAAACATTTTTCGTGAGAGAATTTTTCAGTTCTTTTGAGTTCCCTACCTTTACCACAAACCTCTCTGGTTTTACCTAAATCCTACTTTACACCCAAACAGTGTTAGATATAAGATTCGTTATATTGTGCCTTGAGATTTAGTTTATGGGGACCTTGGGTTCATTATCTCATCATCTTGATAGAGAAAACAATTGTGTGGTGGATTCTGCACCTGATCTATTTACATACGAGGGACTCTGTATTGTGTGACAGTTGATGAGTTGTTCAGTGGATACCGAGACATGTGTGGAATTATGTGTCGTGGAAGTTGTGTTGGTGGACTCATGCATTGTCGCTATGGAGGACATGTTGAATATTAAAGGCGCTTCAAGGCTTGTGCGGGTGTTGAGTTGTTGTGTAAGTCTTCAATTATTCTTGTGTAATTTTATATCATAATGAATTTTTGCAGTTGGGTCGTCCTAGATTTTTCTCCTTTGATTTCTCCTCGTACATCGAGCATTGTGATTAATTTACTTATTTGTTCACGCAGTCACCTAGATGCATGTTTTGGTTAAGATAAATTGGTTAATCTGTTTAATTACTACTTGTTTAAAACTGGTGATAAGTTTTATTTAGGTAACTTGTTTAATTGAACTTTAAAATTGAAAATTTTAAAAATAGGTGGTGCGTATAATTTGCACCATTTTCAATATTAGAACCATTCGGGTCCTAAGAACTTTCAATATTTCTTTTCTTCTATTTCTTATTATTACATTCTCTTGCATAATTTTGTGTGATAATTAATCGGATAATTAGGAACACTCGTTCTTATGGACAACATGGATTTTATTTTGAGACTGACCTCGATCATTAATATTTTTAGAAAATTAGTGTTTAATTTATTCTTTTCTAAAATTGAATTAAATCGAGGTAATTAAAATTTGAGGTGTGAATTAAATTAAGATCTTCATTTTTTTATTTTAATTAAAAAAAATTCAAATTATCATTTTTATGACAAGAAATTAAAATGTGAGATCAAGTATTTGATTTATAAAGTCAATCAAGATATTAAAAAGGATTTAATTCAGCCTTTTAGAATTTCAATAAATTATTTTTCAAAACCCTCAAGTTTTCAAAATATTAGTGGGAGAGGGGCTTCAATATAAATCCCACACTCTCCACCAGTATTTTTATGAATTATATGTGATTTATTTATCGCATCAGTTAGGTTGCACCCCACCCCTAGATGGAATTAATCGGCGCATTAGGAATTCATTAAAACTCGTAAATGATAATTTCGAGAATTAGAATGTGATTAAGTTCGATCCTCCCACGGAGAAGTTCATCATGAGCGGGTTCTATTTTGAGGAATGAGACGATGGTATACACTTACACATAATTAATGATGTCACCCCACGGAGTCACTGTCATTAATTGTGGGACCAAAAGATACTAACTATTTAATTATGTTGGACATAAGATCCTAGACTGTCCAGGTACAAAATTGAATGATGAAAGTTTGTCTAGTTCAAGGTGGGGTGAATTAAGCTCCCCATTAGAAATTTCACTCCATAAGGGAACTGGGATGTTTGATGGGTCTGCACTTTAAAATAGAAACGAAGTTAAATTCTCACATGTATATTTTGAAATTAATGTGATCCAAAATTTATGATTCTCATACTTTAAAACGGGATCCTCATTCAATTCACTTGCTTCAATCTTAAAGGACAATAATTTAACTGAAATGAACTATATTGACTAAAAACGTAATCTTGACGTTTTTCCAAATTCTGATGTCTTTAAGTTTCTCTTGATGGAGACCTGTCCTGGCAAGATGGAGGAAAGGGCACTTGAAAATGATGTCGAAGCCTACTAGAGGTGGCAAAAGGATGATGAGATGGCTCGCTGCTACGTATTGACCTCTATAACTAATGTGTTGCATCATCATCACCACCACATGTACACTATTTATGATATTATTCTGAACCTCAAGGATATATTTGAGGATAAAAAATGAGTTGCAAGGTTAGACGTCATGGCAAGGTTGGTCATCACTAAGATGCCTGAAGGTACTCCTATACGCGAGCATGTTGTAAAAATGATGTCCATCTTAGCGGATCTTAAGGTTCTTGGATCTGAAATTGATGTGAAAACCTAAGTTGATTCCATGTTTTAATCACTACCGGAGTCCTTTAAATAATTTTTCCTAAACTATTCTATGAACAAATTTGGTTACTCATTGGTGCAAATGCTTAAGGAACCCTAGGTTGTGAAGAATATCATTATGCATAAGGGTGTGGCTTAGGTTGCAAATAAAGGATCATATACTTTTGTCCTAAATTGTAAGAAGAAGAAGAAGAAGAAGAAGAAGAAGAAGAAGAAGAAGAAGAAGAAGAAGAAGAAGAAGAAGAAGAAGAAGAAGAAGAAGAAAGAAGAAGTGAAAGTGCCATAAATAACCAAAAGTTGTCAAGCCGAACTTTAATCCCCACAGAGCAGGTAAGAAACTGAAAGACAATTGTTATATCTTCAGATATGAAGGACACTAGAAGAAGAAATGCCCCATTTTCTTAGAAAAAAATAATGGAAATCATAATATTTGATATATCATTGAGACATGTTTTGTGGTGCAATCTACTAAGACCTAGTGTGTAGATTCGGGAGACACATATCATATTTGTAACTATTTAAAGGGATTTTAGCTAACCAAGGATCTCAGTGATGAAGATATATTTATGTACATGGGCAATCATCATAAGGCTGTAGTAGTAGTAGTAGTAGTAGTAGTAGTAGTAGTAGTAGTAGCAGTAGCAGTAGCAGTAGCAGTAGCAGTAGTAGTAGTAGTAGCAGTAGCAGTAGCAGTAGTAGTAGTAGCAGTAGTAGGAGTAGCAGTAGTAGCAGTAGCAGTAGTAGTAGCAGTAGCAGTAGTAGTACTAGTAGTAGTAGTAGTAGCAGTAGTAGCAGTAGTAGTAGTAGTAGTAGTAGTAGTAGCAGTAGGAGTAGCAGTAGCAGTAGCAGTAGTAGTAGCAGTAGCAGTAGTAGTAGTAGTAGTAGTAGTAGTAGTAGTAGTAGTAGTAGTAGTAGTAGCAGTAGTAGTAGCAGCAGTAGTAGGAGTAGTAGTAGTAGTAGTAGTAGTAGTAGTAGTAGTAGTAGTAGTAGTAGTAGTAGTAGTAGCAGCAGCAGCAGCAGTAGTAGTAGTAGTAGTAGTAGTAGTAGCAGCAGTAGCAGTAGCAGCAGCAGTAGTAGTAGTAGTAGTAGGAGGAGGAGGAGGAGGAGGAGGAGGAGGAGGAGGAGGAGGAGGAGGAAATTTAGTTTAAAATTTTGATGATGACAACAAGTTAGTATTGATATATTGATATATAGATTTATAATCTCTTCATGAACAGATACCTAGTTTATTACAATAAAGGAGTTTTTATGAAAAATGGAAAATCTCTTATCTATTCTGGTACAATGGAAAATGGTCTTTGTACTATAAGACAGGTCTCAATGCTAATGTTTAATGGAAATAACATAAAGATAATGGAACCTTGTAAGTTAAACAATATCTTTGGCACTTGCAGTTATGCCATATTAATCTAGAAAAAAACAAATATTGTTTTTAATGGGAATCGGAAGTGGAGGCACTTCCAGTTTGCGAATCCTTCGTAGAGGGTAAAATGGCTAGGAGGAAGTTTACGATCAATGGTATAGAGCCAAATATGTGTTGGAATTTGTTCATACTTATTTGTGTGTGCTTATGATTATTCGAGAAAGAGGTAGATACGAGTATTTCATCACTTTCATTAATGATTAATTGAGGTATGGATGTGTTTACCTTATGAACCACAAGTCCAAAGAGTTTGATAAGTTCAAAGAGTATAAGGATGAGATGGAACGTTTTCCCAATAAACTAAATCATACTATATGATCTGATAATGTAGGGGAATACCTCTTAGGAGAGTTTCCAAAACACTTATATTGGCTAACAAGTGGAACCATATTGTAGTTGGAGGGTTAGGCGTCACCCTAATAGGTTAGTTTATTTGGTGGACCACGTCGGTTAAGTCCCAATCTAGCAAAAACTAAATTTGAGTAACTATGAAGAGGAACTCCTAGACAAGGATGCCTAGCCTTGGATAAAGGATATAAATACCGAGAGGGATTCGACGTATTAAAAATAAAGTATGGGAACTTGTAAGCTTGTTATTTCATTGCAAACTAAATCTAGGTAATCTTTCCATTTGAGATTTATCCTTTTTCATGAACTATATGGTCTTGTGTATGGGATAGCAGTCATTATATTTTGCGTATGGGTTATTAGTCATTATATATGTGTGTCATGGTGCTCCAAGGTGCAGTAAGTACTATTGCTAAATATTGGAGCATTTAACTCAAAACCAATTGGTTATGAGTGGAGGGGCCCTAAGATGTTATATATTGTGGTGCAAGACTTTACTTTTCCCACGTGGGACATTATGTCTCAACATGTTCCCTCACGTATGGGGTTACTTGAGCTAAACACGTGGACATTTTTTGGCTGACGTAGAGCAATAGGGTCGTTGCGCCATGAATATCCTGCTCTGATACCATGTTAAATATTGGGGCATCCAACCCAAAACTAATTGGTAATGAGTGGATGAGCCCCAGGATGTTATATATTATGGTGCAAACCTTTTCTTTTGCCACGTGAAACTTTATGTCTCGACATTAAAGAATATCTGAACATAAGTGAATGGTTTTTAATAAGGTTATAAAACCTATCATGCAAATATAATTTCTAGGATTCTAATATATAGGATAAATAATTAACCCACATTCTGTGTAACTAGTATTTCATGCAAACATGTATAATACATGATAGCCTATGATATATCAACTGTTTTGATACTTTCGAAATAGTAGGAAGATCATCCCATGATTTGTCAACTGATTTGACATCTCCGAAAAGTAGGAAGCTCTCTACAATTCTATTGAACTAAGTTCTTGGCTGGTGGGTTTGAATGGGTCAAAGTGGTTGAGCAATGTGCTTTAACACTCCCCGTCAAGTTGGAGTGCGGAGAGGGCAGCACACTAAGTTTGGAGCGGAGATTGTGAAAACATGATTTCGGCAAGGACTTCATGAATATATCAACCAATTATGTATGGGAATGAACATAACGGGTCACAAGAGAGCCACAAGCAACCTTTTCTCAAACGAAATGAAAATCGAGTTCAATATGCTTGGAGCGTAGAGATTGAAAATGCTGAGTATATGGGTTTTGTTTTGAGTGCGATCGAATCGAGTGAGAAAATGTACACTATCACCAATACACCTTGAGAATAAAAAAAAACATATGATTTTCACAGCGGTAGACGCAAGCGCGCAATACTCAGCTTCATAAAAATAACAAGATCTTTTAGACCATAATGAACTTGATCGAAATTGATTCAGAGGCTTAGTTATCTATTTTACCTAGACCAACATATGTAATGGGTCTTTTGGGCCAAAATGAGCTTGATCACAATAGATTCAGATGCTTTATGCTTCTTGGGATTGATCACCGTGAATTCATAGGCCTTTACTTCTTAGGCTTGATCACGAGTGATTCAAGGGCCGTTGAGTTGTTTGATCGGCAAAAAATATCAGTTGTTCTTTTTTTTATGCAGATTACTTCTAAAGACTCGGTATCTGAATCGATCTTTTGAATGAATGGTTCTTCCTTGTTGTCTTGTTTGACTCGTTGCTTGATTCAATAACAACATCAGAGGCTCCACTATTTTTATCTAAAACTAGGGGAAACTTTACTGCTTTCTCAATTAATGTTTTGTACTCAATTGGAAGGCAACTTGAACATCATTTATTTGTACTTCAATCCTGGACTTCTCCTCTTATTGTTTCCTTTCGAATCTTTTTTTTTCTTACTGCATCTTTACCGAACCAGCCTTATCACCTTTATCAAGGAGGGTTTTTTGTTTTTCCTTCAAGATAGTGTCTGTTTCACTTCCAATAACCATGCAGTGAACTTTGGTCTTTTATTCCACATACAGTGTGTAATCACTATTATTGGCTCGCGTTTTGTACCTGGCAGATGGTAGCAATGGATGGTGGCTACCGCCACCAAAAAATTGTATACCGGTATGGACTATCAGGATCAAGATTACTCGTTAGAGGTTTATTTCTCTGATACCATAAAAGAATATTAAAACAAAAGCGAATGGTTTTTAATAAGGTTGTAAAACCTATCATGAAGATACAATTTCTAGGATTCTAACATATAGGATAAATAGTTAACCCACGATCTGTCTAATTGGTATTTCATGCAAACGTGTATAGCACATGATAGGAAGATCAACACATGATTTGTCAACTATTTTGATATCTCTGAACAATAAGAAGCTCTCTATAATTCCGTTGAACCACGTTTTTGGTTGGTGGGTTTGAATGGGTCAAGGTGATTAAAGCACCTTACTCAACCACCTTGACCCATTCAAACCCACTAAATATTAAACAGTTATAAAAAGTTAAAAACATTTTAAAAAAAAACGTTTTCTTAAAAAACACTATTTTTTTAAAGAAAATAGTTTTTATTGAAAATACAAATATTTAGAATTTATTAAAAAAAATGGACCAATGGTTGTGTGCCAGCTTATTGAGTCAAATTGTGAGTCACAATTGATAGTCGGTGTAGATTTATTCTTCTAAAAAACATAAAAACACTAAAGACAACTTCAAACCTAAATATTTACTATCTACCAAAAAAAATAAACACAAAATATTATACGGTGGAGGGTTAAAATATTTATTGATCATGTTGAGTTAGAAGTTTAGATCCAAATATGTGGGGTTGAAAACTTTAATATTCTTGAAATTTTGTCTTAATTCATGTTAATTTTGTCATTGGTTATCACATATATTTGACTTTTAACAAGAATTTTATTATTACGTGCACACCATAGTGTGTGTGTGTGTGTGTGTGTCATAAGGGATAAAAAATCAGCACAATTCATGTGATGTCATAAGAGATATTGTATATGTCATAATATGATTTTTTCCTCCAATACTCATTTTGCCCCTCAAATATTTGATTTCCCTCTCTTTTTCATTTCATCAATTAATTCTCATCTCTCACTTTAATTCAAACACAACACTATTTTGGTAAACACCCACTTCAAACCCTATTTCTCATCCTCAAACCCACTTTAATTCCACCTTACGACTCTCTCGGTATCCATATCTCTCATGCTCACTCTCCCGGCTTCATCTCGGTATCCACTTCAATCCCCCCTCACTATTTTGGTAAACACCCACCTCTGTTCGCGTTGTTTGGTTTCAGAAATTTTTTGGCATTCTAAAGGTACCCTTTCATTTAAGGGTTTATTTTTGGAGTTTTAAGATTTTCTCTTTTTGTAATTTAGGGTTTTTTAATCGATTTAAGGTTTTTTTTTCTTGGGTTTGTAATGGATTTAAGGGTGTATTTTCTATATACAATACAACTCACCTTCTATTTTGGAAATAGAAGGTATTCAGGTATTTGAGAAAAAAATAAGTTTGAATATAGATATTCTGGTATTCAAGTATTCAAGGAAACAACATGCTTGGACATAGAGGTGTTCTATTTTGATCTCACGTTCTATTTTGATTTCTTGGACATAACAGGTATTCAGGTATTCAAGCATTTTTGTTTACTATTCTTCTAATTTGATGATCAATCATGCAAATGTAGTTCAACGAATATTGTGAGATCTTTATATTTAGAAAAAAAATACACTTCGTTGTTATGTATACATTGTTGGGTATGTATGTTAGTATATATATTTATTTTGAATAAAGTAAATAAGTTAGTGGGAGTGGCCAAGTGGTAAGTTAGTGGGGGTGTGTGCATGAGGTCTTGGGTTCAAGTCCTAGGGAGCACACTAATTATTTAGGGTCAAAGATTGGGCCTTGGGCCTTGGGGCCTTGGGCTCTTGGGGATTTCTGATATGCATTAAATCTTTTCAAAATCGTTTTAATTTTTTAAACCGTTTTAAGTCTTTGACTATTTCTTCCACTATAGCTGTTAGTGGAGATATTAGTGGGTTAGTTGGCTAAAACCTCTACCCACGTTTTTTACCATTTCCCTTATTTAAGAAAAGGCTACAGAGTCAAAAAAGCATCAAAAATCTCTCTCTCACGTTATCTGCAAAAATACCTTTGCTATTTTCTAATTTCGTTAATTTTCTGGGAGTGCTGGAGTATCCTGAGAGTTCAAAGATTTAACACAAAGCTGGTGTGTAAATCTGATCGTTGAATCCTGGGAGGTGTATGTTCACGAGGCTGACAACTACAAATATCAGCGAGCAATTTCACCTTTAGGACTTTGTGTCGAACACAAACCTCGATCGATAAGTCCTTCTAATTTTATCTATTTCAAATTTGGGTTATTTCATTTATTCTGCATTTATTAATACAAACAATCTAAAGGTGAATTGGTTGTTATTCTACAAACTGCTATGGAAAATCCTAATGCAAAATACTCTGAAAAACCTGAATTGTTTGATGGAAAGAATTTTAAGAGATGGCAAATGAAACTGCAATTTTACCTAACAACTCTTAAAGTCGTTGACGTTATTGCATCTGATAGACCTTCTGTACCTGAAGAACTAGTTGTTTGGAAACAAAGAGATTATATGTGTAGGAATTATATTCTGAATTGTCTCTGCCTTGAACTGTATGATGTTTACTGGTCATGTCCTACTGCTAAAGAATTATGGAACTTACTGGACAAAAAATATGCAACTGAAGATGCTGGGTCTAAAAAATTTGTGGTTGGAAAATTTTTGGATTTTAAAATGGAAGATAATAAATCTGTTGTGTCGCAACTAGAAGAACTACAAATTATTATTCATGAAATTCTGGCCGAGGGTTATAGTATATGTGAGGGATTTCAGGTTTCAGCTATAATTGAAAAACTGCCACCGTCTTGGAAAGATTACAAAAACGGTCTGAAACATAAGAAAAAGGAAATGTCACTAGAAGATTTGATAGTTCGTTTGAGAATTGAGGAAGATAATAGGAATGCAGAACTTAGGGAGAAAAATTATGAATTCAGTTCTCAGGCTAATTTGGTAGAGGGAAAATCAAATGGAAACCAAAAACAGAACCAGCCCAAGCCTAACCATTCAAACCAGAAACATGGGCACCATAAACCAAACCAGAATTCGAGGTCCAACCATAAATTCAAACCTAACGATAAGAATAAAAATTCTAAACCTCAGTTTAAATCTAAACCTGCAGGTCAATGCTATGTATGCGGAAAACCAGGTCATTACGCTAAAGATTGCAAGTTTAGGAAGAGTCAAGATGTGAAGCCTCAAGCAAATGTAACCGATGAGGGTAACTTTTCTCCTGTTGTGACAGAGGCAAACGTTGTGAGTAACATGACAGACTGGTGACTTGATTCTGGCGCCACCAAACATATTTGCGGCACGAGAGGTGCCTTCACTACCTTCACTGCTGTTAGTGGGGATGAACGTCTGTACATGGGAAACTCCTCTTCGTCTAAGGTTGAGGGCAAGGGAACCGTAGTTTTAAAGTTTACTTCGGGAAATGTTCTCACATTGAAAGATGTTTTGTATGTCCCTGAGGTTAGGAAGAATCTGGTGTCCGGTTTTGTCTTAGTTAAGAAAGGTTTTAAAATTGTTCTAGAGAGTGATAAGGTAGTTGTGACTAAGGGAGGTGCTTTTGTGGGGAAAGGTTATGTTCATGAGGGTCTTTTCAAACTAAATGTAACCGTGGATGATAATAATAAAATATCTACTTCTTCTGCTTATTTGATTGACTCTTGTGATATGTGGCATTTTAGACTTGGTCATGTAAATAAGGCATCCATTAAAAAATTAATGTTTTTGGAAAACATACCAAAATCTGATATTTCTACCAACTCTAAATGTGAAATATGTGTTGAATCAAAATATGCTAAAAAACCTTTTCCAAGTGTCGAAAGAAGTTCAACTGTTTTAAGTTTAATACATTCTGATCTTTGTGATTTAAAAGGTTATGTGACACGTGGTGGAAATAAATACTTTGTTACTTTTATTGATGATTACTCTCGTTATTGTTATATTTATCTCCTTACGAGTAAAGATGAGTGTTTCTCAAAATTTATTTCTTATAAATTAGAAGTTGAAAAACAATTGGAGAAATCCATTAAAACATTAAGATCCGATAGGGGAGGAGAATACACCGGTGATCTTGATAAATATTGTAAAGAAAATGGAATAATTCATCAAGTTACTCCTCCTTATTCACCCCAATCTAATGGTGTAGCTGAAAGAAAAAATAGAACTCTTAAGGATATGGTAAATTCTATGTTAAGCACTTCGGGATTACCTTATAATATGTGGGGTGAGGCACTTCTTACTGCTTGTTATATTCTTAATAAAATACCTTTTAAGAATAATGATAAAACTCCTTATGAAATGTGGAAAAATAGAAAACCTTCCTATAAACACCTTAAAGTGTGGGGGTGTCTTGCTAAGGTTTCAATACCATTACCTAAGAGAACTAAACTTGGCCCAAAGACTGTTGATTGTGTTTTTATAGGGTATGCTAAAAACAGTAATTCTTATAGGTTTCTTGTAATTGATTCTAAAAATCAATATATGGATAAAAACACTATTTTTGAGTCAAGAGATGCTGAATTTTATGAGAACAAATTTCCTTTTAAAGTGAGAAGTGAGGGAACTAGTAGTTCTGTTCCAATGGGTCCTAGTGTAAGAAATGAATCTCCAAATTCAGAAGATATTGAAATTAGGAGAAGTAAAAGACCTAGGATAGCTACTTCTTTTGGTCCTGAATTTTTAACGTACTTAATGGAAAATGACCCCGTCACTTTTAGTGAGGCAATGTCCTCACCTGATTCTATTTTTTGGAAAGAAGCTATTAATAGTGAATATGATTCTATTATTTCTAACAACACATGGGAGTTAGTTGACTTGCCTAAAGGATGTAAAACTGTTGGATGCAAATGGATTTTTAAAAAGAAATTAAAAGCTGATGGTTCTACTGATAAATTTAAGGCAAGATTGGTAGCTAAAGGCTATAGGCAAAAGGAAGGAATTGATTTCTTTGACACTTACTCTCCTGTTACTAGAATTACATCTATTAGGCTATTAATTGCTATTGCTTCATTACATACTCTGATAATTCATCAAATGGATGTTAAAACGGCTTTTTTGAATGGAGATCTTGAAGAAGAAATTTATATGGATCAACCCGAGGGGTTTGTAGTCCAAGGCCTAGATAAAAAGGTGTGTAGACTTAAAAAATCTTTATATGGACTAAAACAAGCTCCTAAACAATGGCATGAAAAATTTGATCAAGTAATGATCTCTAATGGTTTTAACATTAATGAAGCGGATAAATGTATTTATAGCAAATTCAAGGATAATTCTGGTGTGATTATTTGCTTATATGTGGATGATATTCTTATTTTTGGAACTGATATGGATGTAGTTAATAAAACTAAACGTTTCCTTAATAAGCAATTTGATATGAAAGATTTGGGTGTTGCTGATGTTATACTTGGAATTAAAATCATTAAAAATTCCGAAGGAATTGTTTTAACCCAATCTCATTATGTAGAGAAAGTTCTTAAAAAATTTGAACAATTTAATTGTATTCCTGCTAAAACACCTTATGACCCTAGTTGTCACTTAAGGAAACATTCGGGTCCTGGTGTATCATCATTAGAATATTCTAGAGTTATTGGTAGTCTAATGTATCTTATGAACTGCACTAGACCTGATATTGCATATGCTGTGGGTAGACTTAGCAGATACACTTGTAATCCTAATAATGAACATTGGGATGCTTTGATTAGAGTTTTGAGATATCTTAAATACACAATAAATTATGGTATTCATTATATTAGATATCCTGCTGTAATTGAAGGCTTTTGTGATGCTAATTGGATTTCTGATAATGATGAATGTAAGTCTACGAGTGGATATGTTTTTGCCTTGGCAGGAGGCTCTATATCTTGGAAATCTACCAAGCAAACATGCATAGCTAGATCCACTATGGAGTCAGAGTTCATAGTGTTGGATAAAGCAAGCGAAGAGGCTGAATGGTTAAGGAACTTCATATTAGATATTCATTTGTGGCCTAAACCAGTTCCAGCCTTGTCCATTCACTGTGATAGTCAAGCAGCAATCGCAAGAGCACATAATAACTCCTACAATGGAAAGTCTAGACATATCAGGAGGAGACACAACACAGTGAGACAATTATTGAAAGATGGAGTTATAGCAATCGACTATGTCAAGTCAAAGGAAAACCTGGCGGATCCATTGACTAAAGGGCTAGCTAGAGAGCTAGTTTATCAAACATCGAGGGGGATGGGCCTGAAGCCTATTAATATCTAAATCACCTATAATGGAAACCCAACCCATATGACTGGAGATCCCAAGATCTGGGTTCAATGGGATAACAAAGTTATACGAGTGATTTGTGGGGGTACAAATTTAAGTTTTACTTAAAACCCATTCCTATGATGTAGTACCTCTGTATCGATGGAGGATGAGATTCAATCTCTTAATGCTTTCTATAGCTGTTATTCAGTAGGGTGTGAGATACAGTACACTCTTGATAGAAGCACCTATATGAGTGTGGTAGTGGGGCCGCTTCCTATGAGAATTAAGGCTGATTCTCTAGAGCACTCAAGAAACCTGGGCATGCTCAAGTCCGAAACGAGCACAACTGTGGGAACTCGATGATGATTTTTTGGAGTCACGTGTGTGTTCTATTGACTTAAGTTTACAACAGCGGTGAAATAGTTCAAGACATTAGTTCACTATCAACCGGTAAACTCAATAGATCATCACAAATCAAAGGTTCAAGTCAAATGACACCTTTGCCTTATACGTCACTCCTTATGATACTCCAGAGCGTCGTTTTATTTAATTTATTTACTTCATTCATGTGGGGGATTGTTGGGTATGTATGTTAGTATATATATTTATTTTGAATAAAGTAAATAAGTTAGTGGGAGTGGCCAAGTGGTAAGTTAGTGGGGGTGTGTGCATGAGGTCTTGGGTTCAAGTCCTAGGGAGCACACTAATTATTTAGGGTCAAAGATTGGGCCTTGGGCCTTGGGGCCTTGGGCTCTTGGGGATTTCTGATATGCATTAAATCTTTTCAAAATCGTTTTAATTTTTTAAACCGTTTTAAGTCTTTGACTATTTCTTCCACTATAGCTGTTAGTGGAGATATTAGTGGGTTAGTTGGCTAAAACCTCTACCCACGTTTTTTACCATTTCCCTTATTTAAGAAAAGGCTACAGAGTCAAAAAAGCATCAAAAATCTCTCTCTCACGTTATCTGCAAAAATACCTTTGCTATTTTCTAATTTCGTTAATTTTCTGGGAGTGCTGGAGTATCCTGAGAGTTCAAAGATTTAACACAAAGCTGGTGTGTAAATCTGATCGTTGAATCTTGGGAGGTGTATGTTCACGAGGCTGACAACTACAAATATCAGCGAGCAATTTCACCTTTAGGACTTTGTGTCGAACACAAACCTCGATCGATAAGTCCTTCTAATTTTATCTATTTCAAATTTGGGTTATTTCGTTTATTCTGCATTTATTAATACAGGGTATCTCGGATCAAGAGGTCTTATTATTGTTGTATAAGTTTGTTTGTAGAAGTTTGTTTATTATAAGTCTGATTGTATAAGTATGTTATAAATGGCCTTTCAAATTTATCATGCTATTGATTATTTTCTTGGGAGATTTCACTATTGTTTTGTTCTTGGGAAACTCCATTACTGCTAACTGCCTTCTATTGCTGCTATAAATTAAGCTATTTCCTTAATTTTTTTTTGTTCCATAATTTTTTTTCTATATAATGATTTATTTTATCTTCATATTATTTTGGATTTTGATCTATATTTTGTTTCTTCATTTTCTTTTTTAAGTTGTCGGTTCTAGGCAGTGGCCACTGATATCTCTCTACAGAGCATCTGTTCGTTTAGAGCCACCAAAGATGGAGATGATAGATTCCATGTTTATACCATGCCCCGACAATGAAGATAACGAAATAGTAAGGTATAATTTTGGACACATTGCCTATGAAATTCTTGTATTTTATTTACCATTTGATTAAATGCGTTTTAATGTTTCCTTGATTCGTTGTTTGCTGCAGTACATAACTGAAGAAAAAACGTAGTAACGTTATCCTGAGCATGAGGTTTTTTTTGGGATATTCTCCTATCCTTTTCTTGCTCAAATAACATGGGAAAGGTGAATAAATGTGATATCATGAGCTTCCAAGGAATTTCTTTAGGACAAGTGAGAATTTGCTTACATGTTTGTCATTAATGTTGTCATGTGACTTTAGACCAAACGAAACATACACTAGGCTTATTATTTATTTCTATTTTATTTTTATCTTAGAATTTTTTTAGAGTTTTGTTAATTATAATTTAGTAAGACCCACGCATCCATGTTTTAATTTGAATTTAGTAGGCCCCTGGTATCCATATTTTTTACTGTTATGTTCATTTAGCTCATCATTCGTTAAAATGTTTCTTCACTCTACTAATCAATTTTTGAAAATTCATGTGCTAGAATAATATAAGTGGATCGGGAATATTTAACCGATATTTTCTTTATTTCAGGTGCCTAAGACATGTGCGTAGTGAATGATTTAACAGTAGTTGGTATTTGAATTTTAAAAAGGGCACTTAAATTCAAGAATCTGTGAAAGTTATCGATCAGCTAAGACGATCAACATTAAATGCTTTGAAGCGATAAATCGTATAATTTTTCACGGAACGGGTATGGAGGTCGAAATAACAATATAAAATAAGTATCGACATATTTGCGTCTCTTTGAGTTGGGTAACTGTTTTAATTTATCTTCTTTTCTGCATTTAGTTGTTAACTTCACATCTTAAATAAGAAAGTTGATGTTAGATTTTTTTTAAATGATAATGATAGATCTTTTTAGAGGAAGTTAGGATTTGATAGCTCTCTTTACTGTTTTCACTAAGAAATCCGAACAAGTCTTTTTCAGACATATCATATGAGTACATTGTTTACAATACACTTGCAACAAACTTTACCCATGTAAAATATTCATAGAAGTCATGATGTAAAGTTTTGTATGATCCAACCATTTGATTATATTGTAAATTGACACTTGGAAACTGAGACGTGTTCATTGGTGGCGAATCATTCCCTACTTGTAAATTGATACGTGGGCAGACCTTGAGCCAACATAAATTCATAGATCTTGTGCATAAGCATCTCTTACACAACCTGGAGTTTATGTCGTTGGGATGACATTGATGTATTGGCTTCCATAAAAACCTCATTTTGCTTCTCCAAATGTCTGCCCATAGTTAGATTTATTTTGATTTTGTGTTTTTCATGCTTTGTGTGTGGTGTTGAATTTATTTTGCTTCTCTAAATGTGTGCCCACAAGTTCACTTTCAAACCATTTACTGCAATTAAATGAATATCATCAAATTGTATTATATTATTTTTGGGTGTGCAGTAAATGTTTTGATTAGTATTCTTAGGACATGTCATCTAATATTGTTACTCTTTGAATTCTGCTATTAAATTAGTATCATATTATCAATCAGGTAATATTACATGCCCTAATTGATTTTAAATATGACATTTCTTCTGTTACTTAGTTCTACAGAATGGGTTTGAATTTGGAAGATGCCCTAATTTCTTTTAGTGATATTGATGTTTCATGTATTAATTAATGACCATTGTGTAAGAGAAAACTCATTTAGGGTACATAAATATAACATATATATAGGGTGCACAAATATAACATATATAACATCTAATACTCCCATCTAATTTTCATATGAAGGCCATTGTAGTCATGTATTTTGGCATGATATGGTATTTCTGGATCATCCATATATGTTGAGGGGCTATTGCAAATTAATTATGGAAGTCAGACAATTTCGAAAATCATAGGAAAAGGGCCTATGAACCTGCTGGATATGGAGAAGAAAAATATAAAGGCTGTTGTAAAGATAAGAACTCGTGTACATATATGCACTGTTCCACTGTTATATGCAATGGCTATTAACTCACTCAGAAAGGCTGTTTTTAAATGAATTTATACACTATTGAACTCTATTTTACTGTTGAACTCTAATCTTTCTTTACGTTATACATTCAAGTAAATGAGATACGATCTTCGGTTTTATGAGTGCTGATTAATAATTAGGTAAGTCCATCTCTTTATAATACGCAATAGTCATCTTATGTCTAAGTAGGTATGATTATGAAATTCTAATCACAAATATGCATTGTTAGCAATTCATCCATATATAATATCTTATTAATTTTTTTTTCATTTTTTATGTTCTTCATTTAAGTTGTCTTGCAGATTTTTATTTCAAACATATAATTGTGTTGGTTATTCACAAGTACATAAAGTACACCCGATTGAATGTGTAAGTCGTTATTTCCAATTTCATCGTTTTTGTTATATAGATACAATTTATGAGTAATTGAACCCTTTCTTGATGCATTTTTCATATTGTCGCACAAACTTTTTATCTTTTCAATTTATTTTTTAGCGAAATGTCGACAACTCGAAATTGTAATGGAGTCTACTTTTAAGGAATGAAACTTTTAAGTGAAAAAAATAGTTAAATCTATGCAGTCATTTGGTTGCAGCACAAATTATAATTCGTGATAAATAAAATTCCTTTTAATTATTTATACAATGTCTGTAATGAAATAATAATAATAATATATTTATTGGTATTTGTTTTCCTAAGGCGAATTGTCCTGTAAACAAATGAAATTCTGTCCAATTTTTTTGAATTGTTAGGTTTTGTACATGACGCATGAATCACTATTTTCATTGTTGTAGTGTTTTTCATACGTTAAATAGATGGATAGTCCTATAAATAAATGGAAATCTACCTAATTTTAGTTTGTTTATACAAGGTCAATGAGTGTATTTATTTGGTTGTTGAAGTATTTTTTATACCTTAAATAGGTGGATAGTCCTATAAATAAAGGAGATCATGTCGATTTTTTTTAAATTTGAACTTATTTCTATTGAAATTAAATCGGTTCGATCATTATTTTGTTTTAATTATGTTACATTTTTCGAATATCATCTTGCATTCAGCCATGGATTAAACACGTTGAATAGTAATATAAACATATGAAAATTTGTCCAATTTTTTAAAATTGTTTGCAATTACGTGTTGTAAAAAAGTTTGACATAAAAGGTTCATACCACGGTGTATGTATGTATGTACATAAACACGGTGTATGTAGGTATATAAATACGATGTATGGTCCAATCAACAATGTTCACTTTCAATAATTTGTGTCGTGCCTTCAGACACGGGCATACCCTATTGTGTGTGTGTGTGTGTGTGTGTGTGTGTGTATATATATATATATATATATATATATATATATATATATATATATATATATATATATATATACATATATATAAAATAAATCTAGTTCTTTAAGAAAACATGTTCAATCTCATGGCATTTACTTGTTTACTACAATTGACTTAGAGATCCACGTATTTCCATAGTGCAATTGAGGTGGTCTTATACAAATGTAATAATTAAAAAAAATTAAGGTGGGATGCTCATTATAAGCTATAACTTTTCTAGTTTTTCATACCTAGCTTCATTGTGAGTCTAAAAAATATATAATATTATTTATCTAGTAGTTTGTTAAAAGAGAAAACTAGAAAATTAATTATGAAGTTTGGGATCATTTCAAGTCTCAGGTGATCTTTAAAATTTTTGTAATTTTAACTCTAGTATTCTTAAATTTTCTAATGTCAACCTCCCGTAAAATCTTTGTTACGATTCTTGAACTCACGTCCAGTTTGGAAAAATAAGTAAAAAAAGGTTAGTTATTAATTGATAAGCAAGTAACATGTGATCAAACAAATTAGATACATTTTGACTTTACCCGCTATCTAATTATCACCATTTGACATTAATCTCTATTATATTTTTCTCAAATTTTAACCAACAATTTTAGTTCTAACGATCTAAAAGCGAACAAAATGAAGAAAAAATACTCAATGTAAAAAATGATGACTAAAGTAATAAAGGAAAATAAACTAATAGTTAAAATTAAATAAAGATAACTACATTATGAGTGAAGTCAAAATGACCATAAAATAATAAATAAGGAATAAAATAATTAATACACACACACACACACAAAAACATATATATATATATATATATATATATATATTGGAGGCATATAAAATTTTACAAAATCAACAATTCATTCTTTTAATATTGGTAAACATTTTAAATGATTTTTTAACTTTTATTTGTATGCCCTATTTTCCTTCACGTCTTGAATTTTTGAATGAGTACCTATTTTTTTATTGAAACATGAGTGAGAATAATTAAAATATAGACTAACAAAGAATGAAGACTAATATATATATATATATATAAAGGGAGGCTTACCTATATCATGCTCTATACATCACCCATGCATCACGCCTAATTCTAAGCCCTAAAACCCTTTTTTTTCAAATTTTATATTTTTCCCATGAAATTAACCTTTCAACCAACCGATATGCAAAAAATTAGGTTAAAATACATTTTTTAGCTATTTTTAAAAAATCCACAAAGAACTGCTAAAATACCTTATTTTTGAGGCTCCGCGCCAGTAATTTTTTGTGGATTTTTTAAAAATAGCTACAAAATGTATTTTGACCTAATTTTTTGCATATGGGTTTATTGGAAGGTTAATTTCAAGGGAAAATATTAAATTTGAAAAAAAAGTTTTCTAGGCTCTAGAATTAGGTGTGATGTATAGTGCATGATGTAGGTGAGCCTTCCTATATATATATATATATATATAGAGAGAGAGAGAGAGAGAGAGAGCTTAAGTCTTATAAAGGATGTGATAAGCCGGCCAAGTTTTTTTAGTTTGAGCCTATTTTTGTTTTAGCCTATCCTAAGTGGTCCAAAATTTTATTATTTTTAGGGGATGTTTTAAGTGCACAAAGTTATAAATTTAGGGTATATTTTAAGTGGTTAAACTTGTTTTTTGTCATATAATTGTTTAATATATATAATTTATTTTTTGGTATTTTGGGACCCTATTTATTTTGGGACATTGGGAAATGACCTACTTTGCCTAAAGCCAGGGTTGACTCTGAAATCACTTTTCCTTGTACACAGTTAAGATTACATTGGTTCAAAAGCAACAATGTATTATCAATGGTTTCCCCCTAAAATGCACTCATTTCAGTGTAATCAACTAAAAACTTTACTATCAAAATATTGTATTACATGTAGCACTTGGTAAAAAAAAAAGAGTTTAATGTATCGATTATTTTACAAAGAATTATGGATTAGAAATTAATTAATTAATACAAGATAATATTTCAAACAAAAGGTAATATACTACCACATGTATTTTAACTTATAAATATGGGGCATTTGTCCTTTTGCAACCACTAATTTGTTTGGTTTAAATTTGAACTCCAACTATTTTTCTTTATGTGTGTTTGGCCCCCATTTTGAATAATTTCCCTGAATTATCAGTTTTGATAGTTAATTGGCCATTTAAGAAATATATCTATACATCCACAATTAAAGGACATAATATCTCATTTTAGTTAAAATACGAAGACGCTAGTTTCAAAGTACATATAACATATGGATTGAGATCCTCACTAATGATAGTTGACGTGCTAAAATATACACTTGTCCAGTCGACAGTATGCACGACCTATGACGACACGACAATTAGTTAGGTCTTACCTCACCCCTGGGTCGTACCTGAGATCACCATTGGCCTAGACCCCAATGATAATCTAAACACCAGCTATGCCACAATTGATAAGTGTGGGCCCCTCGGCCTGGTCTGAGGCCTCGGCCTCGACCACAAGTGAATGCAAGACTACGACCAGCCTGACCTATCTTTACAGCATCAATGATGTCGCCAACTTATTGATCAACAACCTCTGCCTCGTCTCAAGCTTACTGGCCGAGGGTGATATCATCATAGCGCATGATTTAGGGGACGTGTGGATCAGTGAACGTGACACAAGCCACATGTGAGCAAAATCGTTACTACCAGATCATTCCCTCACGTGAGGGAATATTTAGTCATCATGACCTATACGTGATATGGCCATATGTCCACACTGGATTGGTCAGGAGGAATACATTCATGCATACAACATGCCTGGGGGTACACTATACCCCCTGAGCACTATATATACCTTTCATCTTCTTCATTGTAAAGGATCAGTTTATTCAAACCCTAGCAAAAACTCTGCTTATTGGTATGTAGAAGAGAAAGATAGAAAGCTTGTGTTTTAATTAGGCCATTAGAGCCATATTTACTAGTGGATTTCACTCACACACACATAGTGGACGTAGGCTCCGATCGAACCACTTACATTTAGGTGTTCGACCTGTTCACCTCATCTCTTTCTTTGTCAATTTCCTATGTAATTATTAACCTTGTTGTATACTTGTTTGAGCTTCATACATCTGTGACCTGGTGATACCATTTCTAATATCATCAATCGGGCGCCGTCTGTGGGAAAGAGTAGCATCACCTCTTTCCTTTTCTAGCTTGTCCTCACCGGAGTCTCTGGTGGTGAACCCCCCCCCCCCATGGTGTTGTTTCACCATTAAAGAGTTCCCATTGAGCTACAAGGCTTTTACTCTTTAATTACATCTTATATGTAAGGTTTAACTCATGGCATCAGAATTTCCACCACCTCCACCACCAGTTGGCATTCCTAGTTCCAGTAATGCACATACTCAATTAGAAATGGCTGAAGTAGCGGTGGAATTGAAGTCCTTAGTGGCCAGTAAACAGGCAATGCAAGAGCAGCTGGTTGCTTTCAGCTAAAATGTGATAATTAGGCTAGCTGGGGTAGAACCGGAGATGATTACTCCGACTGCCGTGGAGAACCCTCAGGATGTTAGGGGACCACCCAGGCACCGCGCAAAGACCCACCACCTCCTCAGCGACGGAGGCACTTTACTGACCCTAGGCATTTACGCCTGGGGAGGCAAGGCCAACCCTGCCCAGAGGACCGTTATGATGATTATGAGGATAAAGATGCTTAGGCTGATTGTTGGGAGCCATACGAAGTATTTGGAAACACGGTACGCCCCATCTAAGGAAGCCGAGTTCATGATAGGAGGCCGAGCCGTGATGTACAGCCAAAGGGCTCTGCCTTTGATAGATTAAGTATAGGGTCGCCCTTTGAAAGGCTCGACTTAGTTCGTGATTTGAGAGAAACTCTATCCAGGTCAAGGAGCAAAGCTGGCTTAAAGTGGATGGGGGATGGTGACTGATCATCGTATGGAAGAGATGAGTGCTAGCGATAAGTAAATGGTTGTCGCCGGTCAGTAGCAGGGGAACCCTTAGTTTGGCCAGTTGAGGTAGCAGACGATAACATTAGCCAGGCCGATGTTTTTGAAGCAACCGAGAGGCATTGGAATGACTCAATTTAAAGGATAGAAAATAAGATTAGAGACATCCTTAATAGTCGTGACCCCTTACAGAGGGGATAATCAGAAGGTTCTCCTTTTGTGGAAAAAATAGTCAACTTACGAACCCCTGCCAAATTCAAGCTGCCAGTGGTTACTCCAAAGTATGATGGGAGTACTAACCATGTGCACCATATAGAGATATATTAGTCGAGTGAAGACATCTATTCCATCTTAGATGAGATAAAATGTCGTGAATTCTCAAGCACTTTGACTGGAGCATCCCATAAATGGTTCACTTCACTCTCGAAGAAATCCATTAAAAATTTCAAATAACTCGCAGAACGGTTCATCCACGACTTTTGCTTCAGGCTAAGACCCCATAAGAAGACTACTCACCTATTGTACGTTAAGCAGGGGAAGAACGAGAGTCTTAGGGAGTACATCGAGAGATTTAATAAGGATAAGTTGGAAGTGGAGGATTATGAGGAAAATATTACAATGAAAACATTAAAAGGAGGCCTTCATAAAGGAAAATTGCTTTGGAAGCTTACTGAGGACCCACCAAAGTCTATGGTCGAGTTATTGGCAACTGTCGGTAAGGTCATGAATGCCAAGGAAGCTATGATAGCTAAGTATGAGTATGAGAAGGGCACTAGTGGTGGGAGCAAGATTCGGAAGAAGAACAAAGATGGAACGAAGAGATCAACTAATGAGAAGTTTGTTGGGTATACTCCTCTCATGGTCAGATACAAGCACATTTTGAATGAGATAAAGAATGATCGGTCCCTAAGATGGCCTGAGAAGCTGAAGGCTCACCCTCACAAAAGGAATAAAAGCTTATGGTGTGAATTTCACCAATATTACGAGCACTTAAACGACAAGTGTTTCTCCCTGAAAGATGAGATTGAGAAGACGCTTAAGGATGGGAAGCTAAGAAAGTATGTGAGCAGGTACCGTCCAAAGAGCTGATGTGACGACCCCCAAAAAATAAGGACCGATAGGTGAAAGGAATATGTCCCAGGAAAGAAGGATGACGCCTCAGACAATGATGATGATGACCTAAACCTGCCACCAAAGGATTATGATCCAAAAGGTTGATTCTACAAGATCTCGTTCGATATGAAAATGATCTGTGGAGGCCTAGTAGGGGTGGTGCAGAAGTGGCTGACCGTAAGGCGCATGTGGATGAGGCTAAAGCCCTTCCCGAGGTTGAAGTTGTTAACTCGATCAAAGTAAGTACAAAGTCAGAGGAGAGAAAGAAGGTAGATATGGATGTCTTAATTGTGGGTTTTTCAAGACTTGACCTCAAAGGAATTCTATCTCCTCAGGATGACCCTTTGGTAATTACAACTGTAGGGCATGGGTATGATATGCCGCGGATTTTTGTAGATGGTGGAAGTTCGGCCAATGTTATTTCTGGCCATGTATTAAAGGTTTGGGGCTCAGCAAGAAGAGACTCGTCCCTTATCATCATCCTTTGATAGGGTTCAGTGATGAGAAGGAGCATCCATTGGGAATGTCTGAAATGAACGTCAGAATGGGAGATATTTGGCCTAAGAGGCTAACAAAGAAGGTTAATTTCTTTGTGATGGATGAAAGTGTATACTCGTCTTATAACATCATCATGGGAAGAGTAGCCCACGAGGATTTTAAGGCCGTGCCATCCACCGTACACCAAACGGTAAATTTTTTTGACCCCTTATGGGGTAGGGGAAGTCAAATGTGATGAAGTTTGGCACGTGAATGCTACTTTAACTTAGCCGAGGAGAGTTAAGCTCACAAGAAAGAAACTATGACCTACAGTATTAATACCCCGGATCCCAGGGATGAGTACAAACTAAAGAAAAGGGAGGCCCCGAAAGAGGTAGAATATATTATCCTTAACGAGGATGAGCAAAAAAAAACCATCCATGTCGGAAAAGCCATGAGAGGAGATATCAAGGAAGGGTAGTAAAATTATTGAGGGAGAGGCAAAATATCTTCACATGGAGTCACGAGGATATGTCGGGGATAAATCCTGAACTTTTATGCCATAAACTGAATGTGGTCGGCGATGGTAGACCGATACAACTGAAAGGAAGAATCTTTTCCCAGGTGAAATACAAGGTCATCCAAGAAGAAGTAAAGAAGTTGGAAAAAGTCGACTTTATAAGAGAGGTGATATATCCTGATTGGCTAGCCAATGCAGTTATCATCCCCAAAGCTAATGGGAAGTGGAGATTATGTGTGAAATTTATCGATCTGAACAAGGCTAACCCCAAGGATAGCTTCCATTTGCCCAGAATTGACCAGATGGTTGATGGCACGAGAGGCCATGAGCTGATGAGTTTCATGGATGCCTACTCGGGCTACAATAAGATATTGAAGCCCTTATACTCTTGACTCACTTGAGTCTATATTGTATAAGTGTTCATCTAGTTTGGAAATTGTGACAAAATTATGTCTATCCTAGAAACCAAAGAACCTTTAAGATTGGTTAGCTATTTCATTCATCTATCTTGTTGTGATCTAGACTAAATTACCAACACTCACACACAGTAGAATGCATCATATACATGTCATATTGGATATTTATGTGTGTACATATGTTGAGTATGCTTAAATCCCTAAATTTGATTTTTAAATATTTTTTGGGATTTTATAAACATTTTTTATAAAGGTTTTATTAATTAAAACTTAGTTTTAAAAGTTTGTGGGTTCCACCTACAATTATGGTTTATTGGGTTTATTGGCTTAAAGTTGCTTTGGGTAGAAACCAAAAGCGACAGAGAATTCAGGGTATGGTTGTAATTACTTTATGATGCGCATTTTATATCGTCTAATTGATCAACATATGTTGATTGCTGATTGGTGCACTTTGTGTTTCTTTACTGAGTATATAATCGCGCATGCTTACATCCGTTGGATCAATCCTTATCAACGATCTGCATGCTTTCTTTGGTAATCCCTGTGTATCTCTCTTAAACTAATCAGGTGAATTTTAATCACCGCGTTCTGTGAGCCCTTGGATTGAACTCAATCCAGCTTGACTTAATCCTGACCCTTGTTTTTGAACCATCTTCTCGATCCTTCTCTTCGTCCTATAAAAGGAACCGTCCTCTCAATCGTCTAAGACTTTTAGTCATTTCCTTTTTGAGAGAGAATAAAAGAGAGAGTAGATAGAAGAGAGAGAAGAGAGAACCAGAAAAGAAAGAGAGAGTGTTAGAAACCCTAACCCTAATCCTTGTTCGTCAAGCACCTTTCAAACCAAACACTCCTCAAAAACTCCTACATATCCAAAACACTACCTTGAGTGTTCTTGAGTTTTTGAGAGATATTTTTGTTGCTGTAACCTCTTGTTCGTTAGATCTTGTTCCCAACTTAAACTATTTACTTAGATCTATTTTTTTCTTCATAGAAATTTCAGATCTATGTTCTGCATGTTACATCACACTTAGATCTGCATGGTTTATTTTTCATCTTGAGAAATATATTATTAATTCTTTCCTAAAAATCGTTTTTAACTTTGAAATCAACAATAAATGTTTTCTGTTTCTAGTTCTCTTAAAACTAAACCTTTGACCTAGTTTGGAATCACACTTGGAGATTTTCAATCTCAAAAATCTTTTCAAAACTTTGAGATTGATTAAGATCTTGATACGTCTTCTGAGCAAGATATCCGTGGATTATGGGATTGATTTAAAGGTCAAAAAGGTTTAAAGTTTTGTGAGAAGAGAGAAAAAGAAAAATCATTGCATATAGCCTTATATGTATTTTTTTAGGACTGTTTGTACTTAATAAGTGTGAGTGTGTGCATGCATGTGTTAGAGAGAACCTCCACAAACACTTTCACTCTACCACACGAAAAGTGTTGGTAATAAGATCTTGTGAACAAGAGTCGACGTAAAGTGCTGGAACAAATCAGAAGTTAACAAACTGGGAGAACAACATCAACAATCAGAACTGCAGAGAAGTTAGAAGGATACGATACCAGAGGGTACATTCCTAAACTTATATAGGTCTGAGTTGTATGCATGTTAGTTATATAGTTTGTAACTGGTAAATTTATTTTAGTGGATTTTTTATTTTACTCCGTAGAGGGAGTCGTGGATGTTTCCTCAGTTGGTGAGGTTTTACCACGTAAAAAATCGTGAACTTAATCTTCCTACATCTTCTCATCTCATTCTTGGTTGTGCTGAGTTTAAATTTTATATAAACCGTTTTATAAACCTGTTAGTCAAATATTGAATAGATCTCGTACATACTGTTTTGTTAAACACATCTTGTGTTCAAATAGTTTTGGTTTTAAGAAAAGAGTTTCTTCAAAAAACTATTCGGAGTTACTTAAATAGTTTATTTTTAATAAACGACTTTAGTAACAGATTTTTAGATATTCATGCACCCGACCGATGAGGAGAAGACTGCCTTTATAACTGACAAGGGGACCTATTGCTACAAGGCTATGTCCTTCGATTTGAAGAATGATAGAGCTCCCTATCAGAGACTTATTAATAAGATATTTGAGGATCAAATTGGGAAGATGATGGTAGTGTATATCAATGATATGATTACTAAAAGTCTGATGGCCGATACCCATATGGCCGACCTCTGGCACACTTTTAACATGATGGATAGATGCAAGATGAAGCATAACCCTGCAAAGTGTGTGTTCAACATAGGAGAGGGAAAATTCTTGGGCGTCATCGTAAATCAGATGGGGATAGAGGCATATCGAACAAAGATAAAGGCCTTGATGGACATGGATACTCCAACTTCGATGAAGGATGTGCAGAGGCTAACGGGGATAGCGACGGTACTTAACAGGTTTGTGTCTAGAGCCGCCAAAAATGTCTTCCATTTTTTAAAGTTCTTAGAAAAGATTTTAATGGAATGAGGAATATGGCAAGGCCTTCCCAGAGTTTAAGTCTTACCTCGGCTCACCCTTATTATTGTCACGACCAATCGAAGAGGAAAAGCTTTATGTGTATCTAGCAGTCTAAGAGTCGACTATTAGCGCTGCCATCATAAAAGAGGAGAATGGAGTATAGAAACTAGTATATTTCAACAACAAGGCACTACAGGGGGATGAACAGAGGTACCCCAGGATGGAAAAATTAGCCTATGCTCTAATTCATGTTTTAAGAAATATGAAGCTGTACTTACAGGCCCATAAAATGGTCGTCCTAACAGAATCTCCAATTTGGTAGGTCATCCATAAGCTTGAGAAGTCGGGGAGACTAATGGCTTGGGCAATAGATCTTAGAGAATTTGATATCATCTATCAGCCTAGAATGGCCATCAAAGGGCAGGCATTAACAGACTTCGTGGACGAGTTCACCTGAGATAAGGTCGATAGTGGAAATTTCGAGACTATTTGCTGTGAGAAAGGGAAAAGTATAAGCTTTCCCTCGAAAAAGGACGAAGCAAGTCCAGCGAGTGGGAAAATATATAAGAATGAAGAGGAACGATATCCCATTTCTATGATAATGGTATAGTGTGGATACTCTTCGTCGATGGGTCCTCTTACGACAATGGAAGTGGTGCAGGCCTAATAGTGTCGGTACCAAACGAAACAAATGTTAAATATGCATTAAGGTTCAACTTTAAAGCCTCCAATAACGAGTCCGAATATGAAGATCTCATAGCAGGCTTCTCCTTGGCTCGAGACCTGAACATCGACCGTCGTAAATCAAGTTGTGGGAGCATATGAGGCAGAGGGGGACATAATAACCAAATATTTGGAGAGAGTGAGGACAGTGATGAAGAATTTCAAATAGGTGAAGTTAAAGAGGATACTTTGGTAGGATAGTTGACGAGTCGACGCCCTTACAAGGCTGGCCTCAGCTACAAGAATGGAGATAAGGAGGACGGTGCCCATAGAAATCTTACATCAGCCAACCATGAGGAGGAGAACAACACTCTACAGTCTTATCTGAATTGGAACATAGGAGTCTCTGGGATGGATCCTCTCATCAGCTACATACAAAGTGGAGAATTACCAGAATCAAAGATCGAGAAAAAGAAGTTGAGATATAAAGTTGTTAAGTTCTCCATCATAAGAAACACTTTATGCAAGAAAGGGGTTTTGCTCCCTCTGCTCAGATGTGTCCATCCATCTGAGATAACATACGCCATGAATGATGTGTATGAAGGCTCTTAATCTAGTCACATTGGGGGAAGATATTTGGCTAAGAGGATTATTACCCAGGGGTATTAGTGGCCAACCTTGGCTAAGGATGTTGCATCATATGTCAAGAAGTGCGATAAGTTCAAGATATTTGCTACAATTCCCCACTGCCTCATTAACCTCTGGCCTCCATCACATCTCCCTCGCCTTTTGTGGTATGGGGAATTGATCTGGTAGGACCCTTATCCAAGGCCACGAATAATTATCATTATTTGATCATGGAGATAGATTACTTTTGAAGTGGGGATACCCCGTCTAATTAACCCTGGGTGATCAGTCCTAAATTAAGTTAGAACAGATTTCTCAGTTGGTTCATTCTTAGCATCACTTTCGCCTTTTTTATTTACTAACCACCTAAGTGAGAAAATTAGACTGGTGCCAAATTTTATCTTTCAGTAAGTTAATGAAATACTCACGCGGAAACAAAAAATAATTTAAACAATCACAATTAACTGAATCTAAATAACTGACCGAATAAACCATCAGCTCAAATCCAAAAAAAGTAAAAACAAGTAACAAATCTCAACAAGTCTGACATAAGTATTGAATCAATTGTGAGCGACATGCTCGAGTAACTGATAGGAAATCCCTACACTAGAAAGGAAAATAACGAGGCACCTATCAAACTCCCTCAACATCCACATATGCTACAACAATGGATCCCTGGAATGAGTTAAGCCTGACATCTGATCGGGCGGGAAAAGTTTGTTCGTGTGAGGACACAATCGTCGTGTGTTTCGCCGTCGTGATACAAAGAAAACCTAAGCTACTACTACACTTGACAAGCAAGCACAGCAGTAGGTCGGGTATCGTAAGAAATCCACAGGGAGTGATTAAATTTTAGATGTTAATTGTTTTAAAACTTCAAGAATAAAAATGGTGTAAAAGAAATAAGAAAAGGTGATGGTTGGTTACCGTGAATAAACAAAAAGAGAAGTTAACACTAAACAAAAGGAAAGCGAGGATCGGGATCGCATACATGCATTCACGAGCTAAACAACTACTAATTAGAATTTCGGCTCTAAATCAATTTAATCGAGCATTTACAATTAAGCATAAACATCACGCAATAAGGAATTTAACCCAAAGTTGCGAGATTAAACATTTAACGAAAAATGGTCACACGCGGATAAAATTCGGATTATCGCTATAAACACTGAAGTTGCGTGACAAATAAAGTTAAACGCATAACAATCCAACTTTAATACACGCGGTTTCAATTAAATGCAATTTTACACAAAACCTAACTTTCGAGGTCCAAACCCGTAAATGGCGGAAACACAATCCCGACCCTATTTATCTAAGGGAAATACATGGAAATAAATTAAATTAAACTAATTAAACTAAGAAAGCAAGAATTAAAGCATGTAAACCTAATTATGAAAGCATGAAAATTACACTAGAAAGTAAGAAATGAAGAAATACAAACTATATTAATGGTAGGGGAGATGAATAGTCAACATCCAAGCCTAAAAGTGTGTCAATCCAAGAAGAATTGGAGAAGGACCAAGAAAATATCACAAGACCCTAACTATTCTAACCTAAAATCGTTCCTCTACTGATATCTTTGTTATTACAACAAAATTTGGCTTATATAGTAAGTTGGAATAAAAATAAAGAAGAAAGAAAAGAAGGCAAAATATCTGCAGAAAACAGAGCATCGATCGATCGACCCCTTTGGTCGATCGATCGACCTAGGCAAAACTTCGGCAAATCAGAATGGTCGATCGATCGACCAGAAGCGTCGATTGGTCGATCAAGCAGGGCAGAATGCAGCAGCCTACTGCATTCTTCTTTTCTTCTTCTCCCTTCTCCTCTTTTGTTTCCTTGTTTTTCCTCCGCTGAAATCGCCGTAACTTCTTCGTTATGAATCAGAGTCGCGCACCGTTCACGGCCACGCGAAGCTAGAGAGGAGGGATACAACTTCCGTGAGATGTCGGGCCAGGTACCCAAGCTGTGAAAAGACTAAAATGCCCTAGCGCGTGCGATTGTGTATGGAACTTCACCGGAATGCATCCGAACTTCATACTAAGCATCCAAATACCTACAAAAGCTCAATTAGCCCTTGCAAAACATGTTAACATAGAAATCCGAGGTTGTCTGGTTAACGACCATAAATATAGGGATTAAGATACCCGAGGTGGATAATAACGCGTAGGTTAACGGGTGAAATACGCAATATTTGCTTCATATCAACGTCCCTGTGGATGGACAGCTAAAATGTTTTTAAAAGTTTTTATATCAAGGGTTAGTACCCAAAATATTTGGAAAACATCGAGCAAATGATTAACTTGAAGTAATAAATATATATGCATGCTCTTCATATTTTAGTTAGTGCCGCACTCCCTTGAGAACATCCTCACCCTGTCTCTAATGTGCACTACTAACGCCTTAATTAATTTACCTAGTTATTTATCCCATGACTAGATGACTATTATAACCCCCTTGCAACCATCCTACTCTAACCGAGTGTGCCATAATTATGATTTCTAAGTTATTATCAACATTAACTTAATTAATAATTTCCCTTTTTAAGTTCATATAACTTTCACACCCATTATATATATATAATACAATTAACGACCTGTATCAATTTACCCATATATAATTATTTACCTCATTATATATGTATAGTTATTTTACAACATTCACAAACATGCTTAAATAATAATTAATACTAAACATCCTCCCGAGTAATAACTCACCGGATGTAAATTCTCTAAAGTGCTATCCCGCTAGGCATATTCACATGACCTAGTTACCCCAAGTCAGAATCGCTCACTAACTTTATTAATACTTAAAAATTGGAGGCGGTCATATTCCTTCCCTGAAAGTGAGATGCTCCTCACCCATATAATGGACGCTATGACCTGGGAATATACTCGCCCTACTTCTCAAGCTAGGGATTCATCCACTACGCGCAAAATCCCTCCTATAGCACTAGAGTTGATATAATAATAATATCTAGCCACTGATATTAATGCACACACCATATATATATATATATATATATATATATATATATATATATATATATATATATATATATATATATATATATATATATATATATATATATATATATATATATATATATATACTGTCTGTAGGAGGGTACTTTAGATTATATATATGGAGGCGTCACCCCTATTGAGTATGGTAATGACAAGTTAATTTGCCCAAGACCACCAGATTAATGACAGGACGCACAGACACAGGCACAATGAAGTTATAATCAGTTTAAACTCACAAAGCCTCTCGTGTATAACTCAGGGAATAATAATGAACTTTAGAAGTGGCTTAGTTAGGGGGAGAGAAAAGTAAGCACCCTAGATACACCTTGGTAGGCAGGTAAGACCACACCAAATACCCTCAAGGATCCCTGTCAGGTGTTAAAAACTTCTTAATAAATGACAATGGTGGGTGAGTAAGACTTCTCTGGTTTTTAATAACTCTTTTCAACTCTCAAAAGGATCATCCTCTCCTCAGAGGTGGTTGGGGTCCTTAAATAGCCCCCCACACCACCCCCGAGGCAACTCAGTCATTAAAGACTATGAAAAGACATCCCTCATACCTTATGTCACAACATTAAATGCCTGATGCACTAGTTGTCTCCACATCATAAACATTAAATGCCAAGACATGCCTTTTGCCTAACTACTGTGTGTCAGTGGGCTGTTGTCGCAGAGGTGGCTCACCAACTGCCTGACAGGCCCAAATACCACGGTGGTTTACTCAAGTGCAGGTTTGACATTGTTTAGCTGGATAGTGACATCTCCTACACTAGATGTGATATTAAGTAGAGGGCTACTTGGTTCATAACTCAACGCACGATGGAACTCCAAGCTGCTCCGCTTGAGGTTCCACGGTCAGGGTCCTTCGGTGTTTAACCAGGTGTATCTAAGATGGTCAGGGCAAGCCCCAACGGTGCATAACTTCTCAATCCTCCAAACCAAATCCCTCTAAAGTTCCCATGGTGAGGTCATTCGATAATGCATGAAAGCTCTCCCAGGCCCTGCCAAGCCTGGTCTCTCGTGAGTACCGTTTGACCTCACCCAAACTGATTTATTATTATTGTTATGTCATTAAAACCATTATAGATTACAGTAAATGTAATCAAAGATACAATATGACTAACACAACAAGCTGAAGTATGAGTTGCCACGCCAAGCTGCCTCCCTAAGATGCCACGCTTGAGTTGCCACGCTAAGATACCTCACTAAGCTGCCACGCTTGAGTTGCCTCTATTGCGTTAATCCTCAAACACTGTTGCTAATTAGGGAATTATTTCTAATCGCAGGATTACCTTCAAGCCCCCTCTACATTTTCCCCCTCGTGTAGTGATTGGTTATGGGGACAAGAAATGCCTGCACGAAAACTTCTCAAACCGATGGACCTTTCTTTGTTGTGAAAAGATTCAGGCCTTTTTCCTTTATTCAGAATCGTTGGGTCATCTTCTTCACTGGGGGCTTTATTAGATAAGTCTGACAAGAAATTTCGTTGGCGCCAAAACTCAAGCTTGTATAGGAAGGCAACGATTAGTGTTCCCCAGATGTCACTTCGTAAATGATGTGGCGCAGTCCTCTCAACTGTCAAAGCACTTCCTAAGGTGCCACGTGTTCATTGGAAATGATTGTAGGCGGACTTCCACGTGTGATGGTGGGAGACTGAAATGACAACCCCAAAATTTTCAAACAACCATATTCAAAACACTTTGAACCTTCTCTTTTGTTTTTCTTACTCTGTTATTATCTTCTTCATACTGGCATTTCTTTTTTAGAGAGAGAGAGAGAGAAAAACTCCATTGTTGCAAAAGCTTAATTCTCCACCTTCTATACCACCACTTGTGATTGTGTTTCTCCATTCTCGCTCTCAATCCCTTCTTTCTCAAAGCTTTTTCTGTTAGTGTGTCATTATTTGCCATGTCATCTTCAAGCAACCCCACCGTGTCTGCCACCAGTGTTCCGTCTGCCGCCACCACTGCTGCCTCCGCCTTGGGTGCTGCCTGCCAGGAACAGCTGAGGTTTTATCGTCGCTCTCCCATTTTTGGGGAGGGTGATGACTTTGATGTTGCCTTTAAGACTGTCTATTTTCCTTCTAAGTTTGATGCCCTACTGTTGGGTGATGAGGACGAAGAATTGTCTAAGTGGGGCTTTCTGTCCCCAGAAGGAACTCTCAGATTTCTCTTGGAGCGAGGGAACTTTCCATGGTCCCACATTGATTTCGAAGCGCCCGGGGGATCACCCGCCCACTTTGCTTCCTGGAACTCCCACATGCAGAGTTCCTATGCTGATATCCTCACCAAGATTGGGCTGCAACGGGTTAAATGGTTTGGTGAGTTCACTCTCTCAAAGAACAATGATGCCCTTTCTGTCTTGGTCTCTCGATGGAACATGAGTACTCATACGTTCATCGATGCGTGGGGTGAGTTCACTATAACTTTGGAGGACGTGTGCGAGCTCCTGGGCCTCGATGCAATAGGCCATGAGCCTTATACCGATGAGGCCCTTGATGATCAAGATACTGTCGATCATTTGGAGTTTGATCTCATATGCTGAAGCTGCATCGGTTCTTCCAACAAAGCTACTTTCTCTCCTTTGATAAATTATTTCTTCAAAGGTTCTAGTGAAGGCAGTTCCCCATCAGCTGCCCCTGGTCAAGGTACGCCGTTGGAGCTTCCTGCCTATATTCTCGTGATTCTCTCTCGTTTATTTTTTACGGGCAAACCCAACGACCAACCATGAAGGGACCTTATTAACCTGTCCCTCCGTTTGGCCCAAGGAGCTGATTTTTGTGATTGATCGTTTTGAGAACTTCATCATGAGGCCTTATCAAGAGGAGGTCTTCTTTCACACTTGTGATTTTTTTCATCATGAAGCCAGAGTGATGCAGGACCCTTCTCCCGATATTGAGGATCCCTTGCTTGTCGTGGTCCTTCTGTTTTCTCTAGGATATCTGCCCTCCTACACCGAGTGGGGATATACCAGCGAGCATTATAATCCCAACCGATGTAGCCGCCAGTTTGGGTTTGACCAGGGGGCGCCACGTCCAGTGTTTCAATCGTCAAACCCTAAGGTCTCCTTTAGCGAGGCACCGCTGCGTGGGGGATATGTTCAACAATGGCTGGGCGTGTCACCATTCCCAGTATTACTAGGCATGGGGATGTGACCCCTTTATTTTCCACCAAGTACTGGCCGAAACAACTAGCTGAAATTGCTGAGTTTGTTGAGGGAGATCTGGTGTATCCTCTCATTTCTTCATTTTCTGCCCTAGAGTTGGGGCTAAAAGGCAACTCTGTACTTGGGGTAGAATTCCCTCTGAGCTCAACCCCCAAAGCACCTCCCACCGATTTTCCCCCATTTTGTTCCATGGTCCCAGTTGCAATGCCAAAACCCAGGACTCCTGCTGCTCCGAAGAAGGCTCCCCCCTCTACCGAAGATACTACCAACGAGGGGGCTTCTCAACCACCTGCCAAGAAGGCAAAAATGGCCAAGAGTGGGACATCAAAATCAAAATCGAAGTCCCAGAATCCCCAAACTCCCGTGGCAGCCCTTCCCATTGCCTCCATTCCACCTCCCATGCCTGCTGAGATGTCTGAGCATGTAAGGAGGGAGGCCCAAGCAGAAATAGATCGAATAAATGACGAGTATAAACGACATGCCATCGTTGTTCCTTCTTCCGTTGCTTTCCCCACGGTGGTGGTTGATCCTGCAGAGCCAACAGCTAGGAGGAGAAAGAGCCTCCTATACCGTGTACTAAGTCCACCGTATATATATATATAAATAAAATAAACTATGCCGGCTATACCGTCTACTAAGTCCGTAACACAAGCCTATTCAAATTATTATGAGTTTATGGGCCAACTCTAATTATTAATTACTTCGCACATTAATAAATAATTAAATTACTTTTGGTATCGCTCAAGTTAATATATTCGGACTTACTCTCGTGGACCGAAATAAAACAATACCCAAGTCTAAATTCCCAACTCCAAATTATTTAGCCTTCACTCTAAATAAATTTAGCGCCTTGGTATCACTCAACCCATATACCCGGACTCACCCACTCGATTCGTATTTATTTACTTCGAAATATTCTTTCCCAAATTTAACCGTAGTATGACCCATATAAATTTTCCTTCGAATCCCAATTAGTTTTCCTTCATAATTGATTAGATTGTATCCCTATGTTTATTTCTCATTACATAAGGTATAGGAAGGAAGTTTAATTTAAATTCCCCTTATATATATAAACTGGCCTAATTGCCAGAATTTACCGACCATCAATCGATCGATCCCCAACCCTTGATCGGTCGATCGTATAGGTCATCATCTTCCAAGGTTGTCTGTTTCATCCATGGATGAAAATCTCAAAATCCTAACTTCTCCTACAGTCTAAACCAAGTCCTTTATTCAATAAAACACGCCAAGAACCTCATAAGGGACCCCAATAAAGTCCACAAACACCATTCAATTTTTGTTATCTACTGTTTTCATAAATTGGGAAATAATCCATTTTTATTTGTTAAACCATCTCAACATCAATTCCTTATCTGAAATTCATTTCTAATTCGTCTGGTTTTACACATCTTACCAGATATGTATACAATCTCAGATTATGCATCAATTTCTATACAATTTAGAATTCAGAATATTGATTTACAAAAATCCCATGTTTGTACCCTTTAAATCCCAAAACGAATTTTGATTTCTCACATCACATAAATATGAATCAAAATGCAAATTAAATGCTACAGCAAGTTAACCATTTGCCTTATGATTCGTAGGGTCTGATTTGGAGTTGTGAATTCCCAAGGTTGAAGATGAAATCCCTTCTTTTGGCTATTTCCTTTCTCCCCCAATTTACCTTTAACTGCCTCTTAGGGTTTCCTCTCCCACCAAGTATTTTCTAAAATCTAATCAGCCATCCCCCTTTTTCTTGTAATTAATTAATTAGGCTAAATCCCATTTTTTTCCTAATGGGCCAAGCCCAAGTGACCCAAATGCCCCCGTGTGGGTCCGACTATTCCTAAAAACGTCCCGTGGCCCGTTTACTATCCCGGGTACACTTTTGTTACTATCTTGGTCCATCCGGACTCAATCGTACACTCAGAATTGGCATCCGAATTGATTTATAAAAATCCTTATCTCACACCCAAATTAGTCTATACCGACTCCCGATTGAGATAAGTACATACCTGGTCATTAATACCCGAAATGACGTAAACAAATTATTACTATTCACTCAGTAATTAAATTTTCCTAAATATTAACCATTCACTCCCCGATTAATATTTAAATATATATTGCCATAATTAATTCAATTAAAATTACGACACACAAGTATTTTTGAATTGTCGAAATAATTAAATATTAAATGCACAAAAATATGGGGTGTTACATAGTCCCCCCCTTACAAAGGAATTTCGTCCCCGAAATTAGGTCGTACATGTGGTGAATAGCTCTGGATATTGTTCCCGCATATCCTCATCTCGCTCCCAGGTAGACTCGTCAACATTGTGATGACCCCACCGTACTCTAACTAGTGGAACAACCTTGGATCGTAACTTTCGCTCACTACGATCCAGAATAGCCACCGGTCCTCCTCATATGAGATGTCTGGCTGTAAATCAATTTTCTCGAGTGGAATGTGCCAGAAGGCTCTCTCGCTCCTTCGATATTTCTTCAGCGATGCCACAAGGAACACGTCGTGTATCCGCTGAAGATGCTTTGGCAATCCTAGTCTATATGCTACCATTTCCACCCTCTCAATGATAGGGAAAGGTCCCACGTAACTCGGTGCTAACTTACCCTTCTAGCCGAACCTCATCACCCATTTCATAGGGAACACCCGGACTAATAACTGGTCCCCAACCTCTAACTCCACATGTCTTCGTGAAGCATCAGCATAACTCTTCTGCATATCCTTTGCTATCTGAATCCTCTCTCGGATAAACTCTATCTTGGCATACGTCTTCTAGATAATCTCCGGCCCCAATAGTTTGTTGTCCCCACCTCTAACCAATAAGAGGGTGAACGATAAGGTCTCCCGTACAGTGCCTCGAATGGTTCCATGCCAATCGTGAAGGTAAGAGTTGTTATATGCGAAATCTACCAAAGGAATATATTTCTACCAAACTCCCCCAAAGTCTAAAATGCACATTATGAGCATGTCTTCCAGCATCTAATTGACTATCTCAGTCTGCCCATCGGTCTGTGGGTGATAGGCTGTACTCAAACGTAACTCCGTGCCCATGGCGTCCTGAAAGCTCTGCCAAAAGTGGGCCATAAAATTTTTATCTCTGTTAGACACAATATTTATCGGCACCCCGTGTAGCTTAACAATCTCTGCTATGAATAGATGTGCATAACGCATCATCTCAAAGTCCGTGCGAAACGGCAGGAAGTGGTCCACCTTGGTCAACAGATCCACAATGACACATATGGAATCATGACCCCTCTGTAAAGAAGGTAACCCTTTAATGAAGTCCATGGAGATGCTCTCCCACTTCCACACATAAATTTCTAGCGGTAGTAGCATCCCTGATGGTCTCTGATGGTCAACTTTCACGAGCTGACAGGTGGAACATTTCTAGACAAACTCTGTTATGTCCCATTTCATTCTTGCCGATCAATATTGCCTCCTCATATCCTGGTACATTTTATCCCCGCTGGGATGTACCACAAATATCGAACCATGGGACTCTGTCATAACAGTGTGCCTCAACTCCTCATCCTTTAGCATAATTATCTCCCATTAAGGCGTAAGCCTCCTTCCGCGTTGATCAAGTAACCCTCTGCTCCCTTGGCTAACAACTAGCTCACTCTATCCCGACACATCTGATCCCCCGCCTGATCCCTCACAACCCGCATAATGATCTCAGGTGTGATGGATAATACTGACATGTAGGCCCTGGATACATCATCCTCATATCGAAGTTCTCTCCACTTTTCTTTCTAGACTTCTGATATTTCCCTAGTCGGTCTATGGCTTAATGCGTCTGCTACCACATTAGCCTTACCAGGATGATACTGAATATCAAACTGGTAGTCTTTTATGAATTCTAGTCACCGCCTCTGCCTCATATTCAAATCCTTCTGTGTGAAGAGATACTGAAGTGACTTATGATCCGTGAATAAGGTGAATTGTTTCCCTAGTAGATAGTGTCTCCATATTCGCAAGGCAAAAATGACTGCTACTAGCTCTAGGTTATGAGTGGGGTAATTCCTCTCATGTGGCTTTAGCTTTCTGGATGCATAAGCTATATCTCTTTCCTCCTACTGAAGCACACCCCCAAGTGCCTGTAGGGATGCATCATTGTAAACCCGATACTCTAGTCCTCCCTTCGAAAAAGCAAGTACAGGTGCAGATGTTAACTTGTCCTTTAGCTCATCGAAATCTAATTGACAAAGATCACTCCAAGTGAAAGGTACCCCTTTCCGAGTCAGATTCATTAAAGGGCCCACAATCTTTGAAAATCCTTTAATGAATCGCCTATAATATCCTGCCAATCCCAAAAAACTACGCACCTCGGTCGGTATTATGGGCTGTCCCCACTCCCTCATCACCGACACCTTACTCGGATCCATAACAATACCATGGTCTGACACCACGTGGCCAAGAAACAGCGCCTTCCGCAGCCAAAATCCACACTTCCCGAATTTGGCATAGAGCTGGTGATCCCGCAGTGTCTGTAGATCCTCCTCGGTGCGCGAGTAGATCAGGATGTCATCAATGAACAAGATGACAAACTGATCGAGATACTCACTAAAAACCCTATTCATGAGGTTCATAAACACTGCTGGCGCATTTTTGAGCTCGAATGGCATCACCCGGAATTCATAAGATCCATACCGCAACAGGAAACCAATCTTAGAAACATCCTCCTCTCGGATACATAGCTGATGATACCCTGACCTCAAATCCATCTTGGAGAAATAGGATGCCCCTCTCAATTGGTCAAAAATGTCATCGATCCTAGCCAACGAATACTTATTCCGTATCGTCACCTTTTTTAACTCCCTCTAGTACACGCACAATCGAAGTGAACCATCCAGATTCTTTATAAATAACACCGATGCACCCCACGACGATGTACTCCGCCAAATGAAATTGTGACCTAGGAGCTGCTAAATCTGCTCTCTCAACTCACGCATCTCTGAAGGGTCTATATGGTACAGTGCTTGAGCAATCGGCCTCGTCCTTGGTGCTAAATCAATTACAAACTCGATTTCCCTACTGGGTGGCAACCCTGGTATTTCCTAGAAAACATCCTCGAAGTCCCTCGCTACCGGAATTGAATCCAACAGTATTGTCACCTCTTGTGAGGTCTCCTCCTTGATATAATACAAGCGTGTGCGCGACCCCCCTCAGGTAGAGGCATAGCTATTAGAAACATCTCTTGTCCCGGAATGAAGAACATGATTGTCCTCTCGTAACAATCCAGTCGTCCAATAACCTGCCAACCAATCCATACCCAGGATGACATCATACCCCCCATAGCTAACACTAAGAGGTCTGCTGCTAAATAAGCCTCCCAATCAAAATGTCCATCCCCCGACAAATCGAGTGAATCAAAGCCCCGCTGCCTACTAGAGACTCTACACACATACGAAGACTACTCGCGGTCTCTAGTAACCCGACCCATTTAACAAAATTAGATTTAATGAATGAATGCGATGCTCTCGTGTTAAAAAGTATACTAACCTCATTACCATGAATGAGAAACATACCCTCAACTACTGGTGGCGCCTGTTGTGCTGGAGGATTGGGAACATCCCGAATGTTATACACATGACCGTAGTGCATTTTCCCCTGCTGCTGTGGGGCGGGTGGAGCTTGTGCTGCTGGAGACAAATATCCCTGTTGACCCTGTTGGGAACCCTGCTGATGACCTCTGCGGGCACTCCATCTTGAATTGTCCTGGCTGGCCGCAGACAAAATATTATTTCTGACTGTCCCCCTACGGTTGGCCCTGATGTGGCTATCCCCGCTGGCCTCCCCCATTGTTCCCTTGGACCTGACGACCCTGAGGAACTTGCTGCTATTGATTTGGGTCTGGCTGGCCCGACTGAATCCCTGTCCTCCCGGTCGGAACCCACCAAGCCTAAATTTCTTGGCCTAATTTCCCTGCTCACTACTCTTTTGCTGCTGAGTACCACTCATGTCACTACCAGTAACTTCCCTTCCCTGCTGGCTCGGCTCCTCTACTCTCTTTCTCCCCTTCGTATGGAAGCGATGATCCTGGAAATGTATAAGAACAGCATTAACGACATCTGCATATATCACCAATGCCGTATTACTAATCAAATGCTGCTTGATCCTCTAGGCTAAACCAGCCATGAATATTGACTACTTTCGCTCCTCATCACTCACCTCATTTGGCACAAAGTTTGCCAAACATGTGAACTCTTCCTCGTAATATGCCACTGACCGCTCACCCTGTACTAACTCGCTGAACTTCTTCCTCATTTCAGCCTCTACTGCTGGTGGGAGGTATTTGCGGTCGAACCGCACCCAGAACTCGGATATCGTCATCAAATCCCTCTCCTCAGTGGTGGTAATTCACTCCCTCCACTGTAAGGCTGCCGCCGACAGACAAAAGGTAGCAAGCATTTGATTCTGCACATCAGTACACTCCAATATGTGTAGATGGTGTTGAATATTCTTCTTGCAGTCACAAGACTCTACCACATCAGTGCTACCCCGAAACTCGGGTGGGTGGCCCTTATGAAAGGTCTCCCTAACTCGCTTCCAAGACGGTGGACCCACTGGAGCCTGAGCTATTGGTGACACTGGAGGTGGGGACTGGGGCTGTGGAAAATGAGCTACCATACCTCGCATTGCTGTCTCGACTGCCTGGGCCACTATCACTGCCACTTGAGTAGTGGAGATCAACTCGGGTGGGGGTGGGGGTGGGGGTGGCAGTACTTATGGCTCCTGATGAGCCTCCCTGAGCTCATCCCTAGCCTCGGCTCTCTGCCTCTTCGGTGGCATCTGAAAATAGATTTAATCTTATAAGTACACAATTGATACAAAAAAATCTAATAACAGAAATACGATATCTCAAAAGCGAAAAATGAATCAACAGTCCTAATAATAGGGCTCTATATCAACCGAACGCTACGCTGAAACGTAGTAAGCCGAACAGATCCTAAGGACACTAGATATTGATGCTTTGATAACATCTGTGACACCCCGCCTAATTAATCCAGGGTGATCAGTCCTAAATTAAGTTAGAACAGGATTCTCAGTTGGTTCATTCTCAGCATCACTATCGCCTTTTTTATTTACTAACCACCTAAGTGAGAATATTAGACTGGTGCCAAATTTTATCTTTTACTAAGTTAACGAAATACTCATGCAGAAATAAAAATAATTTAAATAATCACAATAAACTAAAAACAACTATTTACATCTAAATAACTGACCGAATAAACCATCGGTTCAAATCCATCAAAAGTAAAGACAAGTAACAAATCTCAACAAGTCTAACATAAGTACTGAATAAACTGTGAGCGACATGCTCGAGTAACTGATAGGAAATCCCTACACTAGAAAGGAAAAGAATGAGGCTCCTATCAAACTCCCTCAACATTCACATATGCTGCAGCAACGGATCCCGGGAATGAGTTAAGCTTGACGTTCCTATGGCTGGACACCTAAAAGGTTTCTAAAAGTTTTTATAGCAAGGGTTTGTACCCAAAACATTTGGAAGATATTTAGCAAATGATTAACTTGCAGTAATAAATATATATGCATGCTCTTCATATTTTAGTTAGTTCCGCACTCCCTTGAGAACATACTCACCCCTTCTCTAATGTGCACTACTAACGCCTTAATTAATTTACCTAGTTATTTATCCCATGACTAGATGACTATTATAACCCCCTTGCAACCATACTAATCTAACTGAGTGTGCCATAATTATGATTTCTAAGTTATTATCAACATTAACTTAATTAATCATTTACCTTTTTAAGTTCATATAACTTTCACACCCATTATATATATAATACAGTTCACGGCCTGTATCAATTTAACAGTATATAATTATTTACCTCATTATATACGTATAGTTATTTTACAACATTCACAAACATACTGAAATAATAATTAATACTAAACATGCTCCCGAGTAATAACTCCCCAGATGTAAATTTCTAAAGTATTATCCCACTAGGCATATTCATATGACCTAGTTACCCCAAGTCATAATTGCTCACTAACTTGGTTAATACATAAAAATTGGAGGCGGTCATATTCCTTCCCTGAAAGTGAGATGCTCCTCACCCATATAATGGACGCTATGACCTGAGAATATACTCTCCCTAATCCTCAAGCTAGAGGATTCATCCACTATGCACAACCTCCCTCCTATAGCACTAGAGTCGATATAATAATAATATCTAGCCACTGATATTAATGCACACATCATATATATATATATATATATATATAAAATAAACTATCCCAACTATACCATGTACTAAGTCCGTAACACAAGCCTATTCAAATTATTATGAGTTTGCGGCCCAACTCTAATTATTAATTACTTCGCACATTAATTAATAATTAAATTACTTTTGGTATCGTTCAGATCAATATATTCGGACTTACTCTCCTGAACCAAAATAAAACAATACCCGAGTCTAAATTCTCGATTCCAAATTATTTATCTTTCACTCTAAATAAACTTAACACCTTGGTAACACGCAACCCATATACCCAGACTCGCCCACTCGATCCGTATTTAATTATTTTGAAATATTCTTTCCAAAATTTAACCATAGTATTACCCATAAAAATTTTCCTTCGAATCCCAATTAATTTTCCTTCATAATTGATTAGATTGTATCCATATGTTTATTTCTCATTACATAAGGTATAGGAAGGAAGTTTAATTTAAATGCCCCTTATATATATAAATTGGCCGAACTGCCAGAATTTACCGACCATCGATCGATTGATCCCCAAACCTCGATCGATCGATCGTACAGGTCATCATCTTCCCAGGTTGTCTGTTTCAGTCATGGACGAAAATCTCAAAACCCTAACTTCTTCTACAGTCTAAACCATGTCCTTTCTTCAACAAAACACACCAAGAACCTCATAAGGGACCCCCATAAAGTCCACAAACACCATTCAATTTCCATTCTCTACTATTTTCATAAATTGGGGAAGAATCCATTTTTATTCGTTAACCCATCTCAACATAAATTCTTTATCTCAAATTCATTTCTAATTCATCTAGGTTTACACATCTTAACAGATATATATATAACCTCAGATTATTCATCAATTTCTACTCATTTTAGTATTCAGAATATTGATTTATAAAATTCCCATGTTTGTACCCTTTAAATTTCCAAACGAATTTTCATTTTTCACATCACATAAATATGAATCAAAATGCAAATTAAATGCGACATCAAGTTAACCACTTGCCTTATGATTCGTAGGGTCTGATTTGGAGTTGTGAATTCCCAAGGTTGAATATGAAATCCCTTCTTTTGGCTCTTTCCTTTGTCCCCCAATTTTCCTTTAACTGCCTCTTAGGGTTTCCTCTCCCACTAAGTATTTTCTAAACTCTAATCAACCATCCCCATTTTTCTTATAATTATTTATTTAGGCTAAATCCCGTTTTTTACCTAAAGGGCCAAGCCCAAGTGACCCAAATGCCCCCGTGTGGGCCCGACTATGCCTAAAAATGTCCCGTGACCCGTTTACAACCCCCGGGTACACTTTTTCGACTATTTCGATCCATCCGAACTCAATCGTACACTCAGAATTGGCATCCAAATTAATTTATAAAAAGCCTTATCTCACACCCAAATTAGTCTATACTGACTCTGGGCTGAGATAAGTACATACCCCGTCATTAATATCCGAAATGACGTAAATAAATTATTACTATTCACTTAGTAATTAAATTTACCTAAATATTAACCATTCACTCCCCGATTAATATTTAAATATATATTTCCATAATTAATTCAATTAAAATTATGACACACAAGTAGTTTTGAATTCCCAAATTAATTAAATATTAAATGCACAAAAATACGGGGTGTTAGAACTGAGCCGATGATTACTGTTATGGAGAAGAATACCTTTCAGTTCATCTTGAAAAACATCATCTGCTGGTACGACCAACCCGACACCCTGATTTTTAATAATGGAACAAAATTTAAGAGCATCTCTCTAGAAAACTACTGTGAAAGGGTGAGCATCAATAAATTCTTCTCCACCCCTGGCCGACCCCGAGCTAATGAGAAGATGAAAGTAACAAACCAAACGATTGTTGATGGAATCAAGAAGAAGTTAGAGGATGCAAAGGGGAGGTGGATTGAAGAAGTGTATGATGTCCTATGGGCCTACAGAGCAACGGAGAGGACTCCTATCGGGGAGACACCATTTATTCTTGCTTACGTCCCATAGGCAGTCGTGCCGACACAATTAGGACTGCCAAGTCATTGGGTGCAGACCTATGACCCTGATAAGTACAGTGATGAGTGGAGACTTGCTTTAGATCTTGTAGAAGAAAGAAGAGAAGAGGCTGATATTAGGCCAGCTGCCTACCAGCAAAAAACAATAAGATTCTATAACAAGTGAGTAAAAGTGCTCCCACTGAAGATAGGGGATTTGGTACTAAAGAAGACATGGCAGAAACCAAATAAGTTTCATCCAAATTAGCACAGCCCATATAGGGTAGTCGAAGAGGTGGTGTCGGGAATTTACAGATTATTAAACCTAGAAGGAGATCCATTCCCCAGCCTATGGAATGCCGACCACCTCAAGAAATATTACTAATGAGATCACAGTTCTGCTGTCTTTTTTTAATTCTATTGTAATACACGTGTATGAGACTCAGATGAATGAAATTCAAATGAAATCCAAGTGTTCCCTCATATGATTATTTATTCATATATTCGTTTGTATGTATCATCTCATCTTAAGCTATAAAACACTATCCGTAGTGAAGTAAGATTAAGTTGCTTTGTTGATACGGCAGTCCAGATGAGGTCCACCTCGTCCATGGACTAACAATAACATCGATGGGAATTTATTATTAAACACCATAATTTGGTAGATGTAAATTTTAAATCACTTAATTGTGGTTAATATTCAAACATCATTAACAAATGTACTCCCTCGGCCGAGATGACAGTGCATGGATGGGACGACCCTCCATGCACTCTCAAAATGCCGAGAGAGGAATATTCTTAAACACCATAATTTGGTGGATGCAAATTAAAAATAACTTAATTGTGGTTAATACTCAAATATCATTAATTCGGTGAATTTACTCCCTCGCCCAAGACGACAGTGCATGGACGAGAAGACCCTCCATGCAGTCTCAAAAAGATGAGGGAGGACTTAAGCCTAAACATCATAATTTGGTGGATGCAAATTAAAAATCACTTAATTGTGGTTAAAATTCAAACATCATTATTTTGGTGAGCTTACTCCCTCGGTCGAGACGACAGTGTATGGATGGGCCGACCATCCACACACACTCAAAACAAAGAGGGAGTACTTATGCCTAACACCATAATTTGGTGGATACAAATTAAAAATAACTTAATTGTGGTTAATATTCAAACATCATTAATTTGGTGAACTTACTCCCTCGGTCGAGACGATAATGCATGGATAGGACGACCCTCCACGCACTCTCAAAACGACGAGGGAGGACTTACGCCAAAACACCATAATTTGGTGGATGTAATTAAAAATCACTTAATTGTGGTTAATATTCAATCATCATTAATTTGGTTAACTTACTCCCTCGGCCGAGATGACAGTGCATGGACGGGACGACCCCCCACGCACTGTCATAACAATGAGGGAGGACTTATGCTAAACACCATAATTTGGTGGACGCAAATTAAAAATCACTTAATTGTGGTTAATATTCAAACATCATTAATTTGGGGAACTTACTCCCTCAGCCGAGAAGACAGTGCATGGACGGGACGACCCTCCACGCCCTCTCAAAATGATGAGGGAGGACTTATGCTAAACACGATAATTTGGTGGATGGAAATTAAAAATCACTTAATTGTGGTTAATCTTCAAACATCGTTAATTTGGTTAACTTACTCCCTCAGCCGAGACGACAGTGCATGGATGGGACAACCCTCCACACATTCTCAAAACGATGAGGGAGGACTTACACCCAAACACCATAATTTGGTGGATGCAAATTAAAAATCACTTAATTATGGTTAATATTCAAATATAATTAATTTGGTGAACTTACTCCATCGGACGAGAGGATAATGCATGGATGGGACGACCCTCCATGCACTCTCAAAATGACGAGGGAGGAATTATGCCTAAACACCATAATTTGGTGGATGCAAATTAATAATCACTTAATTGTGGTTAATATTCAAACATCATTAACTTGGTGAACTTACTCCACAGGACTTGATTATGATTGATTCATGTTTGATTGATAATATTATTAAATGTATAGGCGAATCGAGGGAGGAATTTATTATGATTGATTCACGGTTGATTTGTAATATTATCTTATGTGAGTACGATACGACAGCGTAGTTATGGCATGCATGTAAATCAAGAGGAAATGAAAATAAGAGAGAAACAAGAGATTCCATTTCACAAAATACAAAGTACAAAGATGATGAAAAACTTCAAAGAATAAAAACTGTTCAAAACATACAAATAGAAGTAAAATTAAAAGAGGGTATCATTCACAGACGACCACCCTAAGAAGTCGACTCAAGGTTGATGGTGGTAGTTTCCTCGGCATTAGGCTTAGCTCCACCCTCAGCTTGTATTACTTGGGCTAGGGCATCGACCTGAATGTTAGCCAAGGCCTCGGCCTTCACCATCACCTCCACATACTCTAGAGAGACATAAAATAGGGGGTCAGACAATTCTGGAGCATCCAAGGTAAGACGAATAGAATAGATGACCTCATTAAACTTGTTAGCAACCCACCGACAAGCCATCTTTATGCCCCTCTCCAAGTAAATGATGCCAAAGCTGCCAAACTCGTCTTAAGCCTTGAAAGCTTCAACAACCTTGGCCCTGATCCTCTCAAGGGCCTCAGGAGACAAGGCTTCATCTTTTCCCCTCTTCACGACCTCAACAAGCTCTTTGGTATGAGTGACCAACAATTCAACCCAATCCTCGTCCTTCTCTTTAAGCAGGGCATCCTTCATCTTTAGCAATCCGTCCTTGATCATTAGATCGTTATGATCTTACAAATGGTCAGCCTGGCAAGACTCCAGGTGATTCTTCAGCCTCTTTTTGGACCTAAGAGCTCGACGGACTTTTTTCACTTTGGAATAATTATTATCCATCCATTTATTGGCCAAGGCAAAGGTACATATAGACTATAGAGAAGGGAAATCATATTAGTACAAACAAGGTAAGAGTAAGAGTAAGAGAAAAGACTTGTACATAAAAAGAAAATAATTACCCGAGCCATCAGATGCAGGACTAAATCAAAGACCTGAGGAGGAGGCATCTTCTCTAAGAACTCATAGTCGTCCTTGGTGGGAACTCCAAGCATCTACCTCTTGGATCTTATAGCCGAGGGAAGATTGGAGCCCGAGCACTTCCTGAGGTTTGCAATGTTGTTCTTTAAGTACTCCTAAGATGAATCCCCAGAACAAGAGCTATCTCTAGAACTTCTCGGTACAGACAAGCTTATGGGATGAACCTCGACCTCTGAGTGTCCCTCTCAGGCCGACTATCAAGGGGAACTTGATCGTTAGTACTTTTTTGGCCAGCCTCCGATGGTGTCAACCATGTGGTTGTTGTCTTCTTCAACTGAACCTTAGTGATCGACTTCTTTTTTTCTTAAATCATTGCGAAGGCTTGGCACGTGAATGTTGAAAAATTCCTCGAATAGATGAGGAGGGTAGTCTGCAAAAACATAATCTGTATTATTAGTCAGAGTGACAAAAAAAAGACAAAGCACTTTAAAGAAAGAAATAAATTGCTTCACTTATAAAGGTTGTCAAGTGGATCAACCCTCAAATCGGACATATCTAAGTACTCTAGAGACATCAGGTCTTCAAGGGAAAGGAGTTGTCCATCCTTCCCCTGCACCCTAAGGAAGTCAACCTTCTCCCAATTGGTTATACTGAGGTTGGGGTCAGAGTTAGAGAGCATTAAGGGATTTTCCCAAGTATGGGGTACCCTCATCTTATCATCTTGTCCCTTATAGTCAGAGTCGGCAGGAAATTACTAAGACCTAGACATATAGAAGAACCTCTCCTTTCAATTATTATTGGAAGTTTTATTAACATGGAGGATCTTCTTGTTAGACTTCGTGGCCCCCAAGTGGTAGTAGCCAGCCTTATTTATGGAGGACGAGACATGATAATAAGAATGGAAAACCTCAACTGAGGGATCATATTCGTACTTATTTCTCCACAAGGAGATATAACCCAAGATGACCCTCTAGGAGTTTTGGGATAACTGAGTGGGAGCGAGGCTGAGACTGGAAAGAATATCCCGCACGATCGGTTCAAAGGAAGGCGAAATCTAACCCGGAACATTTGTTCATAGAGGGAAATTTCTCCCTCTCATCTATCATACACTCTCGCATCCTCAATTGAAACTCGCAAAGCGATGTTGAGTTCAATGCCATAAAGGTGTCTGAAGTAAAGAAGGTCAAGATCACGAATGGAGGATTGGTATTGATTAGTATATGAACAGTCCACTGGCTTGTCAGACTTAGAGCCCTCCTCCATCTCGACTTTAGCTACTCGATCTTCGCCCCCGACGTCCGTAGTAGGGTAAGTTCTCTAGAACTCAACATCATCATGGAAAATAAAGGAACTGCAGTCGGGGGAATATTTATATTGGTGATAGGCTCAATAGGGTCCAGAATAATCTTTACATAACAGTTATCTCGTTCAGACGCCTCGGGTCGATTTGGTGATGAGGCCCGGGACATGCTATCAGTCCATCTCGTCTCCCTACGATGCGTTGGTGAATACCTCATGGCTTTGTCATATGAATCCCTATTATAGGCTTGAATTGAAGATGAGCCGACCATTTCTTCAGGAGAGGGTAGAATTATTTTCAAAGGGACATGTAAGAGGGGTCGGATCCAAACGGGGTCGGCTTGGCACTTAGCCCCAACCTTGTCCTCTATGTTGTGTATCTCTTGGAAATACCTCTCCCTAAGGGCTGGGTACTGAAATGCTAACTCGTATAAGGTTTTTAACATTCAATGGATAAGGTAGAATTTAAGTTAAAGTTGGAAATCATAAACAATTTTAGGGTTGACCGAGGATTGACAAAACGATCAAAAAGGCAAAAGTGAATCGTTTTCATACCAAGAATAGTGAAGAATAGTTTGATAGCAAGGATAACCGAAATATGACCGGAGTGAATTAATGGGATAAATGGTAGCCTAAATGGATACAACACTAAGCGAAAAACGCCCCTTAAAACCACCACTAAAAACCAACTAGTAAGCCCCTAACAGCCAAGTCAAGCTGCTAGAGTTGGGTTGAGCTCACTGAAAATTATGAAGTATTAAAACGATTTAAGAATCTTAAATACAATGGTGGAGGAAGGTTACTTGGAAGGGAAATGGCAATGGAGAAGCATAAACGACCTTGGAAAGATGATTGGAGGCACAGAGACAAGGGGCAAGAGCTTTGGTTCAGAAAGTTGGAGTGCTGGATAAATGAAATAGGGAAGAAGAAAGGCTTTGAAAAATAACCCCATTTATTTGAACGTAATGATTTGTGCATGCTTTATAAACATGCGGACAATGTCCCATGACCCTCATCATAACAAGAACTCAACCCTAAGCGTCAAAACCGTCATTCAAATCTCGATTAGACACGACCCTATGGGAAGTAATCTCAACATTCATCAGACGACATAACTTCATTACCGCTCAGTCATCTCATAACATCAATGGCTAAAGGCTAAGGGGTGATTGATGTGCCATAATATACCCTCGTCCAGTCGATAGTATGCACGACCTATGACGACATGCCAATTAATCTAGGTTTTACCTCACCCCTAGGTCGTACCTGAGATCACCATCGGCCCCGAACCCAATGATAAGCTAAACACCAGCTACTCCGCAATTGATAAGTGTAGGCCCCTCGGCCTGGTCTGAAGCCTCGGCCTTGTTCGTAAGTGAATGCAAGACTACGAACGATTTGTCATATCTCTACAACATCAATGATGCCATTAAATCCTTGATCAACAGCCTTGGCCTCGACTTAAGCATACTGGCTAAGGGTGACATCATCATAGCGCGTGATTTGGGTAACACATGGATCAGTGCCTGTGAGACAGGAAACATATGAGCAAAATTGTTACTACCAGATCATTCCCTCACGTGAGGGAATATTTAGTTATCATGACCTACATGTGACAGGTCCAAATGTCCACACTGGATTGGTCAGGAGCAATACATTCATGCATACAACATGCTTGGGGGGTATAGTATACCCCCTGAGCACTATATATACCTTTCATCTTCTTCATTGTAAAGAATCAGTTAATTCAAAACCTACCAAAAACATTGGCAATTGGTATAAAGAAGAGAGAGAGAGAGAGAGAGAGAGAGAGAGAGAAATCTTGTGTTGTAATCAGACCATTAGAGCCATATTTACTAATGGATTTCACTCTCACAGACACACACACACAATGGACGTAGGCTTCGGCCAAACCAGTTGCATTCAGGTGTGCGTCCTCTTCAACTCATCTCCTTCTTTGTTGATTTTCTATATGATTATTACCCTTATTGTACACCTGTTTAAGCTTCATACATTTGACCCAGTGATAACATTTATGGTATCATCAATAGTGATTAAATATAGTTCTGTAAGAGATTAGTTGTACTGGGGTCTATGAATATCTGATTTGGTGAGGCATGATCCACTCTAATTGAAGTTGTTTTCAAGGTGTTCAAAGTCTAAAGAGCAAGTGGAAGATCAAACTATCTATTTCTGATAACAATGGTTTTTTTTAATTGTTATCTTAGAAGACAATTGTTAGCTACAACTTTTCAACAATAATAAAATAGAAAAAAGGCATCAATTTGAACTAATGGTTCTTGAGAGTGAAGATACAAGCACTTCAAATACTAAGGACAGAGCAGGGGTGAGAATACTTTCTGATGATATTTTGGTAGACTAACAGTGCTAACTCGTGTGCTATGATTTGACCTTGATTAAAGGCTCTATTTATAGGAAAGTATTAGAGCTGATCTAGCATGTGGGTGCCAAAAGTATATTCCTTTGAGACAATATCTGAAATATACTTATTGTCCTATTTTATTGTATGTCGTTTTTCCACTCTCACGGACGACATATGACACAACTCGAAGTCAAAAAGAAAATATATCCGACATAGTGACAAAAAACATGATTTGGTACATATTTTTACAAATGGTAACTTATTAAAAAATCTTTTAAAAGCTTGTGAGTGGCCTTGGGGGCCACTCGCCATTAACAAGTTTGAAAATACTTGGTGAGCAGCACCTCGGCTACTCACCTATTTCACTAAGTGTGAACTGTGTAAATGAACGAGTGACCTCTTAGGTATATTCTATTAGTATTATCTCTTTCATAAGGTATTGAAGTTATTGGGCCTTAGCTTACCAAATAGAACTTGCCTCTCAGTCACCAAATCAAAACTCCCAAGAGATCCCAACTAGACTGCTCGAGTTCTTCTTTCTTGACCAAGGCTACATGCATAAAGAAAGTAAAAAATGTTAAAAATTATTTCAATATAAAAATAAGTTTATAATCACTTGACTATTCACATAGCATCCCCTCAATCTTTTGGGTCTGCTCGTAAACTTTATTTCCTATATTGGGGTTGCTTACTGATCACCCCCTCGCTAGCCTTTGGAATTACTTGATGAGATGCCCTTCTTTTGGTTCTGGGTCCACTCATTGTGGAATCTTCTTGCCAATTGTTCTATTTTGTCTTATCTTTGTTTATTTATTTTTACACCCACTCTGTGTGGCACCCTCGCGCTAAGTGTTCTTAATTGGCCTATTTTTGTCTTGTTTATTCTTGTATCCACTCGTTGTGGCCCATCTTGTCAAATGGTCAATTTGGTATATTTTGTTTATATTCTTTTGGGGACACTCACATGGAATCCCTTCTCCTTCTTAAGCTTATTTCTTCACGGATGCCTTTGGGCTTGCTCGTGTGGAAGCCCCTCATCTAGCCTTACACCCATTCGCTTGGAACCCCTAACCCTATTGGGCTTATTTGTGGGCAGTTGAGTGGGTACCCCTTTACATTAGTCCCCTCGTACAAAAGTGTTTGTGATGGTTAAAATGAAGAGTTTGGAATGAAAAATATTATTATCGTTTAGGAATTTGAGGGGTCTTTATAGTCAAATCATTACTTTTCTTGGGCATTTTATGCCCCTGATAGGTCTGTTATACTGGTGCCTCCTTTCAGTGTCTCAAGGAGACATGCGTCTTATTGGGAAAACTCGTTTCATGATTTGGGCAATCATTACTATTCTTTCTTAATCCGTCAGGCGTGTGCTCCTTTCAAGGTAGATATACCATCTTCAAAAAAAATCAAACCCTTGTCTTTTTATTTGGCTCCTATTTTTCCAAAGTTAGAGAGAGAAAAGATCTTTTATCTGTATCCTTATTTCTTCTTCTATCATTTATTTCTTCAAATATTTACTATTTTAAATGGCCTCTTCATCTTCTATGGTGTCTACTGACATTTCCACCTCCATGAATGAGATTCTCATGGGATCTCTGCCTATTCAAGTCATAATCTCCACTACCACTGCCATTGGGGCCACCACTGTGGCCTCATCTATAGTGTTTTCCACCACCATCACCACTCTTGGGTCTTGTGGCACTGGTCCTTCCACCGACAGTGTCTCTACTTTGACTAAGTTTAAAAAAGAGTACCTTGACAGCCTCTCGAAAAGAGACTTCACTATTTGACATTTTGCCCCTTATTTTGGTGAGAAGTTCACTTTCATGACTTCACTCGAGAGGTTTGAAGCCAAATTTTTTGAAAAGATCAATGAGTAGCCAATTTTGATCTTTTTTTAATATACTTATACTCCAATCATGTTATCGGACAGTATTCTGTGTGTGTCAGTGGACAGGGGTGATTTCTCATTCTCCCACATCAATATTGTTGTTTGTGGTGGTGCTCCAAATGAGTGGGACCTCTGTGTGGACTACATCTTGATTTTTACTACACACAAGGCTATTATCGAGCAGCTAGGTCTATTTAGGACTCTTATAAGTTTAAATACTTGTACCGTTGCCAAACACACCAACACTTTTAACCTCCTGGCCTCTCATTACAGCATTGATTCCTATATCTTTGTTACAATCTTGGGTGAATTTTCCATTACTCTTGAAGATATTTGCGAGTTAACAGTCTTCCCTTCTTGGGAGATCATATATTTACTAAATGTTATGAAGATGATATCGAGTTGGCCATGTGTGAAGAGATCAAACAATCCTCGTTAGAATGCCCCTGCTATGTTGCAGTCAATAATATTGGAGCCACTAATTAATCCTTTGCTAAGTGGAAAATATAATGGTTAAAATACTTTAAGCCAACTCTAAAGTAGGGGATTCGGACAGGGCTCCTAAAAGGCAAGATAACCCTCGCAGCTCTTACTTTGGGATCCATGTTCACTTGGATGGGTCATACCCATATGGACACGAAGTGTTCACACCTATTTTGATGTAGCCAATTTTGTTAACTCCTCATTCTGATTAGATTCCGCTATGAGATATTCCCCAGCTTTTCCCCCGAGCCTCACTCACTACACAACTAAGTTGGTCACATTGCTAGGTGGCACAAGAAGTCTCCTAAGCAATCGTTGGTGTAACACCCCGCCTAATTAAATACCGGGTGGCCAGTCCCATACCAAATTAAAATAGAATAGACAGTTGGCTCATTCTTAGCATCACTGTCGAAAACATTTACAACTCACCCAATACTCAATTAAACTAGTGTTAAAAACTCTCCAAATTTAAATTTCAACAAAACCATTTTTAGTTTAAGAATAACACTACACATTTTATTCTACAAAACTGGTAACACAATAAATAACACAAAAGAATTTAAATGCAACTGGAATAAACATTCCCAAATAATATAAATCCTTTACAATAATCCCAACAATGTTAAATGTATTAAAAGTCCCGAATACAATAGAATTTGACCTCAATAGAAAAGATAACCGAATCCTTTGGGCGACATGCCCGAACTAAGAATACTGTGAATCAAAAAGATGATAAGCGTCTAAGCAAAACTTCCATATCTCCATAGCTTGTCACAATCAACTATGGTTGGCGTCCCTGTTTCTGGACACCTGATACAGAGATACAATAGAAGAGAAAATATGCAAGGAAATGGGTCAGAGCCCGAATGTGTAGATTATTTTTAAAACAGCAAGTATTTAACAAGTGCAATAAAGCATTTATTATGTACATGTTAGATCCAACTCTCACTTTCAATTCTCACCTCTCAACTAGAGTACACACTTAACGTTTCCTATTAACCTCCTAGTTAATGGTTCCTCTTTTCTAGTCTCCATATCGTAATTCCATTCCCATATCATAATCCCCGTATGTCCCATACCATACGTCACATTATTATTCATTTACATTTCTCATTTATGATTAGTTTCTCATTAACATGAATCATTACTCATTAATATTAATCATTTCTCATTAACATGAGTTAAGCTATTCAATTCTATAAGCATAGCATTCATTAACTTAATTCCATTATATTTTTCTATTCACCGTTATCTACAATTATCACCGTACATAAATTTAACCTCAATGTATCCATTTAATCATTTAATCTATTATATATATATATTCATATATAATACGGCACCCCGAGTCACAGCTGTGGTGCAATGCATTACTCTGCTATCATGTCCCATCATCGCAGGTCGCCGAATAGGGGACTACAGGTTCGGTAAGATTCCACGAACCATAAACATCAACAAACAAATTGGAGGCGAACATAGTTCTCGTATCCATGGGTCACGCACATACCTACGTACCCACAGTCAGTGGACTTATCAACTCCCCGATAAGTCTTTCATAGACTTATGTTCTCGAGCAACAAATCAAAGATCCCATGGATTCATCAGGATATGACTTCCCTCCTGCGCAAACCTCCCATCGATAGCAACTAAGATAGGTATGTCATAAACATAAATCAATAATAAATCAAATAGGTATTATCATACCTATAATATAATATCAATAAGGTAATTATCACTACCCTAAGATATTTCCCATACGTAGCATTATATCCCTTTTAAATCCCAGGTATTAACATATTATATCTTTACTTCCTAATTTAATTATCCTCGCATCCTATAACATCTCTCCACTCCCGACGTCGTTAAGGTTCATACGCGGAGCGTCTCGCAAAGCGAAATTCAAACAAGGAACCCCTCCAATACACTACAACTTAACTTCGTCGATCGAGGAGGTCCGACAACTACAACTATGCGATCGGGATAACCTCATACCTCTTTCAACCAAATGTGTTCCAAACTCCCATTTCTATCTAGGAGCCATACCACTACGCTCTTATAATTTAATTATTCTTTATCCTAACAGCACTCCACTCCCGACGTCGTTAAGGTTCATGCGCGGAGCGTCTCGCAAAGCGAAATCCAAACAAGGAACCCCTCCATTACACTACTACTTAACTTTGTCGATCGAGGAGGTCCGACAACTACAACTATGCAATCGGGATAACCTCATACCTCTTTCAACCAAATGTGTTCCAAACTCCCATTTCTATCTAGGAGCCATACCACTACGCTCTTATAATTTAATTATTCATTTATCCTAACACCACTCCACTCCCGTCGTCGTTAAGGTTCATGCGCGGAGCGTCTCGCAAAGCGAAATCCAAACAAGGAACCCCTCCATTACACTACTACTTAACTTTGACGATCGAGGAGGTCCGACAACTACAACTATGCGATCGGGATAACCTCATACCTCTTTCAAGCAAATGTGTTCCAAACTCCCATTTCTATCTAGGAGCCATACCACTACGCTCTTATAATTTAATTATTCATTTATCCTAACACCACTGTAATCCCGACGTCGTTAAGGTTCATGCGCGGAGCGTCTCGCAAAGAGAAATCCAAACAAGGAACCCCTCCATTACACTACTAATTAACTTTGTCGAGCGAGGAGGTTCGTCAACTTTAAATACATGATTGGGATAACCACATACCCTAAGGCTACCCTCTCTCAATGTATAAGATTAAAATAGGATTTTCCTCAACATATATTCAGTAAGAAGTCACTAATATCCTACTGGTCCATAGCATTATTTCTCCCAAACTACAACGAGTTTATTTCTCCTTTTTTTATTAAGGTTAAAACCGATAGTTTCAAATCTCTTATAAGCACATATTCTTTCACTTAGGATTAAACCCTCTTGTAAACGTAAGGATATCCAGGTGTTATATTCAATCACCCTTACTGGTCCTATCTTTAATCCTCATACATCTTCATTTAGAATTTAACAAATGAATCTAGCAACCGAATTTCCATTCAATATAATTTTCATCATTTTAATCACTTAAATCCAATTCATAATTAATTCAAATCTTATCAAGGGTTTACTGATATTTTCTAACTCCCATAATCTCCAAATAATAATCACCAAAGATCCACAAAAGTTTGGGGATAATAATCAACATTTAAAAAGAAACAACTTTACTTAAACTGGGGAGGTTGATCGATCGAGGGTAGGGGTCGATCGATCGATCCCTCAGGTCCAGGCCTGATTTCCTGCATTTTCTGCAACAACGGGTTTCACGATTTATACACATTCAAACCTTCATATTAACCTCCAAAATGAGTTATGATTATTTCTACATGATATCCCAACATATATGAACGATTTCCAATACTCTAAACATCTTAGAATCATCAAGGGATTGGATTAAAAAGCATGTTTATCTCCTTATTTCAAGAAAATTATTATCATAACATCTTCAAGAACACATCAATGGTTTCCATACTTTATTCAACAGATTCATGGCTATTTCGTGGATTAATATCAACCTAAAACATAAGTTCAATTCCTATATCATTTCAGTTTCCAAAAATCCATTTAATCATTCCATTATTTCTTCCAAACATGAATAATCTTCTCTTTTCATACTATTCTAACATGGACAATATACAAACTTAAATTGCCATTATCAAACACTTGCCTTTAGTGTAGGTATGATCCTTTGGTGTCGTTTATCTCAGTTGGTTGTCCCTTCTCCGGTCAAACTCCGGTGGTGGCTGGTGGTGGTTGGTGGTGGTGAACCTTGGTTCTTGTTCTTCGCTTTCCCAAGTGACTTTTCGCTTCCCAAGCACTCTTACTCCCACTCTAAGAAGATGGCTACTCTTATTTTTGAAGAGGAGATGAATAACTCCCATTCACTTAATCTACCAATACTTATAATAGTTCCAAATCCGAAATCACTATTCATCCCCCCTAGAAAAATGACCAGAATGCCCTTTCGGGTTGTCTATTCATTCCCAAATGACCCGAGACTCAAAATTAACATCCAAATAGACTTTTCTGACTATTTCGAACCTTCCAGACGCAATGACGCAGTCGAAATGACTATTAGGTCGATAGAAAATAAATTTCCCTTTTTAATTTAATAAACTAGTCCCGACACGTCCCATACCGCGTCTGACTAAAAATATAAATTACCGAATTTATATCATACGGTCATCTCAATGACATCACATTCATATATTACCTAAATATCTTTAAGTAATATTCAGAATCATCCATATTAATATCCACCGTCTGGATAAAACCCGAATGAATTAATTAATAATAAAATCTAATTAATCCATTAATTTAAAATATAACCCATTTTAAAAGTCATTTAAAATTACGGGGTATTACATACTTCCCCCCTTATAACAGAATTTCGTCCCGAAATTCAGGAATATAAGTCATATAGGTAAGGTCAACTCCGAGTATAAATCTCACATTGCAAGAAATCCAAGATGTACCTCCCATACAGTACATTAACAAAATCCCTATCGATGTTATACGCCAAGCCTCACCGTATAGTCTCAACTGAATCAAATTTATACTTTTCCTAATCTTCCCTATACCGTCCACGTGACAAACTTTGGGAAAAAAATTATCCTCTCGAAGGGAACAAATAAATCCTGAAGTCTCAAATTACTTACCTTATACCATTATGAAAATTACCACCATTCAATCATCCAGGGTGCCCATACACCCTGTCGTACCACTTTCATTATAATATTTGTCGCAAAGGTTATAAACTCATATACTAAAGACCTAACTTATTTCGACTCCCAACGGTTATTAGTTTCGTGCGTGGGGTGTCTCGCAAGTGAAATCCAAACAAGGAACCACCCCGATACACTACTTCCTAAAGTAGTCGGTCATCGAAACTCCTAAGGTCCTTAGTTAATAATGTATAAAAATTTTGTTTATATAAAAAAAAATATCAGGTTTATTGATTTAAACAAAAATTTAGGTTTTATCGATTTCAAATTGGGTCTACGCATCTACTCTCTTATAGAAGACAAGATGTCGACATATGCTCTCATATACCACCAGTCAATGCTCGCCGATAGTCAAATCACACTCGGACATGCTCTAGGTAAGTAATCCCATGATACAAATCAAACCCACGTGATAACATGTAATATATAGGTGTCCCACACCCCTCAGTGAGTCTACGTGAATAACGATGCCATAGGCTAAGTTTAACAACCCTTTTGCCCTCACAATATCAATCACTACAAAAATCAAAACGCCTCATACTTCCTTAGATAGGAAACATACCCTCATTTTCGGGTGATGGTTGTTGAATCCCAGTATTATAACTTTGCTCTGATAAGTCAAGAAAAATTTTACCCCAAATTTTCAGTTCTAGTTACCCACACTCCACTATATACCCAAGCCTTTCAATATATTGCCTTTGTTAAGGAACATACTCAATTCACGCATTTCCCGAACTTCTACTGATGACTCTCCTCAATTTTTACATAATAGCGGTGACCTCGACTACGGTCATCATACTCGAACATAATTCATAACCTCTTAAGCACGATCTCCGCTATCCGTCCAATGGCCCTCATCTGCCATACTTCTATGTTCGATCACTCTCGAACGTAAATAAGATTCACGGATATATACGGAATATTACCAAAGAGATCAACGTTCCTAAACATAGGGCTCTATATCAAAGAATGCTAAGCTGAAAACACAGTAAGCCGTACAGATCCTAAAGGACACTAGAACCTGATGCTCTTATACCACCTGTAACACCCCGCCTAATTAAATACCGGGTGGCCAGTCCCATACCAAATTAAAACAGAATATACAGTTGGCTCATTCTTAGCATCACTGTCGAAAACATTTACAACTCACCCAATACTCAATTAAACTGGTGTTAAAAACTCTCCAAATTTAAATTTCAACAAAACCATTTTTAGTTTAAGAATAACACTACACATTTTATTCTACAAAGGTAACACAATAAATAACACAAAAGAATTTAAATGCAACTGGAATAAACATTCCCAAATAATATAAATCCTTTACAATAATCCCAACAATGTTAAATGTATTAAAAGTCCCAAATACAATAGAATTTGACCTCAATAGAAAAGATAACTGAATCTTTTGGGCGACATGCCCGAACTAAGAATACTGTGAATCAAAAAGATGATAAGCGTCTAAGCAAAACTTCCATAGCTCCATAGCTTGTCACAATCAACTATGGTTGGCGTCCCTATTTCTGGACATCTGATACAGAGATACAATAGAAGAGAAAATATGCAAGGAAACGGGTCAGAGCCCGAATGTGTAGATTATTTTTAAAACAGCAAGTATTTAACAAGTGCAATAAAGCATTTATTATGTACATGTTAGATCCAACTCTCACTTGCAATTCTCACCTCTCAACTAGAGTGCACACTTAACGTTTCCTATTAACCTCCTAGTTAATGGTTCCTCTTTTCTAGTCTCCATATTGTAATTCCTTTCCCATATCATAATCCTCGTATGTCCCATACCATACGTCACATTATTATTCATTTACATTTCGCATTTATGATTAGTTTCTCATTAACATGAATCATTACTCATTAATCTGAATCATTTCTCATTAACATGAGTTAAGCTATTCAATTCTATAAGCATAACATTCATGAACTTAATTCCATTATATTTTTCTATTCACCGTTATCTACAATTATCACCGTAGATAGATTTAACCACAATGTATCCATTTAATCATTTAATCTATTATATATATATTCATATATAATACGGCACCTCGAGTCATAGCTGTGGTGAAATGCATTACTCTGCTATCATGTCCCATCATCGCAGGTCGCCGAATAGGGGACTACAGGTTCGGTAAGATTCCACGAACCATAAACATCAACAAATAAATTAGAGGCGAACATAGTTATCGTATCCATGGGTCACGCACATACCTACGTACCCACAGTCAGCGGACTTATCAACTCCCCAATAAGTCTTTCATAGACCTATGTTCTCGAGCGACAAATCAAAGATCCCATGGATTCATCAGGATATGACTGCCCTCACGCGCAAACCTCCCACCGATAGCAAGTAAGCTAGGTTTGTCATACACATAAATCAATAATCAATCAAATAGGTATTATCATACCTATAATATAATATCAATAGGTAATTATCACTACCCTAAGATATTTCCCATACGTAGCATTATATCCCTTTTAAATCCCACGTATTAACATATTATATCTTTACTTCATAATTTAATTATCCTCGCATCCTATAACATCTCTCCACTCCCGACGTCGTTAAGGTTCATGAGCGGAGCGTCTCGCAAAGAGAAATCCAAACAAGGAACCCCTCCAATACACTACTACTTAACTTTGTCGATAGAGGAGGTCCGACAACTACAACTATACAATCGGGATAATCTCATACCTCTTTCAACCAAATGTGTTCCAAACTCCCATTTCTATCTAGGAGCCATACCACTACGCTCTTATAATTTAATTATTCATTTATCCTAACACCACTCCACTCCCGTCGTCGTTAAGGTTCATGCGCGGAGTGTCTCGCAAAGCGAAATCCAAATAAGGAACCCCTCCATTACACTACTACTTAACTTTGACGATCGAGGAGGTCCGAAAACTACAACTATGCGATCGGGATAACCTCATACCTCTTTCAACCAAATGTGTTCCAAACTCCCATTTCTATTTAGGAGTCATACCACTACGCTCTTGTAATTTAATTATTCATTTATCCTAACACCACTCCACTCCCGACGTCGTTAAGGTTCATGCGCGGAGCGTCTCGCAAAGAGAAATCCAAACAAGGAACCCCTCCATTACACTACTAATTAACTTTGTCGAGCGAGGAGGTTCGTCAACTTTAAATACGTGATTAGGATAACCTCATACCCTAAGGCTACCCTCTCTCAATGTACAAGATTCAAATAGGATTTTCCTCAACATATATTCAGTAAGAAGTCACTAATATCCTACTTTTCCATAGCATTATTTCTCCCGAACTACAACGAGTTTATTTCTCCTTTTTTTATTAAGGTTAAAACCGATAGTTTCAAATCTCATATAAGCACATATTCTTTCACTTAGGATTAAACCCTCTTGTAAACCTAAGGATATCCAGGTGTTATCTTCAATCACCCCTACTGGTCCTATCTTTAATCCTCATACATCTCCATCTAGAATTTAACAAATGAATCTAGCAACCGAAATTCCATTCAATATAATTTTCATCATTTTAATCACTTAAATCCAATTCATAATCAATTCAAATCTTATCAAGGGTTTTCTGATATTTTCTAAGTCCCATAATCTCCAAATAATAATCACCAAAGATCCAAAAAAGGTTTGGGATAAGAATCAACATTTAAAAAGAAACAACTTTACTTAAACTGGGGAGGTCGATCGATCGAGGGTAGGGGTCGATCGATCGATCCCTCAGGTCCAGGCCTGATTTCCTGCATTTTCTGCAACTACGGGTTTCACCATTTATACACATTCAAACCTTCATATTAACCTCCAAAATGAGTTATGATTATTTCTACATGATATCCCAACATATATTAATGATTTCCAATACTCTAAACATCCTAGAATCATCAAGGGATTGGATTAAAAAGCATGTTTATCTCCTTATTTCAAGAAAATTATTATCATAACATCTTCAAGAACACATAAATGGTTTCCATACTTTCTTCAACAGATTCATGGCTATTTCGTGGATTAATATCAACCTAAAACATAAGTTCAATTCCTATATCATTTCAGTTTCCAGAAATCCGTTTAATCATTCCATTATTTCTTCCAAACATGAATAATCTTCTCTTTTCATACTATTCTAACATGGACAATATACAAACTTAAATTGCCATTATCAAACACTTTCCTTTAGTGTAGGTCTGATCCTTTGGTGTAGTTTATCTCAGTTGGTTGTCCCTTCTCCGGTCAAACTCCGGTGGTGGCTGGTGGTGGTTGGTGGTGGTGAACCTTGGTTCTTGTTCTTCACCTTCCCAAGTGACTTTTCCCTTCCCAAGCACTCTTACTCTCACTCTAAGAAGATGGCTGCTCTTATTTGTGAAGCGGAGATGAATAACTCCCATTCACTTAATCTACCAATACTTGTAATAGTTCCAAATCCGAAATCACTATTCATCCCCGCTAGAAAAATGACCAAAATGCCCTTTCGGGTTGTCTATTCATTCCCAAATGACCCGAGACTCAAAATTAACATCCAAATAGACTTTTCTGACTATTTCGAACCTTCCAGACGCAACGACGTAGTCGAAATGACTATTAAGTTGATAGAAAATAAATTTACCTTTTTAATTTAATAAACTAGTCCCGACACGTCCCATACCGCGTCTGACTAAAAATATAAATTACCAAATTTATATCATACGGTCATCTCAATGACATCACATTCATATATTACCTAAATATCTTTAAGTAATATTCATAATCATCCATATTAATATCCACCGTCTGGATAAAACCCGAATGAATTAATTAATAATAAAATCTAATTAATCCATTAATTTAAAATATAACCCATTTTAAAAGTCATTTAAAATTACGTGGTATTACAGTTGGGTTTTCTCATTTATAACATTGATGAATTTTCATTGCACCCTTATTCCAAATGAGTAGGTGGTGTCTTTTCGTGGGTCTTCTTCTCAGCTTCTCCTGATACCTTTTTTCACCCAACCGATGTGGATTCAGTACCTGACTTCCCCCATATTTCTGTTATGGCATTGGTTTTTACTTGTGTTCGTCCATCACTAACTGAGTTTAGCTAAGGGGTGGAATTCTATCACTCTGAATGAGTGAGAAGACAATTTGGTTACGACCAAGCGATTTATACTCCAAACTATCCCTCCAACCTCTTTCCAATAGACTGATACTTAGAAGTATATGCCAACTTCACTTACAAGAGGATACTCCACGGGACTACTAATTTTGGTAATTTCTTTATACCCCTCACGATTACATTCCCTCATTCATCCATTTGTGGTTTATCTTGCAGTAACACTAAATCATGCTAATCAAGAACTTCATCCAGGATGTTCCTCGTGAGTCTATCTCCACTCACATTCCTACAAATTATAAGTATTTGGCTGAGAGGATACAAAAGGAGATTTGGTATTGTATCAATGTTGAAAATACCCCACTCGAGAAAGTCAGTCCCATACTAGTGAAGCCCTTGTGCGAGGAGTCTATTTATGCGAAGCATCCTGAGCCCAAGTCTCGGACAACAAAGGGGAAGGCAAAGACCAAGGCCCGTTCTAAAAGGAAACACCCTGGCACTGATGTGTTAAACTTTATCCTAACCTAGGCAGAAGTGGCTTTTTCTTCTCATTCACCTATGAGAACTAGAGAAGCTAAAAAGAAGAAAAGGGCAACTAAGCCCATTGTTCCTTCTATTGTGCCAGATCAAGAGTCAACCACTGACACTTTAGGAGGTAAGAGACCTTCCAAATTGTTCATGAGTAGGGCTATAAGGCCCTTGGCATTTCTCTTTATCACCCTTTAATTTCATTATCCTCTCCTCTAGAAAAAGGTACTCTAGTCTCCTCCTTTTTACTTAGTAAAATTATAAGTCATGGGGATTGATGATACTAATATTTAGCACCACTAGATAAGAGGTGAGAGCTCAAACAGTGATAACAATAGAATCCATAGAGTTAATGTGTATATAAGTGTATAGAAGGGGATGAGTATAAGACGAATAAGACAATGATCTATAGTGGTTTACCCAATTTGGCCTACATCCACTGTGAGTGTGAGATCCACTAAATATGAGCACTAATGGCCTTGAATACAATGCACATAAGCTCACTCTCTCTCTATTGTGTGTATAAGCAGAGTTTAGCTAGGGTTGCAGATTATCGATCCCTTTATACGGTTGAATAAGATAAGTATATATAGGTCTTTGGGGGAGTAGCGTACCCCCAAGCATGCATGGTGCATGTGAGTGATGATCTGGCCAATCCCTTGCTCACACCTAGAGGTGCCATTTATGATTAATGATGACATATTATCCCCTCACGTGAGGGGATGATATTGTTATAACATTCTAGTCCATGAGATATACAAGTCCCACCTGCACTATTCCATACATCTCCCAAATCACGCGCCGTGATGATGTCACCCTCGACCTAAGACACCAGGCCAAGGCTAAAGTTGATGTTGGCAGTGGAACCGGTTGGATGTGGGACTTGTACTATCGTCCCCTCATAGGGTCATCCGACCCATGATGAGAGTTCGACCCGTGAAGGGTCGGTTGGGCCATGATACGGGTTTGGCCCCGTGAAGGGTCAGTTGGTCCATGATGAGGGATCGACCCCTTAAAGGCTCATCAGATCTTGGATGATCCTTCTTATAACAGAGTTTTGGTCATTGGACTCGCCCTGGGCCTGAGCCCTCATCTGGGTAGAGGACACCCTCGACCTTGTCGAGGGCATATATGGGTATATTAGGGATATTAATGCTTGCTTCTCGTCTTGATCATTTGAAGAGTAACTTGTTGATTATAGAAGCACCCCTTCCTATGATTATAATAGTTCTTCAAATGTCATTGGCATTTTTGACATTAACTAATATCACTCGCTTGACACTTGTTCTTTCTTATCATCTTCAAGAGGCTCTGATAGTGATCAGGATGACACCATTATTTACTCTACTTTTACCACCAGTCCCACCATTGGGCACTTTTCCTATGGGCAGGCCCCTCGCTAAGGCATTGTAAGGTTCTTAGAGCCTTTATTTCTATTATCTTTATTTCATTTTATTTCTGAGCTTCTTTTTTCTTTTTTTTCTAACAACTATTTTTTTCCTTGCTCTTGATCAGGTTTCTACTACGGGGACGAGTGGCCCCTTGGAGCTGAGGTCCATCCCCTCGTCTTCTACTCCTCCAATTCCTCGAGAACCTTTCCTTCTTGAGAGGAATTCCATGCTTGTCTCCTCTCTAAGTCTCGCTAGATAGGTTTTTCCACAAAGCTCTAAGACTACTATATTTCTCACTTTCCAACTTTTTAACATATTCTGAGGACTCTTTGTCTATCTATGTTCATTATACAGCTTTCCACCTTATTCCCCACTTCCACTAGGGGTTACTCTTTGTCTATCTTCTCAATCTAGGTATTTATCAATCTTTCCAAACATCTCAAGTCTTGTTACATATGACTTTTAGACTTATTCTTATATTCTCATGCATATGTTTTCTTCTTTGATAGATGACTGTATCCCCTAGTTTTTCCACTAGGCCTCTTGTTACATGCATAGAAATAATTTCTTTAGCTGGGCCCTCCCCCACCATCTCTGTAGAAGTATATTTTCATCATTTTCCCTGTGTGTATATCTTTGGATCTTGCTTGTGGCTAACACCACTCTATTTTTGTTATAATTGAACTTTATGTTGTAGGGATCTCTTTCAAGTAACCCCTTGGCTAGTGGGGGAATACTCCTTCCACTAGGGGGTAATTATTCCTGGGTTATCCCTTTTTGGGAGAATATCTATTCCCAGAGTTTGCCTCCCCATGGACAACAGGCCACAGGTCCAGCGGCTTCTTATTGAACTTATTTACAGTTTGGCTTCAAGTGAACCTCTCTCACACATTTCTTCCTCCACATAGGTACTTAGCCATATAGCCTTGTTATTTTCTTAATTGGCATTTTTTTAACAACTTGATTTTTAACAGGGTTGTAAGAGCATTCCTACAGCCCCTGTGATTGATCTGAGCCCCTCTCCCCCTTCTAGGGTCCAGGTACTTGAATTCTCTAGCTTCTAGTTTTTAACAACTTGTTTCTCTATATTTTACTTGAGTCATGGCTTCTTCCTTATTTATCTATGTTTGTAAGACGACACTAGCACCTCCTTGCCAGCCATTTCTGTAGCTAATGCTCAAGTGAGGAGTCCACCTTCCACTTTTTCCGTGGTATTCATTATCTTCTCTTGAGCTTTCTACACTTATAAATTTTTTCTTTATTTGTGAATATCTTGGATCATAACTACTTTTATTTGGGGGTTCCCTCACGGGTGCCGACCAGTGTGGACCCTCTCATGATATTACCTTTGAGAAACTCCTCATTAGATACCTCTCAGGTATTTATTCTATTATACTTGGTAATCCACCTAACTCGTTTTATTTACTGTGCAAGACATCTTGGTGACTCATTCTCTATTTCTTTATTTTTTGACTAGTGGTGTTGAAGTCCCTTTGCCCATGGGACATCTTCTGAGAACCTTTGAATTGACCCCTCAGGTATTCATTTTAACACATTTTTACTTTAAACTTTCTTTTACTGTGCAAGTACTTGGTAACACATCCCTATTTCCTCATTCTCAGGTTATTACTGCGAGTGTTCCAACGACTATGGAATAACTAGGGAGTATTGTTATGAGCGAGGTATTATACTCTCGTACCTTATTCACTCTTTTTTTATTTTCTTTTTTTTCATTATTATTTTTACGGCGCAATTACTCACCAAAACTCCCTCATTTTATTGTTCTCAGATTAGTGAGGCAAGTGTTCCCATATATGTGGAACAATGTATGAGTGCCATGGCGAGCACTCCTCATGTATTGTATTGTCATACCTGATTTAACTTTTATTTTTAATATCTTTTTAGAATCTTTCCTTTACTGTGCAAGTGTTCTAATAACATTATCTTTCTTTCCATTTATCAGGTCAACACGGTGAGTCAAGTAGGACTCCGCAGATTATCTAGTATCATCTTTACTCCTCTAGGCTTGGGAGTAAGTTATTTTCCTCATATTGTTACTTGTTTCCTACCATATTCCTTAATTAAAATTGTTCAATTTCTCTTTTGCTTACCCTCATTATTTCTTCATATCTTTATTTTTAGGAGCATGCGAGTGAGCCCGTGGAGATAACTGGTGATAATGAGCGCAGCTCTGAGGCTACCCAATATTATGGAGTTGAAGGGTAGGAATTGGGCGAGGAGCTTTCCCTACTTACCTTTGAGCATAGTCTATGAACACTGGCTATGATGATATTGAGGTGGAGGCTCTCGAGATTTGCATAAGGGACTTATGGTGTGGGGAGTACACAAAGAGATTTAGGGAACATGAGCGAGATGTCCTAGATTTAATTCTCGAGCACCACCCAGAGACCTTCACCTCCCAAATTTTTCTAAGAACTAATAGCCTCACCATCCTCAACTTCAAATCATTGCAAATTATGTGCATAAGTTCTTACCCACTTCTCCAAGTGACCTCTTCCTAGAATCCATTCACGACTTGGAGGGCTTCTACCAATTCAAGCTTGATTAGCTTCATGCCTTTATGCAGTATCTGATCGGTCTTCCTTAATAGAAGTTGGTTAAGGATCAGACGTCTAAGGAGGCTAGGATCAAGCGGTGCCATGCAGAAGTCACCAGACTTCGCGAGCAGATCCAGTTGCTAGAGGCCAAGCTAGCCAAGGTCTTGGATGGTGACTCGGAGGATGATGTTTTCCTGGCTAGGATAGAGGAGGAGTTTTTTCGAGAGTCTAGACCTTCCTTTGAAAATTTTCATTCTCGAGAAAAACTCATTTTCCTTTTATCTAGTTGAAATATTGTAAACAAACTTAACTTTTGTTTTTGTTTTAGTTTCTGTAACTCCATGGTTTGCTTAATTTTGAGAAAGTTTTTTATATCAATGAGAATAATATTTTTTTTCTACACTTTTCTATTTATTTTTTCTTTTTTTGCATTGTCTCTACTTAAAATTTAATCTGTTTGTTGTGAACTAATACTGCTCCCTTTTTGTGGGTTTATTTGCTCATAATCTTGGCAAGTCATCTGTTATAACTGACCCATAGTATGTTGAGTACTTATTTTACATTTCATTTAGAACTAAAAGCAAATAATTTCGGGGGGATTAAACGCCTCTAAATAATTTTAAATAATCATGTTATTTAAATAAATAACTCATAGAACAAATGTAAGGGCACTGTCTTACTTTTTTTTGACTTGTTCTCGAGATAAAATAAATCTAACGCTTCTTTAATTTACTATTGAACAAAAAAACTATGCACTCTATATTCTGTAGGGTGTTTGAGCAATTATGAGTGAAAGGGACTATGCTCACTATACTTTATCCTTAGTAGGTATATACCCCCTAAGTGTAATGAGTAAAGTTCCACAAATTCCAGACCCTCTCATAAACTTCAAGGGTCGAAATCTATTCTGCCCACAAGAAAATTTTTTAAGTCTAGGAAAAGTTATTAGGCAAGAAAACTTGGGTGCATCCACTCACACAATGAGTGAGTGAAAAATAGATACTGAAAATAAATGTTGGCTATTATCATTATAAAGAAACCCCTCTATGACTGGTTAAAGGAACTATATTCATTCATTTTCGTAAGGCAATATATGTGTTTGCTATTACAATAGTTTCTTTCTCAAACTTTCATTTTATTAAAAGGACTATATGTTCTAGAGATAATATGAAATCATAAGAAGTGTTTGAAATACCTTAAGCATAGTAAGTTTTTAGCCACTTACAGTTGATATACAGGATGCATTCACTCGCTGGATATGCGATCTGACATTGGCTTGACTTTCCCACTCCTCGTACTATAAAGGGTCCTTCCTAGTTTGGTTTGAACTTGACAGTGACATTCTCCTCAATTTATGAGTGAATGCCCTTAAGACCAAATCTCCCACTTGGAACTTTCTAGGGTTAACCAAATTTTTGTAAGCCTTAGATAGTTGTTGAGTGTAGACTTTGAAGTTTTCTTTATCCTTATTACACTGCTCATTTAAAGCTTCCAATTGCAGATGTATAGGATAAGGTATAAGGTTGTATCTTAGACCCACTATGGCTGAAGGTTCTACCAATTCTACCGACTAGGAAACTTTTGTCCCATAAACTAGAGATAAAGGGGTAAACCATGTTGGCTTTCTTTTCGAAGTTCTATAATCCTATAAGGACATCGGAAACTACTCATCACATGCCCCTTACAATTATTCCAACATCTTCTTTAAGATATTGATTAGTATTTTGTTTGTGGCCTCTGCTTGGACATTCCCCTTGGGGCAAGAGATGGTTGAATTGTTATGAAAAATTTTGTACTTGTCCGTGAGGTTCCCCATCTCCTTGCACATGAACAGTTTCCCACTATTTATGAGAATAACTTTCGGGATGTCAAACCTACAAATTATATATTTTCAGATGAATTGCATCACTACTTGAGCAGTGACCCTCCTCACAGGGATCGCTTTTGCCCACTTAATGTACAGCTCCGTGGTAATAGTGATAAAGGCTTTTCCATGAGAAATTGGGTTAATATTTCCCACCAGATCAAATCCCTAAGTATGGAATGGTTACGGGGCTTCTAAACTCTATAGGCTCACTAAAGGGGCATGAACTATGTTACCATGCACTTGGATTGCTCTGCACTTCTTCACGAAGTTGATAGAGTCAACTTCCATTGTTGGGCAGTAATACTCTAGTGTCATCAAGTGATTGTACAATTTAGCACCGCCCACGTGGGAAGGTTCACACGATTCCTCCAATACCTTCTCCATGTCTCCCCTATTCATGCATCTTAGTGACTTCTCATTATATCCTTTCCTGTAGATCTCCCCCTCTACCATCTAGAAACAGGTAGCCCTTTTTTTTTAGATATATGTCATCCTCTCTCTTAGCTCACAACTCTCTATCTTTGAGCTATGATATATAGGGCTTCCTCTAATCCATAAAACTTTCAATAAAGTTGACTTCAACTGGTTGATTAAATTATGTCTAGCACTTTAAGAAATCTTGCTACAGATGAGAAACATATATGCTCATAGTGGACCAGTAATATCCCCCCCCCCCCAGCTGCAACCACTAATAAAGGGGAATGCCAGTGTCCCCACAATGCCTCTTATGCATTGTTGCAAGCCTTTCTTTGGCTTCTTCATCTCTTACGCATCTCGCTAGAAATCCCCTTGGTATTTTGAAATAGAGTTTCCCTTTGAGCAGGTGGTAGTTAACCATCCCAGATATCTTTATTTTACCTTTTCTTGTTTCTAGTTGTTTCATGATCGAGCATCTCCAATCTTCTAACTTCTCACTTGGGAACAATAACTTTATTATTTTTGGTAGTATTCATTGTTGGACTGTGATGGTGGCCTCCTTATCCTCCATCTTGAACTTTTAGGCTATCAATGCGTTCGGATTCCTATTCATTGTTCGTGCGTGCCTTTCTGTCTTTGCTACTAGAAACTGAACAGGTAACTTCTGAATAATTGATCTCTATAGGGTTAGGTTGGCGTATTTGAGTGTGAACTCTCTATTAACTTGCTTAACAACCAAGTTAGAGTCCCCTCATATGCATAGCACTCTAATTCCCCTCCTTATTGCTTCCAACTGGCTAAGTGTGAGAGCTTCATACTCTGACTCACTTGTGGAGTATTTGAAATCCAACTTAAAAAAATAGTGGCTTTTTCCTTACCATTTGAGAGGGTGATGCTAGCCCCACCCATCCTTTGTGTGTAAGAGCCCTCAAATTCCATACTTTATTCTTTCATATCTTTTGCTAGAGAGGCTTGGAAATTTTCACCTGAAAATTCTTCATTAAGAGGCTCAAAATTTTGACTTAGAAAGTTGGCGAATAAATCAATTACTGCCTAGATCTTGATGGACTTCGGGACGACTCACTTCAAATCGTATTAAGTCAATATCAAAAACCACTTAGTTGCTCTACCTACGAGGATGGTTCGTGCCAGCAAATATATTATCGGATCATATTTAGTGGAAATTTGCAGTGTGAATGCGAGCATATATTGTCTTAGCTTCTATGCAATGAAAACTAGGGCCAAACAATGCCTCTCTACACTGATGTATCAGGATTATGTGCCTGAAATTACTTGTGATAAATAGTATAGAAGATGCTCTATCCTTGACTTCTACTAGGCGAGCAAAACTCCTAATGACTACTCAATTGAAGTAAAATAAAGCATTAAGGATGCACCTGCTTCCTTTAGTATCATTGTCTAAGGGAAGTTAATATTACATTTTCCTCTTAAATGACTTCTTCTCCCCCCCCCCCCCCCCCCCCCCCTCCCCAAAAAAAAATCCACTAAACTTTTTCTTTAATGAGAGGGGCAAAGGGGTGAGTGACTTCTGTTAAAGCTGGTGTAAACCTTATCAAGTAAGAAACTTTCCCCAAGAAGGTCTTGAGTTGTATTTGTCTCTTCGGCGGTGGCATCATTAGAATGGCTTTCTGTTTCTGTGTGTCGACTTGCACCCCTTTCCTCTTTACCACAAAGCCTAGAATTTTTTTGCAGTTACTCGGAAAGAGTATTTAGAGGGGTTCGTCCTCATCTTATAATTTTGTCATCTCTCAAAGGCTCTCTTTAGATCCTGCATATGTTTTCTCTCCTTATTGAATATCACCACCAAGTTATCTACATAAAATTCCAATATGTTATGAAATAAATCATTAAATATTCCCATCATGGTATATTGGGAGGTGGCACCTGCATCTTTCAATCCAAAGGGCATGACCATATATTGGAAATTATGCAGAGGCATTCTGAAAGTGGTCTTTTCTTCATCTGCTGGATCCATTCTAATCTTATTACAGCCCACATATTCGTCCATGAAGAAATACCTTTCATGGCAAACTGTAGCATCTAATAGGCTTTCAATGTTAGGAAATGGGAATTAATCCTTCGAGCAAGAACGATTTAGGTCTCTAAAATCTACACAGATCCGTATGTGCATCTTTTATATAGGAATAATACTTAAGATCTAGATTGGGTGCTAGATAGGCTTGATGAATCCCACTGAGAGTATCTTATCAACCTATATTGTAATCTTCAATTTTAGTTTAGTTTTGTAAGTCCAAGTGGATTTTCTCACCGTCAAATCATTTGGAAAAATATTTAACTTATGCGATCTAACTTTCGGATATATCCTAAGCATCTATGTGCATTTGCATGTGAACACATCTATGAATTATTTGATCAAGCTAATGATCTCTTTCCATTGCTTGGGACTCAAACCCTTATAAATGAAGATAAGTCGCTCGTCACCCCATTCTATTCCTAGATTTATTTCTTCTAAATCCATGAGTTTCTCCCATGGCCTATCTTTCATATATTTTGGAGCTACCTCAGGCTTCTCAAGGTGCATGATTGTATGGAACTCATCGACCAAAAAATATTCGGGTGCCAGGTTGACGATTACATCCCAAAATGCCACCCGTGCAGACTATTATAAATGGTAGATAACTTTTCCATTGGGCAAAACGATTTTCTTACAAGTCCGTAGGGGCCTTGCCTCATCTTTAAACTTCCATTTTCCTTTTTCTTTATCGTCAAAGGGACACACTCGCTGGCCTATACCATGTACCGACTTATTGAGTTGATCACCTTCTGTGACCACACAGGGTTCTTTTACCCTCGATAAAACATCTCATTTCTTCATACAACCCCGTATAAAATGTTGAATCAACTAGGTGTGACTTTTCTACTAATAATGACCCTTTAGTAGCTTTCATCACATTCTTTATTCTACGAATATTTGCTTTTATGCATTAGTAACATATCGACATCATAATCTTGTGTGTATGCATCCACACTCAATATATTAAGAGATGGTAGCTAGTGTTGGCATTGATAATGTGAAACTTGATGTGAGATGAGAAGTTTCCCAACTTGATCCCCATGTTTACATATCCGATCAATTACATCCCGTGTTATAAAAGTCGAAGATCATGTGTGGAACTGACACAATCTTCTCTTGGGAAATACTAGTCTCATACATGGTGCTGATAGGCATGATGTTAGTCAATGCTTACCCATTAAAAAGTTCCCTTGGAAAGCTAATTCCATTCAATAAGGCTGCGACATATAAATGATGATTATGGAAGTAGGGTATCTAACTGTTTGCCTCTGATAAAACTACTTTATACTTGTATCTTTTAATCAACATCCCTATGGGACCATATTAATTAACAGAGAGTTCCCCTCACTATTGGACTTCTTCCATGATCTTTTTAGTGATTAATATTTGGGTATCATGGTTTACTCTGATCTGATCGAAGAACCATTTGAATTTTGGGATCCTCGTAATAACTGCGCACTATGAATCAAGTTCAACTTCATATGTTTGTGCATTTCACATATATTATGCTTGTGACGCCCCCTCTCATCTAGAGCGAGGAATGCATGCATTCTTCCTCTTAGGGGACTTACCCACTCGCCACACTCATTTTTTTATTCTTCTATAGCCAAGACAACTAAACATTCTTCACATGCTATTTCATTTGTAAGAACATTCTTGTTTGTTGTCCATTTGTATGTCGTATACTGTTACATCGTCGAAGAAGTTCAAGAACACATTCACATCAGGACGGATCGGAATAATCAAAGTTCTCCAACATCCAAGCCTCCGATGATTTACTTTGGTAAGGTTTTGTATGAGCCGAAGACGAAGAACATTAATTATTCGGATGCCCAACACAATTAGGCCTGATGTTAGATTTTTGCATGTGGACGAGCCGAAGATGATGAACCGAAACCTGCGGGTTTTTCGTCGTCACTCATAGCTTTGAAGGTTTAATAAGGACACCATGCGTTATACGTGTGGGAGATTATCAGATTGTATGTAAGTCAATGGTCTTTTAATCTTTTCAAAGTGTTAAAAAAGGTTTTACCCGAAAGGGTTTTTTTCCTCAATTTGTCGTCTCTGTTTTATATGCATGATTTAATGCTTTATGACACTTAGATGCATGCATAGGGGCTGAATTAAAATTGAATTTAATTTATACACCTAATTAAATAGGTGTGTTTGATTCCATTGGAGAATTTTAAACTCGATTGATATTGCATTTTTCAAATTGGTATCAGAGCAGGTTACGCTGATTTATTTCGTATTCCTATTTTTCGCAAAATTGTGTGATATTGATTTTTTTAATCTGTTTTTGTGAAAAATCGCAATTTTTCAATGGAACACTTATGTAATTCGATGCCCCCTCCTATTAACACATTTTAAAGTTTTAACGATTTAAATAGTTTGAATTTGACGTTTACGAAAAGAATTAAAGTTTTGGAAAAAATATCGTTTTAAATTCGTGATGGATCTTTTGCAAATGGTTCAAAATCAAATATTTTTTTATTGTTAAAATTTTGTTTCTTTGGACCAGGACTTTAATGCTTTAAAATTGTCCAAAAAGGAGAGTGATGATAGAGTCCTTATTTTAGAAAAAAATTTGAAGGACTTTAGAAATTCTAGGGTTCCAATTCATGCCATTAAGGATAGTTATTTAATTAATGATTTTGCATCACGTGAAAAGAGTATTAGGGATAAATTTATTTTAATTAAGAGTGAGAGAGATAACCTTTTAGGTTTGATTGATGATTTGAAAAAGTAGTCCCTCAAATTGGAAGAGTCTAAATTTTTGCTTGAGTTTAAAATTTTGAAGTTGAAAACTGATTTGAAAGACTCGAGTAGTTTGTGTAGTAATGGTAATGGATCTTATTGTTATCATTATTCGAGCATTATAGCCAAAACCATAGTTTATTTTAGAGGGTCAACCAATTCCAAGGACATTAGAAAAGGTCAACCCATAGGTGCCGTTCCACCCGTTTACACATGTTCCGATTGTGGTAGGAAATGTCACCTTAGGTATTTTGTTTCGATCTTTGAAAAGGTCCTATGAAGTTAAAGTCTAGTGTTCCCTTGGTTCCCATAACCCCCATGTGTCATTGCACACCTATTTGGGTTAGGAAATCACTTTTCGTGGACTAGATGTGAGATTTGTTGATTCTCCGTTGCTTGCACATGATTCTTCTCTTACTATATCTTATAGATGATCATATTTGCATGTTTGTTATACACCAGTTGTTCTTCTTGATAAATTCTTGCTAGTGTTATGACATGTGTACTTTTTGTATGTCCATTCAAATATTTTTTTGGATCATTTTTGAAAAATACAAAAAGATTTTCATTTGTTTTGATAAAATTTGTGAAAAAATCCAAAAAGAGTTTTGTATTTTGTTTTACACCATTTATGGATAGACACTTAGGATGATCGAGTCACAATTTCATTCCATATCCATTTGACTATTTGATAGTGTTTTGAGCCAAAATGTTATGTCATTCATGTGCTTTAAAAGTTTGGAGTCTTTGAGATGATATATAGTGTTTCTACCGGCATGCTTGACTCATTTGTCCTTTATTTTACGCATGCATGGATTTGTTTGACTTTTGTGCTTGTCTATCACATGTTGGTTGAGTGTTTCCATCTCAATTCTGTCTATACAACAAAATGCGATGAAACCTGACAAAAAGTAGTGCATGATATAAACTATTTGTAAGTTCATGTGATTTAGTTTGAAAAACAAAAAATGGCTGCGAAATGTATCTCACTTTTTCTTTTACAATAAAGCCACCTTTTAAATGGACCTAAAAAGTGAGGAATTGAAAATTATCCGGGGTCCAATGAGGTTTAAAAGAGCTCGAAAAATTAAAAGGCAATAAAAAGAAATATATGCCAAAAATGGGGGGCCGATAGATTATGGTTTCATCACCTCATAAGGAAAAAAAAGCATTAACTTTTAATGAGGGAGTTTGGATGGTATTTATAATGGTTTGCACGTCCTTGAAAGTCCTTAAAAAGCATTACATAGCTTTGGACATTATTGGTGTGGAAATAATTTATACTTTGATTTGTTGATATGATTAAGACGATGTCATCTAAATTCAACAATTTTACACCTAAAGACTATTTTGATGTTAATTTATTCGGAGTACACTTATGCATCTTGCACACATGTCATGATTGAGTCGATTTTCCTATAGAATTTGTTCACACCCATTCATTTCATTTCCATGATTTGGTTATCTTAGTATAAATTCATTGTATGTGTATTTTTGTAACATCATTTTTCATTTTTGTATCAAAAATCTAAAATCTAAAAAATAGTTTTTTTGTCTTGGTTTACCGTGACACCCCGTTTTGATTTCTTTGGTTTATTCATGTCCTTGTCTATTTCAGACAAATAAAAAGGGGTAGAACGAATTATGATATTATGGGGGAGTTTAAGTATGGCGGAGATTTGATTATGCTTACATGTTTTATATTTATCATTTCAAACTCGATATCTCACGAGGTATGTGCTTTGTCTCATGTGTGCAGGTACATTTGAAGATCATTTCTGCACACCCTAATGATGACAAATAATGTTTGAAGTTTGTTAAAGATTGAAAATTTTTGAAGACCTGTCATTTTCCTTTTCATTTTTGGGTTCATGGGAGGGTAGGTTTGTATAGGTCATATTAATGTTTTGATAATTCGGATTTTTTATTTTTTTACCGGCATAGACATAGGGGGAGATTTGTAAGGACATTTTTGTCCATTATCAATTTGTATGTCGTATACCGCTACATCGTCGAAGAAGTTCAAGAACACATTCACATCAAGAAGGATCCGAATAATCAAGGTTCTTCAACATTTAAGCCTCCGTGTGATTTACTTTGGTAAGGTTTTGTTTTAGAGTACCTTAATAATGCACTTAGAGTATTAGGATCATTTTTCATAAAATATTTTTTAAGTGTTGGAGCGGAACTTTAAATATTTTTCGTCAAAATTTAATTTTCATAGTTTTTGAGGTGGTGCATTTACTGGAAAAAGGAAAAGAAAATATTTATTAATAAGGCTCGTTCGAACGACAACCTATGTCACTCAAACGACATGCTATGTCGCACGATACTTCAAACAACATTGTATATCGCTAAAATGACATCCATTCTCATTTGAACGAGTCACCGCCTTAAGTCCTCTACTTAAATGACTCTTAAACTCCATTTTTCGCAAGAATTCTTTCGTGTTTTTTTATTCTACAAGCACTGTATATCGGCAGAATTCTTTGGCTTCTTCATTTAAGGCTTAAAACCCTTTTTGTTTTCAATTCAAAAAATCCTAATATCTTTATGTGAATTATTTTGGAACCCAAAGAACAACCGTTTTATTGTTCAACCTCTATGGACAAGGCATCTCCATATTTGATCAGTGGACACCGAGAGTAGATCTATGCGTGTGGACGGGCCGAAGATGAAAAACCGACACCTGCGGGTTTTTCACTGTCACTCGTAGCTTTGAAGGTTTGATGAAGACACCGTGCATTACACTTGTGGGCGATTATTAGGTTGCATATAAGTCAATCGTCTTGTAAACTTTTCAAAGTGTTAAAAAAGGTTTTACCCAAAAGGGGGGGTTTCCTGAATTTGTCATCTTTGTTTATATGCATGATTTGAATTATTTAATGCTTTATGATACTTAGATACATACATAGGGGCTGAATTAAAATTGACTTCGGTTTGTTCAAATTTAGACACCTATTAAATTAGTGTGTTTGATTCCATTAGAAAATTTCAAACTCGGTTCCACCATTCTTCAAGTTCAAGGGCTCCTTCTTCATCGTATGCCACCACCATGTTCAACATACCATAGTGGTGAGCTGGAAAAGAATTTTCATTGATAATTACTGGTGGGATTTGCAAAGTACCATTGGCCAACTGTTCACCAATTATTCATCGCAAAAATTAGCAGTCCTTGGTAGCATGTTGGACCCACTGATGCAACTCATAAAACTTTTCATCCACTTTCTCTACCACTATTGGTATCTGGACATTAGAGTGGGGAGGACCTGCCACCCCCTCGTGTACTAATGTGCGATAATAGTCCATGGCCTCCACTACACTGCAAGGAAGTGGTGGTGGTACATCATCTCCGAACTATCTTTTCTCGGAACACTATAATTCTTGAACCCCTATCCACCTCTCTAGCCTATTTAGTTACCATCATCATATTTAATAGCCTACCATCGAGAAACTTTAAACCTTCCTACTATCAAATGCACTTGTTCTCTCAGCCTTGGGGCCTGGGTTTGATGATCATGACGTCCTAAGTTTTATTGTGTAGTGGATTTTATATTCCTCTAATAGCCCCTTAACACAAATTTTCAACAACCTAGCCTTTACTACATCTTCATGAATATTTAATGCTCATTATCTTAAGCATTTGATATAGTGCATCAACTCCTCATCGGTCTTTTGCACCTCCTATGAAAGATGCTTTAGAGTGAACTCATCTTCTTCCAAGAAAAACTTTGGCAAAAACTGCATGTGAATCTCTTTAGAAGTGGGAATGCTATTTGGCACCAAGTGGGAGTACCACGTGTACGCCTTTACAATGAGAGTTGTGGGAAACTCTCATAGCTTCAGCTCTTTTTTATTTCCATGCACACCAAGGTGTTCCATAAACATTTTGACGTGATCTTAGGGTTTTCACCTTTCCCATTGAATTTTAGAAACTCTGGAGGAACATACCCTTCTAGTTATGGTTTTTCGTTAATGCTTTTTGGGTAAGGGTTCTGTAGCTCCTCATACATGTGAGGTGACTCCCTTTGAGAGGAAATTAATTTCTTCCCCTCCTCCATCGTAATAATGTTGGGGGGTGACTCTTTCGTCCCAACTTTCTTCATTACTGGTGAGCATTCTGGCATCGCCACCTACTCCGTCATAATTTTGCATGGTGTAACCACGTCCATCGTTGCTATTGTTTCTCCTCCTACAATCGTCGTCACATGTGTCACGTAAGTTTGTCCCAAACTAACCATATCCACATTATGCTACTTCAAAAATTCAAAGAACATGCTCATCAAATTTATCCTACTTAGTGTCTTTGCCACTACTGTGTTGGTCTATCCTCCTTGAGGGTCAAGTGCCATTGATCCCATAACCATGACCTCTTAGTTGTTTGCTCAGTCTCAACTCCATTATCGGTTACAGTACCTTCAAACATTAGCTTCTTTGAAACATTGTATAATTCTTTATCCATCGCATTAAGAATACCTCCCCACTGGAGTCGCCAAATATAAGAGTGTAGTTGTACTGGAGTCCATGAATATTTAGATCTAGTGAGGCATAAACCACTTTAATGGAATCTTTCTTCTAGATGTTCAAAGCCCCGAGAGAAGCTAGAAGATAAAACTATCTGTTTTTGGTAATAATGGAGTTTCTGTAATTATTATATGAGAAGACAATGATTAGCTACAACTTTTCAACAACAATAATAATATATAAAAAGAATCTCTTGAAAGTGATGGTTCTTGGGAGTGAAAATTCAAGCACTTCAAGTACTAAGTAATCAGTAGCGAAAAGTATATTTTCTGGTGCTATTTTGATGGAGTAATAGTTCTAACTTGTGTTCAATAATTTGACCTTGCCAAAGGTATCTATTTGTAAAAAATATTAGAGATAATCTGGTGTGTGCACGCCAAAAGGTTATTCCTTTAAGACAATATCTTAAATGTACTTTTTGTCCAATTTTACTATTTGTCGTAAATCCACTCCAACAGATGACATTTGGCACAACCCAAAGTCAAAAGGAAAATAATTAAGGCATAGTGCCAAAAAACATGATTTGGTAAATATCTTTTTAGATGGTAACTTAGTGAACAATCTTTTAAATCTTGCGAGTGGCCTTGGGGGCCACTCGCCCATAACATATTTAAAAATACTTGGTGAGAAACACCTTAACTACTTGCCTATTTGACTAAGTGTGGACTATGTAAGTGCATGAGTGACCTCTTAGGTCCCTTTTATTAGTATTCTCTCTTTCATAAGGCATTGAATTGGTTAGGCCTTAGCTTGCTGGTTGGCCATAAATTCTTTATATTTATTCCCCGGAATTTAAAGGCGTTTATCACCTCGTACGGTGAAATTGAACTGGGTTTATCTCATATTGTTGTTGTTATTATTATTATTATTGACATCTTCTAATAAGTACACAGAGTTTCGTATATTTCTCTTACATTTTTTAAGTCATTCATGCACACACAAAAAAGAAAAAATCAAAATGAAGATTGATAAGAAAAGACAAAAAGTCAAGGTCTAATACGTAATTATTCAATCGGAATTCGAATGTGGGATCTAAGAGAAATTGAAGATTGAAAGCTGACAAGAGTATAGGAATAAACGCCCCCCAATCCGAGCAACAGTTCAAAAGATATGAGAGTTAGAAGATGAGAAGAAAAAAAGGAAATCATAACTGGTTCGATTCCAACATAGAACCGGTTCGCCTTTTCAGGGTTTTTAAGAATCCAGAACCAGTCTGATTCCAAAGTAGAACCGGTTTCGTTTTTGTGTACGGAGAATTTCTCAACTTAATTTCCACTTATTTTAGAGAGTTTATTTTGTTTCAAACACTTGTAAAAACGTTGTTTCATTATTTTTTGTAGTCAGGTATGTATTTTTAAGATACTTTTTACCTTAGAATTAGAGAGGAAGAGAGACAAGAACCCTATATTTCAATTCATTACTTGTTCATACATTATTGAAGACCAAGATTTTAATTTTTCAAAACCAAGTTTGTCTTATCTATATTGTTCTTGCATGTTATTCTTCTTTGCATGGTTGTTTCTTTTTCTGGAAATCATAATATCGCTTGCATGTTTAATATTAATTTTGTCTTGATTTTTCATCCATGCCACGTCAAAACTTTGTGTATTTCTTACGCAATTATGCTAGGTTAAGTTTTTATCGGGTTGGGGTACATGAACCCAACCTAGGTAACACATATGGATTTAAGCATGAGTAAAATGTAATTTATCATTTAAAGGTTTGAACTTTATCAAGAATAAATTTGTAGGACTTTTAATTCCGGTTGACCTAGGTAACTGGAATGTTTAAGGGTGCATTTGGATTTTTGATAAATCTCATCATTGTCAAATACAAATTTTAATTTGATATTGTGCGGAATAAAATCCTCATATATTGAATGCTTAGAGAGTATTTGATGTCTCTTAGAATTAAGAATTAAAATTTTGAAGCTTTTATGTTCTCTATAATTATTGACGGTTCGAGGGAGTGTACCCTAACTCCATTTTCTCCCATACATTTAAAGTTTAATTTGGTTCTTCTAGTATAAGCAGTTTAGTTATTAATTTAATTCAAATTGCATGAGTTGATAGGTAACGTCCCCAAATCATCATATTTTCTTTTCTTTCTCTGAGTCATTCATAGGGTTATTCGTTCTTCATATTCGTCATCACGAGCAGCATTCTTCCTATTCCTTAAGTTCGACACTCAATTTACCAGATTATTACTTGAGAGACCGTATTACACGTGAGTCAATATAAGCATGCACTAGAAACACTTTTAAAGTTGCGTCAGTTGCCCAGTAAAAAGTGCCTCTTATCCACCAAACCAAAACTCCCAAGAAATCCCAACTGATCTGCTCGCTTCGTGTTTGATCGACCAAGGATACCTGTGTAAAGAAAGTAACAATGTTAATAATTATTCCAATATACAAATAGATTTATAATCACTTGACTATTCACCTAGAATCCCCTCAATATTTTGGGTCTGCTCGTATACTTTATTTCCTGTCTTGGGGTTGCTCATTGAGTAACCCCAAGCCAGCCTTGGGAGTTACTTGATCAGATGCCCCTTTTTTGGTCTTGGGTCCACTTATTGTGGCACCCTCTTTCCAAGTGTTCTATTTTGTGTTACCTTTGTTTATTTGTTGTTAGGGCCACCCGTTGGGGCATACTCTTGCATAATGTTCTTAATTGGCTTACCCACGCATTGTGCCCCTTCTCGTCAAATGGTAAATTTGGCTTGTTTTGTTTATCTAATTTTGGTGACACTCGCATGACACCCCCTCGTCTTCTTGGGCTCATTTAGTCAAGACAGCCTTTGGGCCTGCTCGTGTGGTATCCCCCTCGTCTAGCATTACACCCACTCGTTTGGCACCCCTTCACCCTATTGGGCTCATTTGTGGGCAGTTGAGTGGGTGCCCCTCTACAAGTTCTTTTATAACTTTTAAGTAATTATAATGCCAAAAATATCAAATACAAATTATTTTTTTATAAGTGATTGTTGTTATTTGTTGTACAATTATACACATTTTTAATAAATTATACTCTATAAAAATTTGGAAAAAAAAATATTTTCCTACACCCTCGAGGAACTTTTTTCACCACCCATGTTGAAATTTCAAATTTAATATTTGGGTTAAACAATATAAACAACCGATAATGATGATGTGATTTTTCCATAGAAAAATGCTCCTAAAAATTTAATACCCAACTGATTCCAATGGCTAGTTATGTTTAAAGTAGTTGAATAGATATTAATTAGGATTAAAATAGTGTTTTAAGGAAAATGGCAATGCCTCCTAGTAGTTAAACTTTAAAATTTACTAAAATAATATGTTAAGGGGATAAATATAAATTATGAAAAAGAATGGTGCTAAAGTGTAAACTGAATAAATGAGTAGGGATCAAGTGACAAATAACCATATAAATATTCATGTTAATTATTAACAATAGGCCCTTGATACTTGAATTTTGAAATCTTTTTTATAATTCATAAACTTTGACTTTTCTATTATCTCTCACAAAAAACTTTTTTTTAATCGAACTAATTCAATGTATTAAATGATGTTCGAGGTAAACATGAGATCAATTTATAATATCGACTAATGCACCTATTTTGTGGATATAATTTAAAGAACTCCTAAAATTACTGATACAAAATTAATTATAAATATTATATTATATCAAACAACATAGTCATATCACTATTATATTGATATAGATTCACTCCATGTACTATCAATCTTAGCAGTCATAAAGTTTATATATGTGTATTAGACATTAGACATCTTTCGACTGTCAACAATAATAAGAGTTGACAAACAAGTCTTCTTTAATAGAACATTTTCTCATTGCTCGTATCAAAATAATTTCTCTCAATAGGTTCAATTAATATAATTTGTAATATTCATAACCTATTTTTTTGATAATAACATATTGGAGAAAACATATTTTATCATGATAGTTATGAGAGGAAAACAATATAAGACATATTTGAATACATAGTAAAATGGACAGTCAATTAAATTCCTAACAAAATAATAAAACAAAGACTTTGTTATAAATATTGCATGGTAATGAAAACTCGGGTGGGCGATAGTTTCATATATGGGGAATGTAAATGTTTAATTTTAAAAGGTGTATTTCTTGTGCAGATTTCTAAAAAAGATACCATGTAAGGCATTACACCATCTTAATTTAGGATCCCTCTTAGCAAGGCCGTTAGAATCCAATCATTCTAGGAGAGCCTATTAGTTTGAAAATTATTTTGAAGTATTTATTTATCTGTTATGACACGGGCTATGAAAAATTAGGGGATTACCTCCCCTTAACTCATGGCTTAAAATAAATATCCTCCATTGAGTTGGTCAGTCTTTGTAAGTGTTATATAGGGGGTGACGAATCTTTACATGAATCATTGATTCACATAAACACATTATTGTTGGATAGGCTTCCACATGGTATGTTAATCATGCAAATAAATCTAACAAAAAAAAATCATTATCCAAAACATAAAACCCTAAAGGGTGGAATATAGTGTTTAGCTTCGGATTTATTGATTTGATCTTATCTGAAAATGAATAGTATTTGATGTAGGTTAATCGCTAACTAGGGCTCGATGTACATCATGATCTTCTACTGTATTCAACGTATGAACTATCACGAACATGTAATGGGATTTTCCTTCACGATCACCTTGTACTCCCTTCTGCTCTGTATTCTCTCTCTCTCTCTCTCTCTCTCTCTCTCTCTCTCTCTCTTTATATATATATATATATATATATATATATATATATATATATATATATATATATATAAGGAGAGGTTCAAAAGTAGGTTTGAAGAGTTAAATTAGCCAAGATAGGTCGGGTAGTTTAACTAGGATTTCTAGGTCAACGTTTAGGTGTGTATTATAGTTGAGGGGTGAGCCAGAATCGCAAGAGAGTGTGGCATTACTTTAATTATGGAGTTGCATATTCATTATTATTATGAACTTTATTTCAGTTGCTAAAATATTCACACTCAGGCTCTGACCCACTTTTATCTCTTTGTATTTCTTTTCTATCCTTGTGTATATTATTCAGGTGTTCCCCCCACAAGTACGCCTATATTAAGTATCATTCCAAGGTTCTTTTGGGAGCCGCATCATTGGTTGACTGTTGCGGGATTTTGAAGTGGACGCATCCTATTTTTTTATATCTAGTTTAGATGCTTCAGTCACTTTTCGGGCTGATGTTCCCCAAACTTAAACTCTTGTATAATCATAGTTTGTTACGTAATTGATATTGTAGTGGTCTGTTAACCAACAACATATTCAGTTAGTTGTAATGTTACCTTTAAGTTTTTGGTATGATGGCTTGTGTATATATATCTCGTGTGGGTAAAAATTACGTCGTGTTCATTTTATAAAGATGGTGTTTGGTTTGTGTTGTTGTTGTTGAAATTTTTAGCACCTTTTTATTAATTATCTGGGTGGTTGTCCGTTTACATATTTTATAAATTTTGGTTATACAACAGTTGATGCTAAAAATGATCCATTTGAAATTCCTGTTTATTATAATAGAGGGTTGGCCACCCAATATTTTAATATGCGGGGTGTCACACCCCTTTTTCCCATTGCTTAATATATAAAAAAATGAGAAATAAAAATCGAGAAATGGTTCTTACAAGCACAACTTATGATAAGTAAGCACAATATTCAAAACTTTCGTGCACATGTGATATAAAGGTGATAAAAATTCTAGCATGAAGAAATTAATCATAAATGAACAACAAAATTCTATCCACACATTATTAATAACAATAAAGAAACAAAGTCATGCCTCAAAACACCATAAAAAAGTCACATGAATGGATGGAATCTATGGGTGCTTCGAGCATCTTAAGTTCATGTCAATATATAGTGAAAAATAAAAACACAAAAATCTTTTTGTATTTTTTAAAACAAATTATCAAAAATAAATTCTTTTTAGAATTTTTCAAACTATTTCTTAAAAATCGAAAATATTTTTAGATTTTTCAAAATGTTTCCAAAATAAAATCATATGAATACATAAAAATACAAGAGAAATACAATATAGCAATAGGGGTAAAATATATGAACATGATAATCATCCTATAATAGACAAGAGTGCCCGAACCCAATCAGCGGTACAAATACCCAAAGACTTCATAAGATTCTCGAATCTAAGTGCATCTAAAAGTTTCGTGAAAATATCAGCTAATTGATGTTCAGTTCTCATAAAGCTCAAGAACACGAACTTCTCCTCAATAAGATCATGAATAAAATGTTCACGTATCCTAATGTGCTTTGTATGAAAATATTGGACCATAGTACGGGATATATGAAATGCACTTGTATTATCACATGAAATAAATATTATGCCCTAAAAAATCCCATAATCTTCCAGTATTGCCTTCATCCATAAGAGTTGTGTACAATAGCTCCCTGTGGCTATATACTCAACATCTGTCGTGGACAAAGAAATGGAGTCTTGCTTATTGCTTATCCAAGAGATAAGAGCACTCCTAAAGTTAAAAAAATCACCCAGGTGCTCGTACAACCATCGACATCCCTGGACCAATTAACATCCGAATAAGCATCAAACGGTCATCGGTATCAAAGGAATAATAAATACCATAAGAAAGAGTTACGCTCACGTATTTGATGATATGTTTAAGAAAAATAAAGTGACACTCTTTCGAGGATGATCGGTAATGCTCACACACTCTAATGCTAAAGGCAATGTCAAGACAACTAATGGCCAAGAAACAAAGACTACATATTATGCTCCTACAAAGGGTTTGCTCAACTTCTTTACTTAAAGTGCCTTTGCTAAGCTTAGTCAAAGTACTCATAGGGGTGCGTGGGTTCTTAGTGGAATTTAAACCAAAATTCTTCACTCGATCCCTAGCATATTTGTATTAAGATATAAATATCACATCCTTAAGTTGACGCACCTAGAGACCTAAGAAGAACATAATCTCACCAATCATGCTCATCTCAAGCTCACTCTACATTTCCTCCTAACATGTACGAGAATGTCGGGAGCATGTGGACCAAAATATTGTGTCATCAACATATACTTGGGCAATCAATATAACACCACTCCCTCTCCTCACAAACAACTTCGTATCCACTCCCCTTATCTTCAAGCCACGAGCTAAGAGAGAAGAAGTGAGCATGTCATACCAAGCACAGGGTGTTTACTTCAAACCATATAAGGCATTATTAAGATAAAGGACGTGTCTAGGGTGCTTTGGGTATTTAAACCCCTTTGGTTGTTCTAAGTAAACTGCCTACTATAGAATTCTATTAATGAAGGCACTCGTAACATCCATTTGACATAACTTAAAGCGTAGATGACATGTTATGGTGAGTTTTAAGCGGACGCAATCAAGCCGAGTCATGACTCTTTCAAACCCAAGAGGGTGGATCATCCAAATCAAGAGTGGGATCTACCAAGGTAGTACGAGGAAAGATGGGATCATCACTTAGGGGTGCATCATCTTCACACTTAGGGTTAGTGTCAATAGATGTTGGCGACTTCTGTTCTCTAATCGTGATGTTTATGGACTCCATAACCTTAGATCTTGCAAGGTTAAAAACCCTATAAGACTTACTGAACAACGAATAACCTAAAAATATCCCCTCTTCTCTTAAGGAGTCGAACTATCGTAATTGCTCTTTATCTCTCAAAATGTAGCAAGGACTCCCAAAGACACGAAAATACAAAACGTTAGGTTTCTTCACTATCCACAAAATACATAACACCATGTAATAACAAAAAAAATATTCAAATCATAAAATCGGAATACAATTGTATGAACATTCTCCATGGGCAAATCAACATAGGCATTCATAACAGAGGTGCACGAAGTTAATGAAATATTTCTAAAGAAAGAACTCAATTTCAACCTTAGATATAAAGAGTTTAACTTAAATGAAATTGAGTCAATTTTGCAACATGCTATGAATTTGAATGCTTCTCAAATCAATAAATCCAAACTATTTAATGCTTTTCAAGATAGTCCGTTATGCAAACCATTGATATTTTACATTATAACATCTTAAAATCTCGAATATTTAAGAATACACTATCAATATTTTCAAAGATACCATAATACTCATATGTAAGGAAGCATCAATGAAATAATAAAAAGAAGCCTCGGCACTTTTGTTTTTGTGTATTGTTAATATTATAGGCTCTTTTGTCAAATGGTGGATTTTAACGCAAATAGAATTTTTCTTTTTTGCAGCCCCTTTCCATTTCTTAACATATAATAATATTTTTGAGAAATGAAATTCGAGCAAAGGTTCTAACAAACACAACTTATCTCTAGTACATTTGGTTTGTTATTAAAAACTATTGATATGAGAACACCGTATTCGACATATGACAAGTAAGTACAATGTTCATAAATTACGTGAAAGTGTGCAATAAAGGCGATAAAGAGTATAGCATGAAGAATGTAATCATCAAAGAACAATGGAATTCTATCCACGCATTTTTAAGCACACTAACGAAACAAAGTCGTGTCTCAAAACATCATGAAAAAGTCATATGAATAGATGGAATAGGGTGATTCGAACATCTTAAATGCACATCCATACATGGTGAAAAATGATAATTAAAAAATCTTTTTATCTTTTAAAAAATTTTATTAAAAAAAAATAGTTTTTTTTTAAAATTTTCAAAGTTTTTCTCAACAACTCAAAATCTTTTTGAATTTTTAAGATTTTTCCAAATAAAAGAATATAAATACATAAACATACAATCTAGCAATAGGGATAAAAGATATGAACAAGATAGTCACCTATACTAGACAAAGTACCCAAACTCAATAATTGGTCCGGGAGATGTTCTCAATAGGAATAAGCATCCTTTGGATACCTCCATCAAACTTTGCAAAGTTTTGATAAATAAATCTACTTGCTCTCAAAGACTCTAAAACAGAGTGTGGGAGAAAGAGTAGGAACACATGTGGGTGTTCATGCAGGAACACATGTGTGAACTTGTGTGGGAACATGTTGGGAAATACATGTGTGAGAAAATCTCCCTAGCTTAAAACAAATCTCTTAAGGTGACCTATTTGTTTATAATGGGAACAACAATAAATAGGCCCGGGTCTACCTTGATTAAAATGTTGAGGATGAACTCTCCTTTGTGGGTTTGGTCTTCTAGGTAGGTTAGGATGAAAGCTATAAGGATCCTTGTAAAACATGGGAACCATCTCATGTGAAACATTAGAAGCGGATGCACCATCGTGACCTATTACTTAACTCTTGTTGAAACCAAAAGGGGGACCGAGGAACATCTTCCCAACCTTCTTAGACATATCGTCTAAAGTGACCTTGATCTCTCGAGCACTTTTTAGATTTTTCTCGAGTTGGGATACATAGGCTTAAAGTTATCATGAGTCTATAATAAACCTTGAAGATCTTTCGTAAGAATAGACATAGTGTTGCTCAAATCATTCTTCTCCTTCCCAACAACAATCAATTTCTCACACAAAGAGACATTTAACTTCTCGAGTTGACTCATCAATGCCTGACACTCTTTCAAAACTTTCACCTCCTTCTCTAAATAAAACATACTAAGAGTCAAACTACTATTTTGCCTTTAAGTTCTCAAAGAATCTTTGTAAACTTCTTCGTAGGTGCATTGAATTACAATTCTCCCTCACTCAAATTCTCATCATCACTCTTACTCTCTCCAGAATGATTCGATAAATTTTTGAGGTTATCATGTTTAGAAATGTCCGCATCGGTGTGGGATGAACTCGAAGTACTAACATAAATGGCAATGAATGAAGGACAAGGTTCATGTGTTAACTCATCCCCTAAATCCACGGACTTGCGTCATTATTGCTAAGAGTAGCATTGTATGTACCTTTGCATTTACCCTATCTATTTAGCGTAGTGGGACACACATGGGAATTGTGTACTTTAAACTCAAATTTAAAACATCTCACTTGAACATCCTCACAAACATTCTTTCCCACGTTGGCATTTTTATTTTTCTCAAAACTTTTATATTCTTTGGAAGAATTTTGTTTGTTAAATTTGAGAAGTTTTTTGAAATTTTTCGCAAACAAGGAATGATCATCAAGATCAAAATCAAGCTTAGAGTGAGAATTTAAAATCTTTTCGTTGTTCTTTGATCGGACTTTCAAATCAACCTCAATTTTATTTTTCCTTTTAGTTTTGGTAAACATACCGATTTCATAAGTTTGAAGGTCTTCTACGAGTTCTTCTAAACTTAGCTTATCTAAAATTCCCAACGAATTGAGGACAGTGGCCATGGGAATATAGCGGGATGGAAGGGATTTTAAATTCTTTTTGACAATGCGTGTATTAAGAATTCTCTCACCCAAATTGAAACTAGAATTGACTATATTATATAAACATACGTTACACTCATCAAAAGTCTCATATTCTAGCATTATAATAGTCTCAAATTGTGCGGTGAGATTTCAAAACTTAGAATCTTTCAAAGCATCGGTACCCTCATGAGTGAGTTGGAGGATATCCCATACTTCCTTAGAAGTGGTGCACAATATGATGCGATAGAACTCGTTAGGAGAGAGAGCTCTAGAAATAGCACTTATGTTGTGAGAGTTAAAACTATTCAATTCAAATTCTTCTTTGTCTAAGAGGTGATGGGTTTAGGACTTATGAAATCGCCATTAGTCATAGTGGTTTGTGTCCACCCTCTTTCACACATAAGCCAAACCCTTTCATCAATTGATTTTAAAATATACCTCATTCATTCTTTCCATTAAGCCTAATTTGACCCATAAAAAACTGGAACCCTATTATACAAATGATCCATTTTAACCCAATTTAAAATATCACATAATTAAGTAGTGTAACCCACTCTAATTCCAATTTGAAAAAAATTAGAATAAAAAAATCATAAAAAACTCAGGATCACATAATATTTTAGTGTAACCTGCTTTGATACAAATTTGAAAATGCAGCTAGGGCTATATGAATTTACTTGTATCTTAGGCCAAACACACAAATTCACTTTTTACCAAATTTTATCTTGATGTAATTTAATTAACATGCAATATATAACTGAATCCAGATTCTAAACCAAGCAAGCAGTAAAAGAATTTGAGGAAAAATTCATTTCAGGCAAAACCTTTAATTTCAGCATTGATAGACACGAGACGACTTACCAACTACTTAGATGTCCACTAAGTATAGTTCGAAGATGTCTTCAAATCTTTAATAGAAAGTAGTATAATCCAGCACCACCCACAAAAAGTATCTCTTGCCTCAGTATCCACCGATCAGCCTTAGAAATCTTCAATTCTTTTCTTCATCAACAGTATAGCCTTGAATCCTCAATTCAATAATAGAGAAAATATCTACAAGGGTTTTTGAACTTTGAATGTATTCTTATTGATTTGAAAAAGTGATCCTTAAATATCCAAGGGTTTTGGATAAAAAAAATTGGAGTTTGATGATCAAAAGAACTCTATAATGGTTAGAGAAAAATTTAATACTGCATCTTTATTTATAGGAAAAGTTATTGTGAAGAGATATGTATCAAAGATTTGGAAAGATATATTTAAAAAAATAAAAACAGGTGTACTCATTCGAAGGAACTACCACCTCAATTGAATGATGTACCCAATCACGTTCAAATGGTTTCCAATAAAACTTCGAATGACATTCTAGAGCAAACCTAGAAGGTGTTGTTTGAGATCTCATTAAAGCGGGGGAATCTCGTTCTAACGACCCTACCCAACTCTTTCGAACGACATACCCATCTCCCTCTAATTAGTTAGAAAGTATTTTAAAAATCATTGTAAAACATTTTGAAAATATTTTAATTCAAACACTTTAAAAATAACCATTTAATAATTAAAGTCTTTATCAGACCACCTCATAACTCTTTTGATTGATGTTGTGATGAACGCTCTTTAATATTCCAAATGTCACCAACTTCTTCTCTTCGAATACGTGGAAGTAGTTATGAAGGTGTAGTGGGGTGTAACGAGATACATTAAATAAATTAAAAATGATCAATTATAAAACTTGCTCTTACACTTATCATTGTTGGATATAGTCAAAGCATTGGAAGTGTTCTCAACTGACATATAATTCCTTTGAAATTATTCTATTTAGCTTTGAGAAGTTGCGGGTAGGAACTCAACTTGCTCTCTAAGACTAGCAAGTTGCTATAGTGGTGCACGAGAGTGTGTGTAGGTTGAGTTCTCCATAATTTGTACTAAAATTTCCTAAAGTGATCTCTTATTTTGCAAGATGTGCAAACGTAGACTTTTTTTGTCTACCTTGGTTTGCTCTTTTAGGTTGAATTTTTTTTATGGCTTAGGACAAAACTCATAAGGATCTACCACAAATTTAGGAATCAGTTCTGGTGCGTCATAAGAAGTGGATGCACAGTCATAACCTATTCCTTGCCTCTTCCTAAATCCTAAACTGGAACCAAGGAACATCTTTCCTATTTTCTTTGATGTATCCTCTATGGTAACCTTGATGTCCAGGGCACATTCGAGAAATTTCTCGAGTTGGGATACAAGGAATTTAAGTTTCTCATGAGTCTCCAATGAAGCTTGAAGATATCTTGTAAGACCAACCACTTTGTTGGTCAAATCAATATTTTCCCTCTCTACTAAAAGGACTCTCTCTCCCAAAGAAACTCTTATCGATGACTCACTCTCTCTTGACTATCTCAAATCCTTATCTAAAGCTTATACCTTAAGTGCCAAACATTTATTTTACTTTTTGTTTTAAAGGACTTGGCGTAAAGCTTGGTGTTAGCACGTTTACGGTCACTCTCTCCCTCACTCATAATGCCAGCCCCTTCACTCTCTCTGGAATGACTAGACTCACTATCGAGCTCATCATGTTTAGTAACATACTCATTGGGCGTGAGTTGTATTCGATGTACAAACACAACTTTCTATGAATGTGGTGAATTTATGTCTATGTGATGATTCGTCTTCAGAATCCACTGACTCAACATCGCTATCACTAAGTGTGGAATTGAGGGAAGCTTTGTCTTAACCTTGACTCTTTGAACTCGTAGCACACTCGTGAGCTTTGTGACACTTACCCGCGTACTCATAGCATCTCTCCTCATCTTTCATAGTGTACTCTCCCCTTATTTTTTCAAAACTTTTCTTTCCCGACTTAAACTTTTTATCTTTGTCAACACCTTTGTTTTGTTTATAAGTGTTTTGTTTTCTTATCTTAAGTAATTAATTAAATTTTTTTATAAAAAAGGAAAGATCATCTAAGTCAAAATCATATCTGGAGTCAGAAGAGACCTCTTCTTTCTTTTTATCTTGGAATTTTATGACAATCCCTTTTTCTTTTGGTTTAACATCTTTGGGAAACAAGTTGATTTCATAAGTTTAAAGGTCTCCTACGAGTTTTTCTAACCTAAGCGTATCTAAAATTCCCAAAAAATTAAGTATAAGTACTTTAGGGATAAATTAGGATGGAAAGGATCTCAAAATCCTTTTCACGAGTCTTGTCTCAAGAATTCTCTCACCCAAATTATAACCAGAGTTGAGTACGCCAGATAAATGTGCATATAATTAATAAAAGGTCTCAATCTCTAGCATAGTTATAGCCTCAATATGTGTGGTGATATTTTGAAACTTAGAAGCTTTCACAACATTGGTACCATCATGAGTGAGATTAAGGATATCCCATACTTCTTTAAACGTAATGCACATCATGATGCGACAAAACTCGTTAGGGATGACGACTCCATAAATTGTACTTAAGCCCCGAGAGTTAAAATTACTCCATTTAAATTCATCATATGTCCAAGATGTTATGGGTGTATGACTTATTTTATTGCCATTAGTCATAATGGGTGTTGTCCACCGTCTTTCACACACAAGTCAAACTCTTTCATCAATTGATTTTAAAACAGACCTCATTCTAGCTTTCCAGTATGCATACCATGACCTACAAAAAATAGGAACCCTATTATACAAATTATCCATATGAACCCAATTCAAACATCACATAGTAAAATAGTGTAATCGACTCTGATACCAATTTAAAAAATAGGGCTATATCGAATTATTTGTATCTTGGCAAACACAGACAAAGATTAAATATTTAGTCAAACTTTTATCTTGATTAATAATCAAGTGTGCATGCAAACTAAATTACAAATTAAATAATGTCCAACCCCACAAATAAACTAAACACACGAAGAAGAATTGAGGAAAAATCCATTTTGGGAAAATCCTATATTCAACGATGTTAAAGAGTTTAATAGGCTTGATGACTTACAAACTACTTAGAGATTTACTAAGTATAATGGACAAGTCTTTAAATCTAGAATGGATATGGCACAGTCCAACATCGTCCACAAGAAGCATATCTTCCCTCGGTATTCATCGATTAGCCTCAAGATTATGGAATACTTTCTTCTTCAGTCGTAGATCCTCCACTCCATAAATTAGTAGTAGAGTAAACTCTACAAGGGTTTGATGTACTACTTGGAAAGTAGAGTTTGACACTAAGAAAATCATTCTATGTGATGAATGATTTGGAAAATAAAATCTTGTTTCAAAGAAATAAAAAGATGAACACTTTTAGAACAAGTATAGGGATTTCGTTTTCGCCAAAAGTCTAAAGAAAAATTGTTCATTTTGAGCCAACCATCTCGTTCAAAAGAAAATAATGATTCGTTCGAATGAAAATCATGATTCATCCTAATGATTTCCATTCTGATTCGAACAACAAGCCTATATCATTCGATTGACCTTATCATGTACTTACGACGAGAGTTGTGCTGTCAAACAAAGACCAAATTCTTTAGATGATCATTAAAAGTTTGATGTAATAAAATTCTAACTTCGTTCAAACGACAATCGAATGTTTTTTAACGAACTAGGGAGTTCTCTCTAATGAGATCTATATCTCATTCTAATAAGATCAAAAGCAAAAGTTTTATTTTCAAAATTTCTTTTTTTTTTTAAAAATGCCTTGAAGAGAAAACAAACGTCATAGAGTATATTTGATTGAGTAAAATCAAAACCATAAGTTCATATACCTCCATAAAGTATTCGTGATGATTCCAACGACTTGAAACTCGAAAACGATGCTCGGTTACTAACATGTCTTCAAATGATCGTGGAGGAGAATGCGAATGTAGTGTTAGGTTTGTAACCGGATATGCCAAAATAACTAATCCATGATTAATTATAAAAACTCTCTTTCTCTCTCTCTATCTCTATCTCTCTTTGTGATCGACCCTTTAAGCTTCCTCACCACTGTCTTCCACCACCTTAGGTCACTCTCTTTGTATATGTGTGCGCGTGTGTGTACACACACACACACACACACACACACACACACACACACACATATATATATATATATATATATATATATATATGTATATATATTTATGTTGTTTATGTATCTGTATGCAAACGTATGTTTACGTATATGGATTTAACCCTAAAAAATTATTTGATTACGGCTTTCATGGATTTAACCCTAATCGCAAATATTTTATGTTATGTATTTTAGGACTGCAATTTGGTTAATATATACTATTAAATAAAAATATTTTGTTTGTGGATGAAATTTCATTTAAAGATATGATTAACTAATGTATTTAAAAAACTTGTAACACATATTTATTTATAAAATTGTTTTGTGTATTCAATTATAAAGTGATTAACGTTTGTACCCATCATTTATTTAAGAGCTACAAGTCATCCAAGGATCAATATGTATGCACACATTTATGCATATGGTTGTGTATATCAGAAAAAGTCATTCATGGGTAAATAATTAAAAATATTTTTTATTAAATTGTTAATAATTTTTATTTCAGTTGTCTATATATATGGTTGTGTATATTAGGAACAAGAATAAAACAATTTAAGTGTATACATGTAATTGAACATATATGTTAACATTTTTTCTTCCCAGTGCACATGAAATTGGAGAAAAATCACTGAAGTTCAACTGATTCTAGTTGCTTTATTTATTTAGGTAATTTTACTTATCTTTTCTTTTTATGTAAAATAGGTTGGTTGTTGTGGGCATTTTAACCACTTACTTAAGTGGTTGTTGTTTGGGTGAGCACAAATTGGTGAAAGGGCCTGCATATTGGTGGACACATAATAATTTGAGAATTAATTTAATTAAATTGAACTAAATTGGACTTGTATTATTTGACTAATTCATTGGAAAAAAATTAATTAGTTAATATTGATATTGTGCTGTAAGAAAAAAATTTCTAATATTGTTAATATTATATGCATTTTTATAGTTTAGGCCAGTTTGACATATCCTACTACAAATTGTCATGCACGACAAATTGAACTCGAGCTTTTCCAAGTTTGAAGAGTTCACGACATCCCAACAAAGTATAAAGCAATTAATAGTTTAAATTAATTCACAAACTTTATTTTTGGGATGTTTATTTTTATAAAAAAATAACATGAGTTTTTTATGTTTAAAAAGAAAAACTATTTATTTTTTACCTCATTCAAAAGAGATGGGATTCTCGTTCGGACGAGAGTGAATTTTCGTTAGAAGGGTCGCTTTAAGTTTTTATCTAATGTACAACGATCTAGTGCGTACTGTTTTGACTCGTCGGAAGGTTGTTTGAAGCAGGTTCAAATGATATGGATGTTTAGTTCGAATGAGATCTATTTCATTAGAACGAACTGTTATTATCGTTCAAACGAGCCTTGAAATTTATTCGAACGAGTCACTGCCTTGAAAATTGTAAATGCCCCATAAATACCTGTTTTCTGTTCAGATTTTTTAAGACTTTTGCCATATTGTTTTTTGAATATCATTTACAAAAGTTCTTCATTCTTTAGTGTTGTAAAACACTGTTAATTTGCACCATATATCCTAAAAATTATTCTTTTGAATTCGTTTGAACCCTAGAAAGTTTTGTTATCTTGAATACAAATTTATGGAGAAGGCATCTTCATGGCTGACCATTGTGATTCTCTAGGAAACTCACTATTGAAGATAAAGGCCGATCGATTGATACCGAGCGTGAAAGTCCATGTGTAGACTACTCTGGACTGATTAGTATTCTTTAGAGATATGCTAAGACCAGCACATTATACTTGTGGCGGTTATCAAGTAGTCTATAAGTTGATTGTCTTGTAATATTTCTGAAGTGTTGAATAAAGGTTTTACCTAAAAGGGATTCTTTTACTGAAACTTTGACTTTTCTTGAATGCTTGGTTTTCTTTATCTATTTTGTCACATAGATGTATGCTTAGGATAAAAAGTAAAATTTTTTAAGACAAAATTGGAATTTTTTACCATCCTTGTGGAGCATATTTACTTCCGCATTCACAAATTGGGATCGAAGCAGGTTGCACCAAGTTACCGCGTGATTGTAATTTTTTTTGGAGTTTTTCGGCCGATGCCATTTCTATACAAATTGGTATCAGAGCAAGTTGCACTAAGTTTTCATGTAAGATCCTTGTTTAGTTCATTTATGGTCATTTTTTATTCATCTCTCGTATGTTATTTTTTTTATCCTGATGGATTCCCATAGTTTTGACGAGTTAAATCAATTGAATTGAAGTTTGCTAAAAGAATTGAAATTTTTTAAAAAGACAATCCTCATTTTAAACCCTCTATGGAACTTTTACAAATTGTTCAAACTCAACGGGATATCTTTCATGAGAAGCTTGTGGACGTGGACGGTGATTTTAAAATTTTATAATTTTCCAAGAAAGATAGTGATGATAGAGTTTGATTTCTAGAGAAATAATTATAGGACTTTAAAAATTCTAGGGTTATGTAATACCCCGTAATTTTATTGATTTTAATTTAATGGATTAATTGAATTAAATAAGAATACAATTGGAAATTAATCCGGAGGTAAATACTAGCAAGATGTGAATTGGCATTTGATTATGATGTTAGAATAAATATGACCGAGAATATATGGTAATATATGAGTATTGAAAATATTAAAATTGCCACGAGGCAGAAATACGGCAATTTGGGAAATTTAGTTGGGACGCGCGTGTCAGTCACGTCAGGAATAAATTTATTTAAATTAAAAAGTAAATTATATTTTTATCAACCTAATGGTCATTTTGAGTGCGCCAACGTGTCCGGAAGGATCGAAATAGTCAGAAAACACTAGCCGGGAGTTTAGTTTGGGTTCCGGGGCACTTTTAGGCCAAACCGGCAACCCATAAGGATAATTTGGTAATTTTAAAAATTTAGGAATTAAAACCCACGAATTTTAGAGGTTAATTATATATTATTTGAGAGTCCACTAAGGTCATTACCAGCAAAAGACAAGAGAGTGGGCTACGGGAGTTTTGAGAGAAGTTGGAGAGAGGTTACAAGAGAGCCAAACCAAAGTCATCACCCATCACCACCATTCTGGAAGGATTTATGTCAGGAAAGAGGAGAGAATCAACCTATAATCACCGATAAAAAATCTGAAGAACAAACCTAAGGCAAGTGATTTGATGTTATTAATTGTATTGAATATTTCCTCCACGTTTATTGTAGAAACTGTATAGGCCTTGAATGTTTTGATGAAAAAAAACACCAATGGGATTGTTGTGAAACTCATGATTTTGGATAGGGATTGCATATAGAATAATTATGGACGAATTCAATACGCAAAAATGTAACTTTTGATTATTAAAAACGGATTAATAAGGAGTCTTGGTAATCAATTAAATTCTGAGTTCATGTTCATAGGGTTTGGGGCAAGAATTGGGGATTTATGATTATTGCATGTTGATTATTAAGATTTTACCCCAAAAATATGTTAAGGAGTGGCCTAGGGTGACTTAGAATAGTTCAAAAACATTAAAACATTATTGGTATGATCTTAGGATGGATTTAGAGAAAACAAAAATGAAGAAAAATGAACTTTGGAAATTTCAAGGCGTACTCTGCCATCTCGTTAGAAGACCTGCCCAGGTCATTCGAACGACCTCGTTCGAATGAGACTTATAACGAGATGATAGTACCCCTTCTATCGAGTTCATTCAAAGACCTTCATTCGAACGACACTCATTCGAACTACCTCGTTTGAACGAGATTTCTAACGAGTTGACAAAATGGTCTTTTTAAGCCTGATTTTATTTCGAACTTCCCATAGACTTATTTAATTGAGTGTTAACCTTATCTTGTTGACTAGTGGGTATAGTTGTAATATTGGAGTATGTTAAAGATTGATACTTAGAATTTTGTAATAAACCGTATGACTTCTACGGGTTAGGAAATAAGTATTTGAATTTGCGACGTGAGAAGAGTTGATTATCTATGAAGTATATTATTAGGGGACTTGTAAGTGTACTACATTAATGACGGTATAGGAATGTAAAATATACCTCTATTAATATTATAAGATATCTAAGATGCGTGAATTCTTAGTATATGTGGTTATCTGTGTATAACATACCTACCATACTTGATATCACGGGAGGTCGACGTTCGATCAGGGCCATCTAATCTTTGTGTGCCTACGAGGGGGATTTAGATTGGTACCTCAAGGACATAGGTCAGAGAAGGAATTATTGAGGAGTTAATAAGTCTGTTGAACATGGGAGCGTAGGTATATGCATTACCCATGGGATGTGAACTATGTTCGCCCCCATTGTGTGTGATTGTTATCGAAACGGTTCCTGAGAGATTCGAAATACGTGGTCCTTAAGTATGTGATGTACCGGGATTTGATAGCAGAGTATGTGTGCACCACATCTTAGTCTAGGGGTGCCGTTGTTGTATATTTATGATGAGATTGATATACTAAAACATTGAAATAATCTGTTTATATAAGTACAAGGGTGAATTAATGCAACATCTTTGTAGAATTAAAAATGGGAAAACTCTTAGTAATTATTGTAACTAATCCTGAGGAATGAAAGTAAAACTCTCAGTGTATATTAAGATGTCGGAAACTAAACCGTGAATAGTATAGTAAAAATAAGATATTGAATTAGATGAGTTAGTCAGTGGCATAACTAGAATGGGTACGGGTACGTAAGAGTGCACAATTAGTTGAGAGGTGAGAAACTCATGCGAGTGCACACACTATTATGTATTTTATATTCAGTGTTTAATGATATTAAACACTTGGTGTATTTTAAAATATTTTCACAATCGGGCTCTGACCCGTTTTCTTTCAAATCCATTTTCTTTTAAAAACTTTTAAGTTCCCAGCCACAAGGACACCAAGCTTAGGAGTTCTATTCGAGTGACGTGCTGTAGGTGCTGTGGAAGTTACAGGATCTCGATTATAGACACCTCCACTTTCTACTTTGATTCGAGTTCAGACTTATTTATCCGTAGGGAATGTCACCCTTTTTCTTAGAGACATCTTATTTATTCAGTTTTATTTCAGTTTTGGATTTAATTAATTTGTGATTCGTACTTTGCATTTGGTTGTATTCAGTATTCGATCTATTGGGAGGAGTACTCCTCCAGATTTATTGTTATTCCATGGTTATTCTATTGTGACTATGTTGTGGTTGTTATATTAGCATTTCACAATTTAAATTGGTTGTATGTTAATTGGATTTAATTAAAATTGACAACTCACTTTTTAAATATTAGGTGGCTAGAAATTTTTAAAATGCTTTTCGACAGTGATGTTATGAACTGAACCAACTTGACATTTTGAATTAATTCGAATAAAGGAGTAGCTACCCGGTATTTAATTAGTAAGGGTGTCACAGGTGGTATCAGAAGCATCAGGTTCTAGTGTCCTTAAGATCTGTACAGCTTGTTATGTTTCCTCTGAGCTTTCTTTGATTTAGAGCCCTATATTTCAGGATTGTTGTACTCTATTGTGTATGTTTCGCTCTTCAGCTATTTTGAGATAATAATTGCGGACTTACAAGATTTTACTCTCGTTTAGGATGCCTCCACGATGTTCACAACGAGTTCCCAGGGATGCTCAGCCCGAGCCACAGCCTGCACCAGTTCAGGGCTCCATGAATGTCGCCGAGGTTGCCACTATTGTAGCCCAAGCGGTAAATGCCGCTCTAGCAGTTGTGCAACAGGCACCGCCTCAGGCGCTGGTAGTAGCGCTAGTTCAGGCTCATGCATTCCCATCTGCTTGGGAACGCATTCATGATGCTTTTCAAAAAGCACACCCTCTGAAGTTTGCAGGTAGCTCCGACGTCGTTATGTCCAGTCAGTGGAAGAAGGACATCCAAAGGAACTTGAGGATGTACGAGTGTACAAATGTACAAAGGCAGATACTAGATACTTTTAAGCTAGTAGGATCAGCGTTGCAGTGGTGGGTGTCCATTACCACCGCGAAATAGAGAGATATCCTTTCTATTCAGGAGTTCTCGGTGCGGTTTGACCGCAAGTACTTTCCCTCAGCCGTTCACACCGAGATGAGGAGGAAGTTGATGAACCTCAAGCAGGAGGGGAAGACAGTGGCAGAATATGAGGCCGAGTTTACTAATATCTTGAACATCGTTCCCGATGAGATTCCGAAAGAGGAGAGGAAGATACAGAAATTCATGGATGGGTTAACTTGGAGGATCCGTCAGCACTTATTGGGAAATCTCTCGTTGGCCACTTATTCTGATGTGGTTAACGTAGCACTGCTTCACTGCCAGGACCATCGCTTTCACTTATTCGAGGGTAAGCAGTCAGGAGAGTCCATCCATTAGGGTAGGATAGGGGGAAATGGTGCCGGTGGGGCACAATCAGCTTAGGGTCAGCACAGGCAGGGCGATCAGGGTTCCCAGCATGAGGATTTTAAGAGGTTTAGATTTGGGGGTTTCAGAAATAGTCAGGGAGGTTTTCGTCATGGCCAGCAGGGTTAGTACGGCCATCAGGATGAGCACGGCCATCAGGGTCAGCACGACCAACATGGCCAACAGCAGCAGTTTCATCAGGGCCAGCACGGCCAGGGGAGGAATGGCAACGGCCACCAGAGCCGTGGGTAGCAGGGTCAGAAAGGGGGGAATTTTTTGGGGAAATGTTTTACTTGTGGCAAGATTAACTACAAATGCCAGGAGTGTCCTGATAGGGGCAGGGCCTCATAGTAGCAGCAGTAGGGTGCTCGACATAAGCCCTAAAGACTTATGTTTCCCGTCGCCCTCCCAGCACCACCGCATATGCCAGCCTTGCAACCCATCCCAGCAGTCACAGTTCAGTAGGGACAACTTCAGTACGGGCAAGTTTACCAACTCCAGAAGGCCACATTCCCACAGGATCCACCTGCTATTGAGGGTATGTTCTCTATTCAGGGGACTATGCGACATATTTTATTTGATACGGGGCCACACACTGTTTCATTACCACGAGATTTGCACGCACTATGGGGTTATTAAACACTGCATAGAGCACGATTACTTGTGTAGATTCACCATTAAGTAGGGGTTCTATGATTTTTCTTATTTGTAGAGGTGTGGGTATAGTGATCGGGAGGTTTACTTTACCTGCTGATATGTTAGTGTTAGAGATGATTGAGTACGATGCGGTCGTTAATATGGATTGGCTAGTTGCATATCGAGTCATGATTGACTATTTTAGTAGGAGTATTATTTTTGCCATACCCGGACAGGAGATGTTCTTAGTGGCGATGCCTCGCCCTGAGGGAGGATCGTCCACTCACTTGTACTATATAGAGGAGGAGACCTCTAAGGAAGTGGTATTACCACTCGATTCGATTCCAGTTGTTAGTGAGTTTGCTGATGTATTTCAGGATATACCTGGATTACCTCCTAGTAGAGAGATAGAATTTGTTATCGATTTGACGCCGGGCACTCGTCCAATGGCTCGCACCTCTTATCGTATGGCTCCAGCAGAGATGAGAGAACTAAGGGATCAGATAGAGCAGTTGTAGGGTAAGGGGTTTATCCGAAGGAGTACTTCGTCGTGGGGTTCCCCTATGTTGTTTGTAAAGAAAAGGGATGGATCGTTGAGGTTGTATGTATATTACCGGGAGTTGAATAAAGTCACGATACGGAATAAGTATTCGTTGCGCCGAATCGATGATTTATTTGACCAGTTGAGAGGAGCTTCCTTCTTCTCAAAGATTGACTTGCCAACGGGATACCATCAATTGCGTATCAGGGAACAGGACCTCTCGAAGACTGCTTTCTTGACGAGATATGGTTCCTAAGAGTTTAGGGTTATACCTTTTGGCCTAACAAATGCTCCATCCATGTTTATGGACTTGATGAATAGGGTGTTCAGAGAGTTCCTAGACCAGTTCGTCATCATCTTTATTGATGACATTTTGGTTTACTCCCAGACAGAGGAGGACCATGCCGAGAACTTGAGACAGGTTTTGTAGACGTTGCGTCAGAATGATCTATATGCGAAGTACGGGAAGTGTGGGTTTTGGATGAAGGAGGTACAGTTTTTGGGGCATATCATTTCAGACCGGGGGATATCTGTTGATCCGGGAAAGGTATCCGCGGTGAGGGAGTGGGGACAGCCCATGACACTGAATGAGATCCGTAGTTTTTTGGGCTTAGCAGGATACTACAGGAGGTTTATTCGGGGTTTCTCAAAGACAGCGGGTCCTTTGACACATCGGACTCGCAAGGGTGTGCCATTCATTTGGAGCGATGCCTGTCAGTTGGCATTCAATGAGTTGAAGGAAAAGTTGACCTCAGCGCCTGTGTTAGCATTTCCCAGACCAGGAGTTGAGTATCTAGTCTACACCGATGTGTCCTTACAAGGACTTGGAGGTGTACTGCAGTAGGAGAGTCAGGCTATAGCTTATGCTTCCTGTAAACTTAAGCCTCATGAGAAGAATTACCCCACCCATGACTTAGATTTAGCGACTCTCTTTGGATTTGGAGACAATATCTCCTGGGGGAGAAATTTCGATTGTTCACAGACCACAAGTCTCTACAATACCTCTTCACGCAGAAGGAACTCGATATGCGTCAACGTCGGTGGCTTGAGTTTGTGAAGGATTATCAGTTTGACATCCAATATCACCCAGGGAAGGCAAATGTGGTAGCAGACGCGTTGATCCGTAGGCCAGTAAATGAGGTGGCCGAGGTGTGGAAAGCTAAGTGGAAGGAGTTGGGACACCAGGATGCAGTGGCCCAATCATTCATATTTGTGATGACTGTTACACCTCAGATTGTTACGAGAGTGATAACGGCCCAGGCAAAAGACTCGTTCTGTCAGGAGCAGATAGTTCGATTACTAGCAGAGGGAGCCGAGTTCTATACCATTAGTTTAGACAAGGGGAATTACCCTTCAATGGGAGATTGGTCGTTCCGAAAGGGGAAGACTTGTGACACGAGGTAATGACAGAGTCGCACAGCTCGCTGTTCGTGGTACTCCCTGGTGGGAATAAGATGTACCAAGATATGAAATGACAGTACTGGTGGAGCGGGATGAAGAGAGATATTGCCGTGTTTGTTTCTAAATGCGCCACTTGTCAGCTAGTAAAGGTGGACCATTAGAGACTGGCAGGACTTCTATAGCCGTTAGAGGTTCCGATGTGGAAATTGGAGAGCATATCCATGGACTTTATCATGGGGTTACCTACTTCAGAGAGGGGTCACGACTCCATATGGGTAATCGTGGATAGACAGACAAAAGTTGCACATTTTCTGCCAGCCTGAACAGACTACACTACGGGACAGTATGCCTAGATTTTCATACTGAAGATAGTGAGACTTCATGGGGTTCCTCTTAATATCGTGTCTGACTGAGACAAGATATTTGTTTCACGATATTGGGAGATTTTTCAGGACCCAATGGGTACAGAGTTGCGGCTGAGTACGGCGTACCACCCACAGACAGATCGGTAAACCGAGAGGAAGAATCAGAAGTTGGAGGACATGTTGCGTATGTGCATCCTAGACTTTGGAGGTGGTTGGGAGCAGTACCTTCCACTGGTGGAGTTTTCTTCTAATAACTCCTACCATTTCACCATTGGCATGGCTCCATTTGAGGCATTGTATGGTAGACCTTATCGTTCCCCAGCATGTTGGTTAGAGGTGGGGGATAACAAACTCCTTGGGCCGAAAGTAATTTAGGATACTTCGACAAGGATAGAGATGATACGGAGCCATATTAGGGTAGCTCAAGATCGACAAAAGAGTTATGCCGATGCCAAGAGTTTTTTCAAAGAGTTCAAGGTGGGGGACTAGGTGCTACTCAGAGTATCTCCGATGAAGGGGATTATGCATTTCGGGAAGAATGCAAACTGGCACCAAGATATGTGGGGCCATTTTCTATCATCGAGCGAATTGGGCCAGTAGCATATAGACTTAGACTACCAGGGCACTTGCATAGGATTCATGACGTGTTCCATATTTCCTCGCTAAGGATATATCTTAGGGACGATTTGGCTCATACCCACATTGCTTTAGAGAACATCGATCTTCAGCCTGATAGTTCCTAAGAGGAGGGGTCGGTTGCTATTCTGGACCACAACGAGAGAAAACTGAGGCCGAAGATAGGACCATTAGTACGCGTTCAATGGCGGCATCATAATGCCGAGGAGTCCACTTGGGAGCGCGAGGATGAGATGCGCGAACGTTATCTAGAGTTATTTGTACCAGGTATTCTTTAATTTCGAATTTCAGGACGAAATTCTGTTATTAGGGGGGAAGTATGTAATACCCCGTAATTTTATTGATTTTTATTTAATGGATTAATTGAATTAAATGAGTATAAAATTGGAAATTAATTCGGAGGTAAATACTAGCGAGATGTGAGCTGGTATTTGATTATGATTTTAGAATAAATATTACTGAGAATATATGGTAATATATGAGTATTGAAAATATTAAAATTGTCATGAGGCAGAAATACGGCAATTTGGGAAATTTAGTTGGGACGTGCGTGTCAGTCACGTCAAGAATGAATTTATTTAAATTAAAAAGTAAATTATATTTTTATCAGCCAAATGGTCATTTTGAGTGCGCCGACCTGTCCGGAAGGGTCCAAATAGTCAGAAAACACTAGCTGGGAATTTAGTTTGGGTTCCCGGGCACTTTTAGGCCAAACCGGCAACCCAGAAGGGTAATTTGGTAATTTTAAATATTTAGGAATTAAAACCCACGAATTTTAGAGGTTAATTATATATTATTTGAGAGGCCAGTAAGGCCATTACCAGTAAAAGACAAGAGAGTGGCCTACAGGAGTTTTGAGAGAAGTTGGAGAGAGGTTACAAGAGAGCCAAACCAAAGCCATCACCCATCACCACCATTCTGGATGGATTTGTGTCAAGAAAAAGGAGAGAATCAGCCTATAATCACCGAAAACAAATCTGAAGAACAAACCTAAGGCAAGTGATTTGATGTTATTAATTGCATTGAATATTTCCTCCATGTTTAGTGTAGAAACTCTATAGGCCTTGAAAGTTTTGATGAAAAAAAACCCTATGGAATTGTTGTGAAACTCATGATTTTGGATAGGGATTGAATGTAGAATAATTATGGACGAATTCAATACGCAAAAATTTAACTTTTGATGATTAAAAACGGATTAATAAGGAGTCTTGGTAGTCAATTAAATTCTGAGTTCATGTTCATAGGGTTTGGGGCAAGAATTGGGGATTTATGATTATTGCATGTTGATTATTAAGATTTGACCCCAAAAATATGTTAAGGAGTGGCCTAGGGTGACTTTGAATAGTTTAAAAACATTAAAACTTTATTATGATGAACTTAGGATGGATTTACATAAGAGAAAAATGAAGAAAAATGAACTTCGGAAATTTTCGGGCATACTCTGCCATCTCGTTAGAAGACATGCCCAGGTCATTCGAACGAGACTTCTAATGAGATGACAGTACCCCTTCTAACGATTTCGTTCGAAGCCCTTAGTTCGAACGACACTCGTTCAAACTATCTCGTTCGAACGAGATTTCTAACGAGTTGACAGAATGGCCTTTTTAAGCCCGATTTTATTTAGAACTTCCCATAGACTTATTTAATTGAGTGTTAACCTTCCCTTGTTGACTAGTGGGTTTAAATGTAAGAGTGGAGTACGTTGAGGATTAGAAATTATAATTTTGTAATAAACCGGATTACTTCTATGGGTTAGGAGATAAGTATTTGAATTTGCGACGTGAGAAGAGTTGATTATCTATGATGTCTATTGTTCGGGGACTTGTAAGTGTACTACATTAATGACGGTATAGGAATGTAAAATATACCTCTATTAATATTATAAGATCTCTAAGATCTGTGAATGATTAGTATATGTGGTTATCTGTGTATAACATACCTACCATACTTACTATCACGGGAGGTCGGTGTTCGATCAGAACCATCTAATATTTGCATGCCTACGGGGGGATTTAGATTGGTAACTCGAGGACATAGGGCAGAGAAGGACTTATTGAGGAGTTAATAAGTATACTGAACATGGGAGCGTAGGTATGTGCGTGACCCATGGGATGTGAACTATGTTCGCCTCCATTGTGTGTGATTGTTATCGAAACGTTTCTGAGAGATTCAGAATACGTGGTCCTTATGTACGTGATGTACCGAGATTTGATAGCAGAGTATGTGTGCACCGCAGCTTAGTCTAGGGGTGCCGTTGTTGTATATTTATGATGAGACTGATATACTAAAACATTGAAATGATCTGTTTAATTAAGTACAAGGGTGAATTAATGCAACATCTTTGTAGAATTAAAAATGGAAAAACTCTTAGTAGTTATTGTAACTAATCCTGAGGAATGAAAGTAAAACTCTCAGTGTATATTAGGATGTCGGAAACTAAACCATGAATAGTATAGTAAAAATCAGATATTGAATTAGACGAGTTAGTCGGTGGCATAACTAGAATGGGTACGGGTACGTTGGAGTGCACAATTAGTTGAGAGGTGAGAAACTCATGCGAGTGCACGCACTATCATATATTTTATATTCACTGTTTAATGATATTAAACACTTGCTGTATTTTAAATTGTTTTCACAATCGGGCTCTGACCCGTTTGTTTTCAAATACATTTTCTTTTAAAAACTTTTAGGTGACCAGCCACAAGGACACCAAGCTTAGGAGTTATATTCCAGTGACGTGCTGTAGCTGCTGTGGAAGTTACAGGATCTCGATTATAGACGCCTTCACTTTGTACTTTGATTCGAGTTCAGACTTATTTATCTGTAGGGCATGTCGCCCTTTTTCTTAGAGACAACTTACTTATTCAGTTTTGGATTCAATTAATTTGTGATTCAGACTTTGCATTTGGTTGTATTCAGTATTCGATCTATTGGGAGGAGTACTCCTCCAGATTTATTGTTATTCCATGGTTATTGTATTGTGACTATGTTGTGGTTTTTATATTAGCATTTCATAATTTAAATTGGTTGTATGTTAATCAGATTTAATTAAAATTTACAACTCTCTTTTTAAATATTAGGTGGCTAGAAATTTTTAAAATGCTTTTCGACAGTGATGCTATGAACTGAACCAACTTGACATTTTGTATTAATTTGAATAAAGGAGTAGCTACTCGGTATTTAATTAGTCGGGGTGTCACAGGTTAATGTATGTGACAATAAAGATAATGTTTTGATAAATGATTTTAAGGAACGTGAGAATACTCTTAGGGATAATTTTACTTTCCTTGAGGGGTAGCGATATAACTTTCTAGGAATGATTGAATATATGAACAAAGAGTCCCTAAAATTTGAAAAGTCTAGCTCTTTGCTTGAGTCTAAAATTTTGAAGCTTAAAGATGATTTAAAAGACTCGATAGCTTTAGTAGTGATGGTTTTGTCTCAAATATTACAATGCTTCCAAAGTCAAAGCTAAGACCATTGCTTATTTTAGAGGGTCTATTAAATCCAAGGATGTTATAAAAGGTCACACCTTAGTTAACATTCCTTACGTTTACACATGTTCACATTGTGGTAGGAAAGGTCAACTTAGGCATTTTTGTTATAATCTTAGAAGGAGTACTTGGAAGTTGAAGTCATGTGGTCCCTTAGTTCTTGAATCCGATGCATTAAGTATACACCTATTTGGGTTAGAAAATCCGTTGTGGAAGATCTAGATTTTAGACTAGTTGATTTTCATATGCTTGCACATGATGCTTCACATGCTATATCTTATGGATGATGGCTCTCATGATTTTATTTGCCATACTCTAGTTGTGCTTCCTGATATATATTTTCTAGCGTTATGACATCTGTATCTTTTATATTATATTTTTCTTTTAGTAATCCATACTAGAAAAATATAAAAAGATTTTATTTTGATAATTTTTTTTAATTATACAAAAAAAAATTGTTTTTGTGTATTTCAGTTTTACACATTTTTTGTGGCATATTAGTGTGTTTGAATCCAATTCACTCAGCAATTTCCATGTGACTGAAACATTTAGTTATGACTTTGGATACTTAGATTGATCTTAGCCATGTTTGTGGAGTTATTTTGAACTTAATTTGTTTTATGGATTTGACTTATTTTATGCCTTCACGCACAAATACATGACCTTTTGAACATTTACTGCACTATGTATAGTTGTGCTAAGAGAGATGTTCTCCTATCAATCATGCCATCTACATATTTTGAGATTATGGAGGATTTTTTTCATATAAGAACCGTTGCCCATGAGAGTTTGTTTAGTTTAAAAAAATGAGTGAGCATGAAAAAGGATTGAGAAAGAAAGATTGTATTTGCGTGAAATCCACCGTTCGTAAGATCCCACTAAAAAGAATCAAGGCAATAAAAAATAAAATATTCCCATAAAGGGGATAACATAGTTTAGTTTGTTTGATCTTCTAAAGAAAAGAAAAGAAAAGAAAAGGAAAATATGAATTATTTTTACCTTTTGAGTGAGTTTAGTCGAAGACCAACGGGTTTGCACAATGGATCCTAGTCTTATTTATTTTGTCATGACATTATTGATTTGTAGAATCATCAATATTCTAGACTAGTGTCAATTATGCTTGTTTTGTTCATTAAGTTCAACTTTATTTGTCACTTGAGGCTAAAGCTTAGTTCGATAAAGTTTTGTGGTCAATTATAACTTCTTGAACGTATTTGAGGGTTTAGGTTAGAATTCATTTGTATCTAGTTCACGTCCCTTCATTCCATCCCACATGTATAGAAATATTGATATTATGCTAGTGTGTAAAGCCTATATTTTTTGTGGAAATTAATACCTATATTGTGTGTCGAATTTGCTTTGGTATAATGTGCATATATTATATATGGTATTGTGTTGTATTTGTAACATTTACTTTTTTTTGAAAAAATTGAAAATTTTCAAAAATAAATGGTTTTGATGGCGTTTGAGGTTATCATTACATGTGCATTGTTTATATATTTTTGCATGATAACTTATCCTCTACGTGATACTTCATATTTCATGGTTATATTTCTACTTATTTGTCGATTTCAGATAAAAACAAAGGGGGAGAGCAAATTGAAAGTGAGATTTGATGAATGTGATTTATGTGAGAGAATTTATTTATGAGTTTTAATTTATTTCAAACTCGATCCGTCACAAGGTATATTTCTTTATCTCATGTGTGCAAGTACTTAAAACAAAAATCAAGACACACAGGATGAAGACAAAGTTTGCAAAAGGGAAGAACAAGTGGACATGGTCGAAGACAATGTCTTATGTCGTTCCATTTCTAGGGTTTGGGAAGGGTAGTAGGATTTTTATTATAGGAGATTTTTATTTTAATTTGATGTTCGGTTATGTTTGTTCAGAATAGCTAAAGGGAGAGATTTGTAAGAACAATCTTTCTAATATTGTTCATAATATAGGCCCTTTTATAGTTTAGGCTAGTTTGGTGTATCCCGTTACAAATCGTCACGCCCCATCACAACGAACCAAACTAGAGCTTCTCCAAGTTTAAAGACTTCCATACATGCCATAAAGGTATAAAGCAATTTAGACTTTAAATTAATTCATAGATTTTACTTTTCGGAGGTTTATTTTTATCAAAAACAAACATGAGTTTCATTTTTAAAAAAGAAAAAAATATTTATTTTTAACCTCGTTCAAACGAGAATTTGTTTTCGTTAAAAGGATCGTTTGAAGTTTTTATCTAGCATGCATCGATCGAGTGCATATTGTTTTGATTCTTCAGAAGGCATTTGAAAGTTATTTAAACGAGATGGTTATTTAATTTGAAAGAGATCTATTTCCTTAAAAAGAATTGTTATTCTCATTCGAACCAGCCTTAAAATTTGTTTGAACGAGTCACCGCCACGAAAATTATGAATTCCCTGTAACTACATGTTTTATGTTCAGATCTTTTAAGAATTGAGGGCGTACTGTTTTGACTCGTCAGAAGGTCATTTGAAGCTAGTTCAAACAATATCGATGTTTCATTCGAACTAGATCTATTTCGTTAGAACAAACTGCTATTGCCGTTCGAACGAGTCGCTAGCTCGAAAATTATGAATGCACTATAATTACCTATTTTATGTTCAAATTTTTAAAACATTTTCTCGATCATTTTCTGAATATATTTTCTAAAAGTTCTTCATTATTTAGTGTTCTAAAACACTTTTAATTGACAACATAGATCCTGAAAATTGTTCTTGTGAATTCGTTTAAACCCTAGAAAGTTTTAGTATCTTGTATACACCTTTGTGGAGAAGGCATCTTCACGACTGATAATTGTGATTCTCAAGGGAAATCATTGTTGAAGACAAAAGATGTTCGGTAGATACTGAGCGTGGAAGGCCGCGTGTGGACTTCTTTGGACTGATTAGTATTCTTTCGAGATTTGTGAGGGACAGTGCATTTATACTTGTGATGGTTATTAAGTAATCCGCAAGTCAACTGTCTATAATTTGTATAAAGTGTTGAATAAAGTTTTTACCCTAAAGGTTTTTTCCCCTGAAACTTTGCCTTTGATTGAATACTTGGTTTTCTTTATTTGTTTTATCACATAAACGTATGTTTAGGATAAAAAGATAAAATTGTTTAAGATAAAAATTGGAAATATTGATCATCCTTACGGAGCATATTTACTTTTGTATTCAAATGTGCAGATGAATGGTATCTTCACTTGAGGGATGATCGTTCATTTCATTAAGATCTTATGTTTTGTTTTTAAAACTTATTAGTGCATATATCTTATTTGTAACTGTAGTCACCATGTTCACCTCTTCCTTGAGTGGTTGTTGTTTGGGTGAAAAAGAACTGGTGGAAGGGATTGCGCATTGGTTTAGACATAGTAATTTTAGAATTAATTGAATTAAAATTGAAGTAAAACTAAAATTAGATTTGTTAGTATTATTGACCAATTACAATTTTCTGAACAAAATAATTATATTCTAAACACGAGGAACTCGTCGGGTAAAACGTTGACTATTAGTCAAGCTTATAGGATTGCCCATAAGAATATTATATATAGATACAATTTGTCCAAGCCTATAAATCTAAAAAATAGCATGCGTTTCAACTGATGGGGTCCACATGACGACGATTAAAACCAGTCTAGATGCCCAAACAAGGTAAATCCCCTTTAAACAACAATTTGTTGACACAAGAAATATTTTGGTCTCACTATTTAGATCATTGAACACATTAATAACATTACCAATAAGATATTAGCTTATAATTTTGTGTCATGATAGAACTACGTGGAATTTGATGCCATTTCTGAGTATGTAGGCTTCCCGAAGTCAAATTGGAATTCGAGTCAATTTTTATGTATATTATTTCTTTACTCTCTGTTTATGTGTACTCATTGTTTCCATGATGTCGATTGGATGATTTTACTCCACAAGGCAACACACTTCGACATGATAACATGTTAAGACCTTAACTCCTTTCTTATAAATTATTTTCAATATATATTTAAATATTTGTAAGTTTTGCACATGTCTTTATGACCAGATAATATTTTTTTTCTTCAGAAAATTGATATTTATCATGGTACTGAGAAATCTTATTTAAGCTTCGTATGAGTACCCTTGAATTTTTTCGTAAGTGTCTAACCAGTCGAATTAATTTGGTAATTTTACTGGTTAAGACCCTTAAGAAAAAATTCAAGGGTACTCACACAAATATCATTCATGCATTTATCATATTGCACTCATATATTTATCTCCCATTTATTGCTTTGTAGCTCACATTTTGTAATATCCTTTACATTTTATTAATCACATTAATGTTATTTTGTATATTTTATTATTTTTATTCCATTTATATCTTGTTTAGGTTACTTATATCACTAACCATACTCTTTTAATTATCATATACATATTCACATGTATTTTCATAAATAAAAAAACCTTAAAAGGGGGTTGATACCATAATTCCCAAGTTAGTGTGTTCTAATAATTTTCTACACTTTCACCACATTTCATACCCTTTTCATAAATCAAAAGAGACATCCTAGATCATAATTATAGGTTAAATCCTAACCTTGTTCACCTTATGACTTTGATGCCAATTTTTGCTATGTAGGTATCCCAAAGTTGTTTGGAATTCATGTCCTCTCCCACCATTTGGAGCAGTTTGAAATATTTACATCTCTAATTGGGTGGAAACCTATATCAATTACAACAAGATAGCATTTTCTTAGGGTAAGGAACACTTTCAAGATTTTAATGTTATTATTGTTGGACTTATGATGCCTTCACGAGCTTCTGATATATAGTTAGTCTATTGTGAAGAGTGCAAGTGGACTGCAACGGCATGGGTAGAGTGTCCCTGAGGTTTGATTACTATAGTAGCATGGTGGAGTGTTTTTTAAATGGTTACATGTGGTGTCACGTAGATGTTATGGTCATTGAATGCTGATTAAAGCCTTCAATGCAAGTGTAAGATGGTAGCGACGATAGGTGGAACAACGCTCGTACTTTTTATCTACCCTCTAAGAAAGCAGTTAGTGCTCTGGAATGCGTGTGAGGTGCCCTGAGGTGGTAACAGTCACCTTAGACCAACACAAATTTGCTTCATTCATAAATGATGGGAATAGACCTTTATCTAAGTTATTAGAATGTGGGCATAGCTAAGCCTTTATAGGTCAGAGGTCGATTGAACATGCCTAAACCATAAGAATGGTTTGGGTAGGAATTTTTAACATTCCCATAAGTTGTAGCAATGCTAAGATATCCCAAATAAGTTGCATATGCTACCTATATATATGGAACTGATGTGGCAAAGACCTTATGCCCTGTATACCGATAAGGATGAGCTTTTTTTCCATTGTCTGAGCACACTTTGGTATGATCGATAGTCCTGAGAATGTAGTAATAACCCCTAGTTTGTTTTGGAAACACCAATGGTGGTATATATGTTCACTAGGGACTTTAGTCTATTTGGAGGAAGGCCATGGGATCTCATTTTCAATATGTTGGAGGGCAAGAGTCTGGAAATATTTGAATTCCTCTAGTGGTTAGATGTTTTATCGTCAGTAGCCATTATTCCTTCCTCCAAGAATTGGAATGGATAATAATTATCTCTTTAAATGAAAAGGGTATTATGGTAACCAACCAATGGAATTCGAATCATCATGAGACTTCATTTGGAAGAGGCGTGCATTAAGTGTTGAGGGTAAAGGGGTGTCTAGTGTTAGGTTTAGGAGGCTATAAATGAATCCATTGGTTGCTGTAAATCCTCCCCCTTCTTTCTCAATCCCTACAGCCTTTTATTCTTTAGCTTTTTTTGCAATTCAAATTTTCCTTCTCCATTGTCAGAATCATGTCATCAAGAGATATTTATCCTTATAAATTATTGAACCCCACTCCTCTTTCTACTGTGGTACCTTTCCTACCTTTGCCTTCAACCCTCGAATAAGGGTCTGGGTCTTTCTCTAAGCTCCCCACTGGAACTGAGCTGATGAGGTATCTGTGACCCAATGATCCTAGTTTTTCTAGCGAGGCTCTTTATCCTTTAAGATACTGAAAGGGACTTGGATTCCATATGTTAACCGTATTAAATCCATAGCAATATTCTTCTGAGGGATGATAGGCCTGATGAGAGATATTATTCTCCCATCTCCAATAAGTGTGCATCAACGAGTGATTTTTAACAAATGTAGGTCAATTTCCACTACTTCATTCAGTGTTGTAGATTCTGAGATTCATAGGGGTGTCCCTTGCTCAAATAGTGGCCACTATTATGGCATTCTTCAAGGCTAGTGAAGGAAAGTTTGATGTTTCTCCTAGTTGGCTCTTTAACCTATACCGCGTACAAGGTCAAAGCAAGGCCAATGAAAAAGTCTTGAAGTACTTTTCTACCAATACCCCTTCAGTATTTTCTAGGGAGAAGCAAAATAATCCCAAGAACTATAAGGATAGTCTTTTCTTCTTTGGAGGGGTCTGGTCTAATCCAGACCCTGTTGGGAAGTTTTATTATCCCACCATGTGGTGCACTTGTCCATCGCTGGGTAAGTTTTCCATGATCTTTACCTTTTTCTCTTTTGTCTTGAGGTTTTACTAACTTTCATTTGAATTCTTTTTACTATCATAATTGGTCTCTTCTATACATAAGGAGATAAATAGGCTAAAAGAGGCATTGAAGTTGGTTTCCACTCCCTTAAAGATATTGGTCACTCCCCAAATTGGGGGTATGTCAAAGGCCCCAAAATTTTTTGTTGGGGAGGAGTAAGAGGCTAATGCATTCGTTTTGATTTGTAAAAAGAAGAAGGCCACATCCATTATTTCTCCTGAGGGCCTTCTTGTTGTGTCTACGGTTTTTGAGGCCAACGAATGTGAGGAAAAGAGGATGAAGTAGAATTTCGTTCTCCCTCCTAGCATTAATGATGTCTTAACTCCCATTTAGATCTTAGTTATTATTGGCTTATATTTTTTCTCCATGTAAGATTATTGTTATCATTTTCCATATTTTATACATAGCTAACTCTTTGTGTTATATGAATAGTAGATGATCGTGAACAACAGAGGTTAGATATTAGCCTAGTAAAACATACAATGGCTCCCCCAGTAATGGTAAAAGGAAAGAGGTCAAAGGCTTATAAGCCCATAAAGTTCAACGTGCTTGTGGATATACCCATTCTAGGAGTTAAGATAAGGATATAGCATGATGAGAACACTAATTAAATTGTTCACGTTAAGGATCCATTAGTCGAAACCATCACGAAAATCCTACCTTTGATGCAAACATCTTCAAAGGTATGTGGAGTTTTTGGGATAACCCAAAATGGAACTTATATTTTGGTGATTTGTATCTCATGATATCATTGTGTGGTGCTCCCCTATCTAAGGGGAAGGAAGTGGTGGGGATCCTTATCAAGTTATATAAGGGTTCTCTTATGAAGGAGAATATGACGTTAGAGGTCTCTTCCAAATCTTTTGAAAGGACTGGGACCTCAGATCAAGTTAAGGATTCTATAGATAAGAGTGATGGGGTCACGATGAGGTTCTCGATCGAGGAGGAGCACTCTCAGCCTAAGTTATCTGATGAGATGAATACCTACGCCTGGGTTATTAAAGCTTTGGCCATACTGACTAGGACTAATTGTTCCTATATCAACATACTGAGGGGTAGGGACACTCATGCCAATTCTGAGGAGCTCTTTCACATTCTTAGAATGGTATATTCATATTTTTTTATTTGTTATGACCATTGTATTTATAATACTGTCTTATCTTATGTTTTTCCTTTATATTTTAGTCTCAACACCTCACCGAGGCCCTTATGGGTGATGCCATAGAGGGTCAAAGGTCTTGGAAGAAATCTATGTTGATTTCTAGGTAGTGGGACCAATCTAAGTTAAAGCCTCATGTGCCGATTTTCATTCAATGGATTGTTATTTCTCTTTTTTAGGATGAGAGGGAAAGTTTGAAGGCTAATATTACTTTCCCTAACAAAACTCGTCTCCTACATTAAGCAGCTCTTAATGAGAGAAAACCTATCTTTGTTGTGACCCGAGGCTACCTGTCTGGGGTCCATAAGTCCTATGTCGAGAGCTTTACTTTATATAAGAAGGATGATAAAACTCTTCAAGGTGAGGTGTTAAATCTTAGAATTGAAAAGGAGAAACTTCATCACAAGTTAGAGGATGTGGATCTTCTGAAGAAGAAAATTTTGACTTCGATAAGGAGAGGGACCATCAATTAGCCCAAAATCTAAAGTTGCGGGAGGAATTATCTGGCCTTTAAGTTAAACACTCTTAGCTTCTTCAGAAGATGGATTCCATAGTGAAACACAAGATTGCATCTAATCTAGGATACAATTCGGATAAGAAATTCATCTTCCAAAAGTACTCCTCATGATATGAAGCTTGTAAGCCAAGGTATAGTCTCTCTTTTCTGATGTTGATGTTTTCGGGCTACTTATTAAAGATTTGGTGTCATAGGGAGACGTATTTGAGAGTTTGGGTATTAGTGATGTTAAAGTTTATGAGGCTCAAAGCTTTATAACCAGGGCAGAAGCTTCAATACCTTCATTTGTTAAGGACCTACTCATTCAAGCCCCCTACAAAGGACAAAGAAGTTGTTGGCAACTTTAAGTCTTATATGTCCTTAAAAATTATATCTTCTTTTGGCCAAGTGGACCTGTAATTGAAGTCTAAATCAAATATAAGTGATAATGGTTTTTAAATTCATTCTCACCTATTGTTTTCATCTTGTTTGTTTCGTTAAGAATAATTTCTTTCTTTCATGTTTGAGGTGTATGAGGGATATCCCAGCCCCTAAAGTTTTCTTCGTAAAATAAAGGTAAAAACGTTGGCACTATGGATGAACCACTTATAAAGTTCCTAAAACCATAAACCTGTAATACCCCGTACTTTTGGCTATATTTATTTTTGGGATTAATTAATTAAATGCGTATTAATTGGAAATTAATCCGGGTTATAAATACTAACGAGATGCGAGTTGGTGTTTGATTATGTGCATACATGTTTTGATATATGTATTTGGTATTATAAAATTTGTCGTGAGATTGATATATGGCATTTTAGAAATTTTGTTGAGACGCGTGTGACCGCCGCGTCATGGTATATTATTTTAATTATAAAAGTGATTTTTATTTCTATTATCCATATGGTCATTTTGAGTGCGCCAACGCATCCGGAAGGGTCGAGATAGTCAGAAAACACTAGCCGGGGGTGTAGTTTGGGTCTCGGGGTATTTTTAGGCCATACCGGCAACTTAAAGGGTATTTTGGTAATTTTACATTTTGAGGAATTAAAAGTGACAAAAATTGGGAGTTTTAATCTGATGTGGATTTAACCCACTAAGCCCATTAACCAAACCATATTAACCTAGAAGGCTACGTAGGTTATTAGAAGAGTTTTCTAAGTTTCCCAAATCAAACCCTAGCCACCTTAAGCCACCATTGGAGAAGAAGCTTGGAGAGAGGGAATTCTGCAGAAAAACTCTATCAAACCATCATCCAAACTCAGAGACAACCAAGGCAAGTGACTTAATTCCATTTAATTTCAGAGAATGTTCTTTCCATGTTAGATAATTCATATTTTATGTTTGTTCTTGGTGAAATATGAAAACCCATGTAGTTTGGAACTTAGAACTTGAAAATCTTGAGGAGAATTGCATGTAGAATGATAGGTAGATGATTATTCTCATGATATTTGTGATTGGAAGAAATTAAAACGGATTTATATTGGGTTAATTCATGATTACTAATTTTAGGGTTCATATTCTTGAGAAATTGGGGGAAAGTGTAGAGATTTGTGATTTAATGATGTTTAGGACGAATCAATTCCTTAAAACATGTTAGGATGTGACTATATATGTTTAGGATTGATTAGAGACCTTAAAACATAGTTGGGACGAAGTTTAGAGGAGATTTGAGGAGTAGAAATTTGGTGAAAAACGATTTTGGAATTTCTGGGCTCGCAGCTGGTAGCTCGTTAGAAACCAACCCAGGTCGTTCGAACGAGCTTCTAACGAGTTGACCAGTCGCTTCTAACGAGGGGCAGTTTCGTTCGATAATCTCGTTCGAACCAGATATCGTTAGAAGGTACAGTTCATTCGAACGAACTGGATCTCGTTCGAACAGTCTCGTTCGAACGAGACTTCTAACGAGCTGACAGTTGAATCTCGTTCGAACAGTCTCGTTCGAACGAGACTTCTAACGAGTTGGCAGTCTGGGCCTTTTTAGACTGTTTTGATTTTTGGAGTCCCGTAAACTCGTCCGAGGAGATAGATAACATTTCCAATGATGATGTAATGATAGATTTGGGACATTTGGGTATTTTTGAGAAGGAAATTATATACAAGTGAGTTAAATTAAATGAACCGTTTGGGTTGAGACGTGAGTGTCTACTACGACGTGGGAAAATTAGGGCGCGTTTGAGTGTAAACCGGAATCGTATAAAGTGTGTAAATTATAGATTGGTACGAGAATGAGAATAGTACTACAATTAAACTACGAGATTACTAAGACGTGTGTTTACTTAGTATTGGTATATGAATTGTGTGTATGACATACCTACCATACTTGCTATCACGGGAGGTTTACGTTCGCTTAGGGCCCTCTAATCCTTGTGTTGCCCGGATTTAGACTGGTTACCTTGATGAACATAGGTCATAGAAAGACTTATTGGGATATTAATAAGTCCGCTGATCGTGGGAGCGTAGGTATGTGCGTGACCTATGTGATGTGACTGTGTTCGCCTCCATTATTTGTGATGTTGTTATCTGTGAACTATTCCTGAGAGATTCGGAATATGTAATCCTTATGTACGTGATGTACCGGGATGGATAGCAGAGTATGTGTGCACCACAGCTTAGTTCTCGGGGTGCTTGTATTGTATATTTATGTTGTGATTAATATACACTTAATTAATGGGAATCTTCATGTTAATGTTGTGAATATAATTACTGTATTGTTTCGAGAAACATAACGGGTTAGATGATAGTGAAATATATTGCATATTGAGCATCTGAGTTTACGTTAAATCCATATTTAATTACGAGCGTTATAATGTTAATAGAACCGAGTAATAAGGGTAGGACCTATGGGAGTCTAGCTAGGTAGAATAGCACTTAGCTAGTGGTTTGTATCGTTATAGATGGGTACTTACGTTAGGAGTGCACAGTTAGATGAGAGGTAAGAATATCATGTGAGTGCACGTCCTAACATGTACTTTGCATTTAATGTTTTAAATGTTTTTAAAGCACTTGCAGGTTTTTAAAATATCTCCACATTCGGGCTCTGACCCGTTTGCTTTTCAAATCTATTTTTCTTTGTAAAACCATTTTAGGTGCCCATCCACAAGGACACCATGCATAGGATACTCATTCAGGTGACGAGTTGTAGCTGTTTGTGGAAGCTACGGGTATTTGCTTGTAGACGCCTCTATCACTTGGATTCCAGATTCATTATCTATCAGTTGTAGGGCATGTTGCCCATTTCTATTAGAGTTACATTTCCATTTCAGTTTCAGACTTTGGCATGTACTGTTTTAGTTTTCTGTTACTTATTTCAGTTATGGGATTGTAGTGAGGAGTTTTTCCTCCAGACTTTATTTACGTTATGTGATGTTCATTCTATTTACTTCATTATGGTGAATGGTGTTATTATTCTTTATTACACTCGTTGCATGTTAATCAGACTTTAATTAAAATTTGGCACTTACTTTTTAAATACTAGGTAGTTAGTAATCATTAAAATGTTTTCGACAGTGATGCTATTAACTGGACCAACTTGGCATTTTGAATTAATTTAATAAAGGAGTAGCTACCCGGTATTTAATTAGTCGGGGTGTCACAGGTGGTATTAGAGCATCAGGTTCTAGTGTCCTTTAGGATCTGACGGCTTATTATGTTTCCGCTAAGCTTATTTGATATAGAGCCCTACATTTTAGGACTGTTGTAATCTTTTTGTGTATGCTTCGTTCTTCAGCTATCTTAAGTTTATAAACAGCGAACTTATAAACTTTGTTCTTATTTCAGATGCCTCCACGACGTGCACGACAAGTTCCCAGGGATGCAACGCCCGAACTCCAGCCCGCTCCAGTTCAGGGCATGATGAACGCCGCTGAGGTTGCAGCTATAGTAGCCCAAGCGGTAAATGCCGCCATTGCCGTTGTTCAGCAGGCACCATCTCAGGCGCAGGTTGCCGCGCCAGTACAGGCTAATGCATTCCCATCTGCTTGGGACCGTGTACGTGACGCTTTTCAGAAAGCGCATCCGCCAAAGTTTGCAGGTAGCTCAGATGTGGTAGTCTCGAGCCAATGGAGGAAGGATATGCAGAGGCACTTAAGGATGTATGAGTGCACGGATGTCCGGAAGCAGGTACTAGCTACTTTCAAGCTAGTTGGATCTGCGCTACAGTTGTGGGAGTCTATTACCACCATGGAGGAGAGGGATACTCTCACGATTCAGGAGTTCTGGGTGCGGTTTGACCGCAAGTACTTTCCGTCAGCTGTTCATACGGAAATGAGGAGGAGATTGATGAGTTTGAGGGCAAGACTGTGGCCGAGTATGAGGCCGAGTTCACAAATCAGTTGAATATCGTTCCAGATGAGATACCAACAGAGAAGAAGAAGATTGAGAAGTTCACGGACGGGTTGACATGGAGGATCCGTCAGCATCTGCTAGGGAACCTATCGTTGGCCACCTATTCTGATGTGGTTAACGCTGCATTGTTACACTGCAGGACCACCGTTTTCATATGGCCGAGGGTAAGAGGTCGGGGGAGTCTAGCCATCAGGGCAGGACTGGAGGACATGGTGCCAGCGGGGCACAATCTGGTCAGGGGCAGAGACAGAATGAGCAGGGCTCCCAGCAGGGTGATAATAAGAGGTTCCGATCAGGGAACTACAGACAGGGACAGGGAGGTTTTCGTCAGGGCCATCAGGGTCCAAACGGCCATCAGGGGCAGAATGGGCAGCAGTTTCACCAGGGCCAGCAGGGCCAAGGGAGGAACGGTAACGGCCACCAGGGCCGGGGACAGCAGGGACAGAGAGGAGGGGACTTCCCAGGGAAGTGATTTGTTTGTGGCAAGACTGGCCATAAGCGATAGGATTGTCCTGATAGGGGCAGGGCCCCACAGCGGCAGCAGCAGGGTGCTCGACAGGAGCCGCAGAGGCCTATGTTTCCCGCCGCTCTCCCCGCACCGCCACAGATGGCAGCATTGCCACCCATTCCAGCAGTCCCAGCTCAGCAGGGGCAGCTACAGTATGGACGTGTCTATAACGTCCACCAGGCTGCAGCTCTACAGGCACCGCCCGCGATTGAGGGTACGTTTCCTATCCATGGCACTATGGGTCGGGTATTATTTGATACGGGTGCTACACATTGTTTTATAGCTACACACTTTGCGAAAGCTTTAGGATTGTTAGCTACGGAAGAGAGCACAGTGACGTGTGTCGACTCACCATTGGGGAGTGGGTCACTTATTTTCTTTATATGCCGGGGAGTGGGGGTAGAGATTGGTGGTTTGGTATTACATGCAGACATGTTAGTGTTAGACATGCATGTTCATGATGTGATTATCGGTATGGATTGGCTCGTAGCTTATAGGGCCATGATTGATTGCTTCAGCGGGAGCATTGTTTTTGCCATTCCGGGGCAAGAGATGTTTATAGTGGCGATGCCTCGCCCAGAGGGAGGATCAACCGCTCATCTGTATTACATTGAGGAGGATACCTCTAAGGAGGTAATGATTCCTTTAGATTCTATCCCAGTAGTCAGGAAGTATTCGGATGTGTTTCAGGAGATACCAGGCTTACCCCCCAGTCGAGAGATAGACTTTGTTATAGATTTGCTACCGGGTACGAAACCTATAGCACGCGCACCGTACCGTATGGCTCCAGCTGAGATGAGGGAGTTACGGGATCAGATAGAGAAGCTGTTAGGTCAGGGATTTATTTGCAGGAGTACCTCACCTTGGGGCGCTCCAGTTTTGTTTGTGAAGAAGAGGGATGGTTCACTGAGATTGTGTGTGGACTACCGAGAGTTGAATAAGGTCACGATACGGAATAAGTATCCGTTGCCTCGAATCGATGACTTATTCGACCAGTTGAGAGGAGCTTCTTTCTTCTTGAAGATTGACTTGAGATCGGGATACCATCAGTTGCGTATCAGGGAGGAGGATGTCTCGAAGACTGCGTTCTTGTCGAGATATGGTTCTTACGAGTTTCGGGTTATGCCTTTCGGCTTGACCAACGCTCCAGCGGTGTTTATGGACATGATGAACAGAGTGTTCAGGGATTTCCTAGACCAGTTTGTCATTGTCTTCATTGATGATATTCTGGTTTACTCCCAGACAGAGGAGGAGCACGCCGAGCATTTGAGGTAGGTTTTGCAGACACTTCGTCAGAACGAGTTGTATGCAAAATATGAGAAGTGCAGGTTTTGGCTGAAGGAAGTCCAGTTTTTGGGACACATTATTTCCGACCAGGGAATATCTATTGATCCGGGGAAGGTATCAGCGGTGAGGGAGTGGGGACAGCCCATGACACCGACTGAGATTCGTAGTTTCTTGGATCTAGCAGGATACTACAGGAGGTTTATTCGGGGTTTCTTAGAGATAGCAGGTCCTTTGACACATCTGACTCGTAAGGGTGTGCCATACATCTGGAGTGATGCCTGTCAGTTGGCATTCGATGAATTGAAGGACAAATTGACCTCAGCACCTGTGTTAGCATTGCCGAGACCGGGAGTTGAGTATTTGGTTTACACCGATGCGTCTTTACAAGGACTGGGAGGTGTATTGCAGCAGGAGAGACATGCCATAGCTTATGCTTCCCGTAAGCTTAAGCCTCACGAGAAGAATTACCCCACGCACGATTTGGAGTTGGCAGCAGTGGTATTTGCCCTACGGATTTGGAGGCACTATCTTTTGGGGGAGAAGTTCCAACTGTTCACGGACCACAATTCCCTACAGTACCTATTCACGCAGAAGGAATTGAATATGCGGCAGCGTAGGTGGCTTGAGTTTGTGAAGGACTACCAGTTCGACATCCAGTACCACCCGGGAAAGGCTAACGTGGTAGCAGACGCGTTGAGCCGTAGGCCAGCAGATGAAGTGGCAGAGGTGTGGAAGGCTAAGTGGAAGGAATTGGGACACCAGGATGCAGTGGCCCGATCTTTCATGTCTGTGATGACCGTTACACCGCAGATTGTCACGCAGGTAGTACGGGCACAGGCCAATGACTCGTTCTGTCAGGAGCAGATAGTTAGATTACTAGCAGAGGGAGCCGAGTCCTATACTGTTAGCTCAGACGGGGGATTATGCTTCAATGGGAGATTGGTAGTTCCGGAAGGGGATGAATTACGACACGATGTGATGGCAGAGTCGCACGGCTCACGGTTCGCGGTACATCCCGGAGGGGACAAAATGTACCAAGACATGAGACGCCAGTATTGGTGGAGCGGTATGAAGAGAGATATCGCTGAGTTTTTTTCGAAATGCGCCACTTGTCAGCTTCTAAAAGTGGATCATCAGAGACCGGCAGGATTGCTACAGCCATTGGAGGTCCCTGTGTGGATGTGGGAGAGCATATCCATGGACTTTATCACGGGGTTGCCTACGTCGCAGAGGGGTCACGACTCCGTTTGGGTAATTGTGGACAGGTTGTCCAAGGTCGCTCACTTTTTACCCGTGAGGACTGACTACACTGCGGGACAGTATGCCCAGCTCTTCATTTCAGAGATTGTGAGACTTCACGGTGTGCCCCTAAATATCGTGTCTGACAGAGACAAGATATTTGTTTCGCAGTTTTGGGAGAGTTTCCAGGAGGCCATGGGCACGGAATTGCGGTTGAGTACGGCTTATCATCCGCAGACTGATGGGCAGACCGAGCTCACAAATCAGATGTTGGAGGACATGCTACGCATGTGCATTATTGACTTTGGGGGTGGATGGGAGCAGTACCTTCCACTGGTGGAGTTTGCTTACAACAACTCCAATCAGTTCACGATTGGCATGGCTCCGTTTGAGGCATTGTACGGTAGGCCTTGTCGTTCCCCAGCATGTTGGTTAGAGGTGGGGGACAACAAACTGCTTGGGCCGGAAGTGATTCAGGGTACTTCGGTAAGGATTGAGTTGATTCGGAGTCGCATTCGGGTAGCTCAAGACAGGCAGAAGAGTTATGCTGATTGCGAAGAGATTTTTCAGAGAGTTCCAAGTAGGGGACCAGGTTTTGCTCAGGGTATCTCCTATAAAGGGGATTATGCGTTTCGGGAAGAAGGGAAAGCTGGCACCGAGGTATGTGGGGCCGTTTCCTATTATTGAGCGAATCGGACCGGTTACGTATAGACTCGGGTTACCGGAGCATTTACATCGGATTCACAATGTGTTTCATATTTCCTCGCTGAGGAAATACCTTAGAGATAATTTGGCTCATTCTCACATTGCTGTGGAGGACATCGATCTCCAGCCGGATAGCTCCTACGAGGAGGGGCCGATTGCTATTTTGGACCGAAGTGAGAGGAAACTACGGTCAAAGATAGTTCCGTTAGTGCGTGTTCAGTGGCGACATCACAATGTCGAGGAGTCCACATGGGAGCGCGAGGATGAGATGCGCGAACGTTATCCAGAGTTGTTTTTAGCAGGTACTTTCTAGTTTCGAATTTTGGGACGAAATTCAGTTATTAGGGGGGAAGTATGTAATACCCCGTACTTTTGGCTATATTTATTTTTGGGATTAATTAATTAAATGCGTATTAATTGGAAATTAATCCGGGTTATAAATACTAACGAGATGAGAGTTGGTATTTGATTATGTGCATACATGTTTTGATATATGTATTTGGTATTATAAAATTTGTCGTGAGATTGATATACGGCATTTTAGAAATTTTGTTGAGACGCGTGTGACCGCCGCGTCATGGTATATTATTTTAATTATAAAAGTGATTTTTATTTCTATTATCCGTATGGTCATTTTGAGTGCGCCAACGCGTCCGGAAGGGTCGAGATAGTCAGAAAACACTAGCCGGGGGTGTAGTTTGGGTCTCGGGGTATTTTAGGCCATACCGACAACTTAAAGGGTATTTTGGTAATTTTACATTTTGAGGAATTAAAAGTGACGAAAATTGGGAGTTTTAATCTGATGTGGATTTAACCCACTAAGCCCATTAACCAAACCATATTAACCTAGAAGGCTACGTAGGTTATTAGAAGAGTTTTCTAAGTTTCCCAAATCAAACCCTAGCCACCTTAAGCCACCATTGGAGAAGAAGCTTGGAGAGAGGGAATTCTGCAGAAAAACTCTATCAAACCATCATCCAAACTCAGAGACAACCAAGGCAAGTGACTTAATTCCATTTAATTTCAGAGAATGTTCTTTCCATGTTAGATAATTCATATTTTATGTTTGTTCTTGGTGAAATATGAAAACCCATGTAGTTTGGAACTTAGAACTTGAAAATCTTGAGGAGAATTGCATGTAGAATGATAGGTAGATGATTATTCTCATGATATTTGTGATTGGAAGAAATTAAAACGGATTTATATTGGGTTAATTCATGATTACTAATTTTAGGGTTCATATTCTTGAGAAATTGGGGGAAAGTGTAGAGATTTGTGATTTAATGATGTTTAGGACGAATTAATTCCTTAAAACATGTTAGGATGTGACTATATATGTTTAGGATTGATTGGAGACCTTAAAGCATAGTTGGGACGATGTTTAGAGGAGATTTGAGGAGTAGAAATTTGGTGAAAAACGATTTTGGAATTTCTGGGCTCGCAGCTGGTAGCTCGTTAGAAACCAACCCAGGTCGTTCGAACGAGCTCGTTCGAACGAGCTTCTAACGAGTTGACCAGTCGCTTCTAACGAAGGGCAGTTTCGTTCGATAATCTCGTTCGAACGAGATATCGTTAGAAGGTACAGTTCATTCGAACGAACTGGATCTCGTTCGAACAGTCTCGTTCGAACGAGACTTCTAACGAGTTGGCAGTCTGGGCCTTTTTAGACTGTTTTGATTTTTGGAGTCCCGTAAACTCGTCCGAGGAGATAGATAACATTTCCAATGATGATGTACTGATAGATTTGGGACATTTGGGTATTTTTGAGAAGGAAATTATATACAAGTGAGTTAAATTAAATGAACCGTTTGGGTTGAGACGTGAGTGTCTACTACGACGTGGGAAAATTAGGGCGCGTTTGAGTGTAAACCGGAATCGTATAAAGTGTGTAAATTATAGATTGGTACGAGAATGAGAATAGTACTACAATTAAACTACGAGATTACTAAGACGTGTGTTTACTTAGTATTGGTATATGAATTGTGTGTATGACATACCTACCATACTTGCTATCACGGGAGGTTTACGTTCGCTTAGGGCCCTCTAATCCTTGTGTTGCCCGGATTTAGACTGGTTACCTTGATGAACATAGGTCATAGAAAGACTTATTGGGATATTAATAAGTCCGCTGATCGTGGGAGCGTAGGTATGTGCGTGACCTATGTGATGTGACTGTGTTCGCCTCCATTATTTGTGATGTTGTTATCTGTGAACTATTCCTGAGAGATTCGGAATATGTAATCCTTATGTACGTGATGTACCGGGATGGATAGCAGAGTATGTGTGCACCACAGCTTAGTTCTCGGGGTGCTTGTATTGTATATTTATGTTGTGATTAATATACACTTAATTAATGGGAATCTTCATGTTAATGTTGTGAATATAATTACTGTATTGTTTCGAGAAACATAACGGGTTAGATGATAGTGAAATATATTGCATATTGAGCATCTGAGTTTACGTTAAATCCATATTTAATTACGAGCGTTATAATGTTAATAGAACCGAGTAATAAGGGTAGGACCTATGGTAGTCTAGCTAGGTAGAATAGCACTTAGCTAGTGGTTTGTATCGTTATAGATGGGTACTTACGTTAGGAGTGCACAGTTAGACGAGAGGTGAGAATATCATGTGAGTGCACGTCCTAACATGTACTTTTCATTTAATGGTATAAATGTTTTTAAAGCACTTGCAGGTTTTTAAAATATCTCCACATTCGGGCTCTGACCCGTTTGCTTTTCAAATCTATTTTTCTTTGTAAAACCATTTTAGGTGCCCAGCCACAAGGACAGCATGCATAGGATACTCATTCAGGTGACGAGCTGTAGCTGTTTGTGGAAGCTACAGGGATTTGCTTGTAGACGCCTCTATCACTTGGATTCCAGATTCATTATCTATCAGTTGTAGGGCATGTTGCCCATTTCTATTAGAGTTACATTTCCATTTCAGTTTCAGACTTTGGCATGTACTGTTTTAGTTTTCTGTTACTTATTTCAGTTATGGGATTGTAGTGAGGAGTTTTTCCTCCAGACTTTATTTACGTTATGTGATGTTCATTCTATTTACTTCATTATGGTGAATGCTGTTATTATTCTTTATTACACTCGTTGCATGTTAATCAGACTTTAATTAAAATTTGGCACTTACTTTTTAAATACTAGGTGGTTAGTAATCATTAATATGTTTTCGACAGTGATGCTATTAACTGGACCAACTTGGCATTTTGAATTAATTTAATAAAGGAGTAGCTACCCTGTATTTAATTAGTCGGGGTGTCACAAAACCATACAAGGAATCAAGGATAAAAGCCCTATATCACTAAAATTTGGTTCTGCTAAGGAGCCTAAGACCTCAAAACTTAAATTAACTATGTATGAAAAAGCCTTAGATAACACAAAATTTTCTCTGCTAAGGGTAATAAGATCTCATAGCTCGTCAGGAACTAAGGATGAGAGACTTAAATCAGTTGAAGTATATGGGATCTTTATTTTAAAATATATAGTCTAAGGATTTTTTTTATATATATAAATGCTCCCCCCCCCCCCCCCCCCCCCCCCCCCACACACACACACACACACACAAAAAAAAAAAAAAATTATGAGACTTGGGATTTTTAACTTGATATTTTTAGCTTTTAATTTAAGGACTTTTTAAACTTTAATGCTTGCCCAACAAAAAATCTTTTGAAGTGAAGGTTAAAAATTGTGATTTTCTTCCAAATTTTGGTCTTTAAAAAAGGTCCAGATGCAATGTCCTTTGGAATGGTCATCTTGGGTCCTGAGACCTTAATCACTTTTTATGGAATTAAGGATGAATGCCTTGAAATTCCTGAAGGTTGGTATGTCTTGGGTGTTTATACTTTATACCATTTGTTGGAGTAAAGAATTAGTGTCTTTTTAATCCTTTTTGTGGGTCATATGACCTTAGAGTTTGATGGTGAACCAAGGATGAATGATTTAAAGTTCTTCTAATCTGCAAGTAAAGGTTCTTGGACCATACACTTGTTTAAAGTTGTAACTCTTTAATATACAACATAGAGAAAGAGATGATATAAAAATGGTTCCTTTCATTTCCCATCAACAAAAAGTGCATCAATGGAATATAGTTACATTAGTCACTTTAACTTTTCCATTTTCGGGGGTGATGGGGTGTAGAGTAGTGGTTGTTAATCTTATAATCTGATAAAAACTCTAGGAATATGGGTTGTCATTCTACTTATTGTTGTTTGAGATGATGGCCTTTGATTGGCCAAACATATAAATGATGTTTTTCCATAGAAAACTATGAGAGTGGCCAAGGCTTCAGCCTTATCCCACTTCATGAAATAAACCATCGCAATAATGCCCAAATTGTTTTGATCTTTGTTGAGAGGCGGATACCCTACCAAAGCCACTCCTCATTGAGAATAAAACTATGGACTTAGAATAGGGACCATTTTCAATATTGGTTTCTTTGGAACGAAAGAAAACATTAGCATTTGCCGCAAAGTTGTATTAGACTTTTTACTTCTTTGCCTAAGGTTGGATAGATGTACCCTTTCTTCAAGACATTGTAGATTAAGGTCTTGGGTTTAGTGTGGGAACCACAAACACCTTTGTGGATGTCATTGGGGACATTTCCAACCTCCTAAGGGCCATGGAATCTTTAAGGTGGTGAACAGAATCCATTTGTTTTAAATAAGAATCCATCTTCCAGGTAGTATCTAGAAGCTAGGGATATCAGCCGCCTAGCCTGGCGTAATGCTTGGCTGATCCATTGTGACCATTAAGATGCTTGAGTCAACCTCATAAGAGGAAGCAACTATATGTCAACTTCAAAGTTCTCTGCTCTAGGGACCCTTATGATTCTGAAATTTTGTATCATGCGGATGAGTTATGTAACACCTCGTAATTTGGGGGTATTATTTTTTATTTAATTAATTCAATAATTAGTAATTCACTTGTGTCGTAAATTAATGAGAATTAATTAATGGGAATATTTTAAAGTCATTATATTTAAATAAGTTAGCGGGTGAGAGTTAATTTTAGAAATTTATTTCGAATGGCGATTTTAAGTGTACGGTTGAGTCCGGTAGGGTCGAATTAGTCCAGAATGAGTGGTTACATGCATATATTGGGTATTGGGGCGTAATTAAACATGTGTAAGCTCCATATAGAGAGTATGGACCCTTTTTATAAGGCCCATTAGTCCAAAAACGTTAATAGGGTTTTTAACCCAAATGTGTAAGGGTTAGGCATCATTAAATCATATTAGAAGAGTAGAGGGGGAAAAGAAAAGGGAGAGCCAAAGAGAAAAGAAATTTAGGGATCTTGAAGAGTCAATTGCAACTCAACAAATTCATTCAAAGCCCTAAATCTTCATTATTGAGGCAAGTGGTTTAAATATTGATTATTAAATTGTATCTATCTTTCCATATTAAAAGTGGTGGAATCCAATTGAATTCTAGGGCTTGTTCTTGAATAAATTGGGGTTTTCTTTTAATGAGGGTTATAAATTTGTAGAGGATTTGATAATGTATGCAATTGATGATTAAATTGGTGAGATTGTTCGGGCTAGAATTGTTATCATGAAAGAAAGAACTTAGGATGAATTTGGAGATGTTTTACTACAGAAACCTGTTCGGAATATAGGTTTAAAATGCGTTAATGTCGGACTGGGTTTTAGCAGAAGAAAAAGAGAGAGGAAATACCATTATCGTTCGAACGACATGGTATTTAGTTCGAATAAGATCCATTGTCATTCGAACGACAGGGATCTTCGTGTGAACCATCTTCGATGTTTGCCATATTTCTGCAATTCCCCTTATTCAGACCTGCTGTGTTGGATAGTTCCTGCCCTAACTAAATTTTGAAATTGAGTATTGAATTAGGGTTAATTTAGGAATACTTACCCTTGAAATTTATTGGACTAAATTACAAGAAATTGGAGATGTAAGTTCATGATTTAGCATATTGTAATCTTGTTGTTTAAGCTATTAAACTTGATTGTATGAAATTGAAGAGTGGATTAGAATAATTGAATTTCGGGCCGAGAGATAGAAAATTCGGGTATACTTTAAAGGGATTACACCAAGATAATGCGAAATAAATGTGTAATTAATTAAAAACGAAGTCTAACCGTGACTTAAATGTTAGGCTTGGATATGGGCATAATACTCCAATAGCCTAGATTTCTATATATATGTCGATGTGTAGTACACACACACACACACACACACACACACACATACAGTTATAATAAAGCTATACCAATATTAATGCTATCATAGGAGGTTGCGCGATGTGGGTGAGTCCCCTGACTAGCGAATTCAGGGTGAGTATACTCCCCCAGGCCATAACGTCTTTGACTTAGGGGTGGGGCCATTATGGTATGGAGCGGACACTTTCGGAGGGAACTATGGACGCCTCCTATGGGTTCGGTGATAGCATTGTATATTCAAAATATGTGTGAATGTTGAGATATGATACGTATATATAGTGCAAAATTATATACGGGAATTTATATATATACATGGTGTGAAATGTATAGATAATATAACTTATGGGAATGTTATATGAATTTAAGTGAGAATTTATGCTCCATGAAAGTTAATGCGAATAATAACTCATCAATAAATGTATTATACTTGCTTGGGGTGTAATATTGGGGTAATTATGATATTATTTGGGACAAGGCTAGTTACAGGTAGAGTGGCTAGGTGTATTATGTATAATTAGTTAGGCGTGCACATTAGTTAAGGGGTGAGGTAAACTAAAGAGAGTGCGCGACACTAATTTAAATATGGAGAGGATTTTCATATTTACTTCTTGCATTTAAATTCACTTGCTAAATATTTTTAAATTATTTGGGTTCTAACCCTTGCTATAAAATATTTTCAAAAACCTTTTAGGTGTCCTCCCACAAGGGCATCAGGCCTGATTCTTTCCTACAAGGTACGTAGCTGCAGCTTATGTGGATTGTTGTTGTTTTTTTGTGTAGACGCATGTTTCATTCTATCGTTAGATAGGGATCTTTTTAGTTGTACTTTTGGGCTTGTACCTCTATATTCAACTTTGGCATGTATCAGTACTCTTTTATACTTGCACTTTGTGGATGGCTTGTAGTCGACGTTCTTCGACAGACTCTTGTATTTACTTTCTGGAATGTTTTATTTTCGTTCTTGTATTGAATTATTTGTTTTTCTAGTATGTTGTTTGGGTTGGATTAATAAAGACAAAATTTGACATCAGCTTAATAAAATACTAGGTGGTTAGTAATTAATGAATTAACGACCGTGATGCTAAGAATAAACCATATGAGATTACTGTTAATTTGATACAGGACTGATCACCTGATATGTTTTTAGGCGGGGTGTCACAGATGCTATAAGAGCATCAGGTTGTAGTGTCCTTAGGATCTATGCGGCTTTTCATGTTTCAACGTAGCGTTCTTTTCATATAGATACCTATTGTTAGGACCGTCGCTTCGATCTTTGCAAGTTTGAGCTATCGTGCTTCTGCTATTTATATCTAGTTTTAAAGATGAACATATATAATTCGATTTTAATTTCAGATAACGATTGAGGATTAATTACAAATTAAGACCATCGAAGAATTTATGAGCGAGCAAGCATAGTAAGTGCGTCGAACGCCACAAGAAACGGTGACAGTCACGAAGAGGGGTGAAATTGTAGCACAAGCAGTGACTACCGCGCTATTATAGTATCAGGATAATCAGCTACAAAGTTCAGGGAGCATGAGAACAAGGGAAAGAAGTCAAGAAGAAAATACAATAGATAATAAGGGAGTGAAATCCCACATCAAGGATAGAGTTCTCTATAGAATCAGGGGAAAAACCAAAAAAAAGATAGATCACTCAGACTGAGCCATCAAGAGAAGAAATGTCCCTTCAAGAAATGTTTCTTTATATATAGAGCAGTGAGCCACCAATGAAAGGATTTACCTCAATGGAATACCGTATTAGAATTGAAGGTACAGGGAGGACAGCAGGACCCTAATCAATAATATTTCACCAAGGGACGCCAGGTCCATTAGGGCCAACAGTCGAGGCAGACTCTCTAGGGTCATCAGGGCCAACCTTAGGGACCGGAGCATCAGGGCCAGCAGGTTCAGGTCAGAGAGATGGACTGAGGCGCTGCTATATTTATGGTCAGTCGGATCACATCAAGAGAGATTGCATGCAGAGAGTTATGGGCCAGAAGCAGGGTTGCCCGTAGGGATAGCAGGTGTAGGTACCTCAGGCAGCACTAGCTCCCTCGATCAAGCAACAGTTAGGACAATTGTAGTATACAACACCCGAGATTTTTCGATTCCCCAGCACCGTCAGTACCGCGACAGTAGAGGGTATGTTCCCCTATCCTTTAACTAGTTAGTAAAATCCTTTTGGTTATGGTACATCACATTCATTGTTAGGAACCATTTTTCTATAGTGGTTGGGTTGCCAAAATGACAGATAGTCTACTCATGAGTGTGGATTCATGATTGGAGGGTTCGAGTTTTGTGGCGGGTCTCTTTGATTTTAAATTTAGAGGGATATGATGTTACTTTAGGGAGAGAGATATCTAGAATGGTTGGTGTCATTGTCGTCAAAGTTGTACAATTACAATTGGTATCTATGCTCTCGAGAGAGGGGAGCTAAGAGAGTTGGAAAATCTATTAAAGTGTAAGTTTGGATTTTTAGTGCTAGTAAAGTTCCAAGGAAATAAATACCCAGTAGGGGATCTAGACTAATGGTGAGTTTTAGTTGGGGACATTAAGGACAGTAACCAGTTATTAGATCAGCGGATAGGGACATTTGGGTCGACAATTAGGATCAAGATTTCTAGGTCCGTAAAAAGGGAAACCCCAACATGGCCGGTGAGGCCAGAGAAAGGGAGATGACACAGAGAGGTATCATATGTGTAAAAGAGTAGAAACACATGGGTGGATTTTGTCCGCATAGAGTCAGGGTACCGGAGTTAGATGCCTAGTAAGAGCATCTGTTGGAGAAGTTTTTTGTTTCGTTAGGACGCGGGTGTTATATCTATTAACCGTTGGGCTAGAAGAATTGTGAGTAACTAAAACTATAATTCTTATTTCGAGATGATTAGGGTATGCTTTATGTGATGTAAGGGGGTCACCCTAATATATTAGTATTAGATTCGTGTGAGAATTGGATTTAGTGGAACTATCGTTAAAGTCACTAGTTTGTGTATTTTTATCATGGAGTAGCGGGGTACTCTCCGGTACCACCTAAGACGAATGCGTGGGGTACACTAAGATGATGTATTTCATAAGGACTAGCTCCTTTAAGAGGTGATAATTTAAGTATGGCTTTATCTTGGGCAGGGATGAGTCCGCAATGGTGGACGATCATAGCAAGGCTATCATGTTTGTTATTTCAATACCAGATGTATATTCTCTTGAGATGTATCACCGGGAAGAGGGTTGAGAAATATCATAGCATTAATATTGTGTGACGTAGGCATCATAGAGAGCAATTGTCATGTTATGTTGGATCCCGGTGCGTGGGATTTTTACTGAGGAAATTCAAGGGACGTAGGGTAGCCATGGAGCGGAGAGATTTAGCTCGTTATTAATTTTTAGCGCTGAGGGCTTAGTGATAGTACGAGTGCAGTAGTATATGAATACTTTAGGGACGCGAGATTCCATGATAGACTTATGAGTATAGGGGTCAGATTTGACATTCTCGGGGTTACGCTTTGGGTTCTGTGGGAATCAAGCACCGACGATGCTGAGGAATTATGCATTGGGAAAAAAGTTCTTTTGGAATTTGCTAGGAAGTGTTATATGCATAAGCTTGGATAAATGTCCAAAAGTTGGAGACATAATTGGTTTTTAGGTCCTCGGATTTAATGATAATTATCGAACATGTGGAGAAAATACGTTGGGTGGAAAGCCACTAAATGATAGGGCTAGTGGAGCAAGAAAGTGTTGCGAAATAAACAATACGAAGCTTTGGTAATACAAGTTGTTAGGTTGGGCATATTGTTGTGTGATTGTGTGAATTAATTTAGTCACTTTTGCCATCGCAGGAACCCTTAGATATGTAACTAAGGGAGTATTTTAAGGATCTCACATCGATAATAAAGGTGGGGGTAATATCGGGGAGAATCGAATTGAAATGAGTAAGTCATTGAAAATATTTGGAGGATATAGACATGCAGATAATGTGGGGGGCCGAAATTGAGACAAATATGGTCACGTAATTGATGATCTGATGTTTATACAATTAGGCTCGAGTTAGAGGGTGTATGCGCACCCTGGGAGGAGGCATAGCCTCTATGGTGAAAATACTTAGTATACTCGGGGAGAAGATGCAAAGGCAATGATTTGGGAATATTACGGAAGAATGAGAATAAGTTATCTCCCAAATTTTGAAATGATTAAACACGGGGGTGTTTAGAAGTGACAGTGAGTGTGTCTCCACCTATGAGTTGCTATCACTAGGTTCGTGAGGGAGACAAATATTAGTGGATGTGTCGGTCGTAATAGCCATAACATTACATATATATATATATAACTACCGTGGAGAGCGAGGTTATTTGGTGTTAACCACGTGAGAGTGGGGGGCTACTCTAAGAAGATGGTTGCATTATATGAGGAATTTCTACTTTCAAGGATTATAGGAGTAGTGTGGATATTTTTCAAAGTTTCAACCGTGTAGCTATAGTTTGGGGGCTATAGGGCATAGCTATAGTAAGGCTGGGTGTTCGCGGTACTAGGGTATGAATTATCGTTGCTAGGTTTCACATGAGATAGGGTCTAGCATATATATACAGTGACGTATGTTAAAATGTGTGGCATGTCAATGTACTAATATTGCTAAATTAGAATCCCAGGGAGTAGGGACATTTCTGATATAATTCAGGATAGTTGGACTTATTGTCGAGCGGGAAGATATGGCTCGGATTTTACTTTCGCGTAATGAAAAAAATGACAGTAAAGGCGCGATAGTAGGTATTGTATTTTTACATAATAGTGGATATGTATACTTTCATGATGAGAGGAGGGTATTGGGAATATTATGACTATGGTATTGAAGTTATATTACGGACTAAGGGCTAGTAAATGTCGTGCTTCATTTAGTGCGATTAAGAATGGGTACATGGTGGATGGGAGCTTTGGTAAATTACATTCGCTCAATAACTTTGTGTATCAATGCTAAGGGTAAGTGATTACGGGCTAGTTAAGACCGAGAGTACTATGCATATCTGAATTTCGAGGACGAAATTTCGTTGTAAGGGGGGAAGTATGTAACACATCGTAATTTATGGGTATTTTTTTTATTTAATTATTTCAGTAATTAGTAATTCACTTGTGTCGTAAATTAATGAGAACTAATTAATCGGAATATTTTAAAGTGATTATATTTAAATAAGTTAGCGGGTGAGAGTTAATTTTAGAAATTTATTCTGAATGGAGATTTTTAATGCGCGGTTGAGTCGGTAGGGTCGAATTAGTCCAAAATAAGTGGTTACATACATATATTTGGTATTTGGGCCTAATTAAATATGTGTGAGATCCATATAGAGAGTATAGACTGTTTTTATAAGGCTCATTAGCCCAAAAACGTGAATAGGGTTTTTAACCCAAATGTGTAAAGGTTATGCATTATTAAATCACATTAGAAGACTAAAGGGGGGAAAAGAAAAGGGAGAGACAAAGAGAAAAGGAATTTGGGAATCTTGAAGAGTCAATTGCAACTCAACATCTTGATTCAAACACCTGGATCTTCATTGTTGAGGCAAGTGGTTTAAATTTTGATTATTAAATTACATCTATTTTTCATATTAAAAGAGGTGGAATCTAATTGAATTCTAGTGTTTGTTCTTAAATAAATTGGGGTTTTCTTTTAATGAGGGTTATAAATCTGTAGAGGATTTGATAATTTATGTTATTGATGATTGAATTGGTGAGATTGTTAGGGCTAGAATTTTTATCAAGAAAGAAATAACTTAGGATGAATTTGGAGACGTTTTACTGCATAAACCAGCTCAGAACAAATGTTTAAAATGCGTCAATGGCGGACTGGGTTTTAGCAGAAGGAAGAGAGAGAGGAAATACCAGTGTCGTTCGAACGACATGGTATTTCGTTCGAATGAGATTCACTATCGTTCAACGACAAGGCTCTTCGTTTGAACCATCTCCGATGTTTGCTAGATTTTTGTAATTCTCCTGATTCAGACCTGCTGTGTTGGAAATTTGTATTTCCTGCCCTAACTAAATTGTGAAATTGATTATTGAATTAGGGTTAATTTGGGAATGCTTACCCTTGAAATTTATTGGACTAAATTTCATGAAATTGCAGATGTAAGTTCATGATTTATCATATTGTAATCTTGTTGTTTAAGTGATTAAACTTGATTGTATGAAATTAAAGAGTGGATTGGAATAATTCAATTTCGGGCAGAGAGATAGAAACTCCGGTTATACTTGAAAGGGATTACACCAAGATGATGGGAAATAAATGTGTAATTAATTAAAAAGGAAGTCTAACCGTAGACTTAAATGTTAGGCTTGGATATGGGCATAATACTCCAATAGCCTAGATTTCTATATATATATATATATATATATATATATAGTAAAGTCATAACAATATTAATGCTATCATAGGAGCTTGTGCGATGTGAGTGAGCCCCCAGACTAGCGAATGCAGGGTGAGTATACTCCCCCAAGCCATAACGTCTGTGACTTAGGGGTGGGGTCGTTATGGTATTAAGCAGACACTTTCGGTGGGAACTATGGCCGCCTCCTATGTGTTCGCTGATAGCATTGTATATTCGACATATGCGTGAATGTGGAGATATGATACGTATATATAGTGCAGAAATATATATATGGGAATTTATATATGTACAATGCGTGAAATGTATGGATAATATAACTTGTGGGAATGTTATATGAATTTAAGTGAGAATTTATGCTCTATGACAGTTAATGCGAATAATAACTCATCAAGAAATGTATTATAGTCACTAGGGGTGTAATAGTGGGGTAGTTAGTATAGTATTTGGGACAAGGATAGTTACGAGGAGAGTGTCTAGGTGTATTATGTATAATTCGTTAGGCGTCATATAGGGAAAATAAGAAACCATGCCAAAGGATTCAGAGCACCCATTGTTTGAAAATTCAAACCCAACCTCCCAACATCGAATTTATACATAGATGGAACGTCTAACAACTCATGAAGTAGTGTTGATGCTCACCTTCGGATTTTGGAAAGAGGTACAATCTATCTTTCCCTCCAATTAAAATTCAAAGCCTCAAATAATTAGGTCGAATATAAAGCCATGGTAACTATCCTATTCTTAGTTATCTGCTCGAAGGTAGAGAATGTTGTAGCTATTAGTGACTCTCACTAGTGGTTAGACAGGTTATTGAGATCTATGGGGAAAAGGGTTGACACGATTTTCAAAGAACTTGTGAAATCCCACCTAACAAAATACCAGGTGTTCAGTTCTATATCAAATTAAACAAGAATCTCATCTGGTTCATTCTTAGCGTCACTGTCGTTGATTCATTAATTACTAACCACCTAGTCTTTCATTAAGCTGATGTCAAATTTTATCTTTATTAATCCAACCCAAACAACATACTAGAATAACAAATAATCCAATATAAGAACGAAACTTAAACATGCCACAAAGTAAATACAAGTGTATGTTGAACAACGTCGACTACAAGCCATCCATAAAGTGAAATTATAAAAGAGTATTGATACATGTCAAGTCTGAATATAGAGGTACAAGCCCTAAAGTACAACTGAAAAGGTCCCTATCTAACGATAGAATGAAACATGCACCTTTAAAAAGAAACCACAACAATCCACATAAACTGCAGTTCTGTACCCTATAAAAAGGAATCAGGCATGGTGACCCTATGGGAGGACACCTAAAAGGTTTTTGAAAATATTTCATAGCAAGGGTTAGAACCCAAAACATTTAAAAATATTTAGCAAGTGAATTTAAATTCAAGAAGTGAATATGAAAATGCTCTCCATATTTAAATTAGTATCGCACACTGTCTTGAGTTTACCTCACCCCTCAACTTCTATGGTGCTTCTTAGAAGTGTCGAGACCATTTCATCCTGAAAGGAAGATGCTGAGCTTTTTGTCTTAAAGAGAGAGTGTACAATACTCGACTCGGTCATCTTCTTCGTTTGTAATTTTTCTATTGATCTAATTTTTTATTGCACAAATATGATTTGTTTCATCATTCAATGGGATAAAACACAAAGGCAAATGTAGAACAACATATAGGAACTGCAACCATAAGACATTACTTCTTCGGGTTGCCTGATTTACATGCCTCTAATCACCAGAACTCTGATCAACAAAATGATGAACTGTGGTTTTAAATTTGTAATTTTTTCATTATAAAGTCAAATTTGTAAAGCCAGTTATGCAAACATAATCTCAAGTCTTATACGCAAATTTAAATTTACAGTGTAAAATATTCTCTTGGATATTGGAGGGTTACAAGCATCGGGTATGAATAAGAGTGGATGAAAGAGGTGCTAAGTGTTGTTGTGTTAGTAAAGAGATAGTAGTTACATTGGGAGGAAACTCTAAACGAAAAAGAAATGAGTTTTACGAAATATATTTACTATAAGTCGATCAAAGGTAATTGTGTCATTTATCAAAACTTTGTAAAAATGTTAATCATAAGAGCTAATAAATAAAAGGGGTTTCGCCAGTATGAGGAGATTTAAGAGAGTTTTATTTATATATATCACCCTTATTTTAAAAAAATTAAGTCACTTTTACAGAAAAGAAAAAAATGAGCAATATTGGAAAAGGGATGTTTTGAGGAATAATGTTATACGAATTAATTCAATAATCTATATTATACCTCTAATATGATAGTATTAGAGGTTAATTAGACTTTAATGCTAATACTCCCTCTTTGAGTTCATTAACTACCTTGATTACCAAGTCACGTTAGCTGAATTTGGGACATTACAGTTCCGACTTCTAGTTTCTATTCAAGAGGTCCCTTTCAGTTCTCTTTTCAACCCATTAAGAGGAATTAAGGGAAATTGAAATTGACGGAGGTGGTAAGCCATCATATGATGGCGGGGAGAAGATATTCGTAGACAACAACAACAACAACTAAAAAAGGCTTTACATAGGTTATACAATTTTTTACATGATTTTGGAGTTTGTTTGATATTCTCTCGCATTGCTTATTTTCATAAAACTCAGTAGGTTTATGTTATTTTTCTTCGATTTTTATATGCTAATTAAGGCAGTGGATGTGTGCACAATAAGCTGATGCCTTTGGATAAAAAGAATGAAGAAAGAATGGTGATGTGCACACAAATTGAATTATTGGGTCATCATGTCTCCTCCCTCTTATGCCTTCTTGACTTTTGATTTGGGAGTTGAATTAAACCCACACTTCTTTTTTTCGTCCTCTTTTATTTTGAGATATGTTTGGGCATACATAATTATTATGACTGGCTACACTTATTTTGAATTCGTCATTGTTTTTGTATGTATCGATATATTATCAGAGCTATGTCTTGCAATTTGGAGGTCAAATGCAATTTTTTAAATTAATGGCTGAAGGAAAAAAAAAGAGTCATCTAATCCCATATCTTATTTCTATCTCTTTCATGTGAATTTATCCCTTTCCTCTCCCTCTGTCTCTTTATCTCTCATAATGTAAGGACATTTTTCTCATGTCCAACATGTTTCATTTGTGTATGTCGTACGCCGCTATATTTGGCACGTCACCTCAAGATGTCACTCAACGGCCTCAATTCGAATTCCTGGAATCAAGCATTCAACATATCCATTAATGTGTCCCACATCTGCCTCAACGACTTCATGTTCCAAGATTTTATGGACTTAATGTAAGTGGTACGCAAGGGAAGTCAAAATAGTGAAAAAAAGGCACGATAGGAGAGTTCAAGGGCATTTTCGTAATTTCACATCCATAGTTCGGAGGTCTGGTCAACTGAAAAGTTGAATAGATCGCCACAACGAAGATACTAGAAGAAACGGCACCTCAATCCGAGCTACGGTGAAGGAGTTATGACCTTTTGAAGTTGGAGAAAATTCCTTGAAGAATGCTATTTTTTTTTTTAACCCCAAACCAGAAAAGTACTCCAAACCGATGTACACCAAACCGCATAAGGTACCCCAAACCGATTCGGGGTACCTGTACGCTGGATAGAATTTCAGTGTTTTTATTTTGCAAAACTCTTCATCTGTTTTGCTATTTAAACCACCTTCGGGGGAGCAGTTTCGCAAGACTTTAGAAGACGTTTTTGACAGTCCAAATTACTCTAGTCTTCATATTTTTGAGTCCCAAGACTCATGTTTTGATTCACACAATTGCCAATCCTTTGTGAATCTTTTTGGTAACCCAAGAACACAACCTTGTGTTTGTTCAAACCTTTGTGGAGAGATCTTTGCAACCGAGGGTTGCGTGTCATTGCTGAGGGAGTCTCTACAAAGTTTTATGACTGCGTGTCATTGAGGAGTGTTGCGGTTCTTCCTTTGTTGGACTGAGGTTCATGTGGGTTCGCTGCATGTGGATTCATTGCTGACGACACCGACCGACGCCTGCGGGTATTCGTGTGTCACTGTATTTCATTGTAATCCGTGTAAGTTGCGATTTACTTATTATAGTGAAATAAATGGTTTTGCCCTGCGGGGATTTTTCCTTAACTTTGTGTCGCATGCTTTATTTATGGTTTGACACACACACACACACACACACACACGTAGTTGTTTATTTATGGGCTGTTTCTAAATAGACTCGAATTAAATAAGGGTTACTTGGAATCTTGCGAATTTAATTTAATTTAAATCGATATTACACGCGTTCTCAAATTTGTATCAAAGCGGGTTACGCTAATTTATCGCGTGATCCTGATTTTTCAAGGATTTACTTTCTGATACAATTTGTCTACTCACGTTTTCAAATTGGTATCAGAGCAGGTTGCGCTAATATATTGCGTATTCCTATTTTCCGCAAAATTGTGTGATATTAATTTTTTTTAAATTAGTTTTGTGAAAAATCGCAATTTTCCAATGGAAGGCCCATTTAATGAGGAGCCTATTTTTGAAAAAGTTCACGACTATGCTGAAAATTTAAAAAGTTTGAATTTGAAACTTTGCAAAAGAATTAAAGTTTTGGAAAAAGAAAATTTTCTCTTTAAAAGTAAGATTGAATATTTGCAAGCGTTTCAAACTCAAAGTGGTATTTGTCGTGAGCACTTTGGTAATTTGTGTACTGATTTTGATTCTTTAAAAATTGCCAAAAAGAAGAGTGATGAGAGAGTCCTAGTTTTAGAGAAGGAATTAGAGGACTTAAAAAATTCTAGGGTTCCCGTTTGTGCCGTCGAGGATAAAAAATAATCGATGATTTTACGGCACATGAAAAGACTCTTAGAGATAAGTTTGTTTTTATTGAGGGAGAGCGCGATAAACTGTTAAGTTTAATTGATAATTTGAAAACGAAATCCCTCATATTGGAAGAGTCTAATTCTTTGCTTGAGTCAAAAATTTTAAAGTTAAAAAATGATTTGACAGACTCGAGTAGGTTTGACAGTGATGGTAGTGGCTCATCTTGTTCTCATGCTTCTAGTGCTAAAGCTAAAATCATTATTTGTTTTAGAGGATCAACTAATTCCAAGGACGCTAGAAAAGATCACACTTTAGGTGTCATCCCACCCGTTTACACATGTTCATATTGTGGTAGGAAAGGTCACCTTAGGAGATTTTGTTTCGATCTTGGAAAATGTTCTTGGAAGTCTATGTCTAGTGTTCCCGTGGTTCCCAAATACCCTACACGTCGTTTCACATCTATTTGGGTTAGGAAAACTTTGTTAGAAGCACTAGATTTTAGACAAGTTGATTCCCGTTTGCTTGCACATGATTCTTTACATGCTTCCGGAGACTATATGAGAGAGTTTGCACATTTAGGTGAGCAAGTTATGTTTTTAGTCAAAACTTCACAAGAATTGATGGAGGTTTTTCATAAGTTGTCACCACCTTTGGAAAACCCCTCCGCACCTAATGATTGAGGTTTGACTTGTTTACTAGCATAGGGTGATTTTCATGATGTCATTATTTACCTATTGCTAGTATGTATCATTTTTGTATGTTTTATTTTTTTTGAAAAATTTTGAAAAATACAAAAATATTTTAGTTTGTTAAAATTTTGAGAAAATCCAAAAAGATTTTTGTATTTTGTTTTCACCTTTTATGGATGAACACTTAGGATGACCGAGTCACAACATCATTCCATTATTTTCATGAGACTATTTGATAGTGTTTTGAGACAATATGTCAATTCATCCTTGTGCTTTATAATGTTTGGAGTCATTAAGATGTAATTAAGTGTTACTTCCTACATGTTTTACTCTTGTTTCCTTTATTGCACACATGCACGGATTTATTTGATTATTGTGCTTGTCTTATCACATGTTGGTTGGGTGTTTTCACTTCAATCCTGTCCTTAAAACGAACCAAGCGCGATAATTTTTTTGATAAGGAAATTGTGCATATAAGAACCGTTTTGTGAGTTTGTGTGTTTTGTTTGAAAACGGGGAAGGGCTGCGAAAGGTTCATTTTGCCTTTGCGAATACTAAGCCACCGTTAAATTGGACCTAAAAAATGGAGGAATTTTATTATCCGGGATCCAAAGAGTTTTAAAGAGCCCGAAAAAATTGAGAGGCAATAAAAAGATATTCATGCCAAATTATGGGCCATTTAGGATTTTGCTCCGATTCTCCAAAGTTTGAGAATTTAGATTACCTCTAAAAGAAAATATATATGAGGGAGTTTGGTTGGAGAATTTAAAACGGGTTTGTACGTCCTTGAAATGCTTGAAAATGCGCTAAATAGTTTTGGACGTTATTGGTGTGGAAATCATTTTGACTTTGATTTGTTGATTTGCATAAGACGATGTCATCTAAATTCAACAATCTTTTCACCTAAGGATACTTTTGATGTTCATTCGTTAGGAGTACACATATGCATCGTACACATATGATTGATTGAGTTGATTTACCTATCGAATGTGTTCACACTCATTCATTCCATTTCCATGACTTGGTTGTTTGAGTCTAAATCCATGGTGTGATTTTTGTATCATATTTTTTTCATATGGTATCAATTTTTTTTACGAGAAAAAAAAATTGAAAAATCAAAAATAGTTTGTGTATTTTTTGTATACCGTGACACCCCGATTTTTCTTGTTTGATTCATTCTTCTTATTTGTCTATTTGGGGACATCATAAAAAGGGGGAGAAAGAATTATCATTTTTTGGGGGAGTTTGAATTTTGAGGGAGTTTTGAGATTTGACTTATGCTTATCATATATTGGTATCTATGTTTATCTCATTTCAAACTCGATACGTCACTTGGTATTTTTTTCTTTATCTCATGTGTGTAGGTACTACATTGATGATCTCTGAATTGCACACTCTGATGAGAAAAGATTTGAGATTCCTGAAGATTTGAAGAACAAACGATGAAGACTATTCATTTGTACCTTTTCCAGTTTTGGGTTCATGGGAGGGTAGATTTGTATAAGCAATTTCGTATTTGATAATTCAGATTTTTTATGTATGTACCGGCATCGACATAGGGGGAGATTTGTAAGGACATTTTTCTCATGTCCAACATATTTCATTTGTGTATGTCGTACGCCGCTACATTTGGCACGTCACCTCAAGATGTCACTCGACGGCCTCAATCCGAATTCCGGGAATCAAGCATTCAACATATCCATTAATGTGTCCCACATCTGCCTCAACGACTTCACGTTCCAAGATTTTAGGGACTTAATGTAAGTGGTACGCAAGGGAAGTCAAAACAGTGAAAAAAACGCACGATAGGAGAGTTCAAGGGCATTTTCGTAATTTCACATCCATAGTCCGGAGGTCTGGTCAACTGTAAAGTTGAAGATCTCGCCGCAATGAAGATACTAGAAGAAACGGCACCTCAATCCGAGCTACGGTGAAGGAGTTATGACCTTTTGAAGTTGGAGAAAATTCCTTGAAGAATGCTGTTTTTTTTTTAACCCCAAACTAGAAAGGTACCCCTAACCGACGTACCCCAAACCGCATAAGGTACCCCAAACCGATTCGGGGTACCTGTACGCTGGATATAATTTCAGTGTTTTTATTTTGCAAAACTCTTCATCTGTTTTGCTATTTAAACCACCTTCGGGGGAGCAGTTTTGCAAGACTTTAGAAGACGTTTTTAAGAGTCCAAATTACTCTAGTCTTCATATTTTTGAGTCCCAAGACTCATGTTTTGATTCACACAATTGCCAATCCTTTGTGAATCTTTTTGGTAACCCAAGAACACAACTTTGTGTTTGTTCAAACCATTGTGGAGAGATCTTTGCAACCGATGGCTGCGTGTCATTGCTGAGGGAGTCTCTACCAAGTTTTATGGCTGCGTGTCATTGAGGAGTGCTGCGGTTCTTCCTTTGTTGGACTGAGGTTCATGTGGGTTCGCTGCGTGTGGATTCATTGCTGACGACACCGACCGACGCCTGCGGGTATTCGTGTGTCACTGTATTTCATTGTAATCCGTGTAAGTTACGATTTACTTATTATAGTGAAATAAAAGGTTTTGCCCTGCGGGGATTTTTCCTTAACTTTGTGTCGCATGCCTTATTTATGGTTTGACACACACACACACACGTAGTTGTTTATTTATGGGTTGTTTCTAAATAGACTCGAATTAAATAAGGGTTACTTGGAATCTTGCGAATTTAATTTAATTTAAATCGATATTACACGCGTTCTCAAATTGGTATCAGAGCGGGTTACGCTAACTTATCGCGTGATCCTGATTTTTCAAGGATTTACTTTCTGATACAATTTGTCTAATCACATTCTCAAATTGGTATCAGAGCAGGTTGCACTAATATATTGCGTATTCCTATTTTCCATAAAATTGTGTGATATTAATTTTTTTTAAATCAGTTTTGTGAAAAATCGCAATTTTCCAATGGAACGCCCATTTAATGAGGAGCCTATTTTTGAAAAAGTTCACGACCATGCTGAAAAATTAAAAAGTTTGAATTTGAAACTTTGCAAAAGAATTAAAGTTTTGGAAAAAAAAAATTCTCTCTTTAAAAGTAAGATTGAATATTTGCAAGCGTTTCAAACTCAAAGTGATATTTGTCATGAGCACTTTGGTAATTTGTGTACTGATTTTGATTCTTTAAAAATTGCCAAAAAGAAGAGTGATGAGAGAGTCCTAGTTTTAGAGAAGGAATTAGAGGACTTATAAAATTCTAGGGTTCCCGTTTGTGCCGTCGAGGATAAAAAATTAATCGATGATTTTACGGCACATGAAAAGACTCTTAGAGATAAGTTTGTTTTTATTGAGGGAGAGCACGATAAACTGTTAAGTTTAATTGATAATTTGAAAACGAAATCCCTCAGATTGGAAGAGTCTAATTATTTGCTTGAGTCAAAAATTTTAAAGTTAAAAAATGATTTGACAGACTCGAGTAGGTTTGACAGTGATGGTAGTGGCTCATCTTGTTCTCATGCTTCTAGTGCTAAAGCCAAAACCATTATTTGTTTTAGAGGATCAACTTATTCCAAGGACGCTAGAAAAGATCACACTTTAGGTGTCATCCCACCCATTTACACATGTTCATATTGTGGTAGGAAATGTCACCTTAGGAGATTTTGTTTCGATCTTGGAAAATGTCCTTGGAAGTCTATGTCTAGTGTTCCCGTGGTTCCCAAATCCCCTACACGTCGTTTCACATCTATTTGGGTTAGGAAAACTTTGTTAGAAGCACTAGATTTTAGACAAGTTGATTACCGTTTGCTTGCACATGATTCTTTACATGCTTCCGGAGACTATATGAGAGAGTTTGCACATTTAGGTGAGCAAGTTATGTTTTTGGTCAAAACTTCACAAGAATTGATGGAGGTTTTTCATAAGTTGTCACCACCTTTGGAAAACCCCTCCGCGCCTAATGATTGAGGTTTGACTTGTTTACTAGAATAGGGTGATTTTCATGATGTCATTATTTACCTATTTCTAGTATGTATCATTTTTGTATGTTTTATTTTTTTAGAAAAATTTTGAAAAATACAAAAAGATTTTAGTTTGTTAAAATTTTGAGAAAATCCAAAAAGATTTTTGTATTTTGTTTTCACCTTTTATGGATGAACACTTAGGATGACCGAGTCACAACATCATTCCATTATTTTCATGTGACTATTTGATAGTGTTTTGAGACAATATGTCAATTCATCCTTGTGCTTTATAATGTTTGGAGTCATTAAGATGTAATTAAGTGTTACTTCCTACATGTTTTACTCATGTTTCCTTTATTTCACACATGCACGAATTTATTTGATTATTGTGCTTGTCTTATCACATGTTGGTTAGGTGTTTTCACTTCAATCCTGTCCTTAAAACGAACCAAGCGCGATAATTTTTTTGATAAGGAAATTGTGCATATAATAACCGTTTTGTGAGTTTGTGTGTTTTGTTTGAAAACGGGGAAGGGCTGCGAAAGTTTCATTTTGCCATTACGAATACTAAGCCACCGTTAAATTGGACCTAAAAAATGGAGGAATTTTAGTATCCGGGGTCCAAAGAGGTTTAAAGAGCTCGAAAAAATTAAAAGGCAATAAAAAGATATTCATGCTAAATTATGGGCCATTTAGGATTTTGCTCCAATTCTCCAAAGTTTGAGAATTTAGATTACCTCTAAAAGAAAATATATATGAGGGAGTTTGGTTGGAGAATTTAAAACGGGTTTGCACGTCCTTGAAATGCTTGAAAATGCGCTACATAGTTTTGGACGTTATTGGTGTGGAAATCATTTTGACTTTGATTTGTTGATTTGCATAAGACGATGTCATTAAAATTCAACAATCTTTTCACCTAAGGATACTTTTGATGTTCATTCGTTAGGAGTACACATATGCATCGTGCACATATGATTGATTGAGTTGATTTACCTATCGAATGTGTTCACACCCATTCATTCCATTTCCATGACTTGGTTGTTTGATTCTAAATCCATGGTGTGATTTTTGTATCATATTTTTTTCAAATGGTATCAATTTTTTGTACGAGAAAAAAAATTGAAAAATCAAAAATAGTTTGTGTATTTTTTGTATACAGTGACACCCCGATTTTTCTTGTTTGATTCATTCTTCTTATTTGTCTATCTGGGGACATCATAAAAAGGGGGAGAAAGAATTATCATTTTATGGGGGAGTTTGAATTTTAAGGGAGTTTTGAGGTTTGACTTATGCTTATCATATATTGGTATCTATGTTTATCTCATTTCAAACTCGATACGTCACTTGGTATTTTTTTTTCTTTATCTCATGTGTGTAGGTACTACATTGATGATCTCTGAATTGCACACTCTAATGAGAAAAGATTTGAGATTACTGAAGATTTGAAGAACAAACGATGAAGACTATTCATTTGTACCTTTTCCAGTTTTGGGTTCATGTGAGGGTAGATTTTTATAGGCAATTTCGTATTTGATAATTCGGATTTTTTATGTATGTACCGGCATAGACATAGGGGGAGATTTGTAAGGACATTTTTCTCATGTCCAACATGTTTCATTTGTGTATGTCGTACGCCGCTACATTTGGCACGTCACCTCAAGATGTCACTCGACGGCCTCAATCCGAATTCCGGGAATCAAGCATTCAACATCTCCATTAATGTGTCCCACATTTGCCTCAACGACTTCACGTTCCAAATTTTAGGGACTTAATGTAAGTGGTACGCAAGGGAAGTCAAAATAGTGAAAAAAAGGCACAATAGGAGAGTTCAAGGGAATTTTCGTAATTTCACATCCATAGTCCGGAGGTCTGGTCAACTGGAAAGTTGAAGATCTCGCCGCAACGAAGATACTAGAAGAAACAGCACCTCAATCCGAGCTATGGTGAAGGAGTTATGATCTTTTGAAGTTGGAGAAAATTCCTTGAAGAATGCTGTTTTTTTTTAACCCCAAACCAGAAAGGTAACCCAAACCGATGTACCCCAAACCGCATAAGGTACCCCAAACCGGTTCGGGGTTCCTGTACGCTGGATAGAATTTCAATGTTTTTATTTTGCAAAACTCTTCATATGTTTTGCTATTTAAACCACCTTCGGGAGAGCAGTTTTGCCAAACTTTAGAAGACGTTTTTGAGAGTCCAAATTACTCTAGTCTTCATATTTTTGAGTCCCAAGACTCATGTTTTGATTCACACAATTGCCAATCCTTTGTGAATATTTTTGGTAACCCAAGAATACAACCTTGTGTTTGTTCAAACCTTTGTGGAGAGATCTTTGCAATCGAGGGATGCGTGTCATTGCTGAGGGAGTCTCTACAAAGTTTTATGGCTGTGTATCATTGAGGAGTGTTGCGGTTCTTCCTTTGTTGAACTGAGGTTCATGTGGGTTCGTTGCGTGTGGATTCATTGCTGACGACACCGACTGATGCCTGTGGGTATTCGTGTGTCACTGTATTTCATTGTAATCCGTGTAAGTTGTGATTTACTTATTATAGTGAAATAAAAGGTTTTTCCTTGCGGGGATTTTTCCTTAACTTTGTGTCGCATGCTTTATTTATGGTTTGACACACACACACACACACGTAGTTGTTTATTTATGGGCTGTTTCTAAATAGACTCGAATTAAATAAGAGTTACTTGGAATCTTGCGAATTTAATTTAATTTAAATCGATATTACACGCGTTCTCACATTAACCCTCAATCATATATCATTCCCTTATCTGAAATACTCACCCTCCACTATAGCTACCCAACCTCCACTAAAGCCACAAACTCATCTATGTAACTCAGTGCCATCACTGTCCCTCATTGCCCACCACCAGTAATAGGTTTGATAATTACAAGATACAGATAGGAAAAACCACATGTGGGTAAGAACAAAAAAACTATAATCTTCCAAAAGCTTGTTGCCTTCATTCTTATGATTTTAGAGACCAAGCTAAAGGGTCTATTTTTGGTTTCTGAGTTTGCTTTTCCTTTTCTCAAATTCATTGTCTTACATTTATGCCTTGGTTTTGTGAGTTCATAGAGGGTGTTTGTGAATTGTTATCATTTATGTATGATAAAGTGTTTTAGCTTATTGATGCACTTTTGGAATGATTAAGAATAGATCTTTGGAGTTGTATGTGAATAATGGTGCTTCCATCTTAAGAAGTTCTTATTTCATTATACTCTATTTGCATAGTAACTTATTTTTTTATTTGTTATTGTATAATACAATGAAGTCTCTTATTTTATTTTAAAATTTTATTTGTTACAATATTGAACTTTTAACTGTATTTGTTGTTATTTAAAGTTATAAAAAGTGCAATTTTGTTACAATTATTTATAAAAAAACGCATTTCTTGAATTTTATTTGAAGGAAAGAATGCACTACAGTATATTTTTAAGTATGTATACAGGTACAATATTTTTACCAAAATATGGTAAGCCAGTAAATATCCAAATTATAGTTATATAATCAGTGTAATCAACTATCAAAAATAAAATTATTAAATGTAAAAGAAATTGGTATATCTATATATACCTCTAATAAGATATATTAGAGGTATAATGATCATTTAATACTTGAAATGAAAAAAACAATAGAAGTTCACGAGTCATGAATTTAATTATATAAATATTAGATTTTTTGGCATTAGTCCCATCCCAATATAAAGAATTACTAAGAATTTGTAGAGTTAAAAAAAACGTAAATATAATCTATAAACTACTTCGTTACTCAAATCCCTTCCTCTTCACAGCCTTAAAGGAAACCCAACCTCGACGGTTCTCGAAATTGTTTGTGGATAACGATCTTTGTCAGGAATTCTTTGTGGAAAACAACCCCCTTTATAAGGAAACCCAACCTACTGCAACTTCAGGTGGCAAGGGTTATAAGCCAGGAGCTCAGCGGGTTGTGGTATTGGGTTGGTTTCGGGTATCGATTTTTTTGTATGTGGGTATATATATGTATGTGTGTGTGTGGGAGATAGATAGAGAGAGAGTATAATTAGTGTGTGTATTATTAGATATTAAGATGTGTGGGGTGTATGTGTATAATTTGTGTGTGTGATCTTAGATATATAGATGTATGTATGCGTTAATATATATATCTTATGGCAAAGATATAAGAGGTGAAGTGGGGATGTCTCTTTGGTGTTAGGTTTGACCAAAGTGAGTCATTGGGGGTGGGGATAAAGTTCCAATGTTTTTTTTAAGGAAATGAAGCTTACATTGAATGAAGGTTGGGAAATTTACACGAGTTCCTAAGATAAAACCGTTTATGCACATTAACTAATGATGCTGGAAATAGCACCACCCATCAAGGTGCTTGCAAGCTCAAATTAGTTATAACAATGGTAGCACAGGGACATACAAGTATAAGAGGTAGAGATAAGGAAAAGAGGATGAACATATAAGTGGTTCAGCAAATTAAGCCTACGTCCACTGTGCAAGTGAGAGAGTAAGGTCACTAAAATAAGGAACTAACGACCATGGATACAATCTCTCAAGATTTCTCTCTCTACTGTGTAAAGTGACAGAGTTTCAGCTAGGGTGTGATTTTCGGACCCTTCTCAAGGTAGGAGAAGACAAGTATATATAGTGTGTGGAGGGTGTAATGCACCCCCCATACATGCCTTGAGCATCTGTGTGTTGATCTAGCAAATCTAATGAAGACATCTGTCACTGTCACATGTAGAGAATGATGATGATGAAATATTCCTCCACGTGAGAGGATCGATTCGGTTACAACTGATTTTTTCCATATGTTCCTACCCTTGCATACACTTGTCAATGCTCAGTTTTCTTGGATTGGTACCAACCTCGGCCTGAAAGAGTACGAGGTTGGTGAAGTCTGGCTACTGCTCAACCCGAGGTAATTCATAATGATCCCGGCTCAGTAGGAAATCTGAGGTAAGGTAGGTGGAGTTATAACGTCGGCTTGGTCCGAGGTTATGTTGGAGTAGCTAGAATGTCGGCTGATTCCCAGCTGAGGTTGGTCACGATGGTGGTGGTCCTTGCTACCTCAACTTATTCCCAGCCGAGGTTGATGAGCGAGGTAGATGTGATCTCTGATGCTGCTCGACAATGAGGTGACCAGTGATGTCGGCCATAGCCGACCTTATGTAGGACGAGAGTGCTGGTTTTTAGTCAGGAGCCTTTGTTACCTCGGCCCTCTCATACACCTAGGTTGGTGTCTCTAAGTTGTTAGGTACATTTAGGTCATATCAATCACCCCCTAGCCCTTAGTTACCTATGTGAGTAGGTGATTGAGGGGTATTTGCAAGGCCATTCTTCCTGTTGTGCTAATATCTCTTTGATAAGTGTCAAGAATTGAAGTGGGTAGCGTGCCTGACAAGTACAAAGATGTTGATTGTCTTTTGGTATCCCAAGGCAATGATGGGCCTTGGGACATGTGCAATCGTATTTGAGTGTAAAAACCCTTCTCTTTCTCTTTCTCTTTCTTCCTCATTTCCCTCCATTTCTCTCGCCTGAACCTTACTCTCTCTCTCTCTCTCTCTCTCTCTCTCTCTCTCTCTTCCAGAGCTTTGTTGCTGCAACTGTTAGAGTTTCTTCGATTATCATCTTCCTCCCCCTTATTTCACTGTCATCCAGGTATCCTCTCCATCCTGATTTGGTTATTTTCAACCTTTAATCTTCCTTTGTTGCATTTTCTAGTATCGACTTGAGTTTTTTGATGAGCTTATGAGATTTTCGGTGAGCAGTTCTCGAATGTTCTTGGTTAGTATTATTTTCAAATAACCATACTTGATCTTTAACTTAGGTTGTGTCATCTTGTTTGTTTTTTATTTGAGTCCTTAAGTGTAAGATCGTCTTCATATGCTCAGACCCATTTATCAACTCTTAGAGGAATTCCCTTCTCTTAGGGAGAAAACCTTAGATAGGATTAGGCAAATAGAACGAGCCCAAGAGGAATCTCGTAGGTAAGAGGCATTCCCTCTTAAACCAATCTTTCCACCCCCTCTGAGGGTTATATACCCTGAGCCAGCAGACCCAGTTGAGCCAGAGGACACTCCGTTAGAACTCGCTCCAATGTCTGAGTCTGAGTCATCCACCTCAGACCCCATGTCTGTGGATTCTTTTCAATAAGCCATGGATTATTCCATTAGGATGGATCAAGCCCCTGACCAAGCCGAGGTTTCTAGCTGTGCCTCGTCTAATAAGAGTTTTAGCACTTCTTACTCTTCCTCCGATGTCGAAATTATAGGAACTAGTGTGGATATTCCCGCAATATTTGATGTTATTCCCTTGTCGGCTGCCACAGGGGATGAGTTCGCTCAGAGGTTCCCTGATGGTGCTCCCACCCCTGCCCAAGCCGACGTTGCCCGGGATGAGGATGATGGTAGCGAAAGTGATGTTGACACCTCAAAGGCAGCCGAGATAGAGAGCACTGTCAGCGAACTGGACCTCCTAGCTTTCAGGCATCTTTATTCCATAGGTCCCTCCATAAAACTTTGGAGACATCTGAGGGATGAGAGGGCCTTTGGCGGCCGAAATGGTGAGGTATGCTTATATGATTAGATGTTTAAGTTAGGATTTCGTCTTCCTATTCATCCAATAATTAGGGCCATATTGTCCAATATTAACTTGGCTCCCACCCAACTCTCCCCCAATTCCTAGAGGGTGATGATTGGGGCTATCATCTTATAGAGGGCAGCCCATCATTCAGACCTTCCCGTCCAGGTCTTCACATGGTTCTACGTGCCCTCCTCTGCTAGGAATCATCTGAGTTACTACCACTTTCTTGTTCGGAAGTCTACTAAGAAGATGTTGTTGGTTACCCAGACTTCAAACCATAATTGGAAACAATGATATTTCTTTGTGTCAGGGGCATGGGAATTTGGGGCTTGTGCCCCCTCTTCATCTTTAGAGACGAGAATACCTCCGAGGTGGGGAAAGGTGTCAATGGCTGCTAGGGCCAACCCTGAATTTAGCCAGAGTACCTTTCAGAAGGTCAAAGACCTTAAAGATCAAGGGGAGCATGGTCTGCTGGTCAAGTATGAGCATTTGATGACCCCTTACTACCTTTCTGAGACTGGCCTTAGGAGGAGTCCTCTGACCGAGCTTCGTAAGTTACATCATATTTTCAACAAGTTGTAATTCTGATTTTGCTACGTCTCGGATCTTTTAATTCAGGCATTTCTTTTTGCATAGCGCCCAGAATAAATATCATACGGTATTTGGGAAATGGAAGCCCCCAGCCTTACAAAACTAGTTAAGAAAGCAGGCCTGAATGTGCCTCCTCCTCCCCCTACCACTTCAAGGGTCGATGCCTCAAAGAAAAGGAAGTCCCATGACCCTTCCCCTGAGGACGCGTTAGTTGCTCGTCTGGAGCAGTTGAAGATCGGCGACAGCCTTATTGGCCAGATTTTAAAGGCCTTGGATGCCATCGGGTCCGTAATGATCGACATCGACAAGCAATTTTGTCATTCTCTGAACACTCCTCTGTTGGCCGAGTTCGCTCTCCACCGATCTATCCAGTTAAGAATTTTGTTGTTTATGTTAAAGTGTAATATCGGATTTGAATTATATCAAATCTTTAACTGATACTCCTGAATATGTTTTGCAAGGTCTCCTCACCATGCACCAGTTCGTTGACTGGACCCTGAGGAAGATCCCTCTAATTGAGAAGGTCAGAGATGCCCAGAAGACAGAGGGCGCTTTGAACGCTGAAGTGGAGCGTCTGAAGTCTTCCTTAGAGAATTCTGAGGCTAACGTTAAGAAGTTGGAGAAGGACATGGGCAAGCTTAAGAAGGATCACAGCTCTGCTCTCAAGACATAGGATGACTCTCTCCAACACAACGTCGATGTCGCTGTGAATGTTGCTGTGGATGACCCCTCGGAGAAGATCTTGGAGGATTACAAGGTCTCTGATGAATTCTTCATCTTTGGATTTGAGTACCTCGAAAGGGGTGTTAAGGCCATTGGAAAATGGGATGAAATGAAAGAGAAGGAGTCAGGGTGCTTGGCAGCCTCGAACTTCGTTGGTCTGGGCTATGCAGATCCTCGATTTTCCTAGGCCTTACAAGAGGTCGAGGAGGAACGAGGTGTTGCGCCTGCCGAGACTGCTCAACCATAAGATACAAGGACTGAAGACGTTAATCCCCAGTACGATGGAGTATAAGTGACCAACATCGTCCAAGGAAGTGGGGGCATTGACACTAACCCTGAGATTGCAGACACTTAGGTTGTATTTTGTGAAGCTCTCATCTGCAATTTTTTGTTTCTGATTTATATCGGTCTGTAACCTCTGAACATATTTTCTAATAGCTTTTGACTTGTAATTCTAACTTCTTTGTGCTATACCATTCTCTGAGTAGAACTTTTCTTCTCTTTCCTTCGAATATTTTTATATGTCGTGCATCAGTGTCTTCATTACTAAACTATGATTCTAACCTTATAACATTTTACCCAATTAATGGCTATTAGGTCTGAGGTCATCAAACTAAGATGTTACCATAAAATATTCACCAAATTAATGATGTTTAAGGTCTGAGGTCATTCGAGTATGATATCACCTCAGACCTTGTCACCAAATTATGATATTTTAAGGTCTGAGGTCATCAACTAAGATGTTACCCCCATAAATTTTTCACCAAATTAATGATGTTTAAGGCATGAGGTCATCCGAGTATGATATCACCTCAGACCTTATCACCAAATTATGATGTTTTAAGGCCTGAGGTCATCAACTAAGATGTTACACCCATAAATTTTTCATAAAATTAATGGTGTTTAAGGTCTGAGGTCATCCGAGTATGATATCACCTCAGACCTTGTCACCAAATTATGATGTTTTAAGGTCTGAGGGGGTCATCAACTAAGATGTTACCCTCATAATTTTTTCACCAAATTAATGATGTTTAAGGTCTGAGGTCATCCGAGTATGATATCACCTCAGACCTTGTCACCAAATTATGATTTTTCAAGGTTTGAGGTCATCAACTAAGATGTTACCCTCATAAATTTTTCACTAAATTAATGATGTTTAAGGTCTGAGGTCATCTGAGTATGATATCACCTCAGACCTTGTCACTAAATTATGATGGTTTAAGGTTTGAGGTCATCAACTAAGATGTTACCCTCATAAATTTTTCACCAAATTAATGATGTTTAAGGTCTGAGGTCATTCGAGTATGATATCACCTCAGACATTGTCACCAAAATTATGATGTTTTAAGGTCTGAGGTCATCAACTAAGATGTTAACCCCATAAATTTTCACCAAATTAATTATGTTTAAGGTCTGAGGTCATCCGAGTATGATATCACCTCAGACCTTGTCACCAAAGCATAATAAACCAACAATTGATACAGAAACTGATCTTCTCATTAATAATCTCTTCATAAGTTAATACATTTACATAGATACCATTGCAACATCATATGTAATATTTTTTCAGATGATCAGCATTCCATGGATTGGAGAAAGGTTCCCCTTCAAGGTTTTCTAGCCTATAGGTCCCGGGTACAACTTCCTCGATTACTTTGTAAGGGCCATGCCAATTTGGGTGAATCTTATTTTCCTTCTATAATGTCTTCTTCAGCACTAGGTCTCCTACAGCTATGTGCCTCGATTTCACCCTTTGTTTGTAGGATTTTGTTATTCTCTGCTGGTAGGCTTCCTATCTGATCTCAGCATCTTCCCTTCTTTCTTCAACCAAATCTAGGTCAAATCTTTTCTCTTCACCATTCTTCTCAGGGTCATAGGTCTAAACTCTGTGAGTGGGAAGTCCTACCTCTGTTGGTATGACGGCTTCTGAGCCATGTGCTAATATAAATGGTTTCTCCCCCGTTGGTGTCCTAGCCATTGTTCTGTAGGCCCATAACACAACATAAACAACCTCGGTCCATCTCCCCTTAGCTTATTTTAACCTTTTCTTGATCCCGTCAAGGATTGTTCCGTTCGTGACTTCTATCTGACCATTTTCTTGAGGGTGTTTGGGAGGCCATGTCTGCATATGATGCTTTTCTATATAAACTAGAAGGTCTTTTATTCTGTGATCATGATCATCGGCTCAGCCTCCACCCACTTAGAGAAGTAGTCAATCGCTACTATCAGAAATCGGTAATTGTTCGCAGCCCTTGGCAAAGGACCCACCAAGTCAATCCTCCATACTGAGAATGGCCAAGGGGAAATGATTGACGTCACATGTTGATGGGGGATAGTGGAGAATCTTTGGCATTTGTCACACCTCTTTACGTAGGCTGCAGCGTCCTTGGCTAAGGTCGACCACCAGTATCCCTACGTGATAATACTTTTGGCCAAAGGTCTTCCTCCTATGTGACTGGAGCAAGAACCCTCATGCACCTCCTGTAGGATGCGAGGAACCTCTGTGGGATGAACGCATTTGAGGATAGGTAACAGAAATCCTTTCTTATATAGGACATCTCCTACTATTGAGAACTTTGCAACTCTGTACCTCAGTTTCCTCCTCTCTAGCTTCGATTCGGACATCTCTCCTTTTCTGATATATTTGATGAGGGGGTCCATCCTTGAGTCCCCTAGGTTCAAGTTAAGACATGGGCTGACAACCTCCTCTTCCTCAATGGTCGGTTTGAGTAGGATCTCGACTGGTATTGTCCTCCTGATGTATGTCCTTGTTGTTGAAGCCAACTATGCTAATGCATCTGCGTAGTTGTTGTTTTGTCGAGGTAACATCTTCATATTTACCTCTTCAAAACCTTCTAGCATCATTCTTACCCTCTTCAGGTATTTTTCCATCCTTTCATCCTTAACCTCATAAACTTCAAACACTTGGATGACAACTAACCTTGAGTCACTATGAAGTAGGAGTCATCCAACCCTAAGGGTCTTTTCCAAGGAGAGTCCTGCTATCATGGCTTCATATTCTGACTTGTTGTTTGATGCTTTGAAGTTAAACCTTAGTGCATACTCAACGTTGGTGCCATCTGGGGCTAAGAGTATCAGCCCTGCACTGCTTCCACTTTCGCAAGAAGACCCATCAACAAAGAGGTCCTAAACTTCTTTATTTGAAGAGAAGCTCCCCTCCGATAAGGATCCTTGCTTGAAGAGGTAACTATCCTTCTTATTCTCGGCTATTCAATTTCTAGCTCTATTGGGCACACCCTCTTCCGATTCCCGAAAGACGTTACTATTTGATCCCTCTGCGATCACTGGATTGTTCTCAACTTCAATCTCTTCCCACGTGAACTCAGCAACAAAATTTGCAAGTGCCTGCCCTTTAATGGCCACTCTGGGTTGATAAGTAAGGTCATACTCTCCCAACTCATTGGCTCAGGTCATCAACCTGTCTGACTTCTCAGGCTTGTGGAGGACTTACCTAAGTGGGGAGTCAGTGAGGATGACCATGGAGTGTGCCTGAAAATAGGGTTTCATCTTATTTGAAGCGTGTATCAAAGCGTAAGCTAATTTTTCCATTTCTAGGATAATTTTGTTCAGACCCATGAAGGGCCTTACTATGAAAGTACACAGGCCTTTACACCCCAACTTCTTCTCGTACTATGGCCGCACTGATAGCTGACTCGGAGACTGCTAGATAAACATACAACTTTTCTCCCACTATGGATCGAGATAAGAGCAAGGGAGATCCGAGGTAGGACTTGAGCTGATTAAAAGCCTCATCACACTCTTTGTCCCATTCGAAGGCCTTTTTAAGCACCTTAAAGAACGGAAGACACTTGTCTGTTGCTCTAGAAACAAATATGTTGAGTGCAACTAGTCTTCCAGTGAGCCTATGAACGTCCTTAATGAGCAAAGCCTTGATCTTCTCAGGGTTCGCCTCTATTCCCCTCTTATTGACAATAAATCTAAGAAATTTTCTAGCTCCTACTTCGAAGACACATTTCACCGGGTTGAGTTTCATTTTGTACATGTCCATGGTATCGAAGGTCTTTTCTAGGTCTTCCACGTAAGTGCAGGCCTTTAAGCTCTTCGTCAACATATCGTCTACATACACCTCCATAGTCTTATCGATTTGATTCTCAAACATCTTATTTACAAGACGTTGATACGTTGCCCCTCTATTTTTTAAGCCGAATGGCATAACCTTATAGTAATATGTCCCCTTGTCGGTGATGAAGGCTATCTTCTCTGAGTCTTCATCATCCATGAAGATCTGGTTATAGCCAGAATACGCGCCCATGAATGTCATGAGATTATGCCCTGCCGTGGAATCTACCATCTGATCGATCTGAGGTAAGGGATAACTGTCTTTAGGGAAAGACTTGTTTAGGTGGGTGAAATCTATGCACATCCTCTATTTTCCATTGTCCTTGGGCATAATGACGGCGTTTGATAACCACACTAGGTATATAACCTCCCTGATGAATTATGCCTCTTCCAATTTCTTGTCCTCTTCTCTGATGATATCATAATTTTCCCTAGAGTAAACTCTTCGTCTTTGTTTGATTGTCCTAGCATCCTCTGCTACTTTGATTTTGTAGCACATAACCTCCGGGTCGATTCCAGGCATATCTGCGTGGCTCCAAGCGAAGACACTCTGCATCTTCCTCAAGAAATTTATCAGCTCTTTCTTGATCTCCTCTTTTAAGGCCTTTCCGACCTGGACGATTTTTTCGGTTCGTCCTCATTGAGGAGGATGGATTCTACCTCTTCTGTGGCCTCCCCTTTCTTCAACTTCGTTTCATCTCTAGGTTCAAGTGTATTAATATTATACGTGGTGGTTGCTATCTTATGTGCCTCTCTCTCCTCGACTGGGTTGAAGTAGCATTCTCGTGCTATGGTTTGGTTACCCTGCACTTTCTCTACCCCATAGGGGGTCAGGAATTTTAGCATCTGGTGGACTATCGACGACACGGCCTTAAACTCCTTAATGTCTACTCTTCCTATGATGAGGTTATAGGACGAGAAGACGTTTTCATCCATAACGAAAAAATTGTCTTCCAGATCAACCTCTTAGGCCACTCATCTCCCATTTGCATGTCAATCTCATATATACCCAATGGATGGAATTTTTCACCGCTGAAGCCCATTAACGGATGATGATAGGTCCAGCCTCGTTCTACTAAGGCCTAGGATTTTGAAATAAGGCTAGAACATCACATCTGCTGAACTTCCTCCATCTACAAGAATTCTCTTTACCTTATATCCATGCACTCTTGTTGTAATTACCAAAGGATCATCATGTGGAGCTAAGATGCCTTTGAAGTTGAGTCGGGAAAACCCGACTATAAGAGTGTCCATATCCACTTTCTTTCTCTTCTCCTTGGCCTCTGAAGATGCCAAATTTACCACCTCTACTTTAGACACTGACTTAGCCTCTGCCACATGAGCTTTTCGGTCAGCCACTTCAGAGCCACCACCTGTAAGTCCTATGCATATGGTGTTAACACCGAAGGAGATCATACCAACCCTCTTTACTGTGGCATTGTCATCTTTTGGGGGGAGGTCTGGATCGTCTTCATCATCACCATCCGAGTCATCGTCTCTTCTTGCTGGAGTATCGTCACGACATTTGTCATTTCTCTTCTTTTTACGGTCATCTCTTCCCCTCTTAGGAGCCTTGCCATCATCATACTTCCTCAACTTTATGAATTTCAACATCTTCTCAATCTCATCCTTTAAGGATAAGCACTTGTTTGTCACATGGCCATGGTCTTGGTGGAACTCGCACCACAAATTCTTGTTCCTCTTATGCGAAGGAGCCTTCAACTTCTCTGGCCATCTCAGAGACCGGTCCTTTTTTATCTCATTGAGGATGTGCTCGCAGCTCACAGTTAGAGGGGTATAGCGTGCTAACTTGTCGTCATCTAACCTCTTCTTTTCGTCCTTCTTTCTTTGGAACTTGCCACTGCCACTGCCATTTTCATCCTCATACTTTACGGCCATGGACTCTTCAACGTTCATGACCTTACCTACAGTTTCCAATAACTCTTTCATGGACTTGGGAGGGTCTTCTGCGAGTTTCCATAATAACTTCCCTTTCTGGAGACCTCCTATGAGAGCGGTCATAGCTATGTTCTCTTCGTAATCTTCAACCTCTAATTTTTCTTTGTTATATATTACAATGTAGTCTCTTAGGCTCTCATTCTTCCCTTGTTTTACATATAGCAAATGAGTGTTCTTCTTTTGAGGTCTTACCACAAAACAAAAATTATGGATGAACCGTTAATCCAAACCCTTAAAGTTCTCTATGGAGTTCTTCGAAAGAGAGGTAAACCAGATGTGTGCAGCTCCCATCAAAGTCTCAGAGAAGGTCCGACACTTCATCTCATCTGGTATTGAGTAAATGTCCACCGTATATTGGTACATCTCAATATGATGTATATGGTTGGTGCTACCATCATACTTGGGTGACACTGTAGGTGGCTTGAATTTGGCAGGGGTTGGGAAGCTCACTATATTGTCCACAAATGGAGAACCCTCTGACAACCCTCTTTGTAATGGGTCTAGGCTTTTGATGAGGTCTCCTATCTTTTCTTCAAGGCATTGTATGGAGTTATTCTATGGTCTCGCAACGTCAGCCTGGCTGAGGTTATCCTCAGCCACTTCTAAGGGGTGAACTGAGGGTTCCCCAGCCGCAGTACAACGTCGGCTGTTGACCTTCTATTGACCCCTATCTCGGCCCTGATGGGGTAGGCCCTGTTGAGGTCATCCATGATGAGGTCGATGTTCCACATCTCCCCTTTGAGGGCTAGTGGCACTTTGTGATCTGGATAACCTCTGCCTCAGGTTATTTACTGGGACAAACTTTTCAAAGGCCGACCCTCTACTCAGTCGATCAAAAGATGATCCTCTTTGATGGAAATTTTCATCTCTTCTACCTCCACAACCTCGGCTCTACTGGATAGGACGCACTATATTGTTTGAAACCTTATACGGCTCCCAATAATCTTTTGGAGCGTCTTCTACCTCCAAATCATCATACCTATCCTCTAGGCAAGGGTGTCCTCTCCTCCCCTGATGCAAACACCTAGGGTCACCAACGTCCCTCCTCCGCTCAGGTGTAGATTGGTCTTTCTGTTGTGCCAGGGGTGGTCCCCTGGCCTCAAGATAGAGTTGAGCAGCTACCGGAGTAATCATCTCCGGTGAGACCTCAGGTGGTCTCAACATATTTTGACTGAGTTGTGAGAAGAGTGCGCTTGCGTTCAAATAAGGAAATTATTTAATTAAACTCAGTTTTTATCAATTAAGTCCTAAATATACATCTAGGTGTGATTGATGATGATGAAATCATACAAGAACATTCAAACACAAACAAATGAGGAAAAATCCCCCAAAGGGGGAAAACCGTTTATTTTCACTATAATTTTGTAAGAAAATGGCTTGCACGGATTACAATGAAAAACTATCCCTTTCTAGTAGGGCAGCAATGAAGAAGAGAACGACTTCCTCAAAAATTACTCTAGATGAGTAAATGATCCTCTTGAAGGTTTAAAGATTCACACACATATATGGGAATGGTTTTGTGAATCAAAAAGGTTTAGAAAACCTTAAAAAGATGAAGTCTTATTCTGGACTATTTTTGCAGAATTTTGAGATTACAGAAAGACTGAAAAATCGTGTAGAAGGAGAGCAGATATTTATACAAAAATCGAGGCGGTGGCTCCTTCGAATGAGATAGCCATGTCGCTCGAACGATGGACAGATGTCGTTCGAACGAGATCGCATGACATACCTATCTCGCGCGAACGACAGTCAAAGTCATTTGAGCGAGATCGTCGTTCAAGGCACTTCGCTTCTACACTTAGAAAAAATTCTGCTTTTGATAAAAAATTAATCCTGACTTCAAAAACAATTTTTAAAAAATTTCCCAAATATCTATGCAAATATTAAAGATCCAATAAACCATTTTACCGATAAAGTGTAGTGGAGTAGTGGGAATGAGCTGAGCAGCACGTCGCATGTATCATGATGCACTTGAAGATAATAGATGCATTGAACTCGGATAAAGGCCGTCGAGGATGATCGTGTTGACGTGTTGAATGTAACGGTATCAGACATATAAACTATGATCTTGGAGAAAAAAGAAAATTCCTAGATTCTACCCCAGACATTTATAAAATTATGTGCTTACAAATCTCCCCTTATGTCTATTCCGGTACATACATAAAAAATACGAATTATGCACTCAAATGACATGCAAGATAATATCCCCATTAAACCCTCAAACTTAGAATATTAAATGACATGTCTTCCAAATCTTCAGCTCTTCAGAAACTTCCAAAGTTTTTCTCATCAGGGTGTGTAATCAAATAATGAGCAATGTTGTACCTACACACATGAGATAAAGCAAATACCCGTGATAAGTAACAGTTTGAAATATAATGATATGCAAAATTTGATGATCAATTAAGCTTAAGAAAATCATTCATAAATCAACCAGACACCAAAACAACCAAAACAATTATCCCCCATAATTCTTCTCCCCCTTTTCACAATGTCCCCAAATAGACAGATATGAGCAGCATAAAGGAATGCACATGGAGAATGACATACAGGAATAAACAACTATTTTTGTATGTTTCAAAAATTTTCACACATAATATACAACAAAGAATCACACCATGAAAGAACACAAAAAACAACCATGTCGATGATAGTGTAAATGTAGGGGTGTGATCAAATTCGATAGGAAAATCAATGCATACAAACATGACATATGTGCACGATGAATATCAGATACTCCTAATGAATGAACTCAAAATCGTCCTTTGGCATAAAAAGGTGGTAATATGAGACATTGACTCAGTCATATCAACAAATCGAAGATCAATGTGATTTCCACACCAATAACGTCCAAAACTATTTCATGCTTTTTCAAGACTTTCAAGGAAGTGAAAACCTGTTTATAATCTCCAACCAAACTTCCTCAGATTTATATTTTTGTATAGAGGCAATGTAAATTCTCACACTTTGGATAATTGAAGATGAAACCTAATGGCCCATAGATGGCATATATTGCTTTTTTATTGCCTTTAATTTTTTTCGGGCTCTTTTAACCTCTTTGGAGCTAGATAATAAAATTCCCCGATTTCTTAGGTCCTGTTTAACGGTGGCTTAGAATCACAAAGGCTAAATGAACCTTTCACAGCCCTTCCCCGTTGTCAAATAAACACACAGTCTCACAAAAATGGTTTTTACATGCATTCCAATCTTGTCAAGTTTTATCGCATATGATTAGTTGTATAGACCGAATTAAGATGGAAACACTTAAGCCAATATGTGATAGACAAGTACAATAATCAAATAAAGTCGTGCATGTGTGCAATAAAGGATATAGGAGTCAAACATGTAGAAAGATATCACTAATCACATCTCAAAGACTCCAATCAATGTAAAGCACATGGATGAAATGATGTAGCGTCTCAAATCTCTATCAAACAGTCACATGGATAAATGGAATGAAATTGTGACTTGGCTATCTTAAATGCTCATCCATAAAAGGTGCAAATAAACTACAAAAATCCTTTTGAGCTTTTCTAAAATTTGTATAAAAGGAAAATATTTTTGGATTTTTTAAAAAATAAAAAATATATGTACAACAAAGCAATAATAAACAAACTAGCAATAAGAAGCATATGATATGAACATGTAACAACATCCTATCCTAGACACAGACCAACCCCTCAGTCAACTGTGAAAATCCCCAAAGACTTCCTAAGACTCTCAAATCTAAGGGCATCTAAAGGTTTCGTGAAAATATCGGCTAACTGATGGTCGGTGGGGACGAAACTCTGGGATACGACTTTCTTCTCAACTAACTGACGTATAAAGTGCTCGCGTATCCTGATGTGCTTTGTGCACGAATGTTGGACTGGATTGCGGGATATGTGTATCGCAGTCGTGTTTTCACAGGAAATAGTCATGGTGTACTGTGAAATCCCATAATCCTCCAACATTTGCTTCTTCTACAAGAGTTGCGTGCAACAACTCCCAGCGGTGATGTACTCAGCCTCCGCGGTGGACAAAGAGATGGAATTTTTCTTCTTGCTCATCCAGGAGACAAGAGCAGAACCAAAATAGAAACACCCATTAGAAGTGCTCCTATAATCATCTACATCCTCGACCAAATCGACATCCGAATAGGCAGACAAACGGTCATCGGTATCAAAGGAATACCAAATACTGTATGAGAGAGTCCCACTCACGTATTTGATAATACATTTTAGAGAAAGTAAGTGTGACTCTTTTGGGGACGCCTGATATCGCGCTCAGACTCCAACACTAAAGTCTATGTCGGGACGACTGACAGTCAAGTAGAGAAGACTACCTATCATACTCCGATACAAGGTTTGCTCTACTTCCTTGCCTGAAGTGTCCTTACTAAGCTTGGTAGTGGTACTCATAGGTGTACGTGCATTCTTAGCGGAGTCTAAACTAAATTTCTTCACTAGGTCCCTAACATACTTAGATTGAGAGATGAATATCCCATCCTCTAGCTGACGAACCTGGAGACCAAGGAAGAAAGTAAGCTCACTAACCATGCTCATCTCAAACTCACTTTTCATCTCCTCCTCAAAGTGATGAGCATGTTAGGAGCATATGGATCCAAAGACTACGTCGTCCACATAGACCTGGGCAACTAAAATAGCACTATCATCTCTCCTGACGAACAACGTCATATCAACTCCCCCTTTCTTGAAGCCATGGGCTAAGGGATAGGAAGTAAGCCTCCCGTACCAAGTATGGGGTGCTTGCTTCAAACCATACAAGGCTTTCCTTAGATAGTAGACGTGCTCCGGGAGCTTAGGGTCTTCAAACCCTTTCGGTTGTTCCACATAAACCTCCTCCTGTAGAATGCCAATTACAAAGGCACTATTGACATCCATATGATATAACTTGAAGTGCATATGACATGCGATGGCGAATAGTAAGCGGACGAACTCAAGACTCGCAACAGGAGCAAATGTCTCCCCAAAGTCTACACCTTCTATCTGTGTGTAGCCTTGAGCGACCAACCTAGACTTGTTTCTGATTATGGTACCATTTTCGTCCATTTTATTCTTGAAAATCCATCTGGTACCTATCACATTAGTCTCACTACTTCGTGGGACAATTTCCCAGACATGATTCTTTTTAAACTGAAGTAATTCATCCTGCATAGAAGATATTCAATGTTCATCCTTGAGTGCTTCTTTGTGATTCTTGGGCTCAACTTTGGACGTGTAGAAAAAATGGCTAACAACGCTCTCGAGCTGAGCACGACTCTTGACCCCTAGAATGGGATCACCAACAATGGCAGAAGGGTCATGACTCGTGCGAACCTAAGCAGGTGTGTCCCCTAACACATGAGTAGGATCCACAGAGTGTGGGTGAGGTACAAGTAAATTATTTCCAGAAACATCCTTATCCTCACACTGAAGGCTAGAATCAATAAACGCCGAAGGTTCGTCATCTTGCACGGTGATGTTTATTGACTCCATAACCTTATAGCTCGTCAGGTTAAAAACCCTGTATGCTCTATTATTCGATGAATAGCCTAACAGTATTCCCTCATCGCTTCGGGAGTCAAACTTTCCTAATTTCTCTCTATCCCGTAGGATATAGCATTTATTCCTAAAAATATGGAAATATACAAGGTTGGGTTTCTTTCCAGTCCATAATTCATAAGGCGTCTTAAGTGTGTGTGGACGCAGGTAAACCCTATTCACCGTGTGGCATGCAGTAGACACTGCCTTTGCCCAAAATCTCCTAGAAACCTTACGACCTAGAAGCATAGATCTAGCCATTTCCTGGATTGTCCTATTCTTTCTCTCAATAATCCTATTTTGCTGAGGAGTCTTCACAGCAGAAAACTCATGTTTGATCCCAATGCTATCATAGTAAAGATCTACCTTTGCTTCCTTAAATTCAGTGCCGTTGTCACTGCGTATCCTGTTAATAGTGACTCCGTGTTGATTTTGTAGGACACGGCACTTGGTCGTTAAAAACTCCACGGCATCGGATTTCTCCCTCAAGAAACCTACAATTGAGTATATGGAAAAATCATCCACCATCACGAGGATATACCTCTTACCACCCAAACTCTCAATACGAGTAGGACCCATAAGATCCATGTGAATAAGCTCAAGTATACGAGAGGTGGTAATGGAACGCAACTTCCTATAGGGGGCTACGAATTTTTTTTCCGAACTGACAGGGTCTACAAACCGTCGAAGTTGGCTTTCCAAGTGATGGTAAGCCACGTACTAGGTCCTTTTTAGCTAAACGAGTTAGTTCTCTAACGTTCACGTGACCCAGACGTTGGTGCCACAGATCCATAGGAGTGATCGTGGCACTGTTGCAGACAAGTGAGGATGTGGGATCAGTCCCATAGCAATTATCCTTTATCCTCACCCCTCGTACTAAAAGTTTATCGGCTTGATTATAGACATTACATGCATCCCGATAAAACTTTATGGCAAAGTCAGCGTCGCACAACTGGCTAATGCTGAGAAGGTTTACTTTCAAACCTTTAACGTATAAAACATTTTCTAGCTTAGGAAATCCTGGTAACTCTACAGTACCACGTCCTACAATGCTAGACTTGATCCCATCTCCAAAGGTGACTCTACCATCCTTATAATCCTTAAGAGAAGTAAAAAATGAGGCATCACCTGTCATATGTCTGGAGCACCCACTATCAAAATACCACTGTGAGGTATTATGTACTTTGAGAGAGACATGAACAACAAAGCCTTTTTTATCTTTCTTAGGTACCCAAGAAGTGGTGACCTTCTGTTTGCCTTTGTTGTTGTTGGTTTTAGTCGGAATTTTAGAAGCATTCACTGACGGCAAGGACATCCGTCGGAATTCCTCCATTAAACTTTGTGATATGGCAGCTAAAAACTCAACTCGCTCTCTCTGACTGGTAAAATCATCAGTATGCTGTGGTGGAGCAGTAGTACGTCATATTCGATCCATACTATAGCAAAACTCCTTGAGATGGCCTTTTCTTTTGCAATAAGTACAAAAGAACACAGTCAAAGGCGGACCTTGGTTTTCTTTTCTTGGTTGAACTCTCCTTCGAGGTTTTTAACGATGGCCATAAGGAGTCGTAGTAAACTCAGGAACTGGTCCAGGCGCAATTTGGGACGTGGAGGCACCATCATAACCTATTCTCTACCTATCACCAAAACCTAAAGTGGGGCCGAGGAGCATCTTTCCTATCTTCCTAGATCTGTCCTTGATTTGTACCTTGACTTCCCATGCTCTCTTCAGATCCTGAGTAAGCTGGGATACAAGGGCTTTAAGTTTCTTCCGAGTCTCCATGGAAGAATGGAACTCACTCGTAAGACTAGCCACTTATTTAATCAAGCCCCCTCTCTCTTTATCAAAACAACTCTCTCTCTCTCTAAACAAACTCTCTTTCTCAGCACTGGCAGACTCTTTCTCTCTTAAGATAGTGCAGGTGGAGGACTCTCTCTCTCTCGTTTTTCTTAAATCTTCCTCTAAAGCGGTGATCCTAAGAACTAACACTTTGTTACACTTTTTAGTTTTAAATGACTCAGAATATAGCTCGGCGTAGGCGCATTGAAGATCACTATCGCTCTCACTTTTGTCATCCTCCCCCTCACTCACATAGATCTCACTGTTGAGGTGTCCCTGTGAAGCAGCATCCTTATCGTCGTGAGGAGCACTAGAAATACTCACACGACTAACCATGAATGCGGTGAAGTTACAGTCATGCGGTGACTCATCTCCAGATTCCACCGACTCGACCTCACTGTCTTCCCTAAGGGTAGCATTAAAGATAATTTTGCCCTTTTCTTTGTTCAGCCTAATAGCATACTCAAAAGCTCTATGACCCGTACCGTCGCACTTAAAGCACCTCTCACTTTCCTTTTTAGGAGGATCTTTAAGATCTTTTTCATTTTTCTTTTCAAACTTATTTTTCTCAAACTTCTTTTTATCTTTAAAATTACCATTTTTCTTGAATTTGAGAATTCTCTTGAAATTTTTTGTAATTAGGGCCAAATCATCTAAGTCAAAATCACACTCAGAATCTGACGTATCTCTCTTTTTTTCTAGATGACTCTCCCCTCTTTCTTTCCGACCCTTCACTCTTTCTTTCCTGGGCATTAAGTGTAATTTCCTTATCTTTAGACTTGACAGATTAAGGAAACATATCAATTTCATACGTTTACATATCTCCTATAAGTTCCTCCAATTTAAGCGTATTTAAATTACCCATAGAATTTAACACAGTGACTTTAGGGATATAACGCTTAGGAAGTGATCTAAGAATCTTTTTAACAAATCTAGCATTAGGAATGTGTTCACCAAGATTAAAGCTAGTGTTAACAATATCAGACAGTCTAACATAAAATTCATCAAAACATTCAGATTCAAGCATGGTGATTGTTTCAAATTGAGTTGTTAAATTTTGCAGTTTAGACTCTTTCACAGCATTAGTTCCTTCATGGGTAAGTTGCAAAACATCCCATGCCTCTTTTGACGTGGTGCACGTCATTATGCGTTTGAACTCATCAGGTGTGACAAACCCAGAAATAGAACTTAAACCCTTAGAATTAAAACATGACCATTTAAATTCTTCTTCAGTCCATGTAGTAACATGTTTTAAATTGGTCACGTTTTCAAGAGTGACGAAGGGAGGTGTCCACCCTCTTTCAATCAAAATCCAGACACTTCATCAATGGCTTTTAATGCAGATCTCATGTGGGCTTTCCAGTATGCATAGTTTGTCTCGTCAAAAACAGACATTTTATTATATAACTTCTCCATTATGAACACACTCATTTTCAAAAATCAAATTTTTAGAAAATTGATATCTTAGAAAAAATTACACGGTAAAATTGTGTAACTGGCTCCGATACCAATTTGAGAAGAGTGTGCTTGCATTCAAATAAGGAAGTTGTTTAATTAAACTCAGTTTTTATCAACTAAGTCCTAAACATGCATCTAGGTGTGATTGATGATGATGAAATCAAGCAAGAACATTCAAACACACACAAATGAGGAAAAATCCCCCAAAGGGGAAAAACCTTTTATTTTCACTATAATTTTGTAAGAAAACGACTTACACGGATTACATTGAAAATATGTGACACAGAAATACCCTCGAGTGTCAGTTCTGATGTCGTCGGCTGGAACTATCCCTTTCTAGTAGGGCAGCAATGAAGAAAGACAACGGCTTCCTCACAAATTACTCCCGATGAGTAAATGATCCTCTTGAAGGTTTAAAGATTCACACACATATATGTGAATGGTTTTGTGAATCAAAAAGGTTTAGAAAACCTTAAAAAGATGAAGTCTTATTCTGGACTATTTTTGCAGAATTTTGAGATTGCAGAAAGACTGAAAAATCGCGTAGAAGGAGAACAGATATTTATACAGAAATCGAGGCGGTGGCTCCTTCGAATGAGATAGCCATATCGCTCGAACGATGGACAGATGTCGCTCGAACGAGATCGCGCGACATACCTATCTCGTGCGAACGACAGTCAAAGTCATTTGAGTGAGATCGTCGTTCAAGGCACTTCGCTTCTACACTTAGAAAAAATTCTGCTTTTGATAAAAAATTAATCCTTACTTCAAAAACAATTTTTAAAAAATTTCCCAAATATCTATGCAAATATTAAAGCTCCAACAAACCATTTTACCGATAAAGTGTAGGGAGTAGTGGGAATGAGTTGAGCAGCACGTCGCATGTAGCATGGTGCAGGTGAAGATAATAGATGCATTGAATTCGGATAAAGGCCATCGAGGATGATTGTGTTGACGTGCCGAATGTAACGGTATCAGACATACAAACTATGATCCAGGAGGAAATAAAAAATTCCTAGATTCTACCCCGGACATTTATAAAATTATGTCCTTACAAGTTGTACAAATTGCTCCTTCATTGCTTGTTGCGTTGCAGCTAAAGACCTTAAGGCTGCTGCCACCTCAGCCATTTCGGACTGGGCTGGTGCTTGGCTATAACTAGGTCCTCCAGCACCAGGTGGTGGTGGAAACTCCTGTGCCATACGTTAAAACTAAAGAGCTTGTGAAGTAGATGAGCTTAATACCTTAATGGACCTCTTTCAATGGTGAAACAACTCCACGCAAGGGGTGAGGCCTGGTTCACCACCAGAGTCTCCGGTGAGGTTAAGCAGAAAATGAGGAAGAGATCGACTCTCGTTCCCACAGACGGCGCCAAAATGATGATGCTAGAAACATCATCACCCGTCAAGGTGCTTGCAAGCTCAGATTAATTATAACAATGGTATCATAGGGACATACAAGTATAAAAGATAGAGATAAGTAGAAGATGATGAACACCAACATATAAGTGGTTCATCCAATTAGGCCTACGTCTAATGTGCAAGTGAGTGAGTAAGGTCACTAAAATAAGGCACTAATGGCCATGGATACAATCTCTCAAGATTTCTCTCTCTACTGTGTAAAATAACATAGTTTCAGCTAGGGTGTGATTTTCGGACCCTTCTCAAGGTAGGAGAAGACAAGTATATATAGTGTATGGAAGGTGTAATGCACCCCCATGTATGCCTTGAGCATGTGTGTGTTGGTCTACCCAATCTAATGAAGACATCTATCACTGTCACATGTAGAAAATGATGATGAAATATTCCCCCACGTGAGGGGATCGATTCGGTTACAACTGATTTTGTCCACGTGTTTCTACCCTTGCATACACTTGTCAATGCTCGACTGTCTTCAATTGGTACCAACCTCGGCCTGAAAGAGTACGAGGTTAGTGAAGTCTGGCTGCTGCTCAATATGAGGTAATTCATGATGATCTCGACTCCGTAGGAAAGTTGAGGTAAGGCAGGTGGACTTATAACGTCGGCCTGGGCTGAGATTATGTTAGAGTAGCTGGAATGTCGGCTGATTCCCATCTGAGGTTGGTCACGATGGTGGTGGTCCTTGCTACCTCGGCTTATTCCCAGTCGAGGTTGATGAGTGAGGTAGATGTGATCTCTAATGTTGCCCGACAATGAGGTGATCAGTGATGTCGACCATATCCGACCTTATGTAGGACGAGAGTGATGGTTGTTAGTCATGAGCCTTTGTTACCTCGGCCCTCTCATACGTCGAGGTTGGTGTCTCTGAGTTGTCAGGTACATTTACGGCATATCATTGACTAACATAATTTGTATGGGTCTTTTATTTGGATTCCATTTTATGTCTAAAATCTATATTAATATTTAATTTTATGATTATGTTTATGTTTATTTTCTTTATTTAATATGAAAGTTATAAGATTTTGTTGTATTTAGATTTTAGTGCACAATTAAAAATAGGGTGTCTTTGAGAACTCAATTCAATGGTTTCCATTTATTTTCATTTTTAACAATTTAAAACTAATGGATTTAAGTTTCAAGGTATCAAATTGGTGTTTCAATAATATCTAATTCTACTTGAAAGGGTCTTAGTAGGGACTCTTTATTATACATTTTTCTTTGTACATGTGGTGATGGGATACTTTGTATTTAATTATAATATCCCTACGCATCGTGCGGGTTGCATGCTATTTTTTAAAAATATAAACAGTTAAAAGTGTTTAAAAATGTTTAAATATTAAACAGTTTATTTCTAAATAGTTCAATCAGTTTATGTTTGTAAAAAGACATTAAAAAATATTTTTTAAATAGTTAAAATAGTTTACTTTTGTAAAAAAGAGATTTTATTTTGGATAAAACCATTTTTTTACTTTTATAAATAGTTTTTAATTAATTACATACCAATAAGAAGCTTTTTAAACAATTTAAATGTTTTTTATAAATGGTTAAAATTTTAAAAACAATTTTTCAAACCATTTCTTATTAAAAAATAGATTTTATTGAAAAAAGTTTTTTTTATCCAAAATAAGTATTTCTCTTTATTTATTTTATTTTTTTAGAAAACAAAACAGTTTTTAAAACATTTTTTTGAGTAAATTTTTTTTTAAAAAAATGTTGCTTTTAAATAGTTAAACCATTTTACTTTTGTAAAAACAGCTTTTATTTTATATAAAACTATTTTTTACTTTCTATGAACAATTTTTAATTAAAAAATAGATAAATTTTTAAATAGTAAAAATGTCTTTATAAAACGGTACTAAAAACTGATATATTTTTTTTATTGAAAAAATAGTTTTTAGTTTTTATCAAATGTATTTGTATTGGAGGCAAAACAATTAACAAATTTAAGAACACAATTGTCATTTCATATTTAAATAAAGTGGGGGAGGATGAAAAGGCTGTGGGAATAACCATTCCCAATTTTTAATGAAAGATAGTGTTATATTTATATAATGAAAATTATTATAATAAATTTGCATTATATATATATATATATATATATATATTATTGTTTTATGTATTTCGCCCGCGTGATACTTGTAATAATAATAATGATACGAGACACCTTCTCGTAAAAACTAAATATACTTGTAATAATAATAATGATACGAGACAACTTATAGCAAACCACTAAATAGAAGATTAAAGGTTCTTGTTCTAATTATTTATTGTTACATTTAGCTATCACCATCTACCATCTCGGTTGCAACGTGTGGCGCATTGGCTTGAAGTCACTCCAACCCCAAAATAGACACCTGAAAAGCAATTGGAAATATTTGGATCCCTTTCAATATTATAGTGCAAATAATTCTTACGAGATTGAACATGTCACATGGGGAGTGAAATAAATATAGTCGCTACGCAACTCCTATCCATGCGAGTCCAAGCTGAATTTGGCCAGGAAAAGAGATTGGTGTTGCTTTGGAAGCTAAGAAATCAGATTCCACATAAGGAAAATAAATTGACATACACTCAGCAAATTGATGCATTATATATATATATATATATATATATATATATATATATATGGGGGATTAGTTTGTATTTTAAGAATGTGGACTGAATATGTGTTATCTAACGATGCGCTTAAAAATTATCGTTTAAATTATAAGCACACTTTCTCTTTTTTTGGCGTTCACCGTTAGGAGATACATATCCGAATCGCATTTTTAAAATGTGAATTAATACAAGAGTATATATATATATAAAATGATAGGCATACATGTAAAAAGTTGACTGACCTAAAATGATTATCATTTGGCCAAATCGGGTAATCTGTTTTAGCAAATTCCAATTAGAACACAACTACTCTTTCAATTTTTTTAGCTAAAATTTGAGTTTAAAGTCGCAAATGATGCATTTGTTACCTTTTAGTAGCGTGCAAAATCTTAAAAATATGAAAACGGCACATAAAATAACGAAATAAACATTAATTTGTAATTAATATATAAGTCACGGATAAAGACACTCGAAAAAAATTCTCTCAACATAATGCATAAATAATACTGTAAATTATGTTGAAAAAATAGTCTTGTGATTATCTTATTTAAAGTTAAGACCATCGGATACGCTATTATTAGTGGGACACAACCATCATTGATGTGGAACACATTTCAACACTCATCATGCAACCTTTGACAGTAACTTACTATTTTTCACAAGAATAATGTTATGCTACCCGGGTGTTAAGCCCGGGCTAGTACAGGTATACCACTTTTTTTTTTCTTTTTTTTTTTTGTGATTTATCATGTAAAATGAGTTAAAAATAATTATAAGAAATAATTTTTTATTAGAATAGTTTATTTATTTTTTTCAATTATTTTTTTTAAACTCATTTTATCCCTCAAACACCCATTTACTCAATATTCTTTTATTTTTAAAGGTTCGCGCTAGTGGCAACAGTCATTTTAAAAAAAAAATCATTTTACAATATTTGAAATAATTTTTGTATTTCTGCACTAAAAAACTAATCTAATAATTTTTTTTTAACTCATTTAGTCCCTTAAACACCCATTTACTCAATATTCTCTTATTTTTAAAGGTCCGCGCCAGCGGCACCTCTTATTTTTAAACTTCATTTTTTAAAATTATTTTTAACTCATGTAATCCCTCAAACACCCATTTATCAAATGTTCTCTTATTTGTAAAGGATAGCGCCAACGACACCCCTTATTTTTAAACTTAATTTTTTAAAATTATTTTTAACTCATTCAGTGCTTCAAACAACCATTTACCCAATATTCTCTTATTTTTAAAGGTCCGCGCCAGCGGCACCTCTTATTTTTAAACTTGTTTTTTTTATTAATTATTTTCAAATCATTTAGTCCCACAAACACCCATTTACCCAATATTCCCTTATTTTATGAATAATGTTATGCTACCCGGGTGTTAACCCCGGGTTAGTACAGGTATACTTTTTTTTGTGTGTGATTTCTGATGTAAAATGAGTTAAAAACAATTATAAGAAACAATTTTTTATTAGAATAGTTTATTTGTTTTTTTCAATTATTTTTTTTAAACTCATTTTATCCTTCAAACACCCATTTACTCAATATTCTTTTATTTTTAAAGGTCCGCGCTAGCGGCACCCGTTATTTTAAAAAAAAAATATTTTACAACATTTGAAATAATTTTTGTATTTCTGCATTAAAAAACTAATCTAATAATTTTTTTTAACTCATTTAGTCCCTCAAACACCCATTTACCCAATATTCTCTTATTTTTAAAGGTCCGCGCCAGTGGCACCTCTTATTTTTAAACTTCATTTTTTAAAATTATTTTTAACTCATGTAGTCCCTCAAACACCCATTTATCAAATATTCTCTTATTTTTAAAAGATAGCGCCAACGACACCCCTTATTTTTAAACTTAATTTTTTAAAATTATTTTTAACTCATTCAGTCCTTCAAACAACCATTTACCCAATATTCTCTTATTTTTAAAGGTCGGCGCCAGCGGCACCCCTTATTTTTATACTTGTTTTTTTTTTAATTATTTTCAAATCATTTAGTCCCTCAAACACCCATTTACCCAATATTCCCTTATTTTTAAATGTCCGCGCCAGCGACACCCTTTATTTTTAAACTAAAATTTTATTTTAATTTTACTTTATTTAAAACAAATTTTTTATTTCTTAAAACTGTAAAAAAAAGTTTTTTTTATTTATACTAAGCTAACTTTTATTTTTTTAAACATTTTTTTCTCAAAATAAAATATTTGTTATATTAAAATAGTGTTTTTTAACAATATATTTTTTTCTAATTTGTGAAAAATATTTTTTTACTTTTAGAACATTTTTTTTTTTAAATAAAAAAACAAACAAAAAACCTTATTAAAACTATACCATATTTTCTCAAAAAGAAAAACAAAACATCCAATCAAATAGTGCCACCTATCACTGTGTACTAAGAGTGTGCTAATGGCCGGTAAGCCTAGCAGCACTCTTTGCACAAAGACATCAACAACTAGCAGCATATCAAGTTTTAATAGTTAAAACAACTTTCTTTGTGCCATCAATACTAGGAAGTATTCAGCAACTTCGGATCATCAAGGGTTGCTTTGTTTTCTCACCCCTAATCCTAGAGGCAATTTGTTAACGAAGATATGTGATCAAAGTCCAATAGAGATAGTTATATAGATGCAGGGATGTAGTAAGGAATTCTCGTTAGTGGGGACTAATTTAACGGTTATTTCTGAGAGTTTGGGGCCGGTAGCTTTCGAGCCAAATTTTTTGAGATTATTTTTTAGTAATTGACAAAAATAACGTAATTTATTTAATCTAATGAAAAGACAAATAAATATTTAAACGAACATTTCGGTGCCAAATTTAAACCTTCAATATCCCTAATTATCCCCTAAAATTAGCCCTAAAATAAAAACCAACAACAACGTTAAATCAAGCTCTAACAAACATTAATATTATAATCCTAAAATAGTCAAGTACATGCTAAAATAGTTTGTAATATCAAAGTTTCATAAAGTCATTCAACCCCAAATTTAATCCTACGGCATCAAATTTAATCTAACATTCAGCACAAAAATTATGTCTACAACATCAAATTTAAACCAACATTTATTCCAAATTTACATCTACAATATTCCTAAAGTCAATCATAATTTAATCCTAAAATTAACACTAATGTTGAAACCAACCAATAATAACACTAAATAAACAAAAAATTAAACATTAATTTAACAATAACACTAAGAAATATATAATATAACCATTTCTTTTAACAATAAACTAAAAAAACATCTATAATTTAAGTTACCATTTAACAAATTCATATGACTAAACTAAATAGAAAAAGAAATAATAGATAGAGTACCACCACCGGGGACGGAAAGGAAGAGTAGTGGACGGAGGTGTTGCTGGACGGAGAGGAAGAGCAGTGAACGGAGAGGGAGAGCAACATGCTTTGTTGGGTTGTGTGAAAGAGGGGCGTGTATTTTGGTTTAGTTTGTTAGGTATAAGTGGTAAAAGGATTTCTTTATTTCAAGATATGCCCCAATTTAGTATAAAAAAGGATTATGAAAAATGTCTCTCCATATCTACACTACACCAAAAATGCTAAATTGGCACCCTTGACCCGGCCACTCTTGTCATGATCAAAGACCGTCACAAAAAATAGGTATTTTTTGTCACGATCATTGACCGTGACAACCTTGTAAAGTTATCACGGTCAAAGACCATGAGAGGATCGTAATAACATTAAAAACAAGAAGACCTAGCTACTTCAGTTTTTCTTTCCCTTGTTTTCTTTCCTCCTTTATTTCTCTCTCTCTCTCTCTCTCTCTCTCTCTCTCTCTCTCTCTCTCTCTCTAAATTGTTGCGATTCTCTCCATCTATCTATCTATCTATCTATCTATTTATCTATCGATCTATCTCTCATATCATCAGGTACGTTTCTCTCTCCCTCTCTCTTTATTTCCTTTGTGTGTGCATGTTTGTGAGTTTGTGTCTCTGTGGGTCAGTGTGTGTGTGTATATGTGTGGTATTGAAATTTTTATGCATTGAAATTGTGTGTATTGAAATTGAAATTGTGTGTGTCTTTTGGGGTCACTAATGCAATTGAAATTTGTATTATAAATTGGAATTGGTATTTCAAATTAAAATTGAATTTGAATTTGAAATTGGTATTATAAATTGAAATTAGTATTATAAATTCAAATTGTAATTAAAATTGGTATTTTGTATTTGGTACAGTGAGTATTATATTTTTGTTATAAATTGAAATTGGTATTCAATTCTGAAATTAAAATTTAGTTTCTATCTCTAATTGCAGCAGCGACGACCATCTCTCTCTCTACACACATTTCGGTACATCTCTTTATCTCTCTCTCTCTCTCTAGAGAGAGAGAGAGAGAGAGAGAGCTTGTTGAATTGTTTGAAATTCTTGAATTGTGGTAAATTTTAACATTTAGATGGACATTGAGTTGGTTGTCCATAGGAATTTCTAATATATGGCATTATTATTTACATTGTTGTTTCGAATTCTTGAATTGTTGTTGACTGGTGGATTTGAACATTTAGATGGCCATTGAGTTGGTTGTCGCAGGCATTTCTAACATTTAGGGTTGTGATGCGAAATGAAACATAACTATGTAAAAATCAAATGTAAATAAGACATTATTAAATGAAACATACTATAAATTTTATATAACAAGTAATAAGTAATCATGAATTCACATGAGAGTAAATGCATGCATGTAGCCCGCAAAGCAAGTATTATATAACAAGTAATGAGGGTAAAAGGTAATAATGTTCGTCGCGATCAATGCAGAAAATATAAAGCATGTGAGAATAATAAGAGACGAAAACAATGGCACAATTAGACAACAAATTTAGGCTCTAGTTGTCACAAAAGGAAATTATAATGAAAATATCTCTTATCAAATGTCACATTACAAGAAAGCTATACAACCGACCTAATTAATTTATCTATATTCTCAGAATTTAAATACGGGTGATGCGACATTAAGGCTTGCTCATCTAGACACTAGACCCTTGTTCATGGAACAAGAGTACAAAAAGAATCGATTGATTTTCCATCTTAACCCCCGTCGAACGGCCTATGTCAACAATCGGTTGGCCGAGCGTGTTTTTCATCGATGTATTGGGTGGCACGCATATAACGAGGGGGTTGAGGGATTCGGTCACCCTCACGGGTATGTTGGTTCAGGGATGTTCCATGCAAGACTTTGAGTCAAAGGTTCTCATCATGCATATTTTGATCGAAAAGGAGAATGCGCCTTTGTGGTTGCAAGAATAATACGGAGTTCGGCGAATTGATGGGTGTCTTAATTCATATGCTGTGTGACCTTCCTTCTTTCTCCGATCCGATGTAGTAGACCCTACTCTATGACAATATTTGTATTTATTTTATGTGGATATTAGATATTATTGGTATTTTTTTAATTTGGTTATGGATATTTACATGTTGGTTTGATTTTTTTATGGATATTTGTATTGGTTATTGAATTTTGAATGTTGCTTAATATATATTTTGTTTGGATATGTTAAAATTTGCTATAATAAGTACAAATATATTGCTGAAAAATGGTATTTACAAAATGGCCCAATAGTTTTTTTTAAAAATCTGCCCAGATTTATCATGAACTTTGACCGTGATAAGTTACTGACAAAGGATCGCTGTCACGAGCTTGTCACAGTCAAAATTTGTAATAATTTTTTATTTGTCACGGACTTTGACTGTGACAAGTTAAACCCTTTGTCACGAACTTGTCAAGGTCAAAGTCCGTGACAAATCTAACAAATTTATTTGTCGAGGTTTTTGACCATGACAAGTGCGTTTGTCACCCCAAAACTCGTCGAGGTTTTTTACTGTGACAAATTGAAAGTTTTGGTGTAGTGATAGTGATATATAAAATTGGAGGATAGGATTCACCACGTGTCAAAATTTAATTTCAATTAATTACATCTCTTCGTCTTTATATTAGTCTATCTCTTCCACCTTTTCCTAATACGCCTAATAACTCACGCCCCTCTCTCTTCAAATGTATTAATGCCAAAATTTTCTTTTCATCTTCGTGTCAAATCCCCTTCCCCTACCGTCCCATGATTTGGGATCTCATTGCATTTATATAGGGAACATAACCCATCACAATAGTCTGGGAAGACAAATGGGCAATCTCAAAATATGTGGAATGTTTTTGGTTCCATTTGATTGATGTGATGTGACTGTTCAGTAGGAAAAACAATTTAAGTCATGTAAAGAAATAAGGTTGTAATTCATTTATGTAATTTTTTTATTTTTTATGGTGTGGGTGGTTAAAAAAAGTTGATTTAAAAAGAGTTTGGTGTAGGGAGGCCAGGCAGCTACATGACCCAGGGAGTTAATACTGTTTTGGGTCCCTTTTCATCCATTTGGTGGTGTTGTGGATATTGTAGTGGTTGAGCAATAAGATGGGACCTTCAAATCACTCCTTTGGTATGTTCAGCTCAAGAAATTCCAAGCGATTTTAAAGGAAAATGAGAAAGTTGTTGAGATAAGTTTTAATGGAATTAAAGAGAATTTTCACATGTATGTGGATCATAGAGGAGTGGCCTATTTTCTCAGGGATGTGGATGAAGAAGTGGATTCAACTTTATTGTGTTCAGTTTTAGGTGAGGAGACCGTTGGACAAAGAGTAATGGGGAACCAATTGAGTCTAAAAGCTATAATTATGCGGCTGAGCACTCTAAGTTTGTTGCACAGATTGATGTAATGAATGGTAAAAAATAATGTTATCTGAAAAATAGAGATAGATGGATTTAAAAAAAAAAAACAAGATCTTGGCTGCGGTTCATTTCAATTTTATCATATTTGCAATTTTGATTTAATATTTTCTTTATGTTTTGTATTTAATTTGATTTTACTCATATAGCATTAGAACGTAGAACTAAAGTACGGCCATGCGAGAACCATAGTTAAATTTGTAAATTTAAAAAAATAAATAAAAATGCATCGTCCATTGGTCAAAAACTTAAAATGATGAAAAAAATATAATTCAATACAAAATTAAATGTGTTGGACTAAGTGAAACCTATCTAATTAACTATGTTGATTTATTATTATGATGACCATTATTATTATTAATATTATTATTTTATTTTGCTTAGATAATATCAATTATAAGAGATTTAGTGGAAAATAAAGCTGATTAACTTTGTATATAAAGGACTGGGTAGTGAAAAAAAATGCATTTTATATTGGGCTTTAGCTGGTCGGCCGAAAGGCCATTCTCACCATATAAATATTGAAGATTAAAATAAAGTAAGACCACCTTTATATATTTGCCTCTTTACATGGATAATTCAATCTATTTTATTAGAGGAGAAAATACCTTGCATATTGTTTACTTTTGGATCTCTAACACTAGATCAACTTAACATAAATTTTGTATTTTTAAAATTGTAGTGAGTACTTAATATAGAATTCTCATTATAGAAGGTTAATTAGTGGTTATTATTTTTGTACAAAACATGATGTACGATTTTGGTAAATATATTTACCTATCGTATAAAGTAAAATACTATCATAGATATCAAAATAAATTATTAAGTACGGAAAAATAAAAGGTTTTTACTCGAATATCTTCTTAACTGATAACCTCCCCCTTTGTACTGTTCTAAAGAACAATTAACTGCAAACTATGGTCATGATATCTTGAAATCAAAACATTGCAACATCTTAATCAATGGAGAATCCAAGATTGTGGTCGGGGTGGGGGCACTTCTAAGCTATTTTTTTCCTCAAAGAAATTACATAAAAACATGAACATCGTATTAATAAACAAATATATTGTAGTATTGTGACAAACTTAGAAATCATACTTCATTACCAAAAAAATATATATATATTTTTCATATAAAAGTAAAAAGTTATCAAGTACACACTAATGAACTAAAAACATTCTGCACTCTTCCTGTGCGGGTTTTCAATTACTAGAATTTAAGTAATACACAGCGTGGATGACCTAACTTTAACTAATCTAGAAAGAAAATTTAGGGGGATGAACTTTGTAACTTGTAATGTTTTGACCACTATTAACTTTTTTAATAATATTTAATCCCTTAAGTACATTAAGAATGTCCCAACAACCCTTTCATCCCACTCGATTATGGTTTTGAAGTACTAAATGTTACATTTTCCCTACCTTAATGTAAAGAGCAAGATTACAAAAACTTTTATTTGGGACATAAAAACCCAACTTAATGATGTGGGAGCTGCCACATCAGTAAGAACCCACTTATTTACTTTGTCACCGTATAAATTAATTTTTTTCCCAAAATAAAATTTTCAAGTTAAAAAAAACAGTCCAATCAAAAAACATAAATACACGCTATGTATCAACGCGCGCACACACACACACACGTATATATATATATATATATATATATATATATATATATATATATATATATATATATATATATATATATATATATATATATATATATATTAAAATTATGTGTTAAAATACAACAAGACAAGGCACGAAATCGTATTTTTTTTACCTAACACAAACAAATTAAAAAAATACACAATGCGATTAAGAATCTTTTATTTTTTAACTAACATTATCACGACCAAAATAAAACGTAATGTGACATGGAGTCGTATTTTTTTCATACAACCTATGAAACTTAAAAAATATATTTTCTAAGTTAGCAACTGTATATGTAGTATTGTTAATGATAATTATTCACCACTGTTGATTGAGCCGAAATGGTTTTACAATAATAGTTTTATGGATATAATTTTCTCTACTGTTTGTCATTATTTCATTCGTAAGATTTGTACCGACTTATATAGTTGTTGTATACATATAATTGTAGTTACATTGTTGGAGCTATTCAACTAGAAGCAGGTATATAATTTGAAATTCAAATGGCAGGTAGTTCCGTGAGTATTGGAGACTTATTTGAGAAAGACTTTGACTTTGTTGATATGTCCCTGCAAGTTGATGATGATCGTGAGTGAATCGTCAACTTGTCACGAATGAATGTGAATCTAGCAGATGAAAGTCCTTTGGTGAAGATTTTCGCAAGTTGATCATCTGTGGAAATAAAGTGAACTTTAAGAGCTTTCTTGGAAACTTGATCACGAACAAAGTGAAAGCCGATTTCAATATGTTTAGTGAGTGTATGAAATAAGGGATTCATGGAAAGATAGGTAGCACCAATATTGTCACACCAAAGAATAGGTGGTGGGTGAGGAGAAATACCAAGTTCGGTTAGTAAGGACTTGAGCCAGATTATTTCAGCAGAGACATCAGCAAGGGATTTGTATTCGACTTCAATTGATTATCGAGATATGATCATTTATTTCTTAGATTGCCAAGAGATAAGATTAGAACAAAGAAAAATGGAAAACCCACCAGTGGATTTATGGTCATCAATATACCCGACCCAATCGGAATTCTTAAAGGCTTGAATATGGAGGGAAGATTTTTTTGTGAGATGGACACCATAAGAGGATGTATGATTTGAGATAGAGAAGTATTCTTTTAACAAGAGACCAATGTGTATCAATGGAAGAATGCATGAATTGACGAGCTTTATTGATCGCAAAGGAAATATCAAGACGAGTTATAATAAGGTACTGAAGGGCCCCAACGGCTTGCTGATAAGGAGTGGGGTTATCTAAGGGTGTGCCATTGGTGAGAGAAATTTTGAGATTGGTGGGAAAGGGGGTGCTAAGTGGTTTAAAATTGGACATGTCATGACGAGAAAGAAGATCTAGAATCACTACACCAAATCTGCCGGATTTTCACGGTCATCGACCTTGACAAGTTGGACTTGTCAAGGTCAATGACTGTGACAATTCTGGGGGTGACAAATTTGGTTGTCATGAACTTGTCACGGTCATTGACTATGACACGTTCATTAGACTTGTCACGGTTATATCACAATCTTTGACCTTAACAACTTTTATCATGGTCAATGACCGTGACAAACCCGTGATAATCTTTAAAAAATTATCACGGTCACTCACCGTGACAAGTTTTATTTGTCATGGACAATGATCGTGATAAAATTGGGCAGAATTTAAAAAAAATGTTTGGTAGTTTAGCCACTGTCACTGCCTAGCAGTATATTTGCACCTGTTATAGCAAAATTGAACATGTTTAAGCAACATATATACAAATAAAATAGAAAGAATGCACCAAATCATTGAATATATAACTCCATATCCAAACCAAAATGTAACAAATCAAAATAATACAAATATAATCCAAGTGTACAAATAAAATAAATACAAATAATGTCATGTGGTAAGTTTGAGGAGGAAGTAAGGCCACACGATAAACGCATTGAGACACCCCTGAATATAAATCATGCTGCATTGTTCGCACAACCACAATCTTCTCCTTCCCGGTTATCACATGCGTGACGAGCACCTTGGTCTCGATGTCTTGAAGCGCGCGTCCATGAACCAACATAACCTGGACGGTATTAGGATCCCTCAACCCCCTTCCTATCCGCGGGCCATCAAATACGTTGAGTATAAACATGCTCGGCCAACAAATTATTGACATAAGCCGTTTGACGGGAACCAATTGGGGACCGAATCATCAATCGATGAGTCCGCATGTGTCGACGATGAAGTAGTGATGTTCACGTCCTCGTCTTCCTCCACCTCCTCCTCCACCACATTCTCCTTCCCCTTCCCCTTCCCCTTGCCATTTCCGCCCAACAAACGTTGCACGAATGAGAACATATCTTGGACCGTCGCCTCCAACCTGGCACGACTCAAAATGTGTCTCTAAAGTGTGTACTCTCTAGGCTCAAGTGCAAGCCTGTCGTTCAAGTAATAATCCGACAAGTCGGGTATCGATCCTCAGGGAAAAAGGACAACGAGAGTTGTAACGACGGAATAAGACTGAGGAATCCTAATAGTGACTCTAAAAAGAAAAGAAAAAGATTGATTTGGTTTTTGGGATTCGATTACACTAAACGCAATTATGAAAATATGGTGAAAAATGCAGCTAACTAAATGACCTAGAGTAAGAATGAAAGATTTAATTGAACTTTTAAATGAGATGATGAAAAATAAGACGGGAATACAATCCCCCAACCCTAGTGTATTGCAGTATAATATTAATCGTAAATTTATCTAATTAATTTGACCCGGAATTTAGTACTCCCAAGCATTACGTATACGAGGTTCAAGCCCGCGTCATACTTAATCAAAGAACGAGTAAATCAGTACCACGATAACGACACTCGAATTGTATTCTCAATCATCCCGGTTACCCAGGGGCAAACGAGATATTTAGACCTACAATTGTTGTGTCCCTACGAATACGGTCAAAATTAATTACTAAATTCAGAGGATTAACTTTATACGTGCAATGACCACATCAGGTTGGGTTCATGTAACCCGACCTTGGAAATCTAGCCGGACATACCGAAAATGATGAAAATAATGTTTAACATGCAAGAGTTCATGATTAATCTAAGGACAATTGATGGAATACTGTAAAATAGAATCACAAAGAAGAAACAACTTACTAAAATTACCCAAGGAACAATTGCAGCAATGAATAAACTTGATGATCACACAAACTTTGAATAAAACTTCAATCCTTGAATAAAACTGGGAATTGTATCTACAGCTAGGGTTTGTGGAAGAAAATGAGAAACTAAAATTAACTCCCCCCGTTTTATCCTCCTCTACAACGAAAATAATTCTGGTTTTTATACCCTACATGAAATTCCAAGAAGTTGAGTATAAGCCGGAGTCTTTAGAGGAGAATCAGGAAACAAATCTCGATGGACGGACCGGTCCGGCCCTTAGGCGGATCGGTTCTTTTATTTTCCAGGTGGACCGGTCCGGGGCGGACTGGTTCTTTTATTTTTTTGGCTCTTCGGTTCGCAGTCCTCTGGAGTTTTCACATCGGACCGGTCCGGGTTGAGGGCAGACCGGTCTGCCTATTTGACTTTTCTCCCAACTTTGACTGTCCATATCTTTTGCTCCGGATATCCGATTGAGGTGCCGTTTCTTCCTAGGTGCTTGTGAGGATGATACCTTCAACTTCTATTTAGGTACCTCATCCGGATTCTGGGTAGAAATGACTCTTTTGCCCTTTTGACTTTTCTCGTTGACTTTCTCTATTCTTCCGGTTTCCTTCTTCCATTTCTTGACATTAGATACCTGTAAAATCATAACGAAATACCAGAAACTCGGTGTACTTGTTAGGATAAGTCAGTAACAAGATTATGAGATAAAGTCAATCCAATTACGTTGTCCGAGGTGATTAAAGTACCGAAATTAAGGGATAAATTAGGAAGAATTTATGCGTAATCAAACCCCCCTAACTTAGAACTTTGCGCGTCCCGAGCAATGTAAAAGAATTCTAGCAAGGCTCAACTTTTGAGAAACATTTTATTGGGATAAATTACCTCTTTCGCGGGCACGCGATTGCATTTAGCGTATGCAACAAGCCTTTAAACCCCTAGGTTACCCTAGTGGGACGAGTTGTGTCTCGTGAGGGTTTGCAAAATATACCCACAAAATTCGACTCAAAGAACTTCAAAATAACTAAAAATTGTATAATTCAAACTTTTCCAGAAAATAGTCATCATTAAGTCATGTTTACAAGTCTCAAACTGTAGTGCGTGTGTGCGAAGCCAGAAATATAACCGCCAATTTCCACTGATTAATCATTACGTTACTTATCCGAAAATTCGTTTTGATTTCGAATTCTCACGGGAGGCTCTCTCAAACGAACTACTCGGAATATGGCTTTTTCGCTCGGTATGCGTGATAATAAGAGTAAATATAATGGATGCAAAATCACGCATACAATTAGAAAGACGGAAATTTCATGGTGAAAGGATCTCATCAACGGATTACGGTTTGAAAAACGGGAACATTGCCTTTATTTCGCGCTCTTAGCCTCTTATATTATCTTTTGGTGTATTAGCTCTCCACGCGGTACTCAATTTTCGCAATTTGGACTCGGTTAGGACTTTTTCGGGTTAAAGGTTGTATTGGGTGAAATGAAGGCGGTATGGAAGGTTGGAATTGGGAAAATCATTCGTGATGTCCTTTTGTGCTTTTTCCGGGCTATTGCTCAATTTGTTCTTCTTTTTCTTCTTTTTTTTTTTTTTTGTTTTTGTTGAGCATACACTTTTGTTTCTTGCCCCTTTTCATGCACTTTTTGGACTTGAAATCTGAATTTTTTTATTTTTTTCACAATTCCGGCCATTTTGGGTTTTTCGGGTTGTCAAACGAAAGGGAAAAATTATTCGGCTCAATTTGGGTTGCAAAAGGGGTGATTTTTCGCATCTTTTTCTGGCCAATATTTTTGGGATGACAAACGAGGGCCTAATTCATTGTCCAAAATGCTAATTGCGTTACCATATGCGTTTCGAGATGAATTTAATTTTAGAGACTAATTTGGCACGTTTTTAAAGGCAATATTGCACACATTTTTCAAAACCGATCAAAATGAAAGAATTAAGATCCTTGACAACTTATTAAGCGCTAAAAATAACTTTGAGTTAACAATTAACTCGGATTGATTTAAAATCTCGCAAAACGTGATAGGCTCGAATCTCACCGGGTTTGTTAATCTCCACATTTATTCGTTAAGTCGTCAATTTTTTTCACAATTTCCATCTTTGGTCAATTTCGGCTTTGTGTATGTTGACTTTTTACACTTTGAGACTCCAATTTGACTTTTAATGATATTTTTGAAAAATTTGAATTCCAATATTTTTTTTATTTTGAACAAAAATATTTTTGGATTTTTCAATATTTTATGATTTTTTTGGAAATTTTTGGGCATTTTTGAAAATTTGTGAAGTTTTAGAAATATGCACTTGTGACCCCCCCTAACTTAGACTTTTGCATTGTCCTCAAGCAAAAAAGGACTAAAATCTAAATAAGGCAAAATAATAAGTGCAATAAGTAAAACAAACAAATATAGAAAAATGCAACTTTGTATAACATAAGACTGTGGTACAAACAGGATTACAGCATATGTAGGATGTGAGAATAAATACATCAAAACAGTCCTAGCAACCAAAATATCACGGGGGAGGGAAATGGGAGGAGCTGGGCGCGTCGGGGCCATAGGGGTCTTGAAAATGCGATGGGAGTGGCTCATAAGGATCCCCTAAGCGTCGGTAGATATCCGCTTGCCGTCGAGCCGCCCGATTCTGATCTCGTTGGTAGTCGATCACAAAGGTGTCAAACTTGTTCTCAAAGTTCCCGAATTGGGTCTCAAGGTTGGACAAACGGGTCGAAATATCAGTACCCGCCCACTCAAAGTCCGGGTCGTCCTCCTCGCCCGCCGACTCGTCGTCGGCGGCGACGTCACCCATCTCGACGTCCGCTTCGGCGGCCTCCTCGTCCGCGCTCTCTTTCGAGGAAGCTTCTTCCTCGCTATCATGACCTCGCCGTGCCCGGATTATGGCGAGCTGTTTGGCACTCTTAGTGCGAGTGCCTTGTCCAAAGGGACCGGGAATCCGGGTGCGGTCGACAGGGGCCTCAATGCCGGCGTCTAGGAGGATAGACGTGATCAGACGGGCATAGGGCAAAGGGGCGGTGCCCTTCTCATCCAAAGAAGCGGCGATGATGTCGGCATACAATGTGCGGGCCAAATGGATGGTGGTTTGAGGATCGAAGAGATGGTAGGTCAAGGTTGCCTGCCGAGGCCTCATGGCGGAATCGTTGGACGTTTGAAGGAGGTTGGCACATACGATTTGGAAAGTGAGGCGCGCCGTTTCATTGAGTCATCCAACCGCGACGGTTTGGCCCGTCCAAGCCACGTTTGGAGCAATGCGCTCCATGATGACGTTCTTAGCGACCGGAGGAACGTTCCGTGGATAGGTGTAGTCTTGGGGGTCCGGAACGCCAAAGGTGGCTAATTTGGCCGTGAGGATGGATAAGGAGAAGGGAACGACCATCCCATCGACGTATGCTTGGGCCTCGTATTGGTCCGTCCTTACGAGAGTGCCATAGAATAAGCGGACCTCGGAAGCCCATACGGCGTCATGGGGTTCGTTAAGGAAACGACACCACCCCCGGGCCATGAATAGTGATGTGACAGAGTTGGGCAGCGCGTTCCATTGAACCGCGCGCTCCATATGGAGTTTGCGGTTTGTGCCGAAGAAGGCGGTGCACCATCGCTCCTCTTGGCGGGAGCGGAACTCGTTGCTCCCGGAGTGTAGGATGTCGGTGGATGCATATTTGGTGGGAGTAGCACGGGGGGCCATGGAGACAGAGAGGATAGAACACAAAAATCTGGAGAGGGAGAGGATAGGAGTTGTGTTTGAGGTGTGAAGAGAAGGGGAGGGGGTAGGGATGAATTTATAGTGGAGGGGGAAGGGATTGGAGGGAAAAGGGTTTTGGAGGGAAGGGGATGTATGGGGGTGTGGGAAACCGAAATGGAGGGAAGGGTGGCTATTGGGGAGAAGGGGGGTGCATGGGAAAAAGAGATTCAACGAATCTGCAGAAGGTGGACCGGTCCGGTCCAGGGGCGGACCGGTCCGGGTATTTAATTTTCAGGAAATTCGACAGGCGGACCGGTCCGGCTTAAAATAAAAGGAACCGGTCCGGGGCGGACCGGTCCGGCCTTAAATTAAAGGAACCGGTCCGGCTTGGGGATTTCAGGCTGGAATTTCCCCGAAACTGTATTTCAACCTCTCTTCCTCGAAATATTGTACTCTTAAAACGCGCTCCTCTCCAAATATAGACTAAGGACCTCTCAACATCACCGGTCACCCGAATTGCTCAAAATCTCGAACCTGCACATGCTAACCCTGAATGTACCAAAATCTTAACGACACTCACTAACGCACAAGACACATACGACTCTCACACCATACGCGTCGGGGGTGCGACGACCTAACGGAAACAGTTCACTCTACCCCGTAAACGGGGCCGACAACCAAACGGTGTCAACTTCATCTTCGCACGCCTCAAGATATGGCTTTAGGCGTTGTCCATTCACTTTGAATGTATTTCCCCCTTTTAAATCTTCTAATTCGACAGCTCCGTGGGGGAAAACATTCTTGACAACAAACGGGCCAGACCATCGCGACTGCAACTTTCCCGGAAAGAGATGAAGCCGAGAGTTGTAGAGAAGAAATTTTTTCCAGGGAAGAAACTCTTTGCGTCGAATGATGCTATCGTGAGCGAGTTTCATCCTTTCTTTAGCAATTTTGGCATTCTCATACGCATCATTGCGTATCTCCTCTAACTCATTTATTTGAAGCTTGCGAGCTTCACCGGCTTTATCTATGGCATAATTGAGCTCCTTAATTGCCCAATACGCTTTGTGTTCTAACTCCACGGGGAGATGGTAAGGCTTTCCATACACGAAGCGGAAAGGGGACATGCCAAGCTGATTTTTATATGCGGTGCGATAGGGCCATAGCGAATCGTTCAGTCTAATTGACCAATCTTTCCGGTTAGGATTGACGGTCTTCTCGAGAATGTTCTTGATCTCACGATTCGCTAGTTCGGCCTGCCCATTTGTTTGTGGGTGATATGTCGTTCCAACCTTGTGGACGACGCCATACTTTCTCATGAGCTTCTCAAATGGCCTATTGCGAAAGTGCGTGTCATTGTCGCTAATTATTGCTTTCGGTGCGCCGAATCGAGAAAGTATGTGTTCCTGTAGGAACTTTATCACCACCTTACTGTCATTAGTCTTAGTAGCTATAGCTTCTACCCATTTAGAAACGTAGTCTACCGCGACTAGGATGTATAGGAAACCAAAGGATGGGGGGGAAGGGACCCATGAAGTCAATACCCCAACAATCGAATATCTCAATGATGAGTATGGGGGTAAGGGGCATCATGTCGCGGCGAGAGATGGCTCCCATTCGTTGGCACCTATTGCATGACTTGCAAGCGTCATTTGCATCCCGGAAGATTGTGGGCCAATAGAGGCCGCATTGCATAATTTTAGCGGCCGTCTTTTTCGCTGAGAAGTGGCCTCCACATGCTTCCGAATGACAAAACTGGATGACCTTTGGAATCTCGTCATCCGGTACACATCGTCGGATGATTTGGTCGGCGCAGTATTTAAAGAGTAAGGGATCATCGTAGAAGAACATGCGCGACCAAGTAAGAAACCTCTTCTTATCTTGCGGTGTCCAATCGGGAGGGACGACTCCCGTGACAAGATAGTTCACTATGTCCGCAAACCAGGGATATGAAGAAGTAGCAAAAAGTTGCTCATCCGAAAAATACTCGTCTATGGGTATGGGATCACTAGGTACGTCAGACGAAAGACGAGACAAATGGTCGGCAATGACGTTTTCTACTCCTTTCTTATCTTTGATAGAGAGATTGAACTTTTGTAGGAGTAGGATCCACCTTATGAGGCGCGGCTTGGCGTCCTTCTTCGCAAGTAGATACTTTAAAGCCGCGTGGTCGGTGAAGACAATTATGGGAGAACCAATGAGATACGATCTGAACTTATCAAGGGCAAAGACTATTGCTAGCAACTCCTTCTCCGTGGTAGAGTAGTTGAGTTGAGGTCCGGTAAGAGTCCGGCTAGCGTAGTAGATGACATGAGCTTGTTTATCTTGACGTTGGCCCAAAACGGCCCCAATCGCGTAATCGCTTGCATCACACATGAGTTCTAATGGTAAAGACCAATCCGGAACTTGCATGATGGGAGCGGACACGAGCATGTTCTTTAATTTGTCAAAAGATCTTTGGCATGCCTCGGTCCACTCAAACGGGTTATCCTTCATGAGAAGGTTGCTTAAGGGTCTAGCGATAGCGCTAAAGTCCTTAATGAACCTGCGATAAAACCCGGCGTGACCCAAGAATGAGCGCACGTCTTTAAGCGATCTCAATGGGGGAAGGTCAGCTATGACATCTATCTTAGCCCTATCAACCTTTATGCCTTTAGAGGATACTATGTGGCCAAGAACTATTCCTTCAGTGACCATGAAATGGCACTTCTCCCAATTCAGCACTAAGTTCTTCTCCACACACCTAGCAAGTACTTGTTCCAATTTTTCGAGACAAAGATCGAAAGAGGTGCCAAAAACGCTGAAATCGTCCATGAACACCTCGAGTCCTCTTTCGACCATGTCACTAAATAAGCTCAACATGCACCGTTGAAAAGTCGCGGGTGCATTACACAAGCCGAATGGCATACGTTTGTAGGCAAACGTACCAAAAGGACAAGTGAACGTCGTCTTCTCTTGGTCAAGTACATCTACCTCAATCTGGTTATATCCGGAATAACCATCAAGGAAGCAATAATATGGGTGGCCCGTAACTCTATCAAGCATTTGATCAATGAATGGCAAAGGGAAATGATATTTTCTTGTTCCCGCATTGAGTTTCCGGTAATCAATGCAAACACGCCAACCGGTGGTGGTGCGTTGGGGAACAAGCTCTCCCTTAGCATTCTCAATCACAGTCATACCCGACTTCTTCGGGACGACTTGAATAGGACTCACCCATTTTCTATCCGAGATTGGATAGATAATCCCGGCATCTAATAGTTTAATGATCTCGGTTCTCACAACTTCTTTCATGTTGGGGTTCAGTCTTCTTTGCATTTATCTAGAGGGTTTGACATCCTCTTCGAGGTGAATCTTGTGGGTGCAAATCAGAGGACTTATCCCCTTCAAATCAGCTATACACCAACCAAAAGCACTTAGGTGCTTCCTCAGAATTTTTAACAACTTACCCTCCTGCTCGTCGTCTAGGCTAGAGGAGATAACAATAGGAAATGTCTCATCCTCTCCTAAGTATGCATATTTGAAATGGGAGGGGAGTTTCTTTAATTCAAGAGTTGGAAACTTCTCGTCGGAGGGAACAACGCGTGTATCCCGTGGTGGTAACTCCTCGAATCTAGAAACCCAATTCACATCTCTCGCATCCTCGTCCGACGCTCTCTCATCGAGTAACTCTCTTAATTCCCCAATCTCCCTCTCATACTCAGTATACGTCCCCTCACTCTCATTGCTCGAAACCAGACAGGATCCTAAGGCATCGCCACAGCAATTCTCCTCAATGTACTCCTCTACTATCTCATCTATGAGACTCACCGCGTGAATATCATCTTCCTCTCCCGTATGTTGGGCAATATTGAAGATGTTGGTTTCCAATGTCATATTCCCAAAAGTGAGTTGCATTCGCCCATTCCTTGTGTTGATAATAGCGTTAGCTGTCGCTAAGAATGGGCGTCCGAGAATGATGGGAACATGATTGGTCGAGATTAAGGAGGGCACCGTGTCCCAAATGACAAAGTCTACCGGGAAGTAGAAAGTGTCAACTTGAACGATCACGTCCTCTACTACACCTCGTGGGACCTTCACAGTTCGATCCGCTAGTTGGAGAGTGATTCTTGTGGGCTTGAGGTCGCCCAAATCAAGTTGCCTATAGATGGAGTAAGGGAGAATATTGACACTTGCTCCCAAGTCTAGTAAGGCTTTTTCAATTTTGTTCTCTCCAATGATGCAGGAAATGGTGGGTGCACCGGGATCTTTGAATTTAGGAGGGAGCTCATTGAGTAGGATGGAGCTCATGTTCTGTGCTAAGAAGACATTCTTCTTTACTTTCATCGTCCTTTTTACCGTCAACAAATCTTTGATGACTTTTGCATAAGCTGGAATTTGTTTGATGGCATCGAGGAATGGTAAATTCAGCTTTACCTGCTTTAGTATTTCTAGCACGTCATCACGTGGGTTTCCTTTCTGGGAAGGAATCAACCTTTGAGGAAACGGTGCCACGGAGGGTGGTTTCACAATTACCTCGGGCTCACTAGTGTCATCTTTATCACTCTCATTTGAGGTGACATCTTCGGCCTCTTTCGTGCTGGGCGAAATCACCTTATCTTTGGTTGTGTCGTGTGGAGGAGGTGATAAATCAACGACTCTCCCACTACGAAGAGTGGTCACAGCTTGACATTGCTCCTGATGATCAGTAGAAGTGGAGCTAACACTAGTTTGACCTTGGGGAGGTCTTTGGCCCTGGGCAGGAAACTTGCCCTTTTCTTGAACGCTCAACGAGGATTGAATTTTGGACAGATTTGCATTTATGTCGCCAATTAGACGATCATATTTGGCATTGGTTGCAGTCTGGCTAGTGATGAATTGATTCATCGTATCCTCGAGAGTTCTCCGCTGTGGCGGGATATAATTTCCATGGGGTGGCGGTGCTTGCACATGACTTTGCATGTGTGGAGCTTGTTGAAATTGTTGTGGAGGAGGAGGGGCAACATGCGAAGAAGGGTTCATTACGGCATGTTGTTGCCCGTAGCTAAATCCGGGATGATTTTTCCACGAAGGGTTGTATGAATTCCCGTGCGGGGCACCGAAATTACCCTTAAAGCCTCCTATACCACTAACTTGCTCCTGCAACATTACTTTGCAGGCGGGTATCGTCGGGCATTCCTCAGTTGAATGTCCCGCCTCACAAATCGCACACACCTTTTCGCCAAGATTCTTGATAGATCCAACTACCTCGCATAAATCTCGAAATCCTTTCTCAATGGAGTCCAATCGACAGTCCGACATAGAGGTCTTATCTACATGGTGTAGGCCGGACGCCGATGGAGTGGTGGTCGCTTGACGATTTCGATTCTGAGCATTAAGATCAGAAATATCCCAAGATTGGGTAGTCTCGGCGACATACCTCAGGTGAAGCTCAGCATCGTGGCAATCTAGTTCGATAAACGGACCACTACCCATGGTTTCAATGAGTTGCTTGGAGTTAAGGTTCAACCCATTATAGAGGAAGGAAATGATTTGGGCTGTATCAAATCCATGATGGGGGCATGAAGCAGTTAACTCATTGAAACGCTCATAACATCGATGGAATGGCTCATTCTCCAATTGCCTGAACGATTGAATCTGAGCCTTTATGGAGATTGTTCGATGTGGTGGAAAGAACTTCTTGAGAAATCTGGATTGTAACTCGTTCCAAGATGGAATCGAGCTCGGAGGTAAAGACCATAGCCAGGTCTTAGCTTTATCTTTTAACGAGAATGGGAAGAGTTTGAGGCGAATCACCTCCTGCGTGCAAGTTTGATCATTAAGGGTATCACACACGTCCTTAAATTCCCGTATATGCAGGTATGCCTTTTCTGAATCCATACCGTGATAGTGTGGTAGCGTCTGGATCATCCCATTCTTGAAACGGAACTGCCCGGCTTTATACGGGAGTATAATGCATCCCGGAGTGACAGTGCGCTCGGGATATAAGAATTCTCTCAACGGGCGGTACGGAGGCTCTTCCTCACCGGTAGTTGCATTACTGTGCTGCGACATCTCTCTCTAACTCGACGATTCGGTGTTCTCACTGGGTGTGCACGACGTGTGTCCTACGAAGGAGAAGGGAGTGTTGCTAGAGAGTGAGTGTGACGGTGTGGGAGGTAGGATCCAGAAATGTGGGGCTTGTGGAGTGTGGGGACTATCAGGATTATACTCAACAAGTGGATTTTCGTGAATGCTGGTTGGAGTATTATGGGGTGTGGGAGTGGTTTCAGAATTTTGCATTAAGCTTGTGAGAGATGGTGGTGAATCTTTTTGTGCTTTTTATATTTTTTTGATTTTTTATTTTGAATTTTTTGGATTTTTGGTCAAAGCTTTGGATTAACTCGATCTAATCCTAAGTCTACCTAATTCCCCGGCAACGGCGCCAAAAACTTGACACGACTCAGAATGTGTCTCTAAAGTGTGTACTCTCTAGGCTCAAGTGCAAGCCTGTCGTTCAAGTAATAATCCGACAAGTCGGGTATCGATCCTCAGGGAAAAAGGACAACGAGAGTTGTAACGACGGAATAAGACTGAGGAATCCTAACAGTGACTCTAAAAAGAAAAGAAAAAGATTGATTTGGTTTTTGGGATTCGATTACACTAAATGCAATTATGAAAATATGGTGAAAAATGCAGCTATCTAAATGACCTAGAGTAAGAATGAAAGATTTAATTGAACTTTTAAATGAGATGATGAAAAATAGGACGGGAATACAATCCCCCAACCCTACCGTATTGCAGTATAATATTAATCGTAAATTTATCTAATTAATTTAACCCGGAATTTAATACTCCCAAGCATTACGTATACGAGGTTCAAGCCCGCGTCATACTTAATCAAAGGACGAGTAAATCAGTATCACGATAACGACACTCGAATTGTATTCTCAATCATCCCAGTTACCCAGGGGCAAACGAGATATTTAGACCTACAATTGTTGTGTCCCTACGCAATACGGTCAAAATTAATTACTAAATTCAGAGGATTAAATTTATACGTGCAATGACCACATCAGGTTGGGTTCATGTAACCCGACCTTGGAAATCTAGCCGGACATACCGAAAATGATGAAAACAATGTTTAACATGCAAGAGTTCATGATTAATCTAAGGACAATTGATGGAATACTGTAAAATAGAATCACAAAGAAGAAACAACTTACTAAAATTACCCAAGGAACAATTGCAGCAATGAATAAACTTGATGATCACACAAACTTTGAATAAAACTTCAATCCTTGAATAAAACTGGGAATTGTATCTACAGCTAGGGTTTGTGGAAGAAAATGAGAAACTAAAATTAACTCCCCCCGTTCTATCCTCCTCTACAACGAAAATAATTCGGGTTTTTATACCCTACATGAAATTCCAAGAAGTTGAGTATAAGCCGGAGTCTTTAGAGGAGAATCAGGAAACAAATCTCGATGGACGGACCGGTCCGGCCCTTAGGCGGATCAGTTCGCTGCTAAAGCGGATCGGTTCTTTTATTTTCCAGGCGGACCGGTCCGGGGCGGACCGGTTCTTTTATTTTTTTGGCTCTTCGGTTCTCCTTCGGTTCGCAGTCCTCTGGAGTTTTCACATCGGACCGGTCCGGGTTGAGGGCGGACCGGTCTGCCTATTTGACTTTTCTCCCAACTTTGACTGTCCATATCTTTTGCTCCGGATATCCGATTGAGGTGCCGTTTCTTCCTAGGTGCTTGTGAGGATGATACCTTCAACTTATCTTTAGGTACCTCATCCGGATTCTGGGTAGAAATGACTCTTTTGCCCTTTTGACTTTTCTCATTGACTTTCTCTATTCTTCCGGTTTCCTTCTTCCATTTCTTGACATTAGATACCTGTAAAATCATAACGACATACCAGAAACTCAGTGTACTTGTTAGGATAAGTCAGTAACAAGATTATGAGATAAAGTCAATCCAATTACGTTGTCCGAGGTGATTAAAGTACCGAAATTAAGGGATAAATTAGGAAGAATTTATGCCTAGTCACAACCTTAATAGCTTCGCATCATACAAGTCCACCTGATGAGCCAACTCGGTGTTGCTCGTCTCCAATTCGATGATCCTAGATTTGGCCACCCGCAAGCTTACCCCCTTGTACTCCCCTTGCGATCAGCACTAATCACTTGGCTGAGTGCGTCCGTGGATAAAGATGCCTTGTCGGCATCGGACTGCGTCCCATGCACTTCCTTAAGCTTTTCTTGAAATGACAAAAAGCACACGATTAGTTAAATAAGTAAATAAAAAAAATTATAACGTAATTAATAAAAAGTAAATTGTCGGATTACTTACAATCGTGGCTACGAAGCTTAGGGGACACCTCCTTATCCTTCCCCTTCTTCGTCTGAATTGCCACATGGGCATCGAGCTTATGTGGCCTTCCCCAGGGCCACTCCCCGTCCCCTGAAATAAAATAATACAAAATTAGTACTAGGCCCACAAGTAAAATAATGCAGAATAACATATTTCTGTAATTATAGAAAAATTAAAACTTACCATCATCCTATGCTCCATCTCGGCGTAAGACGTCCGGTCGGAGTAGTGAACGTTCGTCTTATTCACCCGATTTGCCCTCCCCGATTGGCGAGATGCCAATTGTCGCGCCTCGATCTCATTGTTAATGAACTTTTGTCAATGTGCCAATGAGATCGGCTCCTTCGGCGGGATAGACTCACGCATTCTGATAATGGAGTCTCGGGTCTTCCCAAAGTACCGACCCCACAAAAGTTTTCTTTCATGTCTTGTGTTGCTCCCTCAACTGCTCCAACATAGAATCACAGAGTTCCGGGGCCAGGCCGAATTGTTCCTGTCAAACAAATACAATGTTAGTTTCAAATAAATATAAATATAAATATAAATATAAATATAAATATAAATATAAATATAAATATAAATATAAATATAAATATAAATATAAATATAAATATAAATATATTATATTATATGTAGTGCTGCCCAAATAGCTAACTTGAGCTCATTTGGAACCTCCCTCCAACTAGTGTACTCTAGGTCGATAATCGTCTTTAGCAGCTCGAGGGATCTAGATAATATCCCCGTCTTGTTCTTGATGGCCATTCCCAATTTTTCCCATTTGGGGAGCGTAGGGGCCGAGGAGCCCTCGTCGCCTCCGCTACCGCTGGGCCGAAAAGACATCATTATTATCAGCATCATCACCCTTGCCTTAATCCTTGAAGGAGACATTTTCTATAAAAAAATGTTGTTATTAGTACAAATTCAAAATTAATTCAAAGAAGACATGAAAACATTAAGTCTAAATAGTACATGCGCTAATGTAATCAAGTACAAATGAATAAAAAGCATTAATCCGAAAATTGGAATACTTTTTACTGTTTAACTCACACACATATATAAAGGAACGAGAGAGAGAGAGAGATAAAAAGAGTGAAAATGATCAAGTAAAGATGAATTAAAAGAATTAAACTGGTGTCCGATAATAATAGAACACCAGTACATGCACTAAATTGGAATACTTTTTACAAATTAAAAAATTGTTTCAAATTCGGATTATTATAAAAAATGGTTTGATATTCGGTAGGAGCAGCCAAGTCATCCACACTATTCTTTAGATGCTTTGGCGCATGTAGGACGATTGACCACGGCCCGTTGATGTACTCCGAGTAAAACACTTGGTTGGCCTTTTGAAATGCACAAAAAATGGCTCATCGCTCACATTTTCGTTGCTCTTCAACTTGAACATGTCAACCATGATCAAATTGGTGCCAGGATCAACTTTATAAGAATTTTTATCCTCAACTCTTACCCAATCACAGTAAAATATAACCTCTTTGAACCTTACATAGTCTAATTCAAATATATTTCGAATTACACCATAGTAAGTCATTTCAACTTCAGCGAGGTTTTTATCTTTTGCGCTCGTTCGAAAGAAAGTAAGAGCCTTATATGAAATGCCTGAGTTATGTACATTTGTATTTTCCTCGTACACCCTTGTGCCGAATACCTAACCGTTCAATCGATACTTTTGTACTCTTGTGCCATGAACAAGGGTCCAGTGTCTAGACAAGCAAGCCTTGATATCGCATCACCCGTCTTTAAGAGATGAGAATATAGATAAATTAATTAGGTTAGTTGTAAAGTTTTATTGTAATGTAAAGTTATATAATTATCCTCCTACTTGTTGAAGGTTGTTGTGAATGTTTTTCGAGGACAAAAGGAACTTTCAATTCACCATGAAAACTCCAAAATCGATAATTATCTTGCATACCCAATCTAACAAATGTAGTTCAACTATTTTTCACTCAAACACCTTACCATTCTTACACCTATTACACGGACACGGAAACTCTTCGTAATTATAACATCTCTTTGCGTATTTCACAAATTCATTAACACCTCAGCTAAACACATCCCCCAATCTATTTGTCTCCCCCATCCACTCTTTGTATTTAGGATATCCCATCACAGCTACTACAAACAATCACATATTAAAGGTAAGAATCGTATATTCATGGATTAGTATAAACAAAACTTAGATTTATAGTATGTTTCAATTAGTTATGTCTTATTTATATTCGATTTTTAAATTTCAATTTGTAATAGTAATTCCTATTTCCTCCATCTCCTCTAAAGGGTGAGTGGTCATATCCCATTCAAGACCTCATACATCTGTAATATACTTAACAACTCATGCACATTCTTACGATTTGAAAAACATTCGACAACATATCCCGATAGTTCTCTAAGTACACGACGTAGATTGACAAGTGTGAGTGTTATTTCAATTGATCAATTGAAATAAAACTCACACTTGCCAATCCAGTATGTACTCGGAGAACATTTGGTTACGACGGCAAAGCTTCCTCCAAAAGTAACAACTTTAAGCCACTAAGAATATTATTATACATAAATTATGCATCCCCAAAATGTCCAAATGGTACAATTCGAAAGATATCATTACAGGGATAATGACTCTCGAACGGGTCTAAGGGCTATTGAATGGGTACGCATAAGAACTAGAAGGCTAGTATATCTTCGCACTATGTGTAATTGTAGGTATGTTTCATTTAATTATGATAAGTTCGTGGTCGTGCCACTCTCGAACGGGTCGTGACAGAAAGTAATTTTAGAAAAAAGTTGAAAACTCCCCCTCCCCCCATTTTGGCAATAATCCAGTTGTCTTGCCACTTCCAAAATTAACCAACTCAACAAATTAAGACAATATAATTATTTACGAATTTATTTGTGTGAATTAAATTAAGTATTTTAAAAAAAATTAACAACTAACTTCCATATTCAACCACCTCTGTCCAATATAATCCAACAGCAACAATAAATCAGTAAATGTGTATCTCGTACTCCATCTAATTCATCTACTCAAATAATTCAACAATAACAATTTCAAACCTAAATAAAAATAAAGAAACAATATTTATAATGTTCAATCAACAGTAACAATTAATTTCAAGTCCTAAACTAAAAATTAATTTCAAATCCTAAATCAACATTAACAATTAATTTTAAGTCCTAAACTAAACACCAATTAATTTCAACAAACACATATACACACATGCATATACACACACACACACACACACTGCCCCCACCCCTGCCCCACCACACACACACGAACGCACACACAGGTATCCTCCCCCCCACACACACATAAATGCCCCACCCCCTATTCTTGTCACGGATAACTATTCTTGTCACAGACTTGTAATGGGCTTGTCACGGTTAATGACCATGACAAAAAACGTGTATTTTTTTGTCACGGTTAATGACCATGACAAAAAACGTGTATTTTTTTGTCACGGTCATTGATCGTGATAAGGGTGGCCGACTCAAAAGTGACAATTTGGTCTTTTAGTGTAATTAATGTAGCGTTGTTGAGAGAGTAAAATTCCCTTATATGTAAGAACAATTTCAATGCCGAGAAAGTAGTGTAGAGGACCAAGATTTTTGAGTGAAAATTCATGACCCAAAGTAGAAATTAGGGACTGAATTAATGAGGAAGAATTATCGGTAATGATGAAGCATTAATGAGGAAGAATTACCAGTAATGAGAATGTCATCTACATAGATAAGGAGGTAGAGAATAGTGGGGCCGGATTTATAAATGAAATTAGAGGTGTCGATTTTGGATCCAATAAAGTTTTGGGAGGTTAAAAACTAATTAAGGCGATGAAACCAAGCACGGGGTACCTGTTTGAGACCATAGAGGGAACGATGAAGTTGACATACATGAGTGGGTTTGGTGGGATCTTGGAAACCAATGGGTTGATGCAGGAAGATGGCTTTATTTAGGAAGCCATGTAGAAAGGCGTTATTGACATCGAGTTAAAAAAACAACAACCATGAGAAATGGAAATGGAAAGAATGGTGTGAATAGTGGTCGCCTTGACAAAGGGACTAAATGTTTAGTGAAGTCAAGGCCATCCTCTTTATGAAAGCCTTTGGCAACTAAGTGTGCTTTAGAGCATTCAACTATACCATCCACTTTGAACTTAATTCAATAGACCCATTTACATCGGATGACATTCATATGAGGAGAGGAGGGAATAAGTGTCCATGTTTGATTTTGGAGTAGTACATTAATTTCAGCATGCATAAGCTGACGACATTGAGGATCTTTGTTGGAAACTGTAAAACACGTTGGTTCAATAGGATGGAGAGAGACGGTGTGGGCAGTTGGTGGAAGTTTAGATGTTGGGGGAGGGCGAGGAAGAAGGGTCTTGTGGTGTTGTGGGGGTGGTTTGACTATGACAGTGCCAAAATCAACTAATAGTGAAATACAATTTTAATTAGAATGCGGTGAAGGTAGGGAATGAGAAACTTGAGCAATGGGTGGGTAAACAGGTGGAGGGTTGGGTGGAGGTTCAAGGGCAGGTATGAGGGAGTGAGGGGTCCCCATAAAAGGTAGGGGTGGCATGCATAGTGTGCGTAGAGTCAAGGGTAGCGGGTGTAAGTAAGTTGCGGGATGGACCTGCTGCTGTATGCAATGTGTTTTTGCTGTGATGTGCCGGTGTGGAGTAAAGTGTTATGGATGTCCAAGGAGGTGCGTAGGGAAGAGATGGGTTGACTTGGCATGGGGCGGGTAAAGTGTAGGAAGAAGCAGGGGGATGGGATGTATGTAGTGTAGTAGAGACGGTACCCTGAGGTGTAGAAGTAGGTTGGACAGTAGGTGAAAGAGTGGATACAAAAGGAAAGCAGTGTTCGTCAAAGCGAACGTGTCGTGCAATGTAAATGCGACAGAGGGAATATGTAAACATTTATTGCTGGAGTGATTAGGACTATAACCTAGAAAAATACATGGTGTGGAGCGATAGTCCAGTTTATGGGCATTCTAGGGATGAAGGTATGGAAAGCAAAGACAACTAAACTTTTTTAACAATTTATAATCTAGTGTCATGGAAAAGAGACATTGAAAAGGAGAGATATTAGAGAGAGTGCGAGTGGGTAAGCGATTTATAAGATATGTTGCCATTTCAAAGGCAAAGTGCCAATATTTTTTAGGAATGGATGCATGGGCCATTAAGGCAAGACCCATTTTAACAATGTGGCGGTAGTGACATTGAACAAAGGCAACCTGCTCGTGTGTGTGTGGATAAGAGCAGCGATGTTGAATGACGCAATTTTTAAAAAAGATGTCCAATTTACGAAATTCTCCTCCCCAATATGTTCCGATATTTTTTATTTTTGTGTTAAAAATGTCTTTCAACCATTTTTTGAAAAAAAATAAAAAAAATCATGTACTTCAGATTTTTGAACCATAGGAAAGAACCATATAAAATTGGAAGAATGATCAACAAATATTACAAAATACTTATGACCATTAAAAGATAGGGTTGGTGATGGACCCAAACATCATTAAAGACTAATTGTAAAACGGAAGTAGATGACTTGGCCCGCATTGGTAGAGACAAATTGGTGATTTTCCCATTTGACATGCGACACAATTTTTGCTCACAGAGAGAAGTGAATGGTAGTTGTTGATGATGCAAAATTTGATAAAGAACTTGATAATGTGGGTGACCTAGACGATTATGCCAATTTTCGATAAACGCTTTGACTATATGGAACACTTGTGGAGATAATGTCGGGGTGGAGAGTGTGTAGATACCATTGTTACTGATGCTGTAAAAAAGGAGTTTCTTCGTACGACGATCCTTCACAATGCAAAAAATTGGGTGAAATTCAAAAGATGCACCATTGTCACGAGTGAATTTTTAGACATAGATAAAAGGCTTAGAAATATAAGGTATATGTAAGACATTATTTAAATGAAGAGAAGTATTAAGAGAAGGAAGAATACTATTGCCCATGTGTGAGATTGTTAAACCCTCACCATTGCCAATATGAAGTGTGCCGCCTCCATTGTACTGCGTGGGATTAGTGAGATCAGAAAAATTGGGAGTGAGGTGATGAGAGGATCCAGTGTCAGGTAGCCAAGTGGTTATGGGAGAAAGGGGGCGGGGGGGGGGGGGGGGGGGGGCTAGGAAGGAGACCAGGTTGAGATGATGGCGAATATGTAAAATGGGTCATTGGATAATGTTGGGTAAGAGTAAAGTATATCGGGTAGGTTGGAGCAGTGTGGTTAGGTGCGAAACATAACTGACAACGGGGACGATAGGCATGAGAAGTTGAGGTTAGGCAAAATGAGGTGACGTGCCCACGACCACGACTACAGACACATAGGTTACACCCACGAGTGGAGAGATGCTTATAAGTGTGATGGTGTGGATGAGATTGGTTTGATGAGGGTGGCATATTTTGAGTGGTTAAATGAGCAGTAGGATTGTCTATGGGAGTAATGGTTGGGGATGGTGAGTTCACGGAGAGGGAGGAGAGTTTATCCTCATGAATAAATTCATGACTAAGAAGAAGTGAGTGAAGTTCAGAAAATGTGGCTGGTTTGGAGCGGATTGTGAGAGATGCGATAAGGTCCTTAAATTATGATGGGAGGCCTTTGAAAACATGAATGTTGAATTCTGTCGGGGAGGGTGGGTGGCCTGCTGCGGTGAGTTCATCGAAGATAGACTTGACTTTATGAAGAAAAGTGGAAGCTGGTCGTCTCCTTGATTAAAACAATGTAGATGCAAATGAAGATTGTGTATGCGTGTGTCAGAGGGCGAGACTAGGGTGTCGGCCAAGGTTGTCCACACTTCATGCGAGATTTTGAGACCAACTACGAGTAGTGTCATTTCATTAGAAAGTGAGTAAATGAACATGATCATAATTAGTTTCTCTTGTTGGGTCTATGAACCAGTAGATGATGTATCAGTTGGATAGGGATAAGTTTCATCAACATATTGGAACAAGTTTTTTCCATATAAGAAACGTTCCGTCTGAGCTTTCCAGTGTAGGTAATTTTTGTTGTCCAATTTGAGAGAGACAAAATGGTTAGAGTTGGTGAGGTTAATGACAGGTGAAAGTGAAGAAATGTTAGTGGGAGAGTTTGGAGAGAAGTTTGATCCAGCATTAGCCATGGTTTGCTCTGATACCATATGGAATTTAGAAAAAATATTACTAAGTTAACAACTATTTATGCAGTACTGTTAATGATAATTATGCAACACTGTGGATTGAGCCAAAATTATTTTACAGTAACAGTTTGATGGAGATAAGTTTCTCTATCATTTTATATTATTTCATTCATAAGACTTGTACAGACTTATATAGCTGTTGTTTATAAATAATTGTAGTTACACTGTTGGAGCTATTCAACCGGAAGCAGGTATATAATTTGAATTTCAAATGGAAAGTAGTTCCGTGAGTATTGAAGATTAATTTGAGCAAGACTTTGACTTGGTTAATACGACCTATACAAACCCCTGGTGCGGACTGTTTTTTTTAGAATCTTTTAATATATAGGTTGTCGGGCGACCTATACATACCGTTGGTGCGGGCCCTTTTTTTTAAATAGTAAAAAAATATTTTTAAAATAGTAAAAAATAGTCCGCGCCAACAATATAAAAAATACGACTCCATGCCACATCACTTTTTATTTGGGCCATGATCGTGTTTGTTGAAAAATAAAGGATTCCTAATCGTATTGTGTAATTTTTTAATTGGTTTGCGTTAAATAAAAAAAATATGATTTTGTGTCTTGTCTTGTTGTATTTTAACACATATAATTTTAACATATATTTTTCTACATATATTTATATATAACGTGTATTTATGTTTTTTGATTGGATTGTTTTTTTTTAATTTGAAAGTTGTAGTTTGAGAAAAAAATAAATTTATATGATGACAAAGCAAATAAATGAGTTTCTTAATGACGTGATAGCTGTCATGTCATTAAATTGGTATTTTAAGTCCCAAACAAAAATCATTGTAGTCTTTTTCTGAAGTAAACAACTTTTAGGGTCCGTTTGATAGCACAAAAATTCTAAGGCAAATTCCCAAAAGTTGAAAAATTCTGGTATTTTCCAGCTTTTAGGCTGTTTGATAGCCTTAATTTGCCATAAAATTTGTTTTCTATGTACAACACCCCTTAAGCACAATTTGTCACCCTATGGTGGAATTCAATTCTTTTGTGTGTGTGTGTGTGGGGGGGGGGGGGGGGGGGGGGGGTAGGTTTTTGTTTGCCACCTTTGGGTGGCAAATCACTTAAAATCAATTTTTTTATAACTCTATTAATTTTATATATTTTAGCACATATATATATATATTTATATATTTCGTACATTTATATAATTCATATATTTAAATATATATTTATATTTCATAAATTTTGTATATTTCATATATTAATTATATTTATATATTTTGTATATTTCATATTTTTAATATATTCCTTATATTTAATATATATTATTTACAAAATATATACATATATATAATATATATTCCACACACACACACACACACACACACACACACACACATATATATATATATATATATATATATATATATATATATATATATATATATATATATATATATATATATATATATATATATATATATTCATACATACATAATATATATGTATATATTCATATATACATATATATTATTTAGAGAATATATACATATATTCATATATATGTAAATAATATATATTCAGTAATATATTCAGTATTGTGGTGACAATTATTATGCAACACAAATAAATATGAGAGAAGCAATTACCGAGAAAGAATAAGGAAAACAAAATGTCGATCACACAACAAAAGATATACGTGGTTCAGCAAAGATGTGCCTACGTCCACGGTGGTGCAGTCAGTATTATTTCTATATACTCCTGAGAGTGATTACAGAGAATACAACTTGTCCTTTTGCCCCGGACCTAGGGTTTAATATATACATTTACATGTAGGTGAGTGGAGGTGATGGGTTCCTCCACATTTCCCATCTCCCCTACAACTTCCCTTTATGGGATCATGGGGGGAGACCGGATCAATATAAAAGATGAAGGGCCTGGACTTTGGGCTGCCAGGACTGGGCTACTCGTCCAGGCCCATGGTTCTAAATTATGGGTACCCACAATTGCCCCTAAATTTGTTGTGCAATGTATACGGGCCCAACAGATTTAAATGATTAGCCATAATGGCCGTGTTACAATTCCTCGGGAGCTGTGGAGTTGATTTTGGCGGCAGCCGCTTCGCTTACTGTGCACTATGATTAGATTTTGAAGGCTCGTTGGAATAACCACATTTTTTCCTTCATTTCAGACTTTCCAGCACTCTTCTATCTTCTGCGAATTCTCGCGCCTCATTCCTTTTTCTCTCAATCTCCATTTCCATTGCTTCTTAGTCATCTTGAGCTCGTGCTTCTTCATCACTTGAACCGATCTTCTGTTTTGTAAGTTTTTCGTGCCCTTTCTTTGCACTTTCTCTTTGGTTTGTAGCTTTTCTTTGTGCTTTCCAATGGCGAAGATTGGAAATAGATTGATCTCTGAGTTTAGAAAGTTCTACAATATCCCTGAGTGGGTAGAGATTGAGTGTTGTGCCTCGCCTCCTAAGAATGTTAGGGATATGAGGATGCCCACTGGATCCATGTTTTGTTGCTTTCTCAGGGGGGACTTAATTTTCCCCCTAATGATCTATTTTTGCATTTCTTTGGCTATTTAAATATCGTCCCTGCATAATGTTCGCCAAATGTGTGGAAAATAGTGAACGGTGTGCATAGGATAAATCAGTTGTATGGCACTAGGTTAGGACTTGCCGAGGTCTGTTTCTGTTACTCCTTTTCTCGAACTAGCTCAGGTGTCCTATACCTCAAAGCTAGGAATCCTGATAGGGTATTGGTAGTTAATCTACCTGATTCCCATAAGTACTATTGGCAAGAGGGTTTTCTTGTTAGAAATTGGCAATTTTCTCCCCAAATTGAAGGGTCGAGGTCTGAGAGGTTCACTGTTCCCTTTTATGGGGAAGAATATATAGGTAGACATTGTACTGTTGTTTCAATCTCTGCTGATTTCTGACTTTTCTAACTCCTCTTTGTTTTTTCATCCACAGCGAGGTCAAAGAACTTAGAGCCAACTCTTAGCGAGGTTCGTATCTCAGAGTTGGTGAAAGCTTGGAATATCAGAGAGCCTTTGGGTGACGACGAGCATCCCAGGTCTTCTGCGTTCTTGCTAGAGTATAAGAATGTAGGCTCCAGCTTCATAGCACGACCTCTGGACAGTGTAGCAGAGTTTGATTCTTTGGAAGAGACTACTGCTGAGCCTATCCAGTTAGACGAAGAAGAGAGCATCTCTGAGAGTGAGCCTGAAGGAAATTTGGGTGAAGGGAGCTCTGTCAGTAGCAGTTCCTCTGATTCTGAGGAGAATTTTGAAGCTTGAGGATCGTCGAGCACTTCCAGCAGTTCAGGTGAAGAGATACCTCCAAGGAAGAATCTGATTAGAGATGATGATGATGATGACGTGCTTATTGCACAAAGGTTGAAGAAATAGAAGTCTTCTTCTGGGGCCGTGGCTACTGGTTCTCGGTCATCTACTCAGGAGTAAGAGAGGAAGAGGAGAGAGGAAGAGAAGGTGAAAGAGAGGGAGAGGAAGAAGGTGGAGGAGAAGAAGAAGGTGGAGGAGAAGAAGAGAGTAGAGGAGAGGAAGAGAATGGAGAAAGAGAAGGAGGAGGAGAGGATAAAGATGGAGTCAAGGACAAAGGCAGGGCAAGCCTTGGTCCCGGTATCTGCTTTGCCCAAGGGGGCTTCAGTTGTCATTTCTCCTCAGCTAGCTCCTGCGCTGCTTGAGAGGGCAGTTCTCCTTGCAGATCGCCAGAGGGCGCTGGGGTCTGATCAATTGGCCCTGCAAGCTAGCCAGAGGCTAGCCTTTGTAAGATTCTCTTCCAATTTTCAATTCTTTAACAAGTTTTAGTTGCTTCTCCTTCTTGATTTCTTCTTTATTTCTGGCAGTTTGTGACTGACTTCGCTGTGCTTTATCGCTCTCGCGATGAGCTGGTGAGAAGGAACGGTGAGTTGGAGCAGCAGAAGTCTGCTCTGGAAGCCAGGGGCTCTCAACTGGAGGCTGACTTAAAGACTACTGACGCAGCTCGAGTTTCCTCTGATCTGGCCCTCGTCAACTCTAATCGAGAGAGGGATGCGGCGATTAAGGAGCTGAGCGAGCTGAGGAAGGCTTATGACTTGGTCTGTTCGAGCAAGCTGGACCTCGCGGAGGAGAATAGGGTTCTGACCGAGCAGCTAAAGGTGGAAAAGGCCTAGGTAGCCACCATCAAGGAGGATTCATATAACTCCGGGTGGGCTGCTGCTTACGAAGATGCCGAGGTTCAGATATGCTACATCAGCCGTCTGAACTTCAAGAAGGGCTGAAACAAAGCTCTTTTAGCTGCTGGTGTTGATGCTAGGTCTCCTCTGTTCGATGAGCATGACCTGGGTCCCAAGCCAACTGTGGATGAAGAGGCTCCTGTCCCAGCCATCGAGGGTGCTGATTTTTCCCCTCAAATAGTTCCTGCTGGTGTTTTCTCTTCTCAGGCGACTGAGGGCACTCCTGCAGAGGGGGATGCCTCTGCTGCTGCTGTCAAGGGGAAGCAGCCAGCCACCTCTGGGCAGCCTGAGGTTGCCAGTTAATCTGCTCTTAGGATTTATTTTTGTACTTTGTTATAATTTTCCAAGTTTCTGCTCGATGTACTTGACTTTTATTAATGAAATGAGAAGATTCTTCTTTTGCATGTGCTGATCTCTTTCTCTCCTCTATCTTTATTTTACTTGTAGTTGGTTGATGTGGATGATTACATTCCCGCTACTTCCCAACTGGGCAGGACCCCTAGTCCTAATGCAAGCCCTGAAGTTCGCCAGGACTTTGTTAGACTTTGCAAGTCACTTAGGTCTAGGAATCAGAAATCTAAAGAGCAGTCCGAGCTAGTGGCTAAGCTAAAGGACAGGCTCCAGGAAATGGAGGAAATTGGTGCCTCAGTGCAAGAAGAAGTCAGTGCACTGAGAGCAAGGTTACTAGAGGCCACCGAGATTAACCAAGTTGGGGAGTTCCTGCAGCAGGAGAATGAAGATCTGAGGAGGTAGGTCTTAAAGCTTAAGGAGCATTCGCCGAGCACTGTTTCAGCAGTCCTGCAAGGCTCCTCATCGTCGCGAGCTGGATCTCGTCCTCCCCTTCCATGTGCTGGTAGGGGTGCCAAGGGCAGGAATAGGGAAGCCGAGGAACAGCGTGATAGGGTGATGTAAGAGCTCCGTGATGATGTCCGATGAGCTTATGTAATTGCTGCTGGGCTCCAGAGGGACGTTACCCGACTACAGCATTTATTCAAGAAGGGTCCTCGACAAGCGTGGGCTGATGGTTATGATCAAGGCTGGATGGATGCTCCAACAAGACTATCAGAGTTCGAGGAACTTTCTTTCATCAGAGGGTGGTTAAGTTCCCTGAAAGAGCTGCAGGTCCGGAGGAACTCAGTGTTATGGTATCGTCACGAGATGTCCTCCTCCGCTCTGATGCCCAATCCATTCAGGAGGGATGATCAATGGATCCCCATCGATGCTATTCCTCGGCAACTACTAGAGTTGGATGCAAATGAGGTCGTGGAAGAGCTAGCCCCCGCTCCAGATGATGGAAGAACAACTAAAGTGGCAGACTATCTTGTTCGGAGGCTTCCACCTCCTTGAGATTTTGCAAGTTGTTATTCTTTAGTTCTTTTTGATAATGTAAATGCTTTGGGCGAGCTTCGCCGACTAAACATGTATTATCATTGTTGTAAATATAAGAGATTAATGAAAAGTTCGTGTTTTGGGCAATTTTACCGACTAAACGTGTTCATCCAATCTTTTTATTTTCTTGGTGCTTCATAATCCTTCTTGTTTTGTCATGCGAGTGTCCCCCCAGTCCAGTATGATGCCAAAATACCATTGTGCCCTACTTTACCTTTTAGGCTGTGTCGTCACACTCCCTTAGGCCTAAGTAGGGCAATTGGCGAGGACACACCTGGTATTGGATGTCTTCATCCGATGAGGATTTTGGTAAACCAAAGTAGGTTTGATGCCTAAGAATATTCTGTAGGGCTTCATATATTGCCAGGGGAAATGCTCAGAGGCCTTTCGTGCTTCATGACGATGACCTGGGGAGGGGTGTTCCCCTGCTATGTCGACCATCGTGCCTGTGATTTGGAAAGGATGCGTAATAAAATGCAACTTTCACTGATCAGAGAGTAATCAACTAAGAGACTTTCATTAGTGATAAGGGAAATGAACTGTCCTTTTACATAACAAATACAAGGAAAAGATTCAATAATAGAATTCCTAAAAATAGAATTTCTTGAGATTAGCTGCGTTCCATGCTCGTGGTATCTCCCTGCCCTCCATCGTTTCCAAATGATAGGCATCTTGCAGGTCGTCTCTAGTTATTTTAAAGGTTCCTTCCCAGTTTGGGCCTAGCTTTCCATTTGATGACTTCACCGCGTTGCCCAGGACTTTTCTTAGAACATAGTCCCCAACTTGGAATCTTTTTGGGTTTACCCTTTTGTGGTACTGCTTTGCGAGCTGTTGCTGATAGCTCGCAAGTTTTATCAGTGCAAATTCTTTATGCTCGTCGGCCAGGTCGAGTTCGGCGAGCAACATCTCATCATTCTGTCCTTGCTCGACAAGGTCGGATCTCATTATTGGCAATCTCGCTTCTAGTGTGATGATCGCCTCCATACCATATGTTAGTGAGAATGGCATTTCTCTTGTTGCTCGCTGCGGGGTAGTTCGGTATGCCCATAGGATGTGGGGTAGCTCGGTTGCCCATGCGCCTTTGGCTCGCTCTAACCGCTTCTTCAATCCATCGATCACAGTTTTATTGGAAGCCTCTGCTTGTCCATTGCTCTGAGGGTAGGCCACCGAACTGAAGTTGTGTCTGATCTCGTGTTCATTAAAAAAGTCTTGAAAAGGGCTACTCTCAAATTGTGTCCCATTATCAGTGATGATGGTTCTGGGGATTCCGAATTGAGTGATTATGTTATTCCATATGAATCTTATCATATCAACATCTCGGATGTTCGCCAATGTTTCTGCCTCGATCCAATTAGTGAAGTAGTCAGTTGCGACCAACAGGTATTTGCGATTGCCGGCAGCGGTGGGCAGTGGTCCCACGATGTCCATTCCCCATTGGGCGAAGGGCCATGGGATAGTCAGGGATTTTAGGTTGCTGACGGGTTGGTGGGCCATAGGAGCGTGGAGTTGGCATTTCAGACATTTTCGAACATATACTGCTGAGTCCTTTTGCATATATGGCCACCAATAACCTTCCTTCATTGCTCGAAAGGCTAGAGACCTTCATCTGACGTGACTTCCGCAGATTCCTTCGTGAAGCTCGCGCAATACTCGCTTGACATCGCCTGGATGGACGCATCTAAGATAGGGACCGGAGAAGGATTTCTTATTCAAGTGACCCACTGTAGATAAGTGAAAGCGAGCAACTTTGACTCTTATCTGGTGGGCAGTTTTCTTGTCCTCTGGGAGCGTGCCCTCTTTTAAATAGTTTTTTAAGGGGTCCATCCAGCTGGGGGATGATCCCACGTGGAGTATTTGTTCCACGTTTGACAGCTTGCTGTTGTGGTTGATGCTCGGACAAATGAGGAAATAGATGGGGATGACCCTTTTAAGGCTGGAGTCAACTGCTGAACTCAGGGCTGCTAAGGCATCAGCATGACTGTTTTGCCCCCTAGGAAACTACTGGATGTTGATCTCCTTGAAGCTCGCCATCAGTTTTTTTACCAAGGCGAGGTAGGCTGCTATTCTTTCATCCTTCGTATTATAATCTCCGCTTATCTGGTTGGAGACTGTAACACCCCGCCCGCCCGGAGAGAGCGAACAGAGCGCTAATGCCATAAAATAAATCCAAATCCACAAGTGACAAGGTATAGAGCATCTAAGTTCCACAACAACAAAAGAGAAACTACAAATCTCAATTTCTTCAAATAAATACCAAATCTCTCGAATTACATACAACAACTAACTCGAAAATAAAATACAAATCTCCAAAGCTCTATATATCAAAATAATACTAATCTTTCACAAACAATCCTCGCTAAAATCAATCTCCATAGCGCCCCAAAATCCGCGCTAACCTGCCACTAAAAGAAAATATGGGGAAGTAAACAATACGACAAGAATTATGCTCAACAAATACGGATTAGCAACGAATAAAACGTAACAACACGAGTACGAATATTCAAATCAAAATGCAAATCTCAAAGCATTTATCAATATAATTTCTCAACAACACTTTAACTGGGTCACTAGGCCTCACCACATCCGTATATGCTTTATCAAGCCATAGCCCGGGAAACAGGAATTTTGGCGGGTGCCCAACATCCGTGCCATATTAAAATCTCATGACAACGTGCTCATCAACAATATAATGATACCACATGAATCAAAATAATTTCAATAATTATTTTCCAGATTTTAATGAATTTATCCATTCAAATATGAGTTCAATTAACAAGAATTCAAAGAGAATGACACTCGCGAGATTTAAGGAGCATATTGTGTAAAACCACATACCTCAAACCATGATGAGAAACCAATGATCAAATCCTCAAGATCAACAAAATCTCCTCCAAGAACCTCCAACAAAATACCCCCAAGAACACCTCTAATCTAAGGTTGGAACTCACAAATCTCAAGGTTCAATGTGTATATAAAAAGAAGAGGAATATTTGTGCCAAAAGTATGTTAAAAGGGTTGCCCACGACTCCCTTTTATAATGCAAAGAAATGAAGAGTTGGAATCCAAAAGACTCCTTTAAATAAGGCAAAGGAATGAAAAGTTGGAAGTCAAAACAACTCCAAGAGTTAAAAACATTTTAAAATCATTTTAAAATCCATTTTAACTCCGATTTCGTAACCGTTTGAAATTCTCGCCTTTAAAAATAATAACCAACATATTTGAGCAATAAAAATAATTTTATCAAAAACTTTATTTTTCCTTTTTATTTTTAAAATACTCCAAAAATTATGCGGGTTGCTACACTTCCCCACTAACAATGGAATTTCTCCCTCGAAATTCGTCAAATCCTAACTCTCAAAAATCGGGCTAACAATCTCCAAAAATAATTTCGTCTCCAAAAATAAATTCATCACCTCTAATCTCAAAACCTATCACGAATATCACCTAAAATTTTCTATCTCGAAAAATTGCTAACCACACAATGAACCCAAAACCCAAGCCCTGAGGGTTGCCGTATACCTAAGCTCTGATACCATTTGTAACACCCCGCCCGCCTCGAGAGAGCGAACGGAGCGCTAATGCGATAAAATAAATCCAAATCCACAAGTGACAAGGTATAGAGCATCTAGGTTCCACAACAACAAAAGAGAAACTACAAATCTCAATTTCTTCAAATAAATACCAAATCTCTCGAATTACATAGAACAACTAACTTGAAAATAAAATACAAATCTCCAAAGCTCTATACATCAAAATAATACAAATCTTTCCCAAACAATCCTCGCTAAAATCAATCTCCATAGCGCCCCAAAATCCGCGCTAACCTTCCACTAAAAGAAAATATGGGGAAGTACACAATACGACAAGAATTATGCTGAAAAAATACGGATTAGCAACGAATAAAACGTAAAAACACGAGTACGAATATTCAAATCAAAATGCAAATCTCAAAGCATTTATCAATATAATTTCTCAACAACACTTTAACTGGGTCACTAGGCCTCAGCACATCCGTATATGCTTTATCAAGCCATAGCCCAGGAAACAGGAATTTTGGTGGGTGCCCAACATCCGTGCCATATTAAAATCTCATGACAACGTGCTCATCAACAATATAATGATACCACATGAATCAAAATAATTTCAACAATTATTTTCCAGATTTCAATGAATTTATCCATTCAAATATAAGTTCAATTAACAAGAATTCAAAGAGAATGACACTCGCGAGATTTAAGGAGCATATTGTGCAAAACCTCATACCTCAAACCATGATGAGAAACCAATGATCACATCCTCAAGATCAACAAAATCTCCTCCAAGAACCTCCAACAAAATACCCCCAAGAACACCTCTAATCTAAGGTTGGAACTCACAAATCTCAAGGGTCAATGTGTATATAAAAAGAAGAGGAATATTTGTGCCAAAAGTATGTTAAAAGGGTTGCCCACGACTCCCTTTTATAATGCAAAGAAATGAAGAGTTGGAATCCAAAAGACTCCTTTAAATAAGGCAAAGGAATGAAAAGTTGGAAGTCAAAACAACTCCAAGAGTTAAAAACATTTTAAAATCCATTTTAACTCCGATTTCGTAACCGTTTGAAATTCTCGCCTTTAAAAATAATAACCAACATATTTGAGCAATAAAAATAATTTTATCAAAAACTTTATTTTTCCTCTTTATTTTGAAAATACTCCAAAAATTATGCGGGTTGTTATAGAGACTAGTTGTGAATCGCCGAACACCTGCAAACATTTCGCTCCCAGAGTTTGCGCTTTTTGGAGCCTTCTATTAAGGCTTCATACTCTGCTTCGTTGTTGGAGGTTGTTAATCCCAGCCTGATTCCTTGTTCAAGGATTGCATTTTCTGGAGTGATGAGAACAATGCATACCCCTACCCCCTTTGAGTTGGAGGCTCCATCAACGAATAGTTTCCAGTCTTCCATTGTCGCTTGGTTGTTTTTCTTTGTCGGATGAGGCTGGTCGGATAGTTCTTCGCCTGTGAATTTGGCTATGAAATCAGCAAGGATTTATCCCTTGATAGCTGTCCTTGGTTGAAATTAGATGTCAAACCGGCCGAGCTCGACTGACCACTTAAACAGTCTGCCCGACAAATATGCCTTCCTTAGGACTGCCTTGAGGGGGTGCGATGTGAGGACGACGATAGTGTGAGCTTCGAAATAATGCTTTAGCTTCCTCGAGGCTACTACTAGGGCGAAGGCGAGCTTCTCTAATGGTAGGTACCCCTGCTCGGCGTCTAATAACATTTTGCTCGCATAATAATTGGGGTGTTGGATCCCTGCCACCTCGCATATTAGCGCAGAGCTGACGGTATGATTGGATACAGATAGGTACAGGTATAAAGGATCCTTTTTCTGTGGTATGACAAGCAGTGGTGGAGTTCTTAGGTAGGATTTAAGCTCGCCCAATGCTCGCGAGCAATTTGGGTTCCATTCTATCGATTTACTCCCCTTCAGGAGCTGGAAGAAAGGCTTGCACTTCTTGGAGGATCTGGAAATGAAGCGATTTAAGGCAGCGAGCATTCCAGTGAGCTTCTGCACGTCTCGGATTGTGTGAGGAGGTTTCACTCTTTTGATTGCATCGATCTGGTCTGGATTAGCTTCTATGCCTCGCTTACTGACCAAGTACCCAAGAAATTTTCCTGACTGGACATCGAAGGAACACTTGCTCGCATTAAGCTTAATCTAGTACTTCTTGAGAAGGTACTTGACAGGTCCGAGAGGTGATCTTCTTTCTTCTTGCGCTTAACGAGCATGTCATCGATGTATCCCTTCATCGTGTTCCCCATTTGGCTCTTGAACATTTTAGTAACCAGACGCTGATAGGTTGCCCCGGCATTTTTGAGCCCAAAAGGCATGACCTTGTAATAATATAAACCAACTGTCGTAATGAACGCCGTCTTGTCCTGGTCCGGTGCATACAAGGGGATCTGATGATATCCCGAGTATGCGTCCAGGAAACTCCTTTTCTCGTGAGCTGCGGTGGCATCCACTAGCTGGTCTATTTTTGGGAGGGGGAAGTTATCCTTGGGGCATGCTTTGTTGAGTTCGGTGAAGTCGATGCAAACTCTCCACTTCCCATTACTCTTCCGAACTAAAACTGGGTTGGATAACCACTTGGGGGAATTTCACTTCCCGTATGGATCCTGCATCCAGCAGTTTCTCGACTTCCTCTTCTATCGCTTTAGCCTTCTCAGGTGCAGTTCATCGTGCCTTCTGCTTGATTGTCTTGAATGTGGGGTCGACGTGCAACTGATGACAGACCACACTAGGATCAATTCCGGGCAGCTCTTACGGTTCTTATGTGAAAACATCTATGTTTCATCTCAGCAAGGTCGTCAACTCCTTCTGCTCTTTGTTGGTGAGAGATGCTCCTATCAAGAAAACTCTGCTACTGTCACCATCTTCGGCCACAATTTCTATTAGGTCCTCGATAACACGCTCAGCGGGGAGGAGCCTAGTTTCCTCCACTCTGGGTCTTCCGTACTTTAATTTCTATTTGGAAGGCATCTCACCTTCTTCATCTTTCTTATTGGGTTGACCGACTTTCTTCTCTGGGTTTGGCCGGATGGCTGCCATAAAGCACCTTCTCGCCATTGCTTGGTCACCGTGGATCTCCATTACTCCTTGCTCGGTTACATATTTGAGCTTCTGATGGTAGGTCGAGGGGACTGCCTTCATCGCATGAAGCCATCCCCTGTCGAGGATGGCCTGGTATGGCGAGTCGATGTCGACTACCAAAAACTCAATCATCTTGGAGATGTTTCCAGCACGTACTGGCAGTACTATCTTGCCCAAGGGCATGGTAATTTTTCCAGCGAAGCCGACCAAAGGAACAGTGGCTTCCTTTAGGTCGGCGACGCTCAATTTCAACTTTCTGAATAAGTCGAGGTACATTACTTCGGATGAGCTTCCTTGATCGACGAGCAACTTGTCAACGTCAAAGTTGGCTATCCTGAGTGTAATGACTAGAGCATCATGATGTGGGGTCCTTACTCCTACCAGATCTTCTTCTGTGAAAACAATATTCTTGTTATAGTTGACGTCCTCTGCTCGTCTACGCTTTCCTGACTGGGACTTTGCTAGATTGATTTGAAAGGCCTGCATTACCACCGTAAGTTTTTTTACTTCCATCCGAGCTGAGTTCCCTTGTATTTTCTTGATGTCAGATGCTCCGTGGATTACTGCGAACTCATGTCCAGCGTCTTCCTACAACACGTTGTCGGGTCTCGCTTCTCTGTTGGCAACCACTTTCGCTACCCTTTTCTCCACGTAGTCATTCAAGTGCCCAGACTGGGCCAACTCCTCGAGGTGAGACTTAAGAGCTTTGCAGTGTTCGGTCTTATGTCCTCCCTCTTTGTAGAAAGAGCTTCTTAATGCATTGTTCCTCTTCGAGGGATCTCCTCCCATTTTTCGGGGCCACTTGATGAACGGCTCAACCTTAATCTTCATGAGAATTTTGTAAATTGGTTCTTTGAAGACGGTGTTGACTGCCTGAAATGATTTCAACGCATGAGGGTTCCCTCCGTTCTTGGAGCCATTTTTGCCCCCACTCTTTCCTCCTTTCTTCTAGTTCTCAATTTTCTCACTTCCCTTGGTAGTGATCTTAGACTCCTTTCTTGGTGTGGGCTCTTCTCAGGGAAAGATGAACGCTTCCCACAGACGGCGCCAATTGTGGTGACAATTATTATGCAACACAAATAAATATGAGAGAAGCAATTACCGAGAAAGAACAAGGAAAACAAAATGTCGATCACACAACAAAGGATATACGTGGTTCAACAAAGATGTGCCTACGTCCACGGTGGTGCAGTCAGTATTATTTCTATATACTCCGGAGAGTGATTACAGAGAATACAACTTGTCCTTTTGCCCCGGACCTAGAGTTTAATATATACATTTACATGTAGGTGAGTGGAGGTGATGGGTTCCTCCACATTTCCCATCTCCCCTATAACTTCCCTTTATGGGATCGTGGGGGGAAACCGGATCAATATAAAAGATGAAGGGCCTAGACTTTGGGCCGCCAGGACTGGGCTACATGTCCAGGCCCATGGTTCTAAATTCTGGGTACCCACAAGTATATATATAATTTACATATATACAAAATATAATATTTTGTATACATATAAATTATATATATATTCAGTATATATATAATTTACATATATACAAAATATAATATTTTGTATATATGTAAATATATATTCTATATATATGTATATATTCTGTAAATAATATATATTTAGTATATTCAATATATAATATAGTATATATTCATATATTTCGTAAATAATATATTATATTTTCATAGAATTTGTACATTTAATAAATTTTGTATATTCAGTATATAATATAGTATATATTCATATATTCCGTAAATAATATATTATATTTTCATAGATTTTGTACATTTAATAATATAAAAATTATTATTATTATACATACTAAATATATATTATTATCTTACATATATTCTATATATATGTATATATTCTACAAATAATACATAATTAGTATATTCAGTATATAATATAGTATATATTCATATATTCCGTAAATAATATATTATATTTTCATAGATTTTGTACATTTAATAAATTTTGTACATTTAATAATATAAAAATTATAGTATATATTCATATATTTCGTAAATAATATATTATATTTTCATAGATTTTGTACATTTAATAAATTTTGTACATTTAATAATATAAAAATTATTATTATTATACATACTAAATATATATTATATACATTTAATAATATAAAAATTATTATGAATGATTTTGTACATTTAATAATATAAAAATTATTATTATTATACATACTAAATATATATTATTATATATTATATACATTTAATAATATAAAAATTATTATGAATATATATACAATATATATGAATATATATTATATTATTTCCGAAATATATATATATATATATATATATATATATATATATATATATATATATATTATTTTCGAAATATATATATATATTCTGCAAATAATATAATATATATTCATATATTAAATATACAAAATATACAAAATATACGAATATATATTATATTATTTGCGGAATATATATATTCCGTAAACAAAATTTTCACATTTATATCTATTTTTCAGCTTTTGCGTTTGATAGAAAATATGGAAAATGGATGATTTTCCAACTTGTATCAAATAGACATAAGTTGAAAAATATTCATTTGCCTTGGAATTGTTTGCCCTGGAATCAAATGTCCTGGAATCATTTGTATTTTTCCAATTTTCTATCAAACGGACCCTTAGATTCAATGAAGTTCAAGTTTTACGTACTTCATAATCCTAACTTTTGTGTGTGTGTGTGTGTGTGAGAGAGAGAGAGAGAAATTAAAATACAAACATCCTATCCTTGGGAAAAAAATAGCGTTAAAAAATTGTTGGCTTTATTTTTTATTTTTTAAAATTGTTTCTTAGTTTCATTGGTTGTGCTTTTTAGTTGACGTTAATTGGAAGAGTTTCCTTTTAAATATGTTCATATAATTTGACATAAAATGCTTCATATAAAATTACAACCCATTTTGTAGCTAATATCTATTTAAAATGTCTTACAGGATATAATTGATTAAAAAAAATCTTATAAATGAAATACGGCATGATACACCAATAAAGCATACCTACCGAAACCTATCAATTTCTTAATTTTTTATCATCTTTTATTTATTTAATATTGCTTGGGTTTTCACTCTTATCAATATCCAAATGAAATAAATGAAGTAGCAAATAAAGTTTAAAATAACCTACATATTTACTTATATGGCGAAGATAAAAATCAAATAACTCGAGATAAATCACGATTCCTCACATAAAAACTGAAAATTGCTCATATGTGAGACAATACACAAACTACTACATATACTTTGTTAACTATAAAAAATACCAAGCACTTATGGAATGAATAAACATATGTATGGTTAGTCTTGATACACACACACACACACACACACACACACACACTAATTAATTGTGTTCGATCATTATAGGACTAGCGATACAATAAAATTTGCTCATATAGAATATAATTGACAAAAAATCGCCTAAAATGATTTAGACACGTCAATCACAGATTAATTAGTGCATTCGAAAGAAAATAGTGATTTATTTAATATCAATAATAACATTAGGCATAGAGGCGTAAGTCTTAATTGACTCGGTGGGATATTGTAAAAAAATAATATCATATAGTTTAACTGAGGATATTGCTACAAACAAAACGAAATATGAAAATAAAATTCATGTAGTCGATCCCAAAAATATGCCATGATGAAGGGAATTTCTAGCCCTCGTCGGCCAAGTGTGATGACATAAGCCAAAGCAGTTGTAACGACCATAACTAAACAATTGAATGTGCGGTGCACATTCGGGGAACTTCGAAGGAATTCTCCACACCCAATCGGTTAGCCGGGTCATTGTTTGGCCAAGAGCACGTGGGATTTTAATCCCATTTCTAGGAAATTGAGAATTCATTAAATAGATTTATAACAATGTTAACCAACTATGCATGTCATTTATGACCATTCAGATGCCAAAAACCACTTTCAGTAAAAATTAATCCACAGTTACCGTCTAGATAAGTGTAGAGCTAATGTATGCTTAATATATAAAGACAATTGGAGACTTGTGTACTCATGATGAGATCTAGCTAACCACATCATTGTAATCTAACTAGCCATAGAATTTTCCCGTGAGGTTAACATCGAACCCAAACCACATATATTTGGTGTAATTTACCTTTTAGGATATGCCCTCCTGCAATGACATCTTGGACTGCCCTATGTCATTTGCTAATAAATTTATAAGGATGGTTGCCTTGATGACATGTCTGACCCCCCGAGATCACATATAACTATAATTCCTTTAGGCCCAGTTTGATTGCGCAAATCGTTTGATTATGTAAATTGGTTCATTATGAATTAATGAACTGTAAATGAGTGAATTTGAAATGAGTTAAATCTAATTTTACACAATGTTTGGTAATTAGAAATTGATGTTAAGGTTCTATGAAAAAAGGATAAAAACAAATCAAGAGAGAGAGGGAGAGGGAAAGAAAGAGGGGACATGCACTTTATGTGGCTCCTATTTCAAATGTATTCATTTCACGTTTTTTGTGAAATGATCCAATTTCAGATTTTGCACATGAGCTAAAATGGGGCAATTAATGAATCCTTTCATTAATGAAACCAAACACAATTAATAGATCAATTTGTAAATGGATCAATTCGTAAATGATCCAATTTATAATTTTAGGACAACCAAACGGCGCCTTACGGATTTCATGAGGAGCTAAAAAAAATATATATAAAGATATTTTTCCACCATACTTACGAGATCAACCTGGACTTAGTTTAATCGTGTCCCTTCTAGCTAAATAACATGCTTCAACAAGCTATTAGACTTGCTCGTACGCCTTTTCATAAGAATTTGTGTGCACAAAAAGACCGCAAAGTACATGTTTAACTTAATACAAAAGAAAGATGAATCATTAAGGGAATTTGTCAAACATTTTAACTCTATGGTTTCTAATATCTATCCCATAAATGAGCGAGTGAATATATCTTACTTCTCAAGGAGATTTTACAATAAAATACTATTCATTCCTTGTCCAAGAGCCCTTCAACCAGTATGACGACCTAATGGAAAAGGTGTTAACACATCCATGCTGAAGACATGGTTAACATTCGTCTCCTCCCCCATAAGGAGGATGAACCCTAACATAAAGAAGCCGAGGGTGAACAAATCAAAAGGAAACATGGCTAATACTAAAATAGAGGCCTCCTTGCATAAGAACAATTTACACCCCTTAAAACCTTAACCTATTGATTATTGGAGATAATGTCAAATAATTGAATGTTGAATTAGCTGGGTCAACTAAAGAGCCGACCATCCCGTAGGGAATTCTAACCAATATTGAAACTTCCACTAAGACCACGACCATAACACTAATGACTACCTTTAGTTGAAGAATGACATAGTCGTTATTCTAAAAGGGGAACCGAATAAAGTTTGGGGAATGACTTGACCGAAGATACCCTAAACTAATATATATATATATATATATATATATATATATATATATATATATATATATATATATATATATATATATATATATATATATATATATATATATATATGTGTGTGTGTGTGTGTGTGTGTGTGTGTGTGTGTGTACGATACTGCTCTTGTACGAATCAGTCTGAATTTTAAGAGTGCAGACCGGACATGTGTCACCTGACGGTAAGCTCAAAAAAGACAAAGAGAGAGCGCCAATAATTTCTAGGCTCACCCTCATGTGACACATGTCTGGTCCGCACACTTAAAATGCGAACTGGTTTGCACAAGAGCAGTGCTATATATATATATATATATATATATATATATAATACTGCTCTTGAGCGGATCAGTTCCCCTGTAAAGTAACTAACAAGGTTTGTCTAATTGGATGAATTAATAGGATATCGGAAGGTTTAACAGACAGCGGAAAGTCTGACTTCGCCTGTAAAGAAGAATAAAGGGAATAATAGAGAAATAATGCTTTCAAGTCCTCATATTGCTAAAATATTAGGAGAGTAATGTTCACACCTAATGATTCACATGAATTGATCACTCCGCACAATAATACTTTGATGATAAAGGTGATTATATCGAAATGGGTCATCAGATGGATTATGGTGGATACTAGGAGATCTGTGGACATGATTTACTGTGATTGTTTTAAGAAGATGAAGTCGAATGAGTCCAAGCTCAACTAGTTAAAGGACCCTTTCTTGGGTTTGCAAGCAAAGGGGTTTACCTATAAGGTGTTATTTACCTCCCCCTATTTATGGTCAACATCACTAGGCTAGTAACTTTGTAAGTGGAGTTGTTGATTGTAGGGTCATCCTCAGCCTAAGATGTATTACTTATCGAAACACACCACTAAGGTTAGATTAAGTAATATCCATCAAGTCTCTCTTAGGATCCCCAAGTTAAAAATTATATGAAATAATATGAACTATTTGGGGAATATAATCACGAGTTAGGAGCTACTAATTTACCACCCTTTAAAAAGAAAATAGAACATAAATGTTAAAGCATTAGATCATATAAATGATTATAATGGGGGTTCCCCATTGAAGGCCTCCACCCCATTCTATTATAGTATGAATAGCCTAATAAGGTGGTATATGTTGGGTCATTCATAAAATACGAGCTTAGGGCTAGGATGGTGTCATTCCTCTAACACCATTGCAAGGTTTTTAAGTGGATCTATGAGGACATCACAAGCATAGATGCCTCGATAGTCTCTCATTGGATGAACTCCAAGCTATTCGATAAGTCAATCAAGTAAAAAAGAGAGAATTTGGATTACAACTTAGCAACACATATCAAAGTGAGTAATTTTCTAGACACGCTGTTCATCCGGGAAGTGACACATCCCGAATGAATTTTTAATATTGCATGGTTTAGAAGCGGAATGGAGAATGAAGACTTTGCGTAGACTGCTCAGACAAAAATGAGGCCTTCCCAAAGGACCGTTATCTATTTCCATGGATTAATGACCTAATAGGTGGTAATGTTAGTTATGAACACCTCTAATTTATAGAGCATACAGAGGGAATAACCAAATACACATGAATACTCGGTATAAAGTAAAAATATCCTTTGTCAGAAATAGAGGGACATATTACTACCAAGTCATGCCATTTATACTAAAGAATGTGAGAGTTCTACGTATTAAAGGTTAGTAAATTCCATATTCGCTAAACAAAAAGGTTAAACAATAAAAGTGTAGATGTACAATATAATCGTTAAAAATAGGAGGCAACATGATCACATAAAGTACCTTAAGAACACATTCAACAAACTAGACAAGTATGGAACTAAACTGAATCAGTCCAAGTGTGCTTTAAATGATTTTATCCAAAGATTTTTGGGGTTTCTTAGGAACGAGACAACACTACGCTAAAATCGAAAATTGCCACAGTTTTGGACCATGAAAAACGGCATTAGTCATGGTCCTGGACCATGACAATTTTAAGGGTGATCATGTTGGGAGTTACAGTTCAGAATCCTGATCAAATCAAGAATCACAGTCGACTTTCGTAACCCTAAAGTTGGGGATGTGGTTACAGTTTTTGACCGTTACTAATAATCAATTTATTTAAAAATAATAATTTTGATTTCTTTACTTTTAAAAAAACTTATATAATTATTTGTAAACATGTATACAATTCAATTATAGAACTAACGATTACATCAATAAAAAATATTATTATGAAAATTATTAAGGCATCAAATTAATTACATGAATGCAAACTAATAATACTAATATCCTTATAGTGTTCACTCCCTAAAGTATATGCAATCTCGTTGTAATAGACATATGCATCAACCAAACTAGAGGTGCAAATATTTCAAAGTGTTCCAAGTGATAAGAAAGGACTTGAAACTTGAAATGACTTCGGAACCCTTATGTAGCTAAAAATGGCATCAAAGTTTACGTAATTCGTAAGATGAACCGAGTTGGGGTCTAAGCCATAATCTAAATCTAGGGTGTCTCTCTTGATTTATGAAAAATATATGAAATGTGGAGAAAGTGTAAAAAATTATAAGAACGCTCTAAATTTAGGAATGAGCCCCCTTTTCTGAGTTTTTGATATATGAAAATAGACGTGAATGTATATATGATAATAAAAAGAGTAATAGTAGTGATAGAAGTAAAATAAATAAACTAAAATGTAATATGAACACAAACATATATGAAATAGCATTTATGGGTGTTGATGCCTATAAGATAACATAGATGTTGAAATAGCATATATGTTATCTTGTAGGCATCAACAATGGGGTTAGTAAAAACATAAATGGTATTACAAAATATGAGAGACAAAATAATACGTGTAAGAGAACTAAATATATGTTTAGAAGATTCTAACTACGTGGGTGAGATAATAATATATGAATATAAATTAAAGGGAATTTGTAAAATAGGACTTGAATCCAAAAACTTATATAATTATTTGTAAACCTGTATACAATTCAATTATAGAACTAACGATTACATCAACAAAAAATATTATTATGAAAATTATTAAGGCATCAAATTAATTACATGAATGCAAACTAATAATACAAATATCCTCATAATGTTCATTCCCCGAAGTATATGCAATCTCCTTGTAATAAACATATGAATCAACCAAACTAGAGGTGCAAATATTTCAAAGTGTTCCAAGTGATAAGAAAGGACTTGAAACTTGAAATGACTTCGAAACCCTTATGTAGCTAAAAATGGCATCAAAGTTTATGTAATTGGTAAGATAAACCGAGTTGGGGTCTAAGCCATAATCTAAATATAGGGTGTCTCTCTTGATTTTTGAAAAATATATGAAATGTGGAGAAAGTGTAAAAAATTATTAGAACGCTCTAAATTTAGGAATTATGGCATGATCCCCCTTTTCTGAGTTTTTGATATATGAAAATAGACGTGAATGTATATATTGCAGGTGCGATAGGCCCCCAAATTTTAATTGAAAACCTTTTTATACTCCTAAAAGTAATAATTTCCTTTTTAGATATGTGGAAGCGAAGATGATGGTTCAATTAAAAAAAAAATTTACAAACTTTAATTTCTTTTCAAATTAAAATTAAACCAAGTGAAATAAGATTAAATCCACACAAGTTGATTTTTCACTTAAACCAAATATTTCAATTCAAGACCTAGAAATTTGCCTAACAAGAATAATCCATTTTGCAAATTAGGCCAAACCAAATTTTACCAAAATAAATTATCTTTGAATTGAATTAATTTCAATTTCACCCAAATATATTTTAACACCAAAGAACATAAGTGTGATAATTAAATCAAATTTCATCTTGAATTACCTAATCACGCATCTACGTGATTTAAGCAAGATAAAATTAAATAATATCACACGACGCGCCGATGTACGAGAAAAACCCAAATGGGAAAAACCTCGGACGACCCTAACCACGAATTCACTAAGTATGGTAGCTTTTACAAGGACTCGACACAAGAGGACTTACACAAACTCACTTGAGTCCGTCCAAGCCTTGACGCGCTCCTTGGTCTTCAACCTCCTCCTAGTGTATAACCATGGACTCCTCCACAGTCTCGAACTCCACCGATGGGGCTATGGTCACCGTCAACCCACACGCGAAGCCTTTCTTCGAGTGAGAACACCGCAATAAACTTTTCTCCTTTTGGGGGTAGAGAAGAACCCAAACTCTCTTCTTGTTGGCGTAGATAAAACCAGGTGCCAAAACTCTCCAAGAAATGATATATCAATAGGTACTTGGAATAAACTAAACAAATGGGTGTGTATGTGTTTTTTGATGAGTTTAATCCATAAAAATCAAACACAAAACATGGAACTTTTTCTTAAAAGTTTTGCTCTCAAAAGACTCTTAGAATGTGAAAAAATTATCTTAGAAAATGTCTTTACCGCACTATGTAAAGGTGGTGAAAGTTAGTGGGCAGTGTGGGAAGTTATAAAAAAACTGTCAAAAAAACTGCTCGAAACTGAAATTTCGTTAGAAGTTCGTTCGAACGAGTTTGAATCCGTTCGAACGAAACTTCTAACTTGAAAACATAAACAATTTCTGAATCTCGTTAGAAGTTCGTTCGAACGAAGTTGTTCGAACGACTTTTCTAACGAGATTGCAGGCCATGATTCTAGATAATTTCGATACGAACGCGTGGCCGCCAGTTTCGTATTTTTTTGATTTTTTTTTGGATTTGATATGATTTTTCTACCGAAAGGTGTGCGAGAACAAAATCTTTAGAACTCTGAATTCAAAAAAAATAACAGAAAAATACTAACACCCAAAATAAATTTCCATGCTCCTATATATATATTAATGCATTCATACCTTTAGGAGACATTGGAATCCACATGTTGATGACGTGAAACTTGGCACAAAAATCGACAATGATGTTCTCTTGAAAAGTAATGATGCAACGTCTTCAACTTTCACTTGTCATAGGCTTGAAGGATACAGTTAAACAATATCCTATGACTTAAATGTTTTTGTCCGTAATTGAGCCAACACTACATTAAGACTCTATCGGAGACTTGTGTCATTACAAATCTCCCCCTTTGGCTATTCCGGGATAAAAACCAAACAAAAATCCTAAAGGGCCGTCAAGCTCACTAGACTCAAAAATACTATCCCACCTAAAATAAAAATACAAGGCTTGACTCAAACAACCCAAGGATCAATATCTTTTCCGATGTTGAATGTTGCCATTTTGAAGTATTCCTGCAGACTTAAGCAAACTATCAAACGCATATGGAATATCAAAATATTAAATGCAATTAAATAATTAATTCCCCTAAATTAATTCTCCCCTTTATCAAACAAATGACATACTTAGAAAGACGTCTCCCCCTAAGATAAATCTCCCCCAAACTAAGATACGATAATAATAGGATTAGATGCCATTTCTCCCCCTATCATTCTCCCCCTTTTTGTTCAGGAATAGACAAAGTCTAAAGAATAAAAAAAGTAACTTATCTCCCCTAAATAAAGCATATACACCCTCTAAACTAAGCAAGGGATAAAAGAATGGGATAACAAGCTAAAACATGTAATTGTGCTTATAGTGATGAGAACGTTAAAGCACATGGGCAATAAAAATTCAACTAATCCAAACAATAACATAGGATACCAACTAGGATGCAATAAAATGATACCAATATGATATATAAATTATTAAGCATGTGATATCAACAAATAATGCAATAAGATGGATACCAAGTATGAATTAAAGCATATATGGATTAGAAATCAAAGCAAAGACTAAAAAAAAATATCAAATATATGAATACATAATATATATCAAAGAGACTCATGTACACATATATAGATATAAACACACAAATGATACACAAAAAAATATAATATTATTCTTTCACACTCGTAGGACAAAAATGTGTCATATGGAAACGGAAGTGTTGGAGTGTGAACTAGTAACGATTTAATTTAGACCCAATCACTTAAAACATGTTCACGGAGTTCTCAATTGATTGCAAACTTCATCACATTTGAATATAACCTCACGTGACAATATAAATTGAACTCAATGAGCACGCATACACAATGAATACAAGCCTAGCGTATTGATGATTCTATAAACCAATAGAGTCAAGACATGAAATACGCAACTAGGATAAACGGACATTGTGCAAACCGTTGATATACCATCCAATCTCCCTCAATATGAATTTATATTAAATTTGAATGAATATATCAATCAAACATAGGCCTTGGCAAATATTTTATTTTTAATGCCATAATTTTATTTTTAGGCCTTTGAACCACGTATTTCTTTTAGGTCCAAACAAACGGTGGCTTACTATTCTCAAAGGAAAATAAATCCTTTCGGAGCCCTTCCCCGTGCACATTTATATTTATCATTTTTTATTTTTCACACAAATCTCACGTGCAATGGATTTTGACATGCACTAGTCCTCCTAGGTTACAAATATGTAGATGACAAGATTGGTAAGAGAACACCTCACAAAGCTCAAATATACATATGAAGTTAAAATTTCAAAAGATCTCGTGCATGTGTGAATAGAGTCATATAAAAATAGAATCCATTTAAATAACACAAAATCCAACTACTCTATGTAAGCATGGTAAAGAACATAATAAGGATTGACAATCTAAACCAAAAGTTCTAGCCACATGAGAGCGTAAAAGATGGGATTCAAACACAAGTGTATGCCACATAAAGTGTGTCAAAATAAAATACACACAAAATAAAATCTGTTTGAGTTTTTAAAATTTTTAACCAAAAATAAAAAAAATATATACTCAAAATACAAACAAAAATCATTTGAATTTTTCATTAAGCTTAAATTACCAAGAGATAAAATCCAAATGATAAACAAAAATCTTTTTGTATTTTTCATTTAATGCAAACAAAATTAAGGAAATATAATACAAAAGATAAACAAAAATCATAATTCTAGCATGTGATAAGCATGGAGCATAGACTAGAAAATGATTAAATAAGCATACATTTAGCATGTGAATATAGCATGAAGTACAAAAGCTAAATTATGCAAACACTAACACATTCATCCTTTAGATTTTGCAAGGGAGGAAGCATATGAAAGTAAATGAGAATCAAAAACCCCATTTTGCAAGGAAATTAAGTCGGATTTCCTAACCCAAATTAATGAAGAATGACTTTCTTGGGGTGTAGGAATTTTAACTACCTTGGTTGCTTTACGTTGGGATTTTCTAGGAATATGTTTAAGATCAAAACAAAATTTCCTACGATGACCTTTTCGACCACAATGTGTACAAGTAAAAATAGGTCGAGAAGATTTACCTAAGGAGTGATCTCTAAAGACTTTCCTAGTAGATTCTCCTAAAACATTGATTTTGGCGTTATGAGTAAATTCATTACAAGTATTGAAGCCTAAACCACAAGTGTCATTTTTAATTTGGACCGTTCCTAATATTTTATCTAATTTTTCCAAACGACACTCCAAATCAAATTTGACATTACTAGAGTCTTTTAATTTATTTTGCAATTCTAAAATGTTAGACTCTAATAAAACATTTCGCTCTTCAAAAGAAAGAAGCTCCTTTTTCAAGGATTCCATTAAACCCCTAAGGCTATCTCTCTCGCCTTCTATATATTCAAGCTTCTCTAGAAGAGATTTCTCTCGTGTCCTAAGGTCTTCAACCAACATGCTATTATCACGTTCTTTCAAACTAGCTTCTAACTTCAAATTAGCTCTTTTCAATTTAATAGATTCTTTATAAAGTTCTTGAAAAGAATTTTGAAGTTCACTCACATTAACCTCTTCTTCATTTTCACTCTCTCTTTCTTCTCCACTCTCACTATCATAAAAAATAAGGGAATAAAAAACTTTGACCTCGGAAGTATCATGTGTTAAAGTTTCATCAATCGACGAGTTATCACTATCACTCACATGACTAGCCATAAAAGCCACAAAGTTGGGCTTAATGGTGGAATCGGGTCCTTCTTCCTTATCACTATCGCTAAGGGTCGCATTATATGAAATGGGTCGCTTACCCTCTTTCCTTAGTTTAGTGGGGCACTCAAAAGACCTATGGCCATAAGCCTCACAACCAAAACACCTATTTGACTCGTCCCTATTTAAATTTTCTTTAGAAATTTTAGGGATTTTTTCGGCTTTGTCATGCTTAGAAGTTTCAAATTTCTTAAAATCATTTTTAAATTTATCTTTGTTAAATTTAATTTTTTTTTGAAATTTCCTAGCAAACAAGGCCATATCTTCCAAGTCACTATCACTCTCGCTCTCTACTACTTGTTTGACCTCTTCCGGGCTTTTAAAGCAACGCCCTTTTCAATTTTCTTTTCAGTTTTAGAGGGAAACATGTATAGTTCATAGGTTTGTAAATCACCTATGAGCTCTTCTAATTTCATAGAGGCTAAAGTTGGTAAAGAATTTAAAACAGTCACTTTTGGAATAAATCTATCGGATAGGGACCTTAGAATTTTCTTTACTACTCGGTTGTCGGGTATTTTCTCTCCCAAGTTAAAAGATGAATTAACAATATCAGAAAGTCTAGCATAAAATTCATCAAAAGTTTCTTTTTCATTCATTTTTATAGTTTCAAATTGAGTGGTGAGGTTTTGAAGTTTCGAAGCTTTAATGATACTAGTACCTTCATGAGTGAGTTGCAAAATATCCCACGCTTCTTTAGCGGTCTCACATGTCATAATGCGTCGAAATTCATCCGGTGTGACAGTGCTAAATAAAACATTTAAACCTCAAGAATTAAAGTTAGAAAGTTTAAATTCACCCTCACTCCATCTATCGGCGGGTTTGGGAACACGCTCATTATCTACTAAATGAGTAGGTGGGGACCACCCGTTAACAACAGACATCCAAACTCTCTTATCGATAGATTTTAGTGCCGATTTCATTCACGCTTTCCAATACGGGTAGTTTGAACCATCGAAAATATGGAATTTTGAAAATGGGGAAAATTCTATTTTAGCCAAAAATTATTTAAAAGATCTTTAACGAAATAATTTATCGCTTTGGCTCTGATACCAATTAGCAGGTGCGATAGGCCCCCAAATTTTAATTTAAACCTTTTTATACTCCAAAAAGTAATAATTTCCTTTTTAGATATGCGGAAGCGAAGATGATGGTTCAATTAAAAAAAAATTCACAAACTTTAATTTCTTTTCAAATTAAAATTAAACCAAGTGAAATAAGATTAAATCCACACAAGTTGATTTTTCACTTAAACCAAATATTTCAATTCAAGTCCTAGAAATTTGCCTAACAAGAATAATCCATTTTGCTAATTAGGACAAACTAAATTTTACCAAAATAAATTATCTTTGAATTGAATTAATTTCAATTTCACCCAAATATATTTTAACACCAAAGAACATAAGTGTGATAATTAAATCAAATTTTATCTTGAATTACCTAAGCATGCATCTACGTGATTTAAGCAAGATAAAATTAAACAATATCACACGACGCGCCGATGTACGAGGAAAACCCAAATGGGAAAAATCTCGGACGGCCCTAGCCACGAATTCACTAAGTATGGTAGCTTTTACAAGGACTCGACACAAGAGGACTTACACAAACTGACTTGAGTCCGTCCAAGCCTTGACGCGATCCTTGGTCTTCAACCTCCGCCTAGTGTATAACCATGGACTCCTACACAATCTCGAACTCCACCGATGGGGCTATGGTCACCGTCAACCCACGCGCGAAGCCTTTCTTCGAGTGAGAACACCGCAATAAACTTTTCTCCTTTTGGGGGTAGAGAAGAACCCAAACTCTCTTCTTGTTGGCGTAGAGAAAACCAGGTGCCAAAACTCTCCAAGCATTGATATATCAATAGGTACTTGGAATAAACTAAACAAATGGGTGTGTATGTGTTTTTTGATGAGTTTAATCCATAAAAATCAAACACAAAACATGGAACTTTTTCTTAAAAGTTTTTCTCTCAAAAGACTCTTAGAATGTGAACAAATTATCTTAGAAAATGTCTTTACCGCACTATGTAAAGGTGGTGAAAGTTAGTGGGCAGTGTGGGAAGTTATAAAAAAACTGTCAAAAAAACTGCTCGAAACTGAAATTTCGTTAGAAGTTCGTTCGAACGAGTTTGAATCCGTTCGAACGAAACTTCTAACTTGAAAACATAAACAATTTCTGAATCTCGTTAGAAGTTCGTTCGAACGAGGTTGTTCGAACGACTTTTCTAACGAGATTGCAGGCCATGATTCTAGATAATTTCGATACGAACGCGTGGCCGCCAGTTTCGTATTTTTTTTATTCTTTTTTGGATTTGATATGATTTTTCTACCGAAAGGTGTGCGAGAACAAAATATTTAGAACTCTGAATTCAAAAAAAATAACAGAAAAATACTAACACCCAAAATAAATTTCCAAGATCCTATATATATATATTAATGCATTCATACCTTTAGGAGACATTGGAATCCACATGTTGATGACGTGAAACTTGGCACAAAAATCGACAATGATGTTCTCTTGAAAAGTAATGATGCAACGTCTTCAACTTTCACTTGTCATAGGCTTGAAGGATACACTTAAACAATATCCTATGACTTAAATATTTTTGTCCGGAATTGAGCCAACACTACATTAAGACTCAATCGGAGACTTGTGTCCTTACATATATGATAATAAAAAGAGTAATATTAGTGATAGAAGTAAAATAAATAAACTAAAATGTAATATGAACACTAACATATAGGAAATGTAATATGAACACTAACACAGATGTTGAAATAACATATATGTTATCTTGTGGGCATCAACAATGGGGTTAGTTAAAACATAAATGGTATTACAAAATATGAGAGACAAAATAATTCGTGTAAGAGAACTAAATATATGTTTAGAAGATTCTAACTACATGGATGAGATAATAATAATATATGAATATAAATTAAAGGGAATTTGTAAAATAGGACTTGAATCCAAAAATGGCTTCGGGATGCCTACATAGCCAAAAATGACATCAAAGTCTGCGTAGATATAACAAAGCCTATATTTCATCCGAAGGTTTCCATAATTTGGGAATGTGATTATTTTGTTGACGAAACTGGTATTGATCAAGGGTACTCACAAATCTAGTTTTAGATTTTTGTAAGTACCCATGAAGTTTTTCTTGGAGGTTTAACCAATCCTAATCGTTCGGGATTCCTACCTTCATAACAATACTATGACATAACCTTGTTAAGCTTAAAATCCGATTGAATTTGACGATTTAAACTCCTATGAAAAAATTCAAGGTTATTCACATGAACTAAAATTAAATTTGTGAGTATACTTGATCAAAATCAATTTTTCTCAACATAACAACTCCATTCCCAATTTGTGGAACCAATCGAGTGAAACACAAACTATTGGGAGGCCTTATAGGCTTGTCCCAAGGTTAAAAATATTACAAAATATATTGAACATGATTTATAAGCAAAGATTTATTGACTTAATGTGTTATCATGTCGGTTGTATCATAACTACCAAACTTGAACCATTATCTTAATAAGTTTATTAGGTGTAGTGCATTGATGTGAGAGACAAAGTGTATGGACGTGTATGAGGAGTAAATGAATTTGTAATAAATGAATTCAATCCTAAAATGACTTCGGGATGCCTATATAGCTAAAAATGGCACCAAAGTCCCTGTAGTTTTAACACAATACGAAATTAGAAGTTAATGTCAAAATGGTAGTTGGATTAATGTGTTCAGTTACCCGAACACTGAAGCTAAAATCTTAATAGCATCAACAAAATTTTGTTCATAGGGGATTAATCTCGTTAGTGGCATGAAGAGTGGTTTTAATCAATGTTGGGTGGAACCCTTCAGTTGCAATGCAAGCTATTAGCCGAGATTATAGGCTTGGCCAAATTATATCTATACTTAACCTTCTTTTGACCAAGCTTATAAGCCCCTATAATAGCATGTGTTTCAACAATTGGTTCCAAAAAGTGGGAACGTCATTATTATATCGAGTAAATTGCTATTCAATAAGGGTGCTTAATATTTTACGTTATTTCTGTATGAGTATCCTTGAAGGTTTTTCATGATATTGTGGTTTTATGGACCTAAACGGGACTCAAGGGAGCGGGACAGTCACCACATTTAATCCTTATGAGGATGTGTGAGTGCTTATCTCCCGGTCCATCGCTTCTCCCCTAGGTTGGGTTTTTCATTTTGGTTGTTCCGATTACTTGCCCCTGGAAGCTATTCGACACCATATCTAGTTTAGTTGCATGTCCAGGTTCAGGTGTAGTCTTAAATATATATCGTCCAAGGGGTTATCTATTTGTCCAAAGTTGTTAATTTATTTTATGTAAAAACAAACGAAAGGTCCGGGTTAGCCCTTTGGGATAATCCTAAGATAGGTTTAGGTTTACGATTTTTCTAAAGATTCTTGTTGTGGGGTTCAGGAATTGGGTTACAAGTGGGAAAGGTATTAGGTACCCACTTGTTCATTATGATTCCCTAATTCTATGCATAATATTGCCATTACCATAATTTTATCACATTTTTTTTTTCATTTTAGAACATGTTTAGAGACCTTATTTGAGAATACCTTAAAATATAGATAGGTTCTTACGTATGAAAAAAATACAAGTAAGAAGGGTAGGAACATCACTCAAACCAGTATAGGTACACAAGAGTACTTCTATAGGACTATGCATTTGTGTAACCGATGACCATTAATACGTGTGTAAGTGTGCGATGAAGCTAGGATTGAGTAACGGGTTTCCATTAAGGCATATAAGGGTACGAGAAAGCTCGACGTAGGTAACAGGTGACCTTTAATGTATATATTTAAATGTGCACAAGAAGTTGTGGCATGAGATAGCTTGATACCTCGTTCTAGGTTTAAAAAGGGATAAAAAAATAAGAGATATGTGAATATCGGTAGGGATAATATATCGATAGATAATATTGATAATGACTTGATATTGTGCCTATATACCCATGTAGCCATGAGATCAAAGCCTACGTAGTTCTGTTTTTGAATGTGTGCACATTTGAACGATTGTAAAGATGCGTGCGATTTTTATAACTTTGAGGTATTTTGATAACTCTTTTAATTTAAAAGGGATAATTGATGAGAGGGATAGATGGGTGCATATTTATGGGGACAATATATTCTGATACATATTGTCACCGCTTGTGTTCACGAGAAGAACTCAAAATTATGCCCACCTACTGAAATAACCATGAGATTAAAGCCTACAAAGTTTGGTAGTGTATACATATTTGAGATTTTACATAGGTGTGCATGGGAATACATGGCTTGAGATAATTTGATATCTCATTTGAGATTATTGATAAGATGTATGAGATGGAAACATCTTCATGGGGACATTATATCATAAAACATATTATCAAAGCTTGTGCTCATGAGGTGGAATCGGTATTGTTCCATCATATTTATGTAGCCACAAGATCAACGTTTACGTAGTTGATTGTTCATGTGTTCTAACATGATGTGTGTGCAAGTGTAGGGCTTGTCTTAAGAGGGCAGAAGCTATCTATAGGTTATAAGGTATCTTCGGGGGAGGTTCCGAATGGGAGTGGATCCCCACTTACCAATAAATGCATAATTTGTTATGATTGTTGAGCAATCACTAGCCGGAGGGGGTTGTCCTTTGGATTCGTTTAGAGGAATAAAAGGAGTGGGATTGGACTAGATATAGAGGTATCCATAAGAAATAATACACCGAGAGACGTATTACGAGGATTGGGCTTCATGAGTTTGGCTCGGTACAATGCCTACGTACACAAGAGGACATGAAATCAAAGCCAACGTAGTTCCAATAAACATGACATATTTATGGGTGTAGACGACAAGATACTGAATATATAATATATATAATTACGGTATTTATGGATCTTAGTCCTTAATATAGCATTTTCGTTGTGTTGGATTGATATATTTATATGTTAAATGTACATTAATCAAAGGTTAATGCTGGACAAGTATTTGCAGAAAGACACATATTCAGGGATGTCAAAACAGAGATAGGCTTTATTCTTTCCTAGAAGCAGTAGGAGTAGAACAATTTTAGACTTTGGCTTATGAAACGTTTTGGGCTGATTCGTCTCACCGACACCTTCTTTAGAATAGTTTTGAGAACTATGTTTTCATGTTTGTACTTTGGCATGGGTTTGATTATAATTTTTTTGACATATGAGTATGTCATTTCAACTAACAGAGGTGTCAGGTTAAAAATTAGGCTTTAAAATATAAATGTTGTAAGTTACATACCCGAACCCCTAAATAGGTGCTGGGTTGAATGAGATCAATATATATGGACAGTTTATCACAATATATATGGGGTATTTAATACCGAGGTTTGTGCAAATTTTCTTTACTCTTGTAGCACCAGTCGAGTTATTCTAGCGGGAGTGTCCCCTCTTGAGGGGCCCTATTGGGGCAGAGCTCTGTTTAGTCAGGCAAATCTTTGCTTAGAGGGGTCGACTTTCGTGGGATGCATAGAGATGATCTCCTATATTTTTTGGAGGAAGAAACTTTTCAGAAGTACGAAATTCACTCGAGGGAAAAAACTTTTCGAAAGTATGAACTTTCATCTGGGAAAAGTAACTTCTTTGAAGTAGGAACTTTACTCGAGACTCGAGATTGAAGAAAGTTAAAAAACTAAATCGTTGTTAGGTTTTGGGATGATTTTCAAGGTTCGTGGGGACCTCTTTTTATAAGTATCTGGTCGAGTCCTTTGATTGTATAATCATTTATGGTGTTTGATCGTTAGGTCATCTGAATTGCCATGTGTCGAGTGGATGTGGATAATGTGACATAGATATTTACTGGTTATATTCACAAAGATCTCGTAATAATTACCAGGGACGGATGATCGTTTGGTTAAAGCCCCCTTCAACCGTTTGATTAAAGGCCTCTCAGATTATTTTTTAGACTTTTTTTCCTTTTTCTATATATATTTTAGTCCCCAAAGGTTTGGTAATGTTTTTTGGGGGGTTTATTAGGTCAGTGATATCTTAATAAAAGGAAATAAGGTCCCATACCTCGATTGCAAATCAAGGGTTCCACATATATAGTCAATTTAAATCATTCAAGGTTCCTAGATTCGTAACAAAATTATGACATAAAGTTGTTAAAATTGAAATTATGAATGAGTTCGACGGGTTATATATTGAAAAAACTTCAAGGGTACTCAAACAAAACTAAAACAAAAATTGTAAGTACCCTTGTTGAATACCAATTTACTCAATAAAAAAAATACATATCGAATTTGTGTAACTTGTCGGTTGAAACACATGTTATTGTTTGGGATTATAGGCTTGACCAAAATAAGTTTTGTATAGATACAATTTGGCTTAACCTATAAGCCTGGCTAATAGGATGTGTTTCAACCTACAGGTTGCACACAACATCTATTAAAACTACTCTTGATCTCCAAACAAGATTAATCCCTTATAAACAATACTTTATTAATGCCAGGAAGATTTCGGTTTTATTATTTGGATAAGTGAACACATTAATAAAATTACTAGTTGCATTAACTGCTAATTTTGTGTCGTCTTATCACGCATGTTATCATGATGATTGTATATTAAATACTAATCCAGAACCGTTATCTTAAGAAGTCATAGTAGAAGACAATTCATAAACGGGTTGTTCTAATGGGTTGTATCATGCATACATACAAGGACCAAGTAAATAATAATAAAATCATATATTAAAACTCAATCTTAGTCAAAATTAAGTAAAAGATCCTTCAAATTACGGTTTTCATCAAGAGAATACTGAAACTCTTTAAGGGCCTTTAATGCGTTTGCTTGAGTAGTCAACCCCTTTGGTGAATGCATAACAACAGATCAATTATCAACATTAATGCACTCTTATTGGAATACCTTCAACAAGTTTTGAAAGGAATAAATAAAAGGCTCTCCAACCATTCAATCTTTACTTTTCATCTTAGATAAATCTACCATGACAAGTTTTGTGATAGTATAAATTTTAGAATGATTAGTAGTGTCCCCCACCTTCACCCAGTCACCATAGAAGACGATGTCTTTAAAATCTAATTAATCTAGCTCCAGGATTTATTGGACAATACCAAAAAAGGTCATTACCATATCCTTTGGAGTTTTATTAGTTTTTCTAGTCTCATAATCATTCAAGGAAGAATTAGAAATATTGCTACTTTGCATCAATAGTTTTTCCTCGCATAGGTATGTGAGGAAATCAAAATCGTTGGCACATAATTTTTTAAGCTCCTTTGCATGAAAATTGTGACCTTTGTCTAGGTATCTAAGCCTTGAAGATAAATCACCTCTATTTACAACATGCTTTCATTACCAGATTTGTTTTAGGTCATTTTTACCAAACATGCATAACTAACCACAATAAAACAGGTGATGATTACCTCTTTTGATAGGTATTTATTCTCCCTAATCTTTAACTTCATCTTGAGATGCCAAGACATAATGAGTTTCTTGCTCAACTTGCAGATTGACGACTCTCACCTATTTAGGGTTCCTAAAAGGTAACTCATCCTCAAACTCGTCAAATTTCTCAACCAGTTGTCCATCACGAGGATTAAATATCCTAAGCCCTTATTTCGACATATTGTTTCGGGCGTATAAGGATAATTATTATGTTATGTATTATTTCTCAATTGACCCTTTAATACACTACGTATTCTTAATGTAATCTTTGAAGTTTTCATCCACTGCACAAAAGGAGACATCTAGCGATACTTGATAGGTCCACAAAATAATGCCTCACTGCATAGATGCATAAGGAGGTGAACATTGATGTAAAAAAATGACGAAGGAAAATATTTTTCTAAGACACAAGTCGCCTTAGCTAAAGTTGCTTTCATAGCCGTAATGTTCTTTATATTGACAACTTTTGCACATAGTAAGGTGAAGCTCAAACTAACCTACAAAATTTCCTTGCGCATTGTGCTTGGAAAAGTAATGCCTGAATAACAAGTGACTAATTTAATGATGACATCCCAGTTATGAGACTTGCACTGTTTTAGACCATTTATTTGATAGTTTTCAACCCTGCGCAAATTACCAGAATAATTGGTTGTAGTCTTTAATTTGAACAGTGTGTCGATTGATAATACAAGATGAACATTGCGTGGTTCCTTTATAAGTGTAAGGTGTAGTAAATTTAAAAGTTTACATATGATTGAATCAATGGGATGCCGCAAGATATTCCCTTATACCTTCGCTCAAACATGCCATTCTATGGCCTATACTGGTATAGTGAAAAATATTTTTAACCATGGACTAAGGGGAAAATACTTCAATACCTTTCGTGGAACTTTGGATCTCTTGCTAAATTTAGTGGTTTTCTCATTTTCGCTCTCACAAACTGTCCATCCTGGTTCATTTCATACCTGACACTTATCCATTTGTTTGTGTTCGTTGTGATACATTATGCATTCATACTTGCATGAAAGAATAGATTTTTCCTTCAAAACCAAACCCTTCATGCTTTTCCTCATGGTTGGATAATTATCAATGGGTAATGTGTTCTTATCTGGGCGAATGTCTTTAGTTTGCTTAAGAATTTTGATTATGCTATTTCTCGACAAACCGTACTGCCTCTTTATATTATGCAAACCAATCATTTCATGAAATATCGAGTGATCTGTTATAATTTTTATACAACGATCTATCCACATTTGCTATTAACCATACGTATTCTCGATATTCGAGTAATTTACATCAATTTGTTCATTAACTTGGTCACAATTTATATCATTGGAATCCATATGTTGGTTGTTTTATGTTAGTGGACTCCATAAGCATCATCAATTAGGTTAGTCATATTGGAATTTATTTATACAAAACATCTGTAAAACATTTTATTATTGATTAATAAATGATTTTTTATTCATTTTTAAATAAGAATCAATTTTGTGAGAATGATTTATATTTACTTAATTATATTGTTTCAAATTTAATATTAATCAATAGAGCTTAGTAGGAACATTACTGAATCGACTTCGGATTGATCACAAGGATATTGGAATTTTGATTTTAGCTCTATTGAATAACTCACAACTTAGATAGGGAGTTGGCATCCTACCGGAATGGTTACGACACAATAGTAGTTTATTTCAAACTACTGTAACCTATGTAATGGTTTAGGAACTTGTGTGGCAGTTCAATGGAGGATTGTTCTTGGTACATTCCACGAAGTATTAAACAGGACCACCCATGAGCTTAGAGTCTAAAGGTTATTTCGATTTGACTTGAGCAATATCATGCAATTTTTAAAGGGTGCATAGATTCTTAATCTCGAGAATTATGAGGATTGAAATGCTTATATGATTGTTACTTTGATTGTTATGTGTGAGTTTTAATCTTGGATTGAATCAAATCATCTCTGCATATTGGTTGAAAATTATGTAAGTAGGGTTGAGATCATAAATCAGAGGAATTTGTGTTTGGTGATACCTTGGATTGTGATACCCCCTTGATACACTTACAGGATTTGTTTCCACCAGTAAATCTGATGAGTGAATTATTTATAATCTGATGGATTAGAAAATTAAGTTAAATATGAGAATCAATGAATTGACTAAATGTTGGTTAAAGTCAAATTGTGGCAAAATTGATTGGATCAAATGGGTATTAGAATCTTAACGTGAGGAATCACATTATGTACCACATCGACTTTGCAAATAATACATCATTCTGTCTTAGTGAAATCTGAGATAATTAAATTGTAGCGCAGTCATAATTATTTTGTGGAATCAATTATGATTTATTAAATAAAGGAAATCAAATTACGATAAATGTAATTTAGTATTTTTAAGTATTTTTTTGGGTCTATTTGAATTATGTATCTTAGTTCCATGCTACTATCCAAATACCTAAGTAGTCAAGCCCATACTCTCTAGAAACCCAGTAGCCTAAGCCCACATTATATATATATATATATATATATATATATATATATATATATATATATATATATATATATATATATATATATATATATATATATATATATATATATATATATATTTGTGTGTGTGTGTGTGTGTTGGGGGGGGGGGGGATTTTAATCATTATTCACAAGTATTAAGGTTTGAGAGGGGTGGGAAAAAACACCATTTACGCTTTTTGTGAAGGAGGCTGGAGAGAGACCACTACATCTCAAGTTTTAGCAAAGGTTTTCATCTAGAAAGGTGTCCACCCATCTTCCAAAATTTTGAGAGGATTATACACTAGAAGATCATAGTGTTCCTAAGATTTAAGAAAGTTTTTAGAGATCTAAAATAAGGAGGCCCTACATCATCAAGAAATACTTCTCCCCCTATTGAAATCAAATCGAATTCAGAAAGGTATTATGTTTTAAACCCTAGGTTTATTCTTCAAACATAATTTTTATCTTTACCTCTTTACTATGTTTTACTAAATTGAAGATCTATGGATGAAATTGTTAATTCCACATAAATCAATTTCCAAAAAATGGTATGAGAGTATTTAATTTAGATTAGTCATCCATTGGAAATGTCCATTTTGTCCAAATAAGAAAACCCTAGATTTGCATGTTGTGGGAATGGTGCATCTTTGCGTACGCTTTCGTACTAATATGGTTTTATAGATATTCTTCGTATATAACCCTTTCAGCTTGGTCACACATTTTTTCTTTGTGAAGGGATCATGAGGTGGTTTATCCGTAGTTTTCGTCTCTTGATCTGAGATGATTATAATAATTAAGTTTTGTAATTTTTTCATTATTGGTGCTTTAGAGGCGATGGAGAGGGGTTGTAATGTTTTTTTTAACACTTAGAATAATGTATCAGAGGTGGTTTTAGTGTTTGACAAAGTTTCATATAGGTTCATGAAGTTTCAAGGTGACTATGTAGGTTTTTTCATGCAAATCTGAGAGAAGGAAGAAGATCAGGACTGTCAAGATCGATCGACCGGTCGACACCTTCCTAGACAACCAATTCATTTTGCCTTCAAGGGTGTTTTTCGATGGTGTTTTTGTGGTGGTTCTTCCCCAGATTATTTTTTGATCATAGAGGATGATTTTCAAGTCTTCAAGAACTCTTTTCTTTGATGAAGTCTACTTCAAGTTGGACTCTTGCCCATAAGGAAGTCTTCTACAACAAGGACTTTTGGACTTATATACTTTTACTTGAATAAAAAGTCTAGACCATGATGCAAAGGGCATTTATGTATTTTTATTATTTATACTAAATCTATTTATCTAATTTATTATGTCTCATTATTTTATTATGTTGCATAATTTGTGTGCTAATTAACTGGATAATTATAAACACCTGATTTTATGGACAATATTGATTATTATTTTTTAAATCGACCTAGTTCACTGATTTTATTTGAAAATTAGTGTTTAATTTATTATTTTCTAAATTGAATTAAATCGGGGCAATTAAATTTAAGGGTGTGAATTTAAATTGAGATCTCCGAATTTTTAATTTTGCAAAAATTAAATTATATTTTCACTTTAAGGAAATTAAAACGAGTACAAGATATTTAATTCAATGAAGTAAATAAGAAAATTATCAAGGATTTAAATTTATTCTTTTGGAAATTTAATAAATTATTTTTTCGAAACCCTCAAGTTTTAAATAACTAAGTGGGAGAGGGGTTTCTACATGAACCCCACAATCTCCATCGCTATTTTAAAATTGTGGTGAAATTAATTCCTCATGTCAGCTTGATCTAGCCCCCATCCGATGGTCTCAATTGCGGTATGAGGAAAATTTAAGAATTCTTCAGTGATAGTTGAGTGGAATTAAATGTGAGTCAGTTTGGTCCTCCCATCGAGGAAGTTCTACAAGACCGGGTTAATTCCATGAGACGAACTGGTGGTATACACTCAGACATAAGTTTTGATATCCTCCCCATCCGAGTCACTCTCATAAGCTATTGGACTGAAATTCGTTGACTATTCAAATATGTTGAACAGAGGTTCGTCAACTGTCCAGGTACATAATTGAAAGTTTAAAGTGTGTCTAATTCAAGGTGAAGTGATTTAAGCTCCCATCGAGAAATCTCACTTCATAAGGGAACTAGGATGTTCGATGAGATTTTACTTTTAAATATTGGAAATGAGGGATCCCACTTTAAAAGAAAATCAAAACTAAATTCTCGTATGTATATTTTGAAATTAATTCTTTTTTTAAAATTCATGATTCTCAGATTTCAAAATGGGATCATCATTCAACCCACTTGCTTCAATCTTAAAGGACAATAAGTTAACTGGCATAAACTATGTTCACTGGGAAAGAAATCTAGACATTGTCCTGACTTCTGAGGACTTTAAGCTTGTCTTAATTAAGGCATGCCCTACCAAACTAGAGGAAGGAGCACCCCAAAAGGAGTTACAATCCTATTAAAGGTTGAAAAAGGCTGATTAGATGGATCGCTGCTACATATTGGCCTCAATGACTAATGTGTTGTAGCACCAACATCAGCTAATGACCACTACTTACGAGATAATTCTGAACCTCAAGGATAGGTTTGAGGATCAGAATCATGATGTAAGATTAGATGTTATGGCAAAGCTAGTTAACACCAAGATGTTTAAGGGTATTCCTGTATGCAAGCACATTCTAAAGATGATGTTCATCTTAGGAGAACTAAATTAGATGGATCTAAATTCGATGGGTGAAACCCAAGTTGATTTCATGCTTTAATCACTACCGAAGTCCGTAAAATGGTTTCGACTAATCTATTCTATGAATAAGTTTGATTACTCTCTAGTGTTACTTCTTAAGGAACTCTAGGCTATAAAGAAAATCAATAAGCGATGTGGTTCAGGTTGTTTAGAATGGCACATCTACTTTTCTCCCAAAAGGTAATAAGAATAAGAAGGGCAAGTCCTAGCTACGACCTAATGTTCTCAAGAAAAAATTACGCCCAGGGTGGATGTAAGAAGCTGAAAGGCAAATGTTACGTATGTCAATAGAAAGTAAATTGATAGACTCGACTTATTAGCTAGGGATAATGGAAATGGTCATTTCTCCTATATCATTGAGATATATTTTGTGGTACAATCTACCGATACCTGGTGTGTAGATTTGGGAGACACTAATCATGTTTGCAATTATTTATAGGGGTTCCGAGTAACCAGATTGCTAAGTGATGGAGGGATATTTCTAATCATGGGTAATCATCAAAGGGAAGTAGCAATAGTAACATGAAAATTAGTTGTAATGTTTGGTGGGAGAATAAATTAGTATTGGTAAATTGTTTTTAAGTTCCTGGTATTAGAAGAAATTTCATTTCTGTTGGTAAACTTTTTATGAATGGATATTTGTTTTATTTTAATAAAATACTTTTTTTTTATCAAAAATGGAAAATCTCATACATGTTCTGGATGTTTGGACAATGATATTTATATTATAAGACATGTCTCACCAGTGCTACTTAATACTGAATTGAATAACTTAAACAGAAATAATCGAAAGACAAAAGAACCTTCTAAGTTAAACCAACCATATATTTAACACTTGCGATTGGGTTATATAAATCTAAAAAGGATAAAAAGACTAGTTTCAAATGGGCAATTGGGTTCATTGAAAGTGGAGATACTCTTAATCCTTGGATCCTGCTTAGATGGAAAGATGACCAAGAGGACATTTATGGCCAAGGGGCATAGGGATGAAGATGTGTTTAATTTGGCTCATTATGATTTGTGTGGGCCGATGACAATCCTATCAAGAGGTGGTTATGAGTATCATATCATTTTCATCGATGATTACTCTAGATAGGGATATGTTTACCTTATCACCACAAGTCTAAAGAATTTGATAATTTTAAAGTGTACAAGGATGAAGTGGAGCATACTCATGGTAAACTAATCCATCTCTACAATCAGATAATAGAGGGGGTAACCTATTGGGAGATTTTAGACAAAACCTATCGGAGTTGGGATTCACAATTCTATTGTCTGCACTGAGCACTCCACAGCAAAATGGTGTAGTGTAAATAAGGAGTATGAATCTTTTTGATATGTTTAGGTCCATGATGGGCTATTAGGATATGATGGATTCTTTTAACGTTATGCATTAAAGGAGGCCTCATATTTAGTGAACTTAGTTCCTTTTAAATCAGTCTCAATAACTTTTACGAAACTGTGGACTGGGTGTAAACGTAGTCTAAGGTATGTTCATATTTGGGATTTCCCGACATATGTGCTAAGGAAGGATCCTGGAAAGTTAAAATTAAGGACAAAAGTGTGTCTCTTTGTAGGTTACCCAAAAAGAACGAAGTGTGGTTTATTTTGTAATCCTAAAGAATAGAGGGTGATTGTTAGAACATACGTTCGGTTTTAGGGGAAGATTATATGATAAACCACAAACCCAAGAGCAAGATTATATTGAAAGAGTTAAGAGGATAAGAGTGAGAAAATGCTTTGGGACCACTCATAACAACCTAATATCGTAGTACACTACCTAATCATAGTGGGATCATTATCGATGATTAGGACCCACTTGGCACTTATACTAGAAAAAAATTGAGCCACGTTATAGTGGTAAGGTCATGTGTCAGCCTGGTAGGTAGTGTATTTTGGAGAGAACTTCAGTGAAGCCTAAAGGAATACAAAGTGGATCCGATGCCTATGATGAGGCACTCCAAGAAAAGTATGTCGAGATTTGGCTAAATTATATGGGTAACGAGATGGATTTTATGGATTTCAATCAAGTGTGGGAACTTGCAGACTTTTTATATGGGATAAAACCTACAGGGTACAAGTGGATCTACAAGAGAGTAGACGGGGAGGTGGAAACCTTCAAGGCATGACTTGTTGTGAATTTTTTTTTATCGATACCATGATTAAGTATATTCGAATTATCTTATTCATTATTGCACATCTAGATCATGAGATTTGGAAAATATATGTTAAGACTGCGTTCTTGAACGATAAATCATGACGAGTGCATGTATATGGTTAAATCCACGAGATTCATAGCAAAGGACCAGTAGAGAAAGGTGTACAAGCTTAAGAAATTCATTTATACACTTAAGCAAGCACCCAGGTCTTGGAATATCTAATTTGATCAAGTAATGAATGAGACTTTTGTGAATAATAAGAATGACGAAAGCATGATGGTATTTCTAGTACTTTATGTGCATGATATTCTCCTTCTCAGGAACAATATGGGTGTCTTGCCTAGAGTAACAGTGTGGTTTTCTTGTCCATTTTATATAAAGAAATTAGGTGAATATTACAACATCCTAGGGATCAAGGATTTGCATTATTAGAAGAATAGGATGTTAGGTGATAGGCAGGATTTTGCCGCGACGCGAGCGTTACCTGTGCGCCAGTCGTTTTGAATTCGACTCATATGAACTATACAAAAACCAAAATTACGATTGCACTTGCGATACAAGTGTAGTGGTAAGTCAAGTATCGAACATCCACAGAGATGAGTTGCTAGAATTTATAAGGTTTAGTATTCCTAAATAAAAGGGAAAAGGATAAATATGAACAAAAAGGAAAAGATGGAAAAAGGGAAATATTAATCTAGGTGAGGGAAAATAAATCTAGACTAATGAAGCGAGTAAAAACTATAGGTTGCGTCTAATATCCCTCACCCGAATTAATTAGTGGAAAATGGTTACATGGGTCGACGAGTTATCACGAATGAGTCTTGTTTCAACAGTTAATTAAATTAAGAGTTGTCACACCCCTAAATTCGCATAAAAGACTAATATGATTTTGGCGTCAACAAATACCACCAAAAATTACGCATGCAAGGTCGTAAGCACGGAGCATACATGATATACCCTGTCAAATCTCCTAGGCATAATAACTAGGACAACGCACTCGAAATAGACCCGTAAACTTCATCACCAAAGCAAAGTGACATGTCAACCCAGAATAAGTTCAATCCGACATAACCTAGACTAAATTACCTAGAAAGCATATTAAAAATGCAGTAAATAAACACGGTAAATAAACGCGATAAAACTACACTAGAAAGCGCAGAAAGAAAGCATGTAAATCTAATTAACCAAGCATGTAAATTAACTACAAAGCAAGAATTAAAGGAATACAAACTAAATTAGAAAGTTTACATACATCAAAGTGGGTAAAACACCCAATAGAAATGGAGAGTAAGGCAAAGATCTCAAGACAAACCCTAAACCTAATGTGAAATGTAAGATATTTCTCTCAAATGAGAGAAAAGAGTTATTTATACAAAACCCCCAAAATGGCAAACTTATAAATAGAATGGCTGAGAAAAACAGGGGATCGATCGATCGATCCCTTTGATCAATCTATCGATCGATCAGGGTTCAACCCAGTGTCAAAGCTCAAAGTCAAATATTTGAAGGATCGATCGATCGATCCCTTTGACCGATCGATCGATCAAGCAGGTCTCAACCAAGTTCCCCCTACTTTGATTTAATTGGACATCTCTTCCACTAAAATCGTCGTAACTTCTTCATTAGGGATCGGAATCGCGCACAGTTAGCGGACACAAAAATCTTACGAGGAGGGATACAACTTCCATGAAGATGTTGGGCCAGGTGCCCAAATTGTGAATTGACCAAATTGCCCTTGAACGTGCGATTGCGTACGAAAATTAGTCGGAATGCATCCAAATACCTATAAAATCTCAATTAACCCCTACAAAGCATGTTAACATAAAAATCCGAGGTTATGCTTAATGATCATAAATATAGGGAATAAGATACCCGGGGGGCTAAAATGCGTAGGTTCGAGGGATGAAATACGCAATATTTGCGTATAATAACACCCCCTAACTTACACATTGCTAGTCCCTTGCAATGAAATAGGATACAAAAATAACTACTAGAAAACCAAAGGCAGGATACAAGTATAAAAGTATGGTATAAAATCATAAGGCCACTTTCGCGGGCGATTCGATTTCATTTAGCGTATGCAATAAGCCGTTAAACCCCTAGGTTACCCTAGTGGATGAGTGTCGTCTCGTGAGGGTTTTCAGGGATGACACCCACAAACATCACATGGTTTCCTCAAAGTATGACCAATCCAACATGCGACAAGATGAACAATACGAACAAGATTTCAACATGTTATTAACACAATGAACGAATTCAAACGAAAGTCCGAATCATTAACATTGTCGAATGCACCTCATAGAGATGACACTACATCAAAATGGGAGTTTTGTGAGTGCTGTTAGCAGTCACAAATGACTTTTGTAACTGCTATTTACCGTCATAATTTTGGGGTGACAAAAGAAAAATTATAACTCCTAATATTTTAGTAGTTTTTTACTAGTTTGGATCGAAGTTTGATGTTATGTATGAATTTAAGGCTAATGCTATGTTTCTTTGCATTTTGATTGTTACGTGATTTAATAACATTGTGATGTTTAATGTTTAGAATAGATTTAATACTCTTAATGCTTATATGAATTTAATATGAATTGTTTAATGTTGTTCTTAGTATGAGATTAGTATTAATGTAATATTTTATATTTTTTATATATACAAATAATTATAAAAAATATTTATTTGATGTCGTGTCCCCACCGTGTCGTGTCCTAATTCTTTTAGATTTGTCGTGTCGGCATATCCGTGTCGTGTCGGACACGACACCCGTGTCCGTGCTACATAGTCTATGTCTAATTTCTCCTCTCACATCTTCCTTGTAATTGGCCTATTTAGACTTACTCCTTAATCCATATCACAATAAACTGAAATCAATTCACTATAGTAAAATCCAATCTTTCTTGATTTATAATCTTAATTTTTTCCTGGCGCGTAGCACTGATAAACAAATTCACACAAACTAGTAAAAAAATATCAATAATTCTAACTAAAATTCACACAAACTAGTAAACAAATATTCTTGTGGCTTAATCTAAAATCTATATTACAACAACCAATTGGCAATCCGAGTTTTCAATTGGCTCACTCTCAACCACCTATCACCACTACAAATAATATAAAAAAAAACTAATGCAATATGTAACATCGTTAAATGTTAAAATTTAAGAAAAGAGTTCGTACATACCATTGGCAATAGTACGCTCATCTTTGGTGGCACTAACTTGATTATTATGACATTCTATACCTAATTCAACCAAAACACAAAATCAAAGTGATAAACAATAATAATTATTACAAGCACACATTAATGTAAAATACACACATTTGAAATGAACAACTGCAAAACTTGTTTACAAAAACATACCTTTAGCTACTAAAAATTCAACCTAATTGAATCAAACACGTCACAAACACAAAATGAACAACTGTTAGTCCTCGAAACTGGAAGTCCAAAAATGTAAGAATGAAAAAAACGTATCAAATGATAATGAAAAAACGATAATGAACTAATGGATGTATTGAGACCTTTGGAAAAATTTCAACACAAAAGATATATGGATGAGTTACCTAGGGTTTTTATTTGGTTTAGGCTACGATAATACACAAAACCTTAAAAAAATCAACATCGAGAAAATATATTAAATAAAGAAATTTACCTAACGAAACCTTTGGCAAATATTTTGTAAAAAGAGAGAGAGAGCGCAAAGAGAGAGGATGGAAAGGGGGGGGGGGGGGGGGGGGGGGAGGAGCGGGAGCTTGAAGAGGAGAGATGAAAGAGGAGGGAAATTAAACTTTTTGGCAAAAAAAATTGTGATCGCTATGACCGGTCACAAATTAAGTATTAGGCTAAAATTTGTGACTGCTATGAGCGGTCACAAATTGGTGACTGCTAATAAGAGTGACAAATTAAGTCTTAGGCCAAAATTTGTGAATCCTCATAGCAGTTACAATTTTATGACTGCTTATAAGAGTCACAACTTAAGCCTACTAATAAATTTATGACTTCTTGTGGCAGTTATAAATTTGTGACTGCTTATAGCAGTCGCAAATTAATTATATGGTAATATGTGTGAGTGTTACTAGGAGTGACCAAACAATTGACTCAAATTTTTATTATCCAAAGATTTTATCACTCCTAATGGCAGTTACAAATAATTTTTTGACTGCTCCCGGGAGTGATAAGTTTGCCACCCCCATTAGCACTCTCAACAAGGCAGTCAAAAAATTAGTATTTTGGTGTACTATGAAACCTTAAAATGTGGGAGGGGAGCGAGCACATGCAAAGTGTGATTTGGCAAAAACTTAAATAAACCAGATACTAAATAAAGCAAGCATATATTCAGTCCTCACAGGCATCACACTCATCAAGTGAATTCACTCGAAACAGGGAGGTGACACACGAAACATGCGGGCATAAAGAGTAAATGTAAATGGAAACTAGGTCGCACACATGTCACAAATGAAGAACACTATATATAAAATGAAAAATTGTAATCTCAATGAAAGATACCGCTCATTAAAGGAGGCAAAATGCATTTTCAAAGATTATCAAAACTATTTAAACCTTTGAATTACATCTACTTAAGATCACATAGGACTTTAATAGGGTTGTAATGTAGGCTAGGCTAGGGTACGAAATGAAAGGGGTGTATGTACGGATTTAAAATGTTCGAGATGAAAACTCAGGATAATGGGAAGAATACGAGCAATATCAAAATTGGAAAGTAACTTCCAAACACGCATTGAATATAACAATCGGAGAGTAATCAAAGCTTATTGAACACTATACAACATTTGCAAACTTCTCTTTCTTTTATTTTCTTCTTTTTCTCATGTTTTATTTTGTTTTCATTTTCTTTTCACTTCTATTTTTCATCACTTTTTCACATCTATTTTCTTTACTTTTCTCACTCTCACATGCCTAAATTGCAGTCGTAACACAACAACAACATTCAATCCCAAGTAACATTCCAAAAAAAGATATGGAAGGTACTATTTATGGTTTATAACTCTAATATGGAGTTAGGTATGGGATTGGGGGTAATGAAATGAAAGACTAATATTTAGGCTCAAATGGGTTCACTAGAGAACATATAAAAGGTGAGGCCAAGGTCATATGGGTGATATACAAAGATGGCCTATGATCATTTACTAAAGTTTATGCAATTCTCGAATCGAAATAATAAATGAAAATCATGCTCAAGTAACATATTTCATATATGAACTCAATTAATGAACGATCAAATGAACGAATAGATAGATTACCAACGACTGTAACATTTTCAAAGAGGAAAGAATAGTGTATACACTCACAAACAAAGAAAGGTACAAAGTTTACTCGGTGTAAGTATATACAATGCAACAAAAGATTACCGAGTTATAAAAATCTTAAACCAAATCAATAAAACAATAAAAGTGAATGTGCTCATAGGATTAAAATTTAATTCATGAAGTTATTCATAATATCAATGATTGCGGGCTAAAGTCTAATAACTTATAAAATCGAGAACATGCATCATTGAGTTGTCAATTGGACCGGGCAATTATTAAAATTTATCATTGGAAACAAAGTCAAAATGATCAAAAAAAGAAGAAAAAGGAACGAAAATCTTTTTAAAAATTTTGATTTTTCTAAGAAAAGCATAATAAGTCACTAACATGTGAGCAAAAACATGGATTAAATAAATAAATGGATAGAATATCCCACACCCCCTAACTTAAAACTTGACATTGTCCTCAATTTGAATTAAGAACCAAGTTAAAGAGAGGAAAATAGCGATATTACCCAAAATTGGAGCAATCCCCATACGAACAAGTCCAAAGAATCTACAAAACAAGTTAGTAGCAAGCATAGTAAAAACAAGTAACAAAAAGTTAAATAATTACACTAGACTAAATTAAAAAGGAAAGAAAAGATAAAAAGAATAAAAAGCTAACTATATATAACCTACTATTTAGGCTTCACACTAATTGTACACTAGAAGTCTAAATAGTTAAGGGTCCACCGTGAAAACGATTTGACTTTGGAGGATAACTGGTGTACCCTCACTCTCAAGCATTCCTTCCAAAAAATATAAATTTCGTTTGAATAGCTGGAGGCATGTGTAAGGCGTAAAAAAGGAACCATCGTCAATTAAAAGTTTTGGAGGGACAAAGGTGGATTTGGATTGAATGGGTGACAAAAACATGTGGGGGCCGAGAAAAGAAGAATATCCTCCCAAGGATTTTGAAATTGGAATGGGAGGCAGCGCACATGAAGGCAAATATGTGTTCATGGAAGGCGACTCGAGCAAGTACTCCTCGTCGGTGAAAAGGCTTAACACATTAAAGTTTGAAACTGATTCATCGGGTACTTACGACGGTGTGATAACAGAAAATGAAAATGGTGAGGAAAGAAATTCAAACTCAAGAGATGAATTATCATCGCTTTAAGATTGAGTTTCGAAAGAAATAAGATCATTTTCAATGAAATGTTCTTGTTTGGGGGCCAAAGAAGAAATCATTTCATTGCAAATAGATACTACGTCATTTTCATCCTCACTTTTAATATCTATTACGCAATGGGCAAAGTAAAAAATGGTTTGTTCCAAAGTAGGCGCAAAGTCCTCATTTGGTTCAAAACATTCCTCGACTTCAAAAGTCTCGGAAGCAAAATCGTCGTTAGATTCAAATAATAAATCCAACTCATGCTCCCAACAATGATTTTCTTCCCAATAACGATTTTCAATTTTCTCATTCTCAAGCATACGCAAGCCCTCACCGAAAGTCATAGGTCGAGGTGCGAATACTTGAAAATGGGAATTTTGATAATTACCATCGGACTTAAACTTAAACTCATTATTATAAGAATTTGGAAAACTATTGCAATTCGTTTCAAAATTCCTATTATAAGGAGTTAGAGGCCCAAAATCATTATCATCATCATCAAAATTCCAATAAGCCAAGTTTTGACTTTCGTTATACTCACCCAAAGTCATTTGTGAATTTGTAATTTTTTGGGACTCTAAGTATTGACCGAAAGTCATAGGATTACGGGCAATTTGAGAATTATAATAATGATTACCGAAAGAATTGGAATAAGACATGCTTACCCCAAAAATGGCTCGAAGTGGCGGATTCCACAAAGTAGATGCGCGCACGAGAAATTCAAGCATTTGTTGGCGCTAAAATGTAGAAGTCCTACAAAAATGTTAGGCAAAAAATACAAATAGAAAGAAAATGCTAAGAAATACTAAATTAAATAAATTCTAAAACAAACTCATCCCCAGTAATGGCGCCATTTTGATAGTCAGGGTTTTGCCACGGCGCGAGAGTCAACTACGCGCCGGTCATTTTGAATTAGGCTAAAAACCTAAATTATGACTATATAAAAACCTAAATTATGACTGCACTTGCGATACGAGTGTAGCGTAAGTCGGGTATTGAAAATCCAGAGAGACGAGCTGCTAGAATTTATAAGGTTTAGTATTCCTAAACAAAAGGTAAAAAGATAAATATGAACAAAAAGGAAAAGATGAAGAAAGGGAAATATTAATCTAGGTGAGGGAAAATAAAGCTAGACTAATAAAGCGAGTAAAAACTATAGGTTCCATCGAATATCCCTCACCCAAGTTAATTAGTATAAAATGGTTATATGGGTCGACGAGTTATTACGAATGAGTCTCGTTTCGACAGTTAATTAAATTAAGAGTTGTCACACCCCTAAATTCGCATAAAAGCCTAATATGATTTTGGCGTCAACAAATACCCCAAAAATTGCGCACGCAAGATCGTAAGTACGAAGCATACATGATATACCCCGTCAAATCTCCTGGGCGTAATAACTAGGACAATGCACTCGAAATAGACTCGTAAACTCCATCACCAAAGCAAAGCAACATGTCAATCGGAATAAGTTGAGTCCGATAAAACCTAGAATAAATTAGCTAGAGAGCATATTAAAAATGCGGTAAATAAACACGGTAAATAAAAGCGATAAAACTACACTAGAAAGAAAGAAAAGAAAGCATGTAAATATAATTAACCTAGCATTTAAATTAAATATAAAGAAAGAATTAAAGGAATACAAACTAAATTAGAAAGCTCACATACATCAAAGTGGGTAAAACACCCAAAGGAAATGGAGAGTAAGGCAAAGATCTCAAGACAAACCCTAAACCTAATGTGAAATTTAAGATATTTCTCTCAAAAGAGAGAAAAGAGTTATTTATACAAAACCCCCAAAATGGCAAACTTGTAAATATAATGGTTGAGAAAAATAGGGGATCGATCGATCGCTTTGATCGATCGATCGATCAGGATTCAGCCCACCATTTGAGCTCGAAGGCAAACATCTGAAGAATTGATTGATCGATCAATCGATCAAGCAGGTCTCAGCCAAGTTCCCCCTACTTTGGTTCAATTGAAAATCTCTTCCGTTAAAATCATCGTAACTTCTTCGTTAGGTATCGGAATCGCGCACCGTTCATGGACACGTAAAGCTTACGAGGTGGGATACAACTTCCATGAAGATATTGGGCTAGGTGTCCAAATTGTGAATTGATAGAATTTCCCTTGAACGTGTGATTGCGTACGGAAATTAGCCAAAATGCATCCAAACTCCATACTTAGCATCCAAATACCTATAAAAGCTCAATTAACCCCTACAAAGCATGTTAACATAGAAATCGGAGGTTGTCTGGTTAACGAGCATAAATATAATAAATAAGATACCCGAGGGGGCTAAAATGCATAGGATCGAGGGATAAAATACGCAATATTTGCATATAATCATTACGCTAAACCTAAGATACTTAGATAGATATGGTGCTCACAAGGTCTAGCATGTAGGACTCCAAGAAAGGGTTTCTTCCGTTCAGGCATGGATTTCCTCTATTTAAGGATGAGTGCTCCAAGACACAATGAGATAGAAAGGATGATGTATATACTTTATGCTTTGGCCCTGGGCAGCCTCATGTATGTTTTGGTATGTACTAGACAAAATATATAATATGTCATTGGCATAGTTAGAAGATTCCAATATAATTTGGGTGAGGATCAATGAACTAATGTAAAGCACATTCTCAACACTATGCCATATATCGAGCATGGTCATAATAGGTTAGTCATGGTCTAAATTCATGACCAGGGTGGTCATGATCCAAATCCATAACCACCACACAAATTTCATGGCTAAGGTTGAGACCAAAGTAACGAGTGGCATAGACAAGGGATTAGTCACGTTTCCAAAGCATAACCATGGTTATCATGAATCCAAAAAATGACCAATATGTGACCATTTAGGCCCAAAACTCAAGAAAAATTGCCCAGGTTTATGGTGATAGTTTTGGACCGTGACCAATCCCATTGAAATATATTCACGATTTTAAATTGTGACCCTTAATGGTGATAGCCCTTTAGTTTATATTGGTCGCGGCCCAACGGTCACGATTTGGGACCATGGACATTAATAGGGATTTGATTGGTCCTAGGAGGGGTAACGGATCCAGACCGTTACCATGTATGGGGATTTGATTTGTCATAAGAGGGGTCACGACTCTCCCTCTCATTTTGTGTGTATTTATATGTGCTGATGTGTGTTGATGTGTGTGTTGGTATTTGTATTTGGTGTGTGTTTTTATGTGTGTTGTGTGTATTTGTGTGTGTCTCTTACTCTATGTATATGTGTGTAATGGTGTGTGTTTTTTGTATATATACATACACGTGCAAACACACACACACACACACACACACACAGTGTGGATGTGTGTGTGTGTGTGTGTGTGTGTGTGTGTGTGTGTGTGTGTGTGTTTGTATTAGATTAATTTATGTTTGTAAAAATTAGGTATAAATATGAAAGTGGGTATTATGTTATGTGTAACAATTGGTAATAATTTGGTATAAATTTGAAATTGTGTATAAATATGAAATTTAATTTAAAATTTGGTATAAATAAGAGATCGGGTATAATGCTAGATTAATTGGACCCATTTTGTTATGTAAATATGAAATTGAAATTGGATATGTAAATCTAAAATTAAAATTAAAATTGGGTATAAATTTGAAATCGGGAATAATGTTGGTATAATTTCATATGGTGGCATAGTGACGTGTTTGGATATTTCGTACGCATTAGAATAGTAACTTTGTAATTTTTTATATCCTTAATGAGTTATATCACGCGTACATATAGAATTGTAACTTTGGATATCACACACACACACACACACATTATATACATATATATAAAATTTAACATAATCGTACATTTATATACACACACTTACGCTTGCCTAAATCAATGCTAAAACTAAAAAGAAAATTATTCATGATAAAATGAATATATATACACACACACACACACACACGCGTGGGCGCGCTCGCGCGCGCATACATGAACACGTATAATACGTACGCGTATATATAATGAATACACTTTCTACGTGAATAAAAGATTTGAGTAAAAATAGATACATGATACAAGAATTACATGATCAGAATAGATTCATTTGGTAACATTCTAGATTGAATAATATGTTAAAACATTTTTTTCTAGTCCCATTTGTGCATGCAATTGGAGAACAATTATTGAAGCTGAATTGATTATAGGTGCTTTCTTTATTCAAGTAATTTTACCCATATTTTATTTTATGTAACATAGTCTTATATATAGTTATAACTTCTTGGTTAACATATTGAAGTCATATTCACCCTTTCCTTAATGGTTGATGTTTAGTGAACACAAATTGGTGGAAGGGCATGCACATTTAGTGGACATATAGTAATTTTAGGATTAATTTAAACAAAATAAACTTAAATTGGACTTATTGATTCTATTTCGATAAAATTGATTCATATGTATTTTTGGTTAATATGCTGTGAACATGTTCACCCCTTTCATAAGTGCTTTTTATTTGGGTGGACACAAATTGGTGGAAGGGCTTGCACATTTAGTGGACACATAGTAATTTTAGGATTAATTTAATTAAAATAAACTTAAATTGGACTTATTGATACTGCATGGATAAATATTAATGCATATATCTATTTGGTTAACATGTTGTGGTCATGTTCACCCCTTCCTTAAGTGGTTGTTTAGGTGAACACAAATTGGTGGAAGGGTATGCACATTTGGTAGACACTGAGTACTGTTAGGATTAATTTAATTAAGATAAACTTAAATGATACTTGTTGATACTCTACAGATGAATATTTGTTTGGGTAACTATTATGGTTGTTTTCATACCTTCCTTAAGTGGTTGCTATTTAGGTGAACACAAATTGGTGAAAATGATTGAAATTTGGGCACATAGTAATTTAAGATGACTTTAATAAAAATTGGATATATTGATACTATGCGGATGAATATTAATTCATATATCTATTTGATTAACTATGGTGACCGTGTTCATCCATTCCTTAAGTGGTTGTTGTTTGGGAGAACACAAAGTAGCGAAAGGGCCTGCACTTTTAGTGGACATAGTATTTTTAGGACTAAAAATGAACTGAAATTGAACTTTTTTTTGTATGATTGATCGGTCGAAAAAATAATTATTTTACTATTAATTACATTCATTACATCTAGAACTCATATTATGAAGATAATTATTTTCAACAAGAGTACGAGAGGGTGCAATTGGACCGGACTAGAATATCTTTTATTAGTGTCCGCTATATAGAAGGAACTCCTATTCACAAGTATGGGAATAGGAAAATCGAACAGTTTAATTACTGTACAATTCGTGGAGTTGATCTCTCAAAAGTGTACTTGTTTGATCGTATTTTGCTTTCTTTGCTCGAACGCTGGGATGAAGTACCAGAGAATATATTTCACCTTTATAATCCCGACAGGGTACTAATATTGGTGACAATATTAGAAATGGTAGAAAAACATATTCATTCATTGTGGATACAAATCTGTAAAGAGGGAATTCGACCATATTATGACATCTCACATGCATGCACGTTAATAAGTTTAAGTAGAACGGATTTGAAACTCTTGTCACTGACATTTACACATTAATCATAGATACGTTTACACCCAATTGTCCGCGTGCAAAATTTCATAAGTTTTTGAAAACTAATACTGATTAGATGGAAATTAGAAACATCGAACATGTTTTAAAAGTTGTTGAAAAGATATATATATATATATATATATATATATATATATATATATATATATATATATACAGTTGTAAAAATGACTGTCGTATATTCTTTATTATGATTTTCTTTAATTGTAGGCAATGTCGAACAGGAATGAAAATTATCATCCAAATAATAGAACATTGCCAATAGGATGCTCTCCTACACCCTTACCTTAATTCTCATCACATGCGGGTTGGAAATACTCTACTCCACTATAGATTTAGTGTACCACTACATCTCCGAGTCATCAAACTCAAAAAACTCATGTTAATCCAGCACCCCCACCTCTTACTACCGAGGAATCCCATTGGGTTCTCTCTGATCGAGAATAATCCTACTGGTAAAAAACCTGACTTCCATATTTTTAGAGCACATTATTTGTCTCTCAAAAATATGACTCTGGGCATCGGGGGCTCAGAAAACTGGAATACGGCTGATCCTGCCATAAAGGATGACTCGTGGGATCAACTTTGAAAGAATTTTACATTCCCATCTGGTTCGAAGGCAAAAGTTTTTTCTCAAATAATGAATATATGAAAATGTATTGGAAGAACCTTCAGAAGATATTTTTTTCCAAATGGGGCATAAAGTTTGATATTTTGAGTTTAAAAGACAGAATTCCCCCAAATTTTCAAATGCCTACCTACCAATGGAACAACTTATTAGAGAATGATACTTAGGAGGGAAAATTGACCGAGAGGGAGGAAAATAAATAGAACTTGACAAAGAAAGTTTATTTCCGCAGACTTGGGGTTAAATCATACGATGATTTGAAGAGTTAATAGGCGGATAGGACCAATGAGACTCTAGAAGATGATAAAGATGCTAATCACGACAACTTGTACTTACATGCATGACAATAAAAAAGTGCACCAATGAATTCTCGGACAAATTGGCTCTAACTCTAGTGAGCTTAAATTTAGTTATCACACACACACACACACACACACACACACACACATACACAGCGATAAAATAGTATTAAAATCATGTCCTTAAATATAATATTATATCATAGGAAATGATAGAAGGCATGAAGAACAGTCAATCCGAGTGCAACCCCTATGACATTAAAGTAGATACCCTAACCAAGGTATTTGGGAAGGACAATATGGGGATGACAAGAGGTGCGGTCTCACATATACCAAGTATAAAAATATAACACATTGTACCTCTATTGGATGAGATCTCTAAGATGAGGAATCATATGTCGAGCCAAGCAGAAGAATAAGACAAGACAAAAGGAGAGGTGTAAAAGCTTAGGAGGCAGGTGGGCAATGTTAGAAGCAACATGGAAATTCTGACGAGTAAAATCAAGAGGTTGTTCTAATTTTTTACTTAACAACATGGTTTACCCTCTCAGATGCCTCCTCAAATATTCCCTCATCATACACTTCAAGGTTTTTTTCTCACAAGTGCCTCCTCTTGCAACATTCTGTGGGTCATCATTGCCGATACAATGACTACATCATAGGGAATTTATAATACCCCGTACAATCTGACAAACGAGGTGGCCATCCGTTTCCGCCAAACTACACCGGGCATCACTAAATAAGTAATCATTCTTAGCATGTGACAGATATGAGACATATAAAATTCATTCCACAAAATGATAATTGAATCAATCCCAATATGAATAATCATTCATACAAAAATAAATCCATCACCATGCTAATCTCCAATAATTAAATCCAATCTCCAATAATATAAATCTGAATACAAGACCCAACTATGAATAACTGAATAAAAACTGTGGAACCGAGTGGCCCACTAAATTCGTAAGTAGAGTCTCACAATAAACTTCGATGGAAAGGAAAATCTAGACTACTAAGCATCAAAATAAAATAAACTCCAGCTACACCACCCAATGATCTCCAATAACTCCTATGCAGCTACTCCAGAGCTAAACCTGAAATGTTAGTCAATGTAATAGGTCAGAGCCCACCGCATAAATCCAAGCTACTCTATCCAATTAGGTCCCGTGGACCTATACATTAGCATTATACATAATAAATATCACAATAGAATATTTTAAATTAAACGGGATATATTAATGTGTAAGTAAAAAAAATAGCGATCACCTAATCACATAATTACGTTATTCCAATTTTAAGTTTCAATTAGCTAATTTATCGAAAGCTATCCATCTAATTTAATTCGATTCCTCCGATTATTATTTTAATTAATCAATAATATCCATTGCGGGACTCCCGCTTAAAGTTTTACACCTTTGTTTGGTCATCGGACTCCCACTAAAGTTTTACACCACACCCATTCCCCTCACTATGGCCAGTCATCCCCGTTTATTGTCAGCTCTGCACACACTCTTGATATTCCATGAATGACATGTCACTATATCTCATCATCATGTTTAAATGTCAGCTTGCACATACTTGTGATGCCAATACACACCCACGTTGCTATATCTAGTCGACCCATTTAATTGTTATCCCTACACACACTCGTGCTACAAATTCATTTTAATACATGTTTATTATCTTAGCCACTAGTTATCGATTTTTTATTTTCTCATCATCTCAATTTCTCTTCATTTTATTTTAGACCCACACTGTTTTAGAGCATAAACCTTAACTCTGACCCTAGCCGCATACTTAGAGGTCTCCAACACACAATCGCATCCTATTCTATTTCGTAGGATTAATTTATATACTTATTCTCTTCCTAGTTTCATGCTTAGGTTATCAAAATTAACGGAACGACACCAAGAATAAGCCCTACCCCAAAATATTCCATCCATAAAATTCTACACTAACTAGTCCCATACATAGCAAGTGTTAAATGCAACTAATCCATACCCACTTGTCCCATAGCTAACAAGTAGTCCTAAAATTAAGGTGAGAGAATGCCACCCCAAAAATCCCATCGTCCCCATGATGATACATATAATCAATATAATAAGTCGCACAACTCAAGTTCTCAACAAATAAGCAATTTCTTATAGAATCATAATTAATCTCAATTTAATTTTATTAAATCCATCGTCGTAATTAACACCGATATTTTTATTCAACAAATATAATCTTAATATCATGCAAATATGAAGTACATAACAATAATTTATTTTAACCAAACCTACATAATTTTATGTGGTTGTATAAGTCTAGTTTCCATTTAAGTCCAATTACTATGGTTCCTACATGCAAACCTATGCCCATATAACCCAAATTCCAATCTATACCCTAAGCACACAAGGATTACAAGTATTAAATCAGATTAATATTTTTCAGAAAAATAGTCCCGAATGACTTTTCACTTTTCCTAATGAGGTTGCTAATTTATTTTAAGAAAAGCATATGAATTAAGGTCTTGGCAACACTTAAAACGCATAACACTAAAGAGAGAGAATAGAATTATTCATGCCTGCAGAAAAGTCATTTAGCAAATATAATTAGATGGTTTAAATCCATTTCAAAAATTAAGAATGATTGCTACTTGTATGATCTTGAGAAAACACAAATTTAGCCTTTAAATCTTGAGTTGAAACTTGGTAAATTTGGGGCTAGGGTTTGTAGGTGGAAGAAGATGAAAATTATAAGGGATCACTTCTCTTAGGGTTTGTGAAAATATGTTTTAAAAGTCCTAACACCGACTTAATTTAAGTGGAGAAAGATTAGAGAATTTAAGTGGCAGTAGAATTCTATTAAAAATAAAGTATTATTGCTACCGACCTAGGTGAACCGGTTCGGCCCACCCCCCGAACCGGTTCGAATGCCACGACTTCCAAAAATCTCCCCATTTTATTTTTAAAATTTTTATAGCTAGAATTTAACTCCGATTTCAATTTCGATTAAAACTCTTATTTTTCATAAATAAAATACAACATTTTAATTACTAAAAATATTTAAATATAAAAATTTTATTTTTTCGAATTCCGAATTAATTCACTTTTAAATTCTAATTTAATTTAATTAAATACTAGCTTAAATCTACGGGGTGTCATAGTATTATTTAAGGGACTTGTACAATAGCGGGGTTGTTGGGACGTGCGCGCTCGTTTCCATGAATGCTAGAACACATGTCCACAATCTCCCTTTGGTGGTAGGTGAGGCTTAGATATTGGTTGATAAAGTATAAGATGGTTGCGGAGACTGTGCATGTTCACTCCGATGAAGGGGTCTGTTAAAATGTTATCAAAATTATTATATCGTGTGGACAATTAATTTGTTGATCACGATTAGGCGATGAGCAATGTTTTATTTTGGAATAAGTTTTTAATATTATAATTATATGGGCATCTAATGACATCATATGTTATTTTAATTTTAATTTTCAAGTCTTAATGACATCTCAGTTTGTTTGGTTTTATTTCATATTTATTATTTCCTTGGATTGAATGAATTTCCTTAAATTATAAGCTTGGAATTCTTGTATTGAACATGACCTTCGTTTCAACCTATTTATATAGGTGACTTGCATTTTTAAGACTATATAATGGGTTTCCCACACTACAAAGAGTGGATGGGAAAGAGTATTAGAGTCTCTTATAATAATGTAAATTGCATTCACGAATATGTTAAATATGATAATAGAAATCTTAACAGTGATAAGATTCCGTGTCCGTGCAACCATTTTATGAATGAGAAATTCATGTCTTTGGAAGACATTGAATTTCATTTACTAATCTGGGGGTATATCATAAGACTATATGATATAAATATTATATGTTTAAAATAATGTACGATATATTTCGAAAGACTTACCAGTGCCCAACCGCATTATGGACCCCCACAATTTGGAAGTGATGAATGATTCACTAGCACATTATCCTTTGACCGACCTAATTAATGATGCTTATAAATTCCCCCACCATTAAAACCACCAGTCTATGGATATGGATAATCTGCATTATGACCAAGTCAATAAACAAGTTGATGTTAAATTACTCGAAGATCGGGAATACATATGGCTATAAGCCGATGCGACTCGACCTTTGTAGAAAACTGATAAGACGATCACTCAATACTGTATGCAATGATATGTTTTAATTATTTGAAGAGTTAATTCAATTTTTGAAGTAATATCATAATTGGAATTTTTAAGTGGGCTAAAGACATTCTTCCAAAAGAGAATATCTTGCCAGATAATCATCCAAGCGTGAAGAAGAAATTGAAGGGGTTGATTTTGAAGTACAAATATATTCATGCATACAAGTATGATTTAATATTATACCAAAATGAACATGAACTAAAGGATGAGTGTCCTGTATGTAGTGATCCAAGAGATATGGTTTGTGAGAGTTGAAAAGACAAACTTGTCAAATTTTGCAAATCCTTGAAAGTTCCACATAAGGTATTGAAGTATTTTTCTCTCGACTAAATTTAAAATATTTTTCACTATATCGTGGATAGCAGAGGCTATGACATGGCACTCTTAATCCAAGGTGGTGGGAATATCATGCATCATTTGATTGATTCACCCATCTGACATCATTCAAATGCACGATAAGCTGAATTTGCAAAGGAACCGAGTACTATATGTCTTGCATTATCAACCGACGAGTTTACCCATTTTTGTAATTTAAGCACTAATCAGAGTTATTGGACAGTTCTCATGGAACTTTTAAGTCTTCCTCCAACACTGTAAATGATAAAAAATTTCACATTATTATCGTTGTTGATACCTGAGACGAAGGCTCTCGATGATGATATTGATATTTTCTTAGCCCTATTAATCGAAGAACTTAAAGAGTTATGTGATGAAGGTGTGTTGGCATTTTAAGCTCATAGGGGTGGAAAGTTCACACTTAAAGTAGTGGTGTTATGGGTGATCCACGACTTTCCTGCCTATGGGACCTTATTCACTTATAATGTTCATGGTTATTATGGATGTCCCATCTGTGGTAAGGAAAATGAATACACTTGGCTACATTATAGTGGTAAGATGAGTTAAGACGGTCATCGTAGATTTTTGCCGAACAGTCCTCATTTTAGAAACGACTAATTGATCACAAGGAGATTGGAATTTCAGTTCCAACACTATTGAATAGTTCACAACCTATATATGGAATTGACATCTAATCAAAACGGTTGCAATGCAATCCTAGAAATTTATCTCAAACTATGGGAACCTATATAATGGTTCGAGAACTTATGCGATATTTCAACACAGGATCGTGCTAGGTACATCTCAAGAATGCATTGAAAAGAACCATCCACGAGATTAAAGTCTAAGTGGTGTCTTGCTTAGACTAAGGAAATCTCACACCATTTGCAAAGGGTTCATAGATTCTTAGCCCTAAGAATTATGAGGATTGGAATGTTTATGTGATTATTACTTTTATTTCTATGGGTGTGATTCAATCTTGGATTGAATCGAATGATACCTACATATTGGGTGAAATTATGTAAGTAGGTCTAAGATTACAAATCAGAGGAATCTGCTTCCGGGGATACCTTGGATTGTGATACCCCCTTGGTAGACTTATAATAAATAATTCCACTATTAAATCTAATAAATGGATGTAACACCCTGCGCAATCTGATGAAAGGGGTGGCCAGCAGCCGCCGCCAAACTACATTGGGCATCATTAAATTAAATATCATTCTTTGCATGTGAGATATAGGAGACATATAAAATTCATTCCACGAGATAATAATTAAATCAATACCAATATTAACAATCATTCTTGCAGTAATAAAGTCCATCATCATGCTAGTCTCTAATAAACAAATCAATTCTCCAATGATATAAATCCGAATAAAAGATCCAACTATGAAAAACTGAATAAAAACTGTAAACAACTGTGGAACCGAGTGGCCCACCTAATCCATAATGTTAAGTCTCATAATAAAATGCGATGGAAGGAAAGTACAACTAAACTACTAAGCATCTATAAATCCAGTTGCTCCTCCAAAAGATCTCCAATAATTCTTATGCATCAACTCCAGTGATAAACCTGAAATGTTAGTCAACACAATGGGTCAGAGCCCACCACATGAATCCAAGCTACTCTCCCCAATTAGGTCCCGTGGACCCAGACAGTAGCATTATACACAATAAATATCACAATAGAATGTTTTAAATTAAATGAGATATATTAACGTGCGATAAAAATAAATCACTATCTAACCACAACCAAGTCCCTCTAAAACCCAAGCTCAATTATTTAATTTTCGATAGCTCCATTTTTATCAATTTAATCAAATTTATTGTTTTGCTCAATTTACTATTATCAGTTGCGGTACTCCCACATTAAAATCTTACACCATCTTATTTGTGGGACTCCCACTAGATTTTCATCATTTCTAGTGCGGAACTCCCACTTAAAGTTTTACATCATTTTAGTTCTGGGCCTCCCACAGTTTTACACCACACCCATTCTCCTCACTATGTCCAGCCATCCCGGTTCACTGTCATCCCTACACACACTCGTGAGGTTCCACACACGACACATCACTATAGTTCATCAATTGGTTTAAATTTCAGCCTGCATATAGTCGTGACGCCAACTCGCACCCATGACATTATAGCCAATCGGCCTGTCTAAATGTAAACCCTGCACATACTCGCACCGAAAATTCATTTTAATACCCGTTTAATATCTTAGGCATTAATTCTCAATTTTTTATTTTCTCATCATCTCAATTTCTCTTTATTTTATTTTAGCCCACCCTATTTTAGAGCATAAACCTCAACCTACCCATAGTCTCATACCTAGAGGTCTCTAAAACACAATCGCGTCCAATCCTATTTTATAGGATGAATTTCTATATTAAATGTCTCCCTAGTCTCATGCCTAGGCTAACCAAATCAACAAAATGACACCAAAAATCATCCCCATCCTGGAATATCTCATCCGTAAAAATCTACACTAACTAGTTCCATACATAGAAAATGTTAACCGCAACTAAGGTATACCCACTTGTCCAATACCCATAAAGTATTCATATAAATTAACGTGAGGGCATACTACCTAAAATCCCGTCGTCCTAGAAATGGTGAATATAATTAAAAACAATAAGTCGTACAATCTAAGTTTTCAGCACATGTACAATTTTTCATATAACAACAATTAATCTCAATGTAATTTATTCAATTCTATCGTCATAATTAACACCAGTATTATTATTCAACAATTTTAATCTTCACATCATGCAATTTATGAAGCACATAGAAATAATTTTTTTTTCACATTCCTATTTATCAATAATCTCACAAATTTCATGTGCGGTCAAAATTAATCTTAACTTAATTTGTTCAAGTCGTTGACATAATTTACCCAATTTATTTTATGTGACACTTACAATTTCAATTAACATGTGAGTTTATGATGTGCCCAATCAAACCAATATAATACTTATATGATTGCCTAAATATTTTTTTCATTTAAAATTATAATTTCTATTGTTTCTATATGCAAGTCTACAGCCTTACTACCCAAAATCCAACATCTTCCCTAAGTACACAAGGGTTATAAGTATTAAATCAGATTAGGATCTTCAATAAAAATAGTCCCAAATTAGTTTTCACTTTTTCTAATTAGGTTGTTGATTTATTTTTAGAAAAACAAATGAATTTAGGTTTAGGGAACACTTAAAATGCGGAATACTAAAGAGAGAGAATAGAATAATTCATGCCCGATGAAAATCGTGTAGAAGAATCTGATTAGATGGTTGAAATCCTCTTGAAAAATTATGAAAGATTGATTCTTGGTCCATCTTGAGGAAGCACCCATTGAACATTTAAATCTTGAGTTGAAACTTGATAAATTTGGCGTTTGGGTTTGTAGGTAGAAGAAGATAAAAATTTTAGGAGCCTTCTTGTTGTAAAGTTTGTGAAAAAATGATTAGAAAAGTCTAACCCCGAGTTAATTTAAGGGGAAAAATATTAGAATTTAAGTGGCATTAGAATTCTATTGAAACTAAGATAATGTTGTTAGCCGACCTAGGCGAACCGGTTCGGCCTACCCCCCCCCCCCCCCCCCCCCGGTTCGAGGTACCTGACACCCAAAAATCCCTTATTTTTATTTTCAAAGTTGTATTACTTAGAATATAACTTTGATTAAAATTCTACTTTAAATAAAATCTAACATTTTAAATTACTACAAATAATTAAATCCCAAAATTTAATTTTTTCCAAATTAATTTAATTAAATTCCAATATAAAATCTACGGGGTGTTACAATGGATTATTTATTATTTAGTGGATTAGAAAAATGAGTTAAGTCTGAAAATCAAGGAATTGAAAGTAAATTTGTGGACAATTTATTTAACCATCAGAAGTTTAATCTAGGGAATCACAGTCTGTAACTTTATCAACTTTACAAATAAGAACTCAATAAATCGTGGTGATTTTTTAGATAATTAAACTGGAGTGCAATCATAATTATTTAGTGGAATTAATTATCATTAAACAGAGAAAATAAATAAAATTACAATAGATATAATTTAGTATCTCCAAGTTTTTATTTGGAGATAATTTAATTATTTGTCTTGGGTACCTGGTGTAGTTCGAATACCCCAGTAGTTACACCCGTACTCTCCAGAAATCCAGTTTCGCGCTAGCCCATCTTTTATATTTATCTCTTCTACTTAGAAAGAGCCTAACCTCTTTGAAATTATCATATGTCCAATTTACCCTAATATATTCAAAAATCCCCTTTATACTGTCTATCATTATTAATTGGACCCATTTATTTCCCCCTCCAACAATACTTTAACTTCTATATCTCATTAAGAACATGCCTCCCTACCCTGCCTCATTGATTACATGATCGCAGGAACCTCAGACCACCTAGGACAAAGCTCAAGAGGTCTCCTAGATTGTAATAACCATTTTTATAATCTAATATATAATGAAACTCCCTTTGACAGAAGTTATAGGATCCTCAGCTGAGTTTCGAACTAATTTGTATACTTGTATATTATTTTAATACATCTCCCCTTAACCCGTCTGAGGTCCTGAGGTGAGCACCTGTTAGGTTTAAGGTTTCACATAATTTCAACACCCACTACTTTGGCATCGCCTATGGGAAAAATAAGTTCCATTTGTTTTACATAACAAATCTAACTTCTAAAATAACAAACAATGCCAAATTATCCCGTTCCTTCAAAGAAATGGAGGCTAGGAAAAAAATGATTCAAGAGAAACTTGTAAATATTATTAGAAGGCTTCCTTTGCCACATGTAGTGGAGGAGACAGCTGGATCAGAGCATAATGGTACTTGAGAAAATCACGAGCCTCAATTGGAAGGAGAAAATGATCCAGGACATATCAGGAGCCCCACATAACTCAATAACTTGTAACCTATTCAAGGATAGGTTATCCTTATCAAGGTACTGGTCCTAAGGAGGTTCCATGGTGACTAGGCCTTGAGAGAATGAGACCAAGAAGATGAAAGACCGGTTGGGGAACTTCCTCAACCAATACAAGATGTAAACTCCCAATACCATATAGCTAGCGCTCCAAAATTGTTATCTTTGTTCTCTACTGAAGTTCAACATTATGCTTTTCCCTTTTATTGGAAGGTGCCTAATATTGAGCCATTTAATGTGTCCAAAGATTCTATAGACCATCTAGAGAGTTACAAGACACTCATTCTCTTTGAAGACACCCCAGAACATATCTTGTGCAAAGCATTTTCGACTACTCTGAGGTGAATTTATAGACATTGGTTTGCTAATATCAAACCATGAGCTTCACTGAGTTGGCAAGGTCCTTTTTTAACCTCTTCATTAGAGCTCAAAATATGATAAAGCTACTTACCCCTTCTCCACTTCGGGCAAAAGTCCAATTAAGCCCCCATAGATTACACTAAGAGATTAAACCAAGAGGATCTCCAAGTTAATGATCTTAACGACACCATTTTGTGGAGGATTTCATTTTCGTCCTCAAACCTAAGGACATGTTAAGATCCTTCAAAAAGAAGCCCCTTCGGTCAATGATGGTGATATTGGAGAATGCTCATAAATACATGAATGTTGTACTTAACATAAATTTGGATTTAATTAAATAACTGGTCTAATTAACTAAAATGATTATTGAAATTGGAATTTGAATTAAATTACCAAGATTTAATTTAAATAAATTTGGACACTAGAACTTGATGCTCTGATACCACTTGTGACACCCAGCCTAATTAAATATCGGGTGATCAGTCCTTTATTAAATTAACTCAAAGTGTCCAATTGGTTCATTCTTAGCATCACTATCGAAAAACCATTTTCTTAATTAATCACCTAATAAATAATTAAGCTAAGTGTCAAAACATTTAGTTTTATAAACTAAAATCGATTATTATTATTAATTATGAAACTATTCTCACGAATACAAATGATAGTATTAAAACCAAACCATCCAAATGAAAGAATATGGTAGATAACTCAATCCAAATAGAATATCCCAAAGCACAGGACAAAGTAATAATCAAAAGCAAACCCAACTAAAACATAATACTGAAATAAATTAAGAGTACAAATATCTCTAAACTAGATTAAAACTGGAAATGGGCGACACATGCCCTATCTAATGATGACTGAATAGAAGACTGAGAAGGAAAGAATGAAGTCGTCTGCTACAAGGACCTGTAACTCCCACACTAGCTGCAACACGTCAATAATCCAAAGATCTAAGCCTGGCGCCCCTGTAGCTGGGAACCTGTAATATATATATATATATATATATATATATATATATATATATATATATATATATATATATATATATATACAAGAGAAGGAAAAGATGACAGGAAACGGATCAGAGCCCGAGTGTAAAACAACTTTAAAAATAGTTTATCAAGTATTTAAAATGCTTACCATTTGATATTACATACATGTTCGTACCTGGACACTCACTTGAGAATTCTCACCCCTCAACTAGAGTGCACATCTAACGTACTAATGGACTAATCTAGATGAAACTAACCCAATTCACCAGTCTAACCCAATACACTAGTCTAACCCAATTTTATCTCACCAAATTATGTTTCAAGTAATCGCATGATTATAGTATATATCAGATAGCCTTTTCTTATGAAAGTATTAAGCCAGTTATATTCATCACATTACAGACTTAAGTTCGCAGCCACTTGAGTTCATTTGATATTAATTATTCTATTCGTTTCTACTTACGAGCACTGTAAATTAATCACAGGTATATATATTTATCACTCATAATATATATACTAATAAGTCAATCCACACAAATCTATGGTGTTGGCATAATCTGCTGTCAAGTCCTCGTATCTCTCCTACAAAGGGAAATACCAGTTCGTAATTACTCTCATAAAGGTCACAAAAAGAATAAGACTGTCCCGGTGCAGAAACCTCCGTGATAGTAAGTAGCTCGTGTATGATTAAACAAAGATATTCAAATAATATATATACATGCACTCATATATATATATATATTTACACTATTTATCTAGGTACGCCCACGACCCATAACATATTATATCCATGCGTAGCATGTAACGCTCGAGTTCTACGTATAAGTAAATCACTATTTTTACTCTCTTAATTATTGCAAATCCTTAAGTACTTCTAGACTCTCGAAGTGTATCCTCTCAATAAACATAAAATCAGTAGGTTCACACTCCTTACTCTACTGGTATAAGTCTTTCTAAATTCTCAAAAGACCTATTATAACGTACGCACGATTTCCCACAAAACTTATATTCTCGAAACCCCACGGTTAAATCTCATATAAACTCGTCTTACCCGGACCATATGTTTACCCTACTGGTCTTTCTCATATCCCATTAAGATACTTGAATTATGTCCAAGGTCCTTACGCATTGGGATTATATTAACATAAAAGGGGGAGAAGTCTCAGTTTCAAAGAGGGGTCGATCGATCGACATTCTTGAGTCAATCGATCGATCAAGCAGGTGTTGGCCCAGTTTCTGCAATTCTAGCCTACGAATTTCATCTACTCTAAATCCTCAAACCTCCAATAACATGTCCCAAACTCCCAACCAAACCTCATGAATGTTATAAACCAATATAGAATATTTCTAAAGTAAAACATATACAATTTCACCAAGAATCGTCATCAAAGGGGATTAATTCAAGAAGATAACATTTAACCCTAGTTCATCCAATTTTCTCAAGAATTCATTTAAATTTCCAGATTCCTATCTATATTGGGCATCAATTTCATGGATACTATATTACATAAGACAAATATCCACCCTACATGGTTTCTACTTTAAATTTGCAATTAAAAAAAAAAACTTCCAAACACCCTTTTTTAAAGAAAACAAGAGGGAATAAATTCCTACACTAGCATGGATGCGTTATCAACTGAAGAACAAAAATTTAGATACTTTCCTTAGAGATGAAAGTCTGAATCATTGATGATAATGGGTATGGTTTCGTTCCTCGTTCCCCGATCTACGCGTTGGTGGTGGAATTGGTGAGGATGGTGTTGGCTAGGTGGTTCTCTCCCTTGGAAGCCTTCCCTCTTCTCTCTTCCTTAGCCTCTCTGAAACTCCAAAGTTTATAACCCTCAATGACTCTCTCTTCCCAAAGATATAAAATCTCTATGTTCGTCATCAATTAAGGCCAAAATTGGAAAATTACCAAAATGCCCTCCCGGGTTACCGATTGGGCATAAAAATGTCCCGAGATCCAAACTAAACCCCCGGGTACACTTTTCTAACTATCTCGACCCTTCCGGACACATTGACGCACTTAAAATGACCATGCGAGCGACTTATAAATAATTCAATTTTATTCCATGACTTTAGTCCCAACACGACACATGCGCATCCCGACTTAATTTTTATAATTGTCGTATTATTCACTCGCGACAATTTTAATAAATTCAATCTCATACATTACTTTACTCATCTAGTAATATTCAACATAATTATTACCAATAATTACTGACTCTCGTCACACTAATCAATATTCAATTTAAAAAAAAATCTGGATTAATATTAAATAATTATATCCCAATTAAATTTCATTAATCCCATAATGAAAGGCCATAAAATACGAGGTATTACATACTTCCCCCATAATAATTGAATTTTTTCCTGAAATTCGAAAAATAAGGCCTGCCTGGTAAAACAATTCTGGATACCATATCAGTACGCAAACAATCTTCATAGTAAAGCACTCACTCACTATAGCCCCCGCCTCACAGCAAGCTTGTTTAACACTCTCATTAACAGTGCTTCACATTGTGCTCCTATTCGACAACATTTGAATAAGACGTCCCTATACATCATTGACTCGCATATTTCAATATCATTAGGAGGTCGCACCTCACTACATGTCAACTACTCAGATTTTTCTAAACACAAAACTCCCATTTGAGACAAATCATGCGAACATTTGACCACTCTTGTCAGTTCTTCGAATCTCGATATTCGATGACATAACTCTTACGACAGTCAAAAGTCACCTAAAATAGCCGTGGTAATTCCACCATAGTCTTCAGACTCTAACTTGTCCAATCAAAAATTCTGATTATCCACTCACCTCTAAACAACCAGAGGGAGAATAGTTAAGGTTTTTCCTGCCAAACTTTCAATAAGCAATTTGTTCACAATAAATAGGTATGAGTGTTTACACACTACATTACCATTAGGTAATATATTTTCCCAATTAACGTAATATGCTTCACTTACTAACTATAATTATTGGGGATATAAAATGATTACAATGAGTCCAAAATTACATTCGTACTGCTCCACTAGTCATTTATCACCTTTCGCCTACTCTTGGGCAATAGGTGATGCAACCTTATCAAAACAAAACGTCATCCCCACTGCTTCCTAAAATCCTGTATTGAAGGTGGGGTTCAATGATCTCATTCTAGTTCAGAACAATACCGGGAAGGACCACTTACCAGTGCGATCCTTCTTTTCAAAGAAAGACTGGGGCATACTGTTTAATAGTGTATATCACCCAAAAGAATCATAATTAATATTTTAGGTCAACTTGTTACACACATTCTAAGGAACTCATGACCTTATCTTGAGGTTGTCACCCCATCCAAGAAATTTACCAAATTGGCTACCCTCTTCCATTATAGGAATCGTGGGCTTTCTACAAAATTCTCTGATTGATCCTCTTGTTCCAACTGATTTCTATCTATGAGTGTTGTCCGCGGAGACTACTCACTATGTCCCACTTCAACATCAACTTCTACTTGTAATGTCTCACATTAAGTGACACTTAATACTCCCCTTCTTTCCTCGGCATATATCGAAAGTTCCGACCCGTGCACTTTTCTCCATGATGTGCACTGCTGGACCTTTTATACCTTACCAACATCATCATTCTTTGTACGTAAAAGTCCCTCTCAACATTTTACTATTTAAAACTCTGCTCCGAGTGTTCTCCACAATAGTTATTACCTTTCTCAATGAATACCTCTTTTTAAATGGCTTCCCACAACCTTTCAACTAAATTCGGGTGTGCTTATTCTGATTGCACACGTATATATGGATTATCATCCTTCTCACATGATGATTGATCCACTTTACCATTTCCACTTCATTAAATTAGTCCCTCAGGAATGTATTTCACACATCTATTCCAACGTCCCTTTAACCCGGACGATCCTGACATCAGCTAACTGGGATGCCCAAACACCCTATAAATTGTGCATACTGGCATAAACATCCCATACATATCACACGTAGCACTCAATTCTTTTCCATCCCTGTATTCACAACGCGGTCATAACACTTGGGTATTCCCAATCACCCCAAAAATTGAAGTTTTAAATCCTCCTTATCATCATTCCACCCTTCAACTCGTGGTGATAAAACAAATCTTCCAATTCTTCCTTACCACACAATCATCTCCACTGGCCTTAAATAATAATTTAACTTCCAACTTGCTCTTATAATTACCTACTCCTATAACGATCGAGGTATCGGACTCATGGACTAATGACCAAACATCTCCTTACTTCCAACCTTACGCTAAGTTTCATGCGTGGGATGTCTCACAAAGTCAAATCCAAACAAGGAACCCCCCGATACACTACTACCTAGCATTATCGATTATCGAAATCCGTTAGGCCCTCCGTCCATAACATGTACCCCTATATTCCACCTCTTGATAGAAAATCTACATCTCCTCCCTCAATTGTACTAAAACAAAGAACTTTTCACCAATTGCACGACCACTCAATATGGATTGTAATCACATTCCATAAACCCCGTAGACATACAATTGGGATTCTCAAAATCTTGTTCCCAAACATATGAATATAAGTCTTAACTCCCACGTTTCTAAAGGATAAATATAACAATGCGCTCTTTATATCACTAAATCCTGAGTACCAAACATAATAATGAGTTAAATCTTTTTACTCAACGGTAAACCCAATACACACTGAATCATAACAACAAAGTCCCTACACACCCCGTGATTAAACATTTTGATACCACTATACCCTTATAAGCCTCTATAATATATAATATAAATGCGAGCCTAACCCTCTCACAGGTGAGGTTTCACCAAAACAAAACATCATACACTAGGGCAGCAACCCCGATAGCCTTGCAATCACTTACCACTATCATTCTAACCATTACTTATAGAACCATATTCAGAATAATATCATACCCGTATATCGCATTACTAAGACGAGTAATCTCAATAAAGTATATAACACTATTAATACACTCATTCATCTTCCGCGAATAACACTAATGATAATCTCTCTAGACTTAGGGAAAACATTCACATAATAATAACGTTATAGATATACGCACTAAAATCATCTCACGTGCGAATCTAGCAATAAATAAAATGTAGTGACTCGCTTGTGTCACCTAAAACACGCCTCATCCTCCGAGGATAAAACTCATACTTCTACCTTGCCAATCACCTTGGCTGCTCATATGGTTTCCGGACGTAACACGCCTGTCCAGACCAAAACAAAAACTACTTTTATCGCTTCCCTTTACTAGGCACCATATTCTTGTCCCCTTTACTTACCTCGGGAAAAATTAACGCATGTGGTTTCACTTCCCATGAAGTACTTCTATGCATAATCCACTTACCACTAGTCATACTGACCATTTTAGGGTTGTTCTTCTCTCGAACTTTGGTAAGCTCGATTCCTAATGGCTACCCCCGTTGTTCCCTTAGCTTTGTTGTCCCTTAGGAACACACTACTGGTTTCGACAACTCTTATTGAATTTACAATCACTTGGAAAGTATTCGGCTACCCGAATCATTTAAGTAGGTCCCCTGATGTGTCTCCCCCTTACAGAGTTTCACTAAATATTTTTCACCCAGTCTTACTCCCTAACTAAATATTTCGATTCCTTTAGCTCCCTTCCCAAAGAAGCATTAACATCTCTATGAACAATGCGTGACTTTGCCACCATATGGATCAACTGTCCAGTAGAATTCTCTATAAGTGTTGTCAAATTTTCTTATGTGTTGATTTCCCTCTTGAGATCCTCTTCTCCATTTGTATCTACTTCTTTCATCACGAGACTCGCTAAATAATTAAATTCATTTTCACACATAGACCTCTGTCCGAACCTCCTGTGATGAGTTCATAACAACATTCACATCTTAACCTGAACATCTGATGAAGAAATTTGCGTTCAAACTGTACCTAAGATCCTTCTATTGACACAACATTCCACTTCTAAATGTGGTGATTTTCTCCCACCATTATAACTTTGCTCCGACGATTCAAGGAAAATTTACCCCAATTTCTCACTTCCGGTTAACCACACTCCGCCATATGCCTGAGCCTTTGGATATATTTTATTCGTTGGTTAACACACACAATTTCTGCATTTCTAGAACTTCTACTGATGGCTCCCCTTAATGTTTTGTTTGACTCTCTGCCAGCCCTACCACGTTGGATGAGTCTGATTTGGCACCACTTTCGACTATGGCAGCACTTCGAAATCATCTGTTGCGCCCTAGCCGTCTTTACAGTCCTAGCCTCTCGTGCCATAGTATGGGTGACCACGATTATGGTCATCATCCTCGAAAATACTCTACAACCTCGACTAAGCCCTGCCTCCTGCTGTCCACCCAACGGACCTTACCTTCCATACTTTATTGTTCAAACACACCCTAATGTAAATAAGATTCATTAATATACATATGTTATAGCAGGAGAACACAATCTCACCATAGAAATCAACAATCCTAAACATAGGTCTGTATATCAAACAAAGTAATGCTAGAAGCATAATAAGCCGCACAGATCCTAAGGACAATAGAATCCGATGCTCTGATTAAATTAACTCAAAGTGTCCGGTTGGTTCATTCTTAGCATCACTGTCAAAAAACCATTTCTTAATTAATCACCTAATAAATAATTAAGTTAAGTGTCAAAACATTTAATTTTATAAATTAAATCCGATTGCTATTATTAACTATGAAACCATTCTCACGAATACAAATGATAGTATTAAAACCAAACCATCCAAATGAAAGAATATGCTAGATAACTCAATCCAAATAGAATATCCCAAATCGCAGGACAAAGTAATAATCAAAAGCAAACCCAACTAAAATAGAATACTGAAATAAATTAAGAGTACAAATATCTCCGAACTAGATTAAAATTGGAAATGGGCGACACATGCCCTATCAAATGATGACTAACTAAAAGGCTAAGAATGCAAGGATGAAGTCGTCTACTGCAAGGACCTGCAACTCCCACACTAGCCGCAGCACGTCAACAATCCAAAGATCTAAGTCTGACGCCTCAAGACCCAAACTAAACCCCCGGGTACACTTTTCTAACTATCTCTACCCTTCCGGATACATTGGCGCACTCGAAAAGACCATACGGGTGACTTATAATTAATTCACTTTTATTCCATTATTTAGTCCCGACACGACACATGCGCGTCCTGACTTAATTTCTATAATTGTCGTATTATTCACTTGTGACAATTTTAATAAATTCAATCTCATATATTACTTTCCTCATCTAGTAATATTCAACATAATTCTTACCAATAATTACTAACTCTCGTCACGCTAATAAATATTCAATTTAAAAAAAAACCTGGATTAATATTAAATTAATATATCCCAATTAAATTTAATTAATCCCATAATTAAAGGCCATAAAAATACGGGGTATTACATGTTAATCCCGATATTGATAAGGGGTTATGCCGCACTTGACACTACCTATATTTCAAGAACCCAAATCTTACATTTGGGAACTCCGCTGGGAGGTATTCTCTTTTGAAAAGATGTCAGCGGATGACACTGCCAAAATCATTGACTTTGACGCCATACAGCGTGAAGAGGAAGAAAACCTCTCCATGCTATCTGAGGTAGTGAGACTAACATGAACGGGTCCTAGTCCATCCAATGTCGGTGTCACCGAAACGATGGGCGCACAGATGAGAATAGGCTCGGCACAAATGAAGGAACTCAGGGGTTTATTCACAAAGTTCATCAAGACGCCAACAACCCAGGCGATGTTGGGGATCCCTACAGGGGGAACTCCTTCACTACACTACCAGCGGCAATACCTGCCCCTACTGTTACGGGGGGTGTTACTACACCCACTTTTAATGGTGATTTCCCTATCATCCTGCCATCTTTTGGAAGTGGGACTCCCACCATGGTACCACTCATAACAACTGGGCCAACGCCGTAATATGGGGGAACAACTTCAGTGACTCTAGCTACGACGGGCAGCACGGAAAAAAGTGCACCACTCTCTCCGGTGATTTTGGAAGTAGTAACAGTTCATCCAACTATTTGTATAGTGCCTACATACTGGAATTGAATAAATTATTGGGGGAGAAATGGCAAAATGGAGTTACAATTGATTTTATTAAGGGATTAATAAATTATTGGAACTAAATATTTAATTAAAGTTGCATTTGAGGTCCCGTTTTATAGTGCGTACATATTGTTGTAGGTTTGATAATTTATGTGGATTTCATTCATATTTAGGACTGGTTTTAAGTTGAGTATCTTTCATAATTTCATAGGATCTAGCCTAATTTATTGACATGGAACATTTCAGGTCCAAGGGATGGACCAAGAGAGTAGTTCCTACTCCAGTCAGAAAAAAATTAGTCCCTTCGCTATCTTCAAGTCATCTTTATCAAATATTGAGATTTAGGTGTCATTGACAGTTATTTCTTTTATTACATTTGTGCGAGTTGAGTCGTACTCTTTTTAGTGTGAACTAATAGCAAGTATCTTTCATTTTAGTTATATTGGTACATTGAGACATATACTTGGTTGTTAAGACTAGATATGACTTAGTACTACTTTTATGGATAATTACACTTAACATTTCATTAGTATAGTTGAGGGTGATGATTTGATTTTTGTTATTTGAGATTTATCGTGCAACACCCTTTATCTTGTTGTATCATATTTCTATTGAATCACTACACCAAAATGGGAGATTTGTGAGTGTTGTTAGGAGTCACAAATGACATTTATAACTTCTATTTACAGTCATAATTTAGAAGGTGATAAAAGAAAAATTGTAACTCCTAATAGCAGTAACAAATTTTTATAACCCCTATGGGGGTTATGACTGGTGTAAGGACACAAATTTCCAATTGAGTCCATATATAGTTTTGTCTCAATTCCGGACAAAAACATTTATACATAGGATTGTATTTAATTGTAATACTCTCAAGCCTATGAAAAGTTTGTTGAAGACGTAGCGGCAAAGAGTATAAAGCTTCATCAATATGCCGATTTGCGTGCCTCATTTCTACGTCATCAACTATGATTCCATGCTCCCAAGGTATGAATGCAATATTATATATATAGGAGATTGGAACAAGTTTTATTGGGTGTTAGGTTTAATAAAAATTGTGTTTTATTTGCAGAAAGAATTAATTAATACTTTAAAATAAGTTTATAAAGTTTTCTGGGCTAAAAATGGAATATTCAAACTTTCTGGTTTTTCGTTCGATATAGTCGTTCGAACGAGTTTGTCGTTCGAATGAAAATGTCGTTCAAATGAACTTGCTAATGACTTCCCATTATGGCATACTGGAACTTCGTTCGAAATGTCGTTCGAACGAGATTGTCGTTCTAACGAGATTTCTAACAATCTTCTAACGAGTTCATACTGGAACTTCGTTAGAAGACTCGTTCGAACGAGATGTCGTTCGAACGAGTTTCCAGCGGGAACAGTTTTCTGGCAGTTTTGAGCAGTTTTCACCCACTTCCCCACTTGATTCTTAACTAACTATTTTCAGACATTAATATGTGCGGGAATCACTTTTGATGAAGAATCTTTTTCATATCCTACTAACTCCTAGAGAGTATTTTGAGAGAAAAATCAAAGAGGGAAAAAGATCATGTTTTGAGTGTGTTTTATCAAAGAGAAAAATATATACCACTCTAGTTTACACCCAAATTAGTTTCTTCCAAGTTCCATTATTCATATATCTTGCTTGGAGTTTGGCATCGATTTCATCTCTTCCGTTCAAAGAGAAGTTTCGGGTTTTCTTCTACATCCCATAAAGAAAGGAGAAGAGTCTTGTTACAACATTACCCACTTGGAGAAAGGCTCCTTGCTCGGGTGACGGTGACCATATAAAGTCCAATCGGTGGATTCCGAGACCACGGTGGAGTTCCAAGGTTATCCGCTAGGAAGAGGTATCTACAAGAAGAAGCGTCGGGGCTTGAGAGGGATCGAGTCGTGTGTTGTAAGACTTTCTGTCTTGTATTTATAAATTCCGTATCTAGTGCATTTATGGCTAGGGTCGTCCGAGGTTGTTTCGTGTCTTGGGTTTTTCCTCGTACATCGCGGCGTAGTGGATTAATTATTTATTTTATCTTTTGCAAAATCACCTAGAACGCATGCTTAGGTAAAAAGATAAAATTGGTTTAATTTAATCTCTACGTGTTTATTTTGGGTAATGTGTAGTTAAATAATTCAAGTCAATCAATTTAATTGTTAAAATTGGTTTGGCCTAATTTGATAAAATTGCAAAATATGATTTAGGCAAATTCTAGGGCTTGGATGAATTAACTTGGTTTAAGTGCAATTAAGACAAGTGTGTTTAATTTGAACCATCACATTCTCACGCTTCCGCATAGTTAACAAGAAAAGGAAATATTGTTTTAAAGAGTTTACAATACGGGGATATACTTCGTCTTAAACTGGTGACCCCAATTTGTAATTGCTATTTATAACAGCCATCAACAGTTACAAATATAATATTTGTAACCGATGTTAGCAGTTACGAATCTCATATTAGTGACCCCTAATAAAGTCACAAATATTTGTGACCCTTAATAGTAGTCAAAAATATTTGTGATCCTTACGAACTCTTGCATATTTTTGTGACCCCTAATAGTAGTCACAAATATTTATAACCACTATCAGTAGTTATAAATGTATTTGTAACTATTTTTAAGTGTGGCAAGAGTTGTTACAACTATTTCTATATTTTCACAAAATGATGAAATGATGAGAGAAGAATAAATATCACGAACATGTAACAAATCTAAAAACATTCGACAACATTTCATTTATATTTCTGACATTCCAAATATCCGATATACATAAAACTTGTTTAAACTTAATTTAGCATCAAACAAACCCTTCTTGGGATCCAAGTACAAAATGAACATAGAATAAAAGATAAATTAAAAAAATAATGACACAATACTTCGATGACATGAAATGTCATGAACATGTAACAAATCATTCTAAACCTAGACCACGCGATGGATACACTTCATAAAATATATGTATATTAACCATGGGGGGTATTGATGCCGTGACATCCACCCTCGTGTACTCGAAATATGCATGCTGAGCAGGTTCAATGGAGTAAAATTATATATATGTGGTGCCTCGGTATCCATTAATGTGTGCTTATGTTACTTGACACGAAGTGTAAACACCTGGATTTAGGTCTTTGAATACTACGTATGTCAGGTATGCCATTTGTATACTTGTAAATAATAAAATATAATTTGATTCAGAATTGTTGGCATCAACATCTTTTATGACGAGGTGTAATTCAAAATAAACACGGTTTCCATTCCTGTATGAAGATCCAAGACAAGTGAATATTTTTAAGAGATGCGATGGAACATGGTTATCAATTCCACACATGCTAAACTTAATTACCTTGTCATATTGAAGTATTGAAGAAATAATAATACATAATAAGTATTGAACAAATAATAATTCATGTTAAACTTATAAAAAAAGGCTTTATATATTCAAGGCTGCATAATAATTGTAACTAGCATGCAACCCTAACGATGCGCAGACGTGCTAGTTCAAACATATTTAAATAGATGTTCCATGTATTACTGAACCCCCAAATTCCTTATATGTATTTGTTAGTAGTATAAACCAATAATGAAATCATAAAACAATGAATTCCCTGTGCTATATTTAGAATTACTTTTACACAAAAGAAGACCAAAAGATCTCTAAAGTATGAACCATTTCGTTTGCTGTTGTTTTTGTATGAATGAGTGAGAATGCTTCCTCATTCTTGATGTTTGACATATTTTTGAAATATAGTGTGCATATAAAATAAGACCAAAAGATCTCTAAAGTCTATTAAATTCTACATAAAAATGATATACCAAAGATCGACGTACGATAATCAAAATTATAAAGACAATAAGGCTTGAATTATAGATTGATGGTGTTATCATATGTGGGATCTAGAATGATCCCAATTTGTTTTAGTGAATCTGCAACCTCAGCACCACGAGACACACTTCCTGAAATAAAAGAATTTTCTATTTGTTGATCAGCATTGGCGAATCGAGTATACGTAATGATCATATTTGATAGAAGCATAATCATATTAAAATTAAGAATGTGGTAATTACAATAGAGATAATTTCACTTGCTTTTAAGAGGGATACAGAAAGAGTGGACATCGATAAGAAAACAAGGAGAAATAAAGTTGTATATGTTCTGAAGATTACCTTTGAGAAATTAATAGTTAAGAGAAAATTAAACTATATTTTCACAATTGATAGATATACAAAACATTTATTAAGATACTAAAATATTTGAATATAATAAACCTTAAATGAACAAAGGTATAAATGACTCCATTTAGGAAGAAGTTGTGCTTGTACTATCCAACAACTTCATGTATAAATATATCCTAATGCAGTAAATCCTAGACACCCCCTCCCCCCCCTTCCCCCCCCCCCCCCCCCCCCCCAAAAAAAAAAAAAATAAAAAAAAAATCACTCTAATCCCCAACACCTGCCATTGCCCCCAACAACCTTTCTTTGCACCCTAACACCATGCCAGCTGCTATTGCCTTGCTGCCACATACTACAGTCTCACCACCACCTAATGATGCTATTTTAATGATTATTCTACGTGCTATTATTTCTTCTCATGGTCCCAATGCTTCCATTAGATCCCTTATTGAAACCTTAAACTCATTACACAATTCCCTCCCCTCTATGGATGCAACTAGTGTCTCAACTTCAACTTTTATTAATGCTATGCCTAAAGAGTTAAGCATCAGTTTGCTACCAAATGGTACTTCCAATGGTCATATTGCTTACGCTGGTTTTACTACCTCGAAACATGCTTGTAAATCTCCCAATGTCCAAGTATGTCCCCACCCCTTGCTTGGTAACCAATTAGATTTGACATATAAAATCAGCACACAAACTGATTTGTAAAGTTTTAATCCTTCAAGACGTAATTATGGAACCGAAACGTAATAAAATGTATTATTTTTTATGTCTTTATACAAGACAATATTTTTCACACATTTAAATATTAAATGTATACAACACTTAAGGGAGAAATTACGCATTTTAGTATTAAATGTATACAACATATGAGGGATAAATTACACTTAATTAAATCAAATGGTCTATGAAATAAGTCATTTCATAACCTTAAGGCATGGTTGTGATATTAGGTCGGCTTTTAATAATAAAGTTATAGGGCCCTTCTTGCTAAGATCTTAGGGTGAAGAATAACGAAGTGGAAGAAAAGTTTGTTTGACAATAAGAATGGAAGAAAACAATACAAATCTTATGCATACATAATCAATGTATAAACATTCTGATGGCTAAATCCTTTTTCAATAAATTGTAAAATTCTGATGGAAGCAAAAAAGGATGGCAGCAAACAATACAAAATAGTTCTATGCACCTTATCCAACCCCATTGGAGGAATAAGATACCGCTATCCAACAAGTTTCGGACACGTGAAAATAAGTTTGGGACACTCGAAATTAAGTGTCGAACAAGTTAATTTTATATTTAAATTAAGGTCACGTGAAAATGAGTGTCAAACACGTGTCCGTGTCAAAAGAGTGTCGGTGTCTGACATGTGTCGAACACGAACACGTGGCCTTCTCAAAAGTGTCCGTGATTCCTAGTTTGGCAGAAAAATAGAAAATCCTAAAAATCGTCCCGTTGGTGGGTTGTCAAAATTATTGCTACAGAGAGTTTCATATTTCTGTATATCATTTAAGGGGTAAAATTAGGAGTCCTTGAAAGATTTGGCCTTAGACATAAAAGTGCAATTTCTTATATCAGACCAATTTCATCATCACATGCCACACCATTTCATTATATGCAATAGATAATTATCTTTCTATGTTTTCATTTCTTTATTTAGGAAGGTAAGAAAAATTAAGAGTGAGATTAGGCCTTTTAATATCAAGCAATAAATCACATTCCAGGACATCGAGAATTTCCTCCATCTGACGGGGAAATAAAATGTAACGATATTATAAAAAATATATTCTTTACATACCGTGTTTGCATATATCATCCAATTTATTAGGAGATCGTAAAACATTCCTCCTGGCAAACCAAATATAAGCACCAGAGGCCCCAACTGAGATAGTTGTTCGAACAAATAAGGAGGACAATAAACTCCACCCAAATTCTTGATAAAGCAAACAGAAACCCAAGTAGCCTTGTTTAAAAGTAAGCACTTAATATTAATTGAATAAGATTCTAATTAACATTAAGTGGAAGATAACCCTAGGAAGTAGTTTCTACTAGTTTATAGGGATCCTTCTTCCCTTGTTGTATTACCTTGCAATTGGATGTGATGTTGGAGCTGGAATATTAAAAGCAGACAAAGCTTATCTATTTATTCCATGAAAATAGGTGCATTTGAATTGCCAACATAATATATCTCACCACTACCACTCAAACTAGTGCCAAACAACACTTGTTGAAGAGAGTCGCGGACATCTTATAGAAGTTCTCCTTCAATATCATAAGTATATAATAATAAGTTGGAAAATATGGAGGTGATCATGTGATATGAAGAAGGATATATATATATATATATATATATATATAGATAGATAGATAGATAGATAGAGAGAGAGAGAGAGAGAGAGAGAGAGACATCATAGTTCAAAGTCGCGGTATTGTTCTATGACTCGGACGCTCAATTTTTGACTCAGCATCGGTATTAGTCTCACTCTCGGGCGATACGCAACTATACACTTTTACAGAACTCAAAAAAATTTGAAAAAAATATAGAAAAGTTTAGAAAAATAAGGATAAAATAATATGGCTCAATTAGACAAGTGTAAAATCATCATTTAGTATGCATAATATTGTGTAATTATTTATACTGAATCATCATTTAGTATGCATAACATTGTATAATTATTTATACTGAATCATCATTTAGTATGTATAACACTGTCTAAATCAATATACAGTTAGTAATATATTCTTTGTGAATGTTATAATAGTACCAGTGACACCCCGCCTAATTAAATACCGGGTGATCAGTCCTTTATTAATTAAATCAGAATATCTAGTTGGTTCAGATTATGCATCACTGTCGGAAAACTTTGTTATTAAAAATAACCACCTAATATTTAAAAAGGTTGATGTCAAAATAATGCCCACGTTCTTTCTCTTTTTAATTTCCTATTTTCGTCCATATTAATTCCCAAAAATCTCAAAAGACCAAAATACCCCTTCGGGGTGTCGATTTGGCCTAACTTGTCCTGAAATCCAAATAAAATACCCGAGTAGTGTTTTCTGACTATTTCGTATATTACTTTACTTGTTAAGTAATATTCAACATAATTATCGCCAATAAATACTAACTCTCGTCACGCTAGTAATTATTATAATAAAATCTGGATTAATTATAAAATGAATTTCTCCATTTAAGTTAATTAATCCTAAGTCCATAATTAAAATAAAATCCCACAAAAATACGGGGTATTACATACTTCCCCTCTAATACGGGGTAGGAATAACTCTAGATATTTGTCCCGCATGACATCCTCATGCTCCCAGGTAGACTCCTCTATATTATGATGCTACAACTCGTACTAATGACACTATCTTTGACCTTAGGTTCCTCTCACTACGGTCTAGAATAGCCACTGGTCCCTCCTCGTAGGAACTATCGGGCTGAAGATCAATCTCCTCCAATGCAATGTGCATGTGGGACAAATCATTCCATAGATATCTCCTCAGTGAAGAAATGTGGAACACATCATGAATCCTATGCAAGTGCTCCGACAACCCAAGTGGATAAGCTACTGGCCCAATCCACTCAATAATAGAGAATGGCCCAAAATATCAGGGTGCCAACTTCCCTTTTTTCCCAAAACTGCATTACCCCCTTCATAGGAAATACTCTTAACAACACTTGATCCCCTTCACTGAATTCCCTGAAGAACCTCTTAGCATCGACGTAACTCTTCTGCTTATTCTGAGAAACCTGAATGAGACTCCGTATCAACTCAATCTTAGCTGAGATGTCCTGAATCACCTCCGGAACAAGTAACTTGTTGTCCCTCACCTCAATCCAACATGTTGGATAACAACAAGGTCTGCCATATAACGCCTAAAATGGAGCCATGTCAATAGTAAACTGGTAGGAGTTATTATATGCAAACTACACCAATGGAAGGTACTGCTTCCATCCCCCGCCAAAATCCAATACACACATTCGCAATATATCCTCCAACATCTGGTTCGTCCGCTCTGTTTGCCCATTCGTCTGCGGGTGATAGGACGAACTCAATCGTAACTCTGTGCCCATAGCCTAATGGAAACTCTCCCAAAATTTGGACACAAAAATCTTATCCCTGTCGGACACAATATCAAGGGGCACTCTGTGAAGTCTTACTATCTCGGTAATGAAGATTTGAGCATACTTCCCTGAAGTATAGTCTGTTCGAACTTGCAGAAAATGAGCTACCTTGGTCAATCGATCCACAATCACCCATATGGAATCGTGATCTCTCTACGATGTAGGTAGCCCTATAATGAAATCAATGAAAATGCTCTCCCATTTCCACATAGCCATATCCAATGGCTATAGTAGTCTTCCCGATCTTTGATGGTATGTCTTCACCAACTGACAAGTGGCACACCTCGAAACAGACTCGACGATGTCCTTCTTCATTTCGCTCCACCAATACTGTCTCCTCATATTCTGATACATCTTATCCCTTATGGGATGTATTGCAAATCGTGAACCATGCGACTCTTCCATCACCGCATGTCGTAACTCCTCCCCCTCTGGAACTACTAGTCTGCTATTATAGCGTAAGCCCCCATCTGAGCTCATGGTGAAGGACTATGATCCCTAGGCTAGGAGATGGGTAATCTATTCCTAACAGAAGGAATCCTCCACCTGAGCCTGTATCACCCTGGTAACTATCTCGGGTGTAACCGTCATTATCGATATAAACGAGCGGGCAAACGCATATTTATGCCCTAGTTCTTTCCATTTTTCTTTCCACACTTCAGCCACCTCACCTGTTGTCCTACGGCTCAACGTATCTCATTCCATGTTATCCTTCCCCGGGTGGTAAATTATATCGAGTTGGTAGTCTTTCACAAATTCAAGCCACCTTCTCTGACGCATATTCAGTTCCCATTGTGTGAACAAATACTGTAGTGACTTGTGATCTGCGAACAAGAGAAATATCTCCCCCAATAGATAATGCCTCCATATCCGTAATGCAAACATGACTGCCGCTAACTCCAAGTCATGGGTGGGGTAATTCCTCTCGTGAGGCTTAATCTTACGGGAAGCATAAGTAATCTCCTTATCCTCCTGCTGAAGTACACCCCCAAGTCCTGATAAGGACGCATCAGTGTAAACCAGGTATTCCACCCCCGACCTGGGTAGTGCTAGAACTAGTGCTGTAGTAAATTTGTCCTTCAACTCTTCAAAAGACAACTGGCAGGCATCGTCCCATATAAATGACACCCCCTTTGGGAGTCAAACTTATCAACGGACCCTATATCATTGAGAATACCCGAATAAACCTCCTGTAGTATCCCGCCAGCCCCAAGAAACTACGTACCTCAGTCGGTGTAGTGGGTTGTTCCCACTCCCTCACCGCTGACACCTTTCTCGGATCTATTGATATCCCCTCCACATAAACTATGTGCCCCAAGAACTGGACCTCTCTCAGCCAGAACCCACATTTCTCATATTTTTCATACAACTCGTGCTCACGCAGTGTCTGCAAAACCATCCTCAGATGGTCATCATGATCCTCCTCAGCCTGAATAAATCAGAATGTTATTAATGAAGACGATGACAAATTGATCTAAGAAATCTATGAACACTCTGTTCATTAAGTCCATGAAAATGGATGGAGCATTTGTCACTCCAAACGAAATTACCCGAAACTCGTAGGACCCATATCTCGTCAGGAAAGTAGTATTCGACACATCTTGCTCCCTAATCCTTAGCTGGTGATATCCCGATCTCAAATCTATCTTCGAGAAGAAGGCATCTCCTCTCAAACCGATCGAAAACAAGCCCTACACGTGGTACATCTAGGAATGAAGACACCATTTTTATATATAGATATTAGATTAGATGTGAATGCAAAGGATACCACAAATAAGATTCACATTTTATTTGAGTTCTTTAGTCCACATCACTTATCTCATTTTGCCTTAATCTAAAAACCTATTTTGCACAATTTATCTCAATTAAAGCCCTATATCTCACAATATCTCTCTATCTCCCTCGATTAATGGATTTTTCAATGTTTGTAAATTTGTCGGTTCATGTGATAAAATTATCACCATTAACTCTTCAATTAATCCATTTGCGAGTGATACGCTTTCTATTATCGAGATTGTTTGCAAGAATAGAGACGTAACGCAAAAGAGAGGAAGCATTTACATGGTTAGAGGTTAATCCCTCATTTTGTCTTATTATGGCCTTACCAATACATAGCATGTTTATGTTTGTCAAATTATCATCAAGACACATTAATCTAACTAAATTGCTCTAGGAAAAAAAATTGCAACACGTGTTATGAAATATCATCCAATGTGCACATATGCTAGCTAATTACAAACTTTGCTACGTTGTGAGACCAAAATTATATATGCATGATTTATAATCATATATTATAATGTGTGCGTGTGTGTGGGGGGGGGGGGGAGGTTGGGAATATTATAGATAAATAATTTCTTTATGTCACCTAGGCTCAAAATTAAATATTAAATTTGTCAACAATTATTCTGAAAACATGTATACAGAACAAAACCATACATTTGAGCCCAATATAATAAAGAACAACTTCGGATCAAGAAATGGAAAACTTGATCAATGAATTGTGTAAGGACATATTTTATTAGTTCGATTTTACATTAGTTTGTGTCGTATAACGTTACATCGTTGAAGAAGTTCAAGATTATTCATACAAGTCGACGGATCCGAACTTCAAGCATCTTCAACTTTTGCACAACATGAGGTATAAATTTCATAGAATGTGTTTAAGTTTCTAAAAGTATTTACTTTAAGTGTTGGGATATTTTTTATAAAATATTTTCTTTTATAAAAAATGAGGCGTTTGGTTTGAAAAACAAGGAGGCAATATTTGTAACAGACTCCCAGATCGGTCTGCCTATCTTCAAAGGACAAACATGATCGGTTCGCATTAAGAATAATTTTTAATAGTTAGTTAGACAGATTCGATTTTTTCAAAAGGCAAAATCGGACCGATCGGTCGCACCGCCTCAACTTTTTTTTTTGTTCTATAAATACATGTTTTGGAGTCCTTTTTCACCAAGACTTTCAGAAAACGTTTTTGAGAGAACTACCACTACAAGTCTTCAATTTTTTAAGGCCAAACAGTTATTTTGATTCACCAAAAATATTTCCCAATCTTTTGTGAATCTTTAGTGAAACTCAAAATTGATCTTTGTCTTTGTGGAGTGCTATCTCTACTACTAATTTGGTACCACTTAAGGGAGGTGCTGAATGACTATGACTGCGTATTGATTAGGAGTGCTCGTGGGTCTTCCTAGCTGTCTTGTTGATTCACTTCGGGAGTCCATTACTGATTTAGGTTACGAACTATGAGAGTTTGTTGCTGTAAATTCTTTGCAGATTTCACTTGTAACATTGTAAGTTGGGATTTACAAATTATTATTGAAATAAAAAAGGTTTTTTCCCTTCGGTAATTTTTTTCCTAAAATTTGGTTTTCTTTGCATGCCTCCTAATTTTATGATTGCAAATCACTTAGATGCATGATTTTGGATTTAACTAAATTTTGGGATTAATTGATTTGGTTTAATTTGAGAACACTCTATTCCGCTGGACCGTGCTCTCAAATTAATATCAAATATTGTTCAGTCGAGTTCATAGCACGGCATTCACAAATTATGAACCTCGAGTTATAACTTAATAAAATGATATTTCAATAACTTTAATCATAGTCTATTCAATTGGTCTTAAACTACATTGTTATTTTACATAACTTTTTATATCTATGAAAAATCTAAAACCTTAAAAGTCAAATTTAAGTCTCTTGTGATTAATGGAGAGAACTACCTAAATTGTCACTTAAATGATAAGCTCCATTTACAACCCAAAAGTGTTGGTGATGTTGTCAAATGCGAAAATGAGATCACCCAAAAGGCTAAAGTGTCGATACTAATTTTTTTCGCTAAATCATAATCAATATGACTTCAAAATGTTTACATGACCAAGGAAAATCCCTTACATCTTTGGAAATTACTAAAGGATCAAAATGATAACCACAAGATGGTCATATAACCAAGAAATCGAAGTGAATGGTTGAATATGAGATTCCAATATTGTATGATATTATTTGAACATAATTTTACGTTTTCTAACATTATATCTCATTTGAGATTGTGTGGTGAATGAATTATTATGGGAGAATGATGGATAAGAACCTTTCCACATACTAGGCCTCAAATGTGCCCATGTATCAATAGCATCGAGGGCCTTGATTTTTACAATATTCTAATCTTATTACTATCACTCTTGTTGTATAACAAAATTAAAAAAAAAAGTTACTTAAGAAACACAACTCTAGGCCAAATATATATATATATATATATATATATATATATATATATATGATAATTCCTAAGGAAAATTAACTTTTGTTAAAATATAGACAAAGGTAGGACACAGGTATAATAATCGCCCTAAAGAGGTGGATACCATAATTACTCTTGCAGAGGTGAATATAATAACTACCTTAATTAGGTTTTTTGACAAAAAATCATAAAAAATTACAAAAATTAAAAAGTGGTACGATTCCTTTACTAAGAAGAATCAGAATCAAACTAGACAATACTTTTGCCATTTCTGCAAAAAATAAGGAGTTGAGCATGTGATTTCATGCACCAAAATAAGTGGAATAACAATACAAGGAATCGGTTAATCGTTCTGAGGCAAACATGTTGGATGAGTAAGGGATTGTTTCAAGTATACAAAATGTTTATATGTTTGGAATGCAACCATATATGTGGGGATCCTAATGGACATGTAGGAAAAGTGATGGGGCAACACCGAGTTAAAGTCCAAAAGGACAATAAGTTTTACATATATCTTGTTTTATTAATATGTCTATTTAATTTTGTTGGAGATGTAATTGGACAATGAGGTCACCATGAAATGGGTCTTGTTCTTATAGGGTTTTATCTCACACTTTATACTTTAATTTCCTCTTTGGTATTGAATAAATTTATTTTTTTAATTCAAGTTTACTAAATGATTTAATAGTTAAATTATTATTTATAAAAGTTATGGATCCTAGAAGGAATAAAACTTAGGATACTTTATGCCTCGTCAACATTGACAGACATAATATACTACAAAATGAGAGGTTATTCTATGAGTTGGTTTTCAACCTACACAAAATTTCAATTATGTATGAACTTGTACAATTAATTCAAGGCTCTAGAAGTGACCATATAGTATTGCCAAACGATATCCACATATTTATTGAAGAAACTTTCTTAGCTTGAGCGATAGTAGAAAAAATGGGTACCACATTGAAAAATGAAAGTGAAGGCAACAAATAATTTTTATGTATCACTTACTAGTGTTGGTATCCATAAGTTCACGGTACAAAACTAAGTTCCTTATTGACAGATCAACAATTCATCAATTTTCAAATGTCTAATTTATTGGGATTTTTGAAATATATTGAGTATTAATATTGTATAATTGAGTTTTTATTTAAGGAATATAATTCATTATTAATATTGTGTAAGTGAGTTTCTTATTTTAGGGATTTTATATTTGATTTTCTTATAGAGGGCGAGCTAAAGAAATGGGTGTAAATGAAGTGGGTGTGGTTTAAATGACACACATAAAAACTTTATAAGAAAGTGAAAGGGGATATAACCGAAAGACAAACGATTACTATTAATCTTCTAGTCAAATAGGCTATGATATATTGCTTTGCGGTGGTGAAAGGTAGCATCAATCACGACATGCCATGCGTGTTCACGCAACATGCGAAAGGGTGATTGAGGGACTTTGGGTGCACTTGGCACTTCCCATTGTCGAGCCTGAGAGCTTATATTCTTCTCAAAGTCAAGCAAATCAAGGATTTTTGTTAATTAATCTAATCAAAGGATGTTACAACCCAAGCGGGTTGACCTAAACTGTTGGAATTGACAAAGTATAAGAAAAGATAGAGATGGTTTGGAAACAGTAAGGAACACTCATGATGTGATGGTATGTATGAGTGACAAGTGTCCTTGTGCTACCTTTTCCTGAACGAAGTGATAAATCAATTCAACATGTTTTGTGCGAGCATGGAGTACAGGATTGACAGTCATGTATAAGGCACTAATATTGTCACAAAGAAGATTTGGTGGTGCACGTGATGGGAGGCCAGTATCACGAAGAACATATGATACCCAAGTTAATTCCACTGCACCCGCTGCGAGTGCACAATATTCAGCTTCACAACTGGAGCGAAAAACAGTTGGTTGGCGTTTAAAGGACCAAAAGATACAATTATCACCCAAGAAAATACAAAAACCCTAAGTGGACCTTCTTGCATCGGAACATCTAGGCCAGTCAGCGTCTGAGTACTCGTAAAGCTGAAGGGACGAATTTTCAAAAAATCTAAGACCATACGAAGATGTGCTATGAAGGTATCGGAGAGACCGGCGGTGATATGTTGGGGCATGCATATGTTGACAAATGGTATTAACTGTCTGAGTGATATTTGGCCTAGTCAGAGTGACATACTGAAGTGCACCAATAGTATATTAAAATTATGTGGGATTTTTAAATAAGGTAGTGTTAATAGGGGTTGTAACTTTTACTTTTAAAGGGATTGTAATATGATGGCAGGATAACATGTTTGTTCGAGCAATTAATTTTTCAATATATGCATGTTGGGAAAGAAAAATATTATTTGACATGGGAAGGACCTCTAGACTAAGGAATTAGCTTAGTTTACCAAGATCTTTAATAGAAAACTCGTAACTGAATTGAGTTATACGTTTGGATAAGAGAGTGGGATTTAGTTCGGTAATAATGAAATCATCAACATAAACTAAAATGATTATGGTATTTGTTGAGGAGTATTGGATGAATAAGGATAGGTCAAAATGACTGCAAAAGAACCCAATTGTAAGGAGAAAGGAACTGAATCTGTCAAACCAAGCTCTTAGCGCTTACTTGAGACCATAGATAGACTTTTGTAAGGCACATACATGTTGAGGAAAAAAAGGATGATCAAAGATGAGAGGTAGTTTCATAAAAACTTGTTTTTGAAGTGACCTATATAGGAAGGAATTTTTAACATCTAGTTGTCTTATAGACCATCGTTGGGTAATCACAATAGTAAGAACAATGCGAATGCTGGCGGGTTTGATAACTGGGCTGAAAGTGTCACCAACATCTACACATTCAATTTGATTATAACCTTGAGCCACGAGTCTAGCTTTGTAGCGATCGATGGAACAATCAGGCTTGAGTTTTATTTTATAGATCCATTTTGATCTAATGAGATGCATGTGAGGTTGTCTGGGAATCAGAGTCCATGTTTTAGTAGTATGCAATGATGTGAGTTCTTCGTTCATAGCTTTGGCCCACCTTGTATCTACAAGAGCCTCGTGTATGTTTTTAGGTTCATGTGGTAAAGCAAGGTTAATGTGGGAGACTTGGAAGTTTTTGTGGTTAAAAGAGTTGTCTGTGGTTTTACATATTTTTATTTGCCCCACGGGTAATCATAGAGTTTGCTTTGGGAGTGAGTTGTAATAGGTGAGGTTGATGTACAAAGTTCTAGAGGTATTGTAAGTTGAATACCTGTTTAGGTTGTAAATGGAGTCGGTTTTTTATTTGTCCGAGTGGAGTGATTTATGTAGGAGGGTTAGGAGAGGTTGGTGAATATGGCATGAGGTTTTTAGGTAGAGGTGTCAGGTTTTGTAGTTATGAAGTATGGTCATTGATTTTAAAAATAAGGAAGTTACTATCATCAGTGAGTTATTTATTATTGAAAGAAGTTTTCGTCGAAGATGATCTTGCAACAGGGGTTTGCGTACTAATATTTGGAGCAGTGGTATTTAATTGTATAGGGTGATATCCCTCAAAAGTTGTACGACCCGCTGTATCCCAATAGCTAGACTATTGTTCCATGTTTGGCCTGCTACCAGTTATGGCCTCTATAGGACTATAAAATGTCTTGTGCGATATTGATTGAAATGTATTTGCAAATTTTTAAATAAATCTTATTTAATTGAATGTCTAAATTTGCTCAAACTAAACATTAATTTGATTCATCCCCTAAACATTCATCTACATGTCAAATCAAATCAATAGATTAAATAAGCGATAATTAAGCTGACAAATACAGATTTGAGGAAAAAATCCCCGAAGGTCAAAAACCTTCTTATTTTCACAATAATTTGTAAAAGTTGGTTTACACAGATTATAATGAAAATACAATTAACATAAGAAATAATCGCAGGTGTCGGTTCATCGTCGTCAGCCTAGGAACACCACAACACTCCCTATGACACGCAGTCGATCAACCCAGTACCTCCAGCAAGTGGCACCTACTGCCAACCCTGTATCTTCCAAGGCACCTGGCATAGTATCATAAACTCACAGCAAATATGTCTTGGTTCCATAAAACAACTCACACACAAGTAATTGAGATTTGTGAATTGTAAAACAAAATCTTTGAACCCTTTAAATTGTTGGCGAAGAAAACAAACACTGAAAAATGTATTCTATTAAAAATAGTGTTTCTCCACCCCAAAAACAAGTAATCTGACACCCAATATATAGCAAAATTGAGGCAGTGATGTGCCAGCCTAAATCTACTATCCTTCGAACGACATACGATGTCGTTGGAGCAAGACAACATCTCGTTCAAACGAAATGCATCGTCGTTTGAATGACATAGGCACTGATCCCAAAAAACTCCGGACTTTGAAAATAGTTGGAAATCTCAGTAAGCAAAACCTGTTACGGGACCGGAAAACTTTTATATAAAAAATCTTTTATAAGAAAATGTTTTTGTAAAAACCATTTATAAAATTCATAAAATATCCCAACACTTTGAATATGAAATGTAAATAGAACTTGAACATAATTTTACCAAAATTTATTTTGTTGGGCATGAATGTTGAAGTCCACCTAAGATTCGGATCCGTTTTTTGTAGATGTTAGCTTCCCCAATCCTTCGACGACTTGTGGCGGTATATGACATAATCGATTGTGACGGACAATGTACTTACAAGGACCTTGGGGCTGCTCCCTTTTACGGGTGAAATGTGTGTTTGGTCCACTACTAGATATGTCATCTATAGGACTTTGGGGCTGCTCCCTTGTACGGTTGAAAGGTTATTTACAAGATAAGTTAATGAATATTGCAGAGCTTTAGGGCTGCTGGGTAGAACTTTTGGGCAACTTTTGATAGGAGAGGTCAGATAATTATTATGTATCTCTTTCGCTAAAAAACTCAAAATAAGATGACAATTCATTAGGTTCTTCACTACTATTTATATACATGTCAGGGGTGACATAAGGTATAATAATTTCATCAAAGATAACATGTATTGAAATATAAACTCTCCTATTTGATGGAGTATAACATATGTAACCCTTATGAAGAGAGTTGTTGATAGGCCAAGTTTCGCCGCGGTGCGAACATCACCTACGCGGCGGTCATGTTATGTTCGGTTCACCGCCTCAATACAAAAACCTAAACTTATGACTAAAATCAACAGGTGAGTATAGAGGCCAAGTCCGGGTATCAAAATCCACAAAGATAAGTTACTAAAATTTATTCGGTCTAATACTCCTAAAATAAATGTGTAAAAGATAATTACAACAAAAAGGAAAAGAAGCACAAAAGGGAAATATTAATCTAGGAGAGTGTATTTAAACTAGATTAAAAAGAGAATGAAAACTATAGGTTGCGTCGAATATCCCTTACCCGAGTTAACTAGTATAAAATGGTTACATGGGTTGACTAGTTATTAATATTGCGTCTCGTTTCGACAGTTAATTAAATGAAGAGTTGTCACACCCCTAAATTTGCATAACAATCTAATAAGATTTTGGCGTCAACAAATACCCCGAAAATTACGCATGCAAGGTCGTAAGCACGGAGCATACATGATATACCCCGTCAAATCTCCTAGGCATAATAACTAGGACAACACACTTGAAATAGAACCGCAAACTCTATCACCAAAGCAAAGCAACCCGTCAACCCAAAGTGAGTTCAATCTGACCCAACCTAGACTAAATTAGCTAGAGAGAATGGTAAATGACATGTATTGAAAGAAAGTAAGTAAAACTAATTAATCAAAGCAAGAAATAAATAACTACAACTAAATATCTAAGCATGAAATTAAACTACAACAATGGAAATAAAGGAAATACAACAACTATATTAAGGAAACAATGAATAATACACAAAGAAACTTACATAGAAATGGAAAATGGAAATTAGGGCAAAATCTCTCTCTACAAACCCTAAAATCTAAGACAAAAATGTAGATCATTCCCTCAAATGAGAGAATAGAATATATATATATATATATATACAAAATCCCAAAATGGCAAACTCGTAAATAAAAAAGCTGATAAAAACTGGGGATCGATCGATCGACCCCTTTGGTCGATCGATCGGTTGATCAGGTTTCAGGCCATTATGAAAGCTCGAAGGCAAATTTCTAAAGGGTCGATCGATCGACCCTTTTGGTCGATCGATCGATCAAGCAAGTCTGCAACAAGCTGCCCTTTGTTTTGGTTTGAAATGGAATTCTCTTCTACTAAAATCACCATAACTTCTTCATTCGGACTCGGAATCACACACTGTTTGCGACCACGCGAAGCTTACGAGGAGGGATACAACTTTTGACAAGATGTCGGGCCAGGTTACCAAACTATAAATTGACCGAATTGCCCTTGTGTGTGCGGATATGTACGGAACTTAGCTGGAATGCATCCAAACTCCATACTTAGTACCTAAATACCTATAAAAGACCAATTATACCTCATATATCATGTTAACAATATAAAATAGAGGTTTTCTAGTTAATGTGCTTAAATATAGAGATTAAGGCACTCGAGGGGGCTAAAATGCGTAGGTTCGAGGGTATGAATATGCAATATTCGGTACGAATCACACCCCCTAACTTACACATTGCTAGACCCTAGCAATGAAATATGATGCAACAAGAACTATAAGAAAACCAAAAGAAGGATACAAGTACAAATGGGAAGAAAAATCAATAAAAAGATAAGGCCAATTTTGCGGGCAAACGATTGCATTTAGCGTATGCAATAAGCCGTTAAACCCCTAGGTTACCCCTAGTGGTCGAGTGTCGTCTCGTGAGGGTTTTTTGGGATGAAACCCACAAACGTCATACAGTTTCCTCAAAATATGTCCAATCAAGCATGAGACAAGCCCAATAATAACGAAAAATATTTCATACGCATTATTAGCAAAAGTCCAAATCATTAACATTATAGAATGCACCTCATAGAATTGAAACCTTAAAATGTGGGAGGGGAGCGAGCACATGCAAAGAATGATTTGACAAAAACTTAAATAAACCGGATACTAAATCAAAGCAAGCATATATTCAATCCCCACGGGCATTACACTCATCAAGTGAATCCACTCGAAACAGGGAGGTAACACATGGGACATGCGGGCATAAAGAGTAACTATAAATGGAAACTAGGATACACACATGTCACAAATGAAGAACGCTATATTAGAAATTAAAAATTATAATATCAATGAAAGATACCGCACATTAAAAGAGGCAAAATGCATCAAAACTATTATGACTTTTAAATTAAATTCACCCTAAGATCACATAGGACTTGTTTAGGGTTTTAATTAGCACTTGCAAAATTATGGGTGGCGCCTAATTTGGGCGGGTCAAATATGGGTCGGGATAAATGTGGGTTGGGCCAAATATGAGTTGGGTTAAATGTGAGCCAAGCCAAATATGGGAGGACCAAATATGGGTTGGGGCAACCCATTGTTTTTCTACTAAAGTAAGTATTACAATTCGAGGTATATGTAAAAAAAATCGTATTTACTCACAACTTTTAAAAATGAGTATTATATTTAATTCATATCTTTTAAAATTGGGCTCTATATTTGATTCCTAGCTTTCAAATATGGGTCCCCATATTTAACTCATAGCTTTTAAATATGGACCCCATATTTAGATGACTTGGGCTAATATGAGTTGTTTTATTATTTGGGCCACATTTTGCCACTACTAGTTGTAATGTAGGTTATGTTAGGGTACGAAATGAAGGATATGTATGTACGAATTCAAAGTGTTCGGAGATAAAAACTCGGGATAATGGGAAAATGCGGGCAATATCAAAATTTCAAAATACAATCCAAAACAAGCATTAAATATAACAATTGGAGAGCAATCAAATCTTATTGAACAATATACAAAAATTACAACTGTCTCTTTATTTTCTTTTCTTCTTTTTCTCATTTTTCTCTTTTGTTTTGTTCTTCTTTTCACTTCTCTTTTTCTTTTCTATTTCACTTTTTCTTTTCTTTACTTTTCTCACTCTCATATGCCTAAATTGTAACCGCAACACAACAACATCATTCAATCCCAAGTAACATTCCAAACAAAGGTATGAAATGTGTATGTATGGTTTTAACTCCAATTTGGAGTTGGTTATGGGATTTTTGGTTAATGAAAAGAAAGGCTATATTAAGGCTCAAAGGGGTTGACGAGGGTAAATATATAAGGTGAGGTCAAGGCTAATATAGGTGATATAACAAAGAATGCCTATGATCATTTTCTAAAGTTTACGCAATTCTCGAGTCAAAATAAACTTTGAAAATCATGCTCAAGTAATTCATTTCATATATGAACTCAATTAAGGAACGATCAATGAAAGAATAAAGAGATTACCGATGAATTCAATATTTTCAACGAGGAAAGATTAGTGTATAACACTCACAAACAACGAAAGGTACAAAGCTTACTCGGTGTAAGTATATTCAATGCAATAAAAAATTATGGAGTTATAAAAATCTTAAACCAAATCAATAAAACAAGAAAAGTGCACGTGCTCATGGGATTAAAGTTTAATTCATGAAGTTATTCATAATATCAATGATTGAGGACTAATGTCTAATAACTTCTAAAATCGAGAACATACATCATTGAGTTGTTCAGTGGATAAGGCAATTATTAAAATTTATCATCGGAAACAAAGGCAAAATGCCCAAAAAAGGAGAAAAAAGAAAGAAAATCTTTTTGAAATTTTTGAAATTTTTTTTACAAGAAAATCATGCTCGGTAACTAACATGTAATCAAATTAAAGAAACTAGCAATGAATGGATAGAATATCCCACACCCCTAACTTAAAACTTGACATTGTCCTCAATGTAAATTAAGAACCAAGTTAAAGAGAGGAAAAGAGAGATATTACCCCAAATGGAGCGATCTCGGGAAAGTACAAGTGCAATGATTCTAAAAAACATGTTAGTAACAAGCATAACAAAAAGAAAGAATAAAATTTTGAACTAATTACACTAGATTAAATTAACAAGGAAAAAAATAAGATAAAAAGAAAGAAAGAATAAAAAGTTAACTATATACAACCTACTATTTAGGCTTCAGTCTAACTATACACTAGAAGTCTAAATAGTTGAGGGTCCACCATGAAAACGATTTGACTTTGGAGGGTGACCGTTGTACCCTCACATACAAGCATGCCTTCCAAAAAATATGAATTCTGTTTAAACAACAAAATACATGTGTAAGGAAGAAGAAATGAACCATCACCAATTAAAAGTTTGGAGGGACGAAGGGGGATTTGGATTGAACGGGTGACAAAAACATGTGGGGACCAAGAAAATCTGAATATCCTCCTGAGGATTTTGAAATTGAAATGAGAGGGGGCGCACATGAGGGCAAAAATGCCTTCATGGAAGGCGACTCGAGCAAGTACTCCTCATCGGTGAAAAGGTTTAACACATTCAAGTTTAAAACCGAATCATTGGGTAACACTACACCAAATCTGCCAAATTGTCACGGTCATTGACCTTGACAAGTTAGACTTGTCAAGGTCAATGACCGTGACAATTCTAGGGGTGACAAATTTTTTTGTCAATGACTTGTCATGGTCAATTACCGTGACAAGTTTGTTAGACTTGTCACAGTCATGTCACGGTCCTTGACCTTGACAAGGTTTGTCACAGTTCAGGACAGTGACAAACCCGTGGCAATGTTTAAAAAATTTTCACGGTCAATGATCATGACAAGCCCGTGACAATAATCATTTGTCACGGACTTGTCACGGTCAATGACCATGACAATTCTGGGAAGAATTGAAAAAAATCTGCTGGGCAGTTTGGCCACTACCACTGCCCAACAGTATATTTGTACTTGTTATAGAAATGTTGTACCTGTTCAAACATTATATATCTAGATAAAATAGAGATAGTGAAAATATACATTCAATATAGAGAGAATATGCATCACCATATAATCCAAATATAATTCAAATGTAATAATTTAAAACAAATCAATTCAAACTTAAATCAATGTCTCTAAATGTCTAGGGTATGGTTAACACTGAGGAGGTGAGTAGGCCACATGATATACGAATTAACACATCCACTAATATACGTCGTGACGCATTTTTCGCGCAACCACAATTGGGAGTTCTCCTTCTCGGGCATCACATGCGTGACGAGCACCCTGGACTCGATGTCTTGAAGCTCACGTCCACGAACTAGTGCACCCTGGACGATATTCGGGTCCCTCAACCCCCGCCCTATCTGCTGGCCATCAAATATGTCCATTATAAACACGCTCGGACAACCAAGTGTCAACATCGGTCTGTTGAAGGGAGACAAATAGGGAAGTGGATCATCAAAGTACACATGTATCGGCGATGAAGCAGCTAGGTCCACATCCTCTTCCTTGTCCTCCCACACCTCCTCCTCCTGCACCTCCTTCTCCTTACCTTTACCTTTACATTTTCCGTCCAACGAATGCTTCATTAATGAGTACATATCCTGGATCGTCGCCTCCAAACGGAACGCTTCGCGTCATGTGAATCCACCGTTCGAGCCAACCCGATGTCGCTCGTCTCCAATCCGATGATCCTAGATTTGGCCACCCATGAGCTCACCCCCCTTGTCCTCCCCTTGCGATCATAGCCAAGCACTTGGCTGAGTGCATCTGTGGACAAAGATGCCTTATCGGCATCAGACTGCGACTCATGCACTTCCTTAAGATTTGTCTGAAATGACAAAAAGCACATGATTAGTAAAATAAGTAAAATAAGTAAATTAAAAAATTATAACGTAATTAACAAAAAGTAAATTGTCGTATTACTTATAATCGTGGTCGCGACACTTGGGGACACCTCCTTGTCCTTCCCCTTCTTTGTTCGAAGAGCCACATAAGTATCGAGCCTATGAGGCCTACCCCCACGGCCACTCCCTATCCCCTGAAATAAAATAAAGTAAAATTAGTATTGGCCCCGCAAAGTAAAATAATGGAGAATAATATATTTTATGTAGTTATAAAAAAATTAAATCTTACCATCATCCTATGCTCCACCTCGTCGTAAGACGTCCAGTCGAAGTAGTGCACGTCCGTCTTTTTTGCCCGATTTTCCCTTCTCGATTGGCAAGATGCCAATTGTCGCTCCCCGATCTCATTGTCAATGAACCTTTGTCGTTGTGCCAATGAGATCGGCTTCTTCGGCGGGACGGATTCACTCCATTGGATAATGGACTCTCGTATCTTCCCAAAGTACCAAGTCCGCATATTTTTCTTCCACGTCTTGTGTTGCTCCCTCAACTGCTCTAAGACGAAATCGCGTAGCTTTGGATTCAGGTTGAATTGTTCGTGTCCAACAAATACAATATTAGTTGCAAATAAATATAAATATAAAATGAAATTGATGTCGAAATTGAAATTGAAATATTCATATAAATATAAATATATTACTTTTAGTGCCACCCAAACAGCTAACTTGACCTCATATGGTACCTCCTTCCAACTAATGTACCCCGGGTCGATGATCGTCATTACCAGCTCGAGGGATCTCGCTACTAGCCCCGACTTGTTCTCGATGGGCATCCCTAATTTTCCATATTTGGGGAGACTAGGGGTCGAGGAGCCATCGTCGCCTCTGCAACCACCGAGCCCAAATGACATCATCATAACTAGCATCATCATCCTCGCCTTAATATCTGAAGGAGACATTTTCTGTAAAAAATGTTATTAGTACATATCAAAATGAATTAAAAGAAGATATGCAAATATGTACAATTACTACAAATAAAAATGAATTGTTACTATTAAACACCCCCCCACCCACCCATCCCTGCCCCCTCCCCCCTGATCCACCCCTACCCCACCCTACCCCACCCCCTCCCCAATCCCCACCCCAACCCCCACCCACCACACACATATACACACACACATGCACAGCCCCCCCCCCCCCACCCATCCCTGTCTCCTCCTCCCCATCCACCCCCACCCACCACATACACATGCACAACCCCCCCCCCCACCCACCCAGCCCCACACCCCTCTCCACACCCCTCCCCACCCCCTAATTCTTACAATAAGATACTCAATATTATAGAAATATACCTCATATATTGAAAGCATCTGCGCAATTAATTTTATGTAAAGAATGCAAGGTAACATGTGTGGTGGTTAAATGCAACAATACACCACAAAAGTAATGTGAAGTAATAGTGAATCATTATTGGTTATTATTAAGACTAACAGGTCACTTCTTTCATATTTGTCTTGTACTTATTGATGCACAATGTATACATGTCTCATGATAATATAGAGCAGAGTATATTTTCTCCACAATTAACATCTTACATGAGTTAGCACCATAATCGGAATCCTTAAGAGTGTATGTAAAGTTATGCAAAAACAATCTTTATTTTTAGGGTTAACAAAATATGCGCCCCTTAAGTTTGGTAGTGGGTCCCTGATGTTTTAATTTTCCCAATCGAGCCCTTTAATTATCATATTGTTTTAATTTTGTCCAAATTTTAACATAAAATTAACTCCTCTAATGAACTTGGCACATGTCACTCACGTTAGGAACCTAATTAAGACTGAACCAACTTTAGGGGACAACTTTACATAAATCACTATCTAATGTAATTTTAATGACATTTTTTCATATTTTAATTTTATTACAATTAAAATAGAAATTTTTTCAAATTTCAAATTCATATTTATAATTAATTAACAACAACAACAACAAATTCATATTTATAATTAATTAACAACAACAACAACAACAACAACAACAACAACAACAACAACAGCAACAACAACAACAACAACAACAACAACAACAACAACAACAACAACAACAACAACAACAATAATAATAATAATAATAATAATAATAATAATAATAATAATAATAATAATAATAATTCCACCCCCTACTCCCACCCTGCCCCAACCCCCTCCCCTCCCCACCCCACACCCACCCCACACCCGCACACACACATACACACACACACACACACACACACACACACACACACACACACACACGTACAGCCCCCCACCCTGCCTCACCCACCACACATGAAGACACACACACGTACACACACACACGCACATATACACACAGACACACACACACACACATATATATAATTGGAAGAGAGAGAGAGAGAGAGAGCAACAGCAACAACGTAGAGAGAGATAGAAAAGGAGGGAGAAAAAAGAAGGGGAAAGGGTTTTTTACTACGACATTTGTCATGGTCGTGTCACAGTCAATGACCGTGATAACATTTGACACGGTCATTGACCGTGACAAGTCCGTGATAATTATATTTGTCACAACCTTGTCACGATCAATGACCGTGATAATACTTTGTCAAGACCTTGTCACGGTCAATGATCGTGACACAAAACGCGTGTTTTGTGTCACGATCATTGACCGTAACAAGGCTAAGAGCTGGAAGGGTGACAATTTACCCATTTTGGTGTAGTGTAATTGTGACGGTGTGATAACAGAGAATGAAAATGGAGAGGAAAGAAATTCAAACTCAAGAGATGAGTCATCATCCCTTGAAGATTGAGTTTCGAAGGAAATAAGATCATTTTCAATGAAATGTTCTTCTTTGGGGGCTAAAGAAGAAATCATTTCATTGCAAATGGATATTACTTCCATTTCATCCTCACTTTCAATATGTATTATGCAATGGGCAAAGTCAACAATGATTTATTCCAAAGTGGGCACAAAAACCTCATTTGGTTCAAAACATTATTCGACTTCAAAAGTCTCGGAAGAGAAATCGTCGTTGGATTCAAATAATAAATCCAATTCATGTTCCTAATAACGATTTTCTTCCAAATAATGATTTTCAATTTTCTCATTTTCAACCATGCACAAGCCCTCACCGAATGTCATAGGTCGAGACGCGGATTCTTGAAAATGCGAACTTTGAAAATTACCATCGGACTTAAACTTAAAATTAAACTTAAACTCATTATTATAAGAATTTTGAAAACTATTGCAATTCGTTTCAAAATTCCTATTATAAGAAATTAGAGGCCCAGAATCATTATCATCATCCTCAAAATTCCAATAACCTGAGTTTTGACTTTCGTTATACTCGCCCAAAGTCATTTTTGAATTTGTACTTTTTTGGGACTCTAAGTATTGACCGAAAGTCATAGGATTACGGAAATTTTGAGAATTATAATAATGATTACCGAAAGAATTGGAATAAGACATCCTTAACCCAAAAATGGCTCGAAGTGGAGAAATCCACAAAGTAGATGCGCGCGCGAAAAATTCAAGCGATTCTTGGCGTTCAAATGTAGAAGTCCTGCAAAAAAAGGTTAGCAAAAAATACAAATAGAAAGAAAATACTACCAAATACTAAATCAAATAAATTCTAAAACAAACTCATCCCCGACAACGGCGCCATTTTGATAAGCCGGGTTTTTCTACGGCGCGAGTGTCACCAACACGTCGATCGTGTTATGTTCGGTTCACCGCCTCAATACAAAAACCTAAACTTATGAATACACTCAACAAGTGAGTATAGCGGCCAAGTTCGGGTATCGAAATCCACAAAGATGAGTTGCTAGAATTTTTTCGGTCTAATACTCCTAAAATAAATGGATATAAGATAATTACAGCAAAAAGGAAAAGATGCACAAAGGGGAAAGATTAATCTTGGCGAGTGTATTTAAACTAGATAAACAAAGAGAATGAAAACTATAAATTGCATCGAATATCCCTCACCCGAGTTAACTAGTATAAAATGGTTACATGGGTCAACTAGTTATTAAGATTGCGTCTCGCTTCGACAGTTAATTAAATCAAGAGTTGTCACACCACTAAATTCGCATAACAGCCCATTATGATTTTGGCGTCAACAAATACCCTAGAAATTATGCATGTAAGGTCGTAAGCACGGAGCATACATGACATACCCCGTCAAATATCATAGGCATAATAACTAGGACAACACATTCGAAATAGACCTGTAAACTCCATTACGAAAGCAAAGGGACCCGTCAACCCAAAGTGAGTTCAATCCGACACAACCTAGACTAAATTAGCTAGAAATCATGGTAAATGACATGTATTGAAAGAAAGCAAGTAAACCTAATTAATCAAAGAAAGAAAGAAATAACTACAACTAAATAGCAAAGCATGAAATTAAACTACAACACTGGAAATAAAGGAAATACAACAACTATATTAAGGAAACAATGAATAATACACAAAGAAACTTACATAGAAAATGGAAAATGGAGAGTAGGGACAAAGCTCTCTCTAAAAACCCTAAAATATAACACAAAAATGTAGATCTTTCTCTCAAATGAGGGAAAAGAATATATATACAAAATCCTAAAATGGCAAATTTGTAAATAGAAAAGCTGAGAAAAACAGGGATCGATCGATCGACCCCTTTGGTCGATCGATCAGGTTTCAGCCCATTGTGAAAGCTCGAAGGAAAATTTCTGAAGGGTTGATCAAGCAGGTCTGCAACAAGCTACCCTTTGTTTTCGTTTGAAATGGAATTCTCTTCCGCTAAAATCGCTGTAATTTCTTCATTCGGACTCGCAATCACGCACCATTTGTTGTCACGCAAAGCTTGCGAGTAGGGATACAATTTCCATATAGATATCGAGCCAGGTGCCCAAACTATAAATTGACCGAATTGCCCTTGCGTGTGCGAATATGTATAAAATTTAGCTGGAATGCATTCAAACTCCATACTTAGTACCTAGATTCCTATAAAAGCCCAATTATACCTCATATACCATGTTAATAATATAAAGTAGAGGTTGTTTGGTTAACTGGGTTAAATATATAGATTAAGGCACCCGAGGGGGCTAAAATTCGTAGGTTCGAGGGTATAAATATGCAATATTAGGTACGAATCACACCCCTTAACTTACACATTTCTAGTCCCTAGCAATGAAATAGGATTCAACAAGAACTACAAGCAAACCAAAAGTAGGATACAAGTACAAAATGGGAAGAAAAAGCAATAAAAAGGTAAGGCCACTTTCACAGAAAAATGATTGCATTTAGCGTATGTAATAAGCCGTTAAACCCCTAGGTTACACTCGTGGACGAGTGTCAAGGATTAAACCCACAAACATCATACAATTTCCTCAAATTATTCCTAATCCATCATGAGACAAGCCTAACAATAACGAAAAATATTTCATACGCATTATTAGTAAAGTGAACTTATTCACGCAAAAGTCAAAATCATTAACATTATAGAATTCACCTCATAGAATTGAAACCTTAATATGGCGGAGGGGAGCGAGCACGCGCAAAGAAAGATTTGGAAAAAAACTTAAATAAATCGGATACTAAATCAAAGAAAGCATATATTCAATCCTTATGGGCATTACAATCATCAAGTGAATCCACTCGAAATAGGGAGGTAACACACGGAACATGCGAGAATAAAGAGTAAATGTAAATGGAAACTAGGACGCACACATCTTACAAATCAAGAAAGCTATATATGAAATTAAGAATTGTAATATTAATGAAACACAACTCACTTTAAAAGAGGAGAAATGCATTTTCAGAGAGATCAAAACTATTATGACTTTTAAATTAAATTCACCCAAAGATCGCATAGGACTTGTATAGGGTTGTAATGTAGGTTAGGCTAGGGTACGAAACGAAGGATATGTATGTACGGATTCAAAGTGTTCTTAGATGAAAACTCGGGATAATAAGAATATGCGAGCAATAACAAAATGGGAAAATACAATCCAAAATAAGCATTAAATATACCAATTGGAGAGCAATCAAAGCTTATTGAATTATATACAACATTTACAACTGTCTCTTTATTTTCTTTTCTTCTTTTAATCATTTTTCACTTTTGTTTTCTTTTGTTTTTCACTTTTCCTTTTCTTTACTTTTCTCACTCTCATATGCCTAAATTGCAACTGCAACACAACAACATCATTCAACCCCAAGTAACATTCGTAACAAATGTATGGAGGGTGTATGTATGATTTTAACTCCAATTTGGAGTTCGTTATGGAATTTTTGGTTAATGAAAAGAAAGGCTATATTAAGGCTCAAAGGGGTTGACGAGGGTAAATATATAAGGTGAGGTCAAGGTTAATATGGGTGATATAATAAAGAAGGCCTATGGTCATTTCCTAAAGTTTACGCATTTCTCGAGTCAAAATAAACTTTAAAAATCATGCTTAAGTAATTCATTTCATATATGAACTCAATTAATGAACGATCAATGAAAGAATATAAAGATTACCGATGAATTCAATGTTTTCAACGAGGAAAGAATAGTGTATAACACTCACAAATGAAGAAAGATACAAAGCTTACTCGGGGTAAGTATATACAATGCAGCAAAAGATTACCGAGATATAAAAATCTTAAACAAAATCAATAAAACAATAAAAGTGCATGTGCTCATGGGATTAAAATTTAATTCATGAAGTTATTCATAATATCATTGATTGCGGACCAAAGTCTAATAACTTCTAAAATTGCGAACATGAATCATTGAGTTGTCAATCGGATCAGACAATTATTAAAATTTATCATCAGAAACAAAGGCAAGATGCCCAAAAAAGGAGAAAAAAGAAAGAAAATCTTTTTGAAAATTTTCAATTTGTTTTACAAGAAAAGCATGCTTGGTAACTAACATGTAATCGAATCAAATAACTACCAATGAATGAATAGAATATCCCATACCCCCTAACTTAAAATCGGACATTGTACTCAATGTAAATTAAGAACCAAGTTAAAGAGAGGAAAAGAGCGATATTACCCAAAATGAAGCGATCTCGGGAAAGTAAATGTTCAATGATTCTACAAAACATGTTAGTAACAAGCATAACAAAAACAAAGAATAAATTTTTTAACTAATTACACTAGACTAAATTAAAAAGATAAAAAAAAAAAGGTAAAAAGAAAGAAAGAATAAAAAGCTAACTATATACAACCTACTATCTAGGCTTCACACTAACTATACACTAGAAGTCTAAATAGTTGAGGGTCCACCATGAAAATGATTTGACTTTGGAGGGTGATCGGTGTACCCTCACATATAAGCATGCCTTCCGAACAATATGAATTCTGTTTAAACAAGAGAAGGCATGTGTAAGGCAAAACAAATGAACCATCGCCAATTAAAAGTTTTGGAGGGATGAGGGATTTGGATTGAACAATTGAAAAAAAATGTGGGGACCAAGAAAAGTAGAATATCCTCCCAAGGATTTTTATATTGGAATGAGATGGGGCGCACATGAGGGGAAAAATGCCTTCATGGAAGGCGACTCGAGCAAGTACTCATCATCAACGAAAAGGTTTAACACATTAAAGTTTAAAACTGAACCATCGGGTACTTGTGATGGTGTGATAACATAAAATGAAAATGGGGAGGAAAGAAATTCAAACTCAAGAGATGACTCATCATTGCTTGTAGATTGAGTTTCAAAGAAAATAAGATAATTTTCAATGAAATGTTCTTCTTTGGAGGTTGAAGAAGAAATCATTTCATTGCAAATGGATATTACTTCCATTTCATCCTCACTTTCAATATCTATTATGCCATGGACAAAGTCAACAATGGTTTGTTCCAATGTAGACACAAAAACCTCATTTGGTTCAAAACAATATTCGACTTCAAAAGTCTCGGAAGAGAAATCATCGTTGGATTCAAATAATAAATCTAATTAATGCTCCCAATAATGATTTTCTTTCCGATAATTATTTTCAATTTTCTCATTTTCAAGCATGCGCGAGCCCTCATCGAATGTCATAGGTCGAGGCACAGATTTTTGAAAATGCGAACTTAGAAAATTACCATCGGACTTAAACTTAAACTCATTATTATAAGAATTTTGAAAGCTATTGCAATTCATTTCAAAATTCCTTTTATAAGAAATTAGAGGCCCAAAATCATTATCATCATCCTCAAAATTCCAATAACCCATGTTTTGACTTTCGTTATACTCGCCCAAAGTCATTTTTAAATTTGTAATTTTTTGGGACTCTAAGTATTGACCGAAAGTCATAGGATTACGGGAATTTTGAGAATTATAATAATGATTACCGAATGATTTGTAATAAGACATGCTTACCCCAAAAATGGCTGAAAGTGGCGAAATCCACAAAGTAGATGCGCGCGCGAAAAATTCAAGCGGTTCTTGGCGTTCAAATGTAGTAGTCCTGCAAAAAGGTCGACAAAAAATACAAATAGAAAGAAAATACTAAGAAATAATAAATCAAATAAATTCTAAAACAAACTCATCCCCGGCAACGACGCCATTTTGATAGGCCGGGTTTTTCCGCGGCGCGAGAGTCACCTACGAGTCGATCGTGTTATGTTCAGTTCACCGCCTTAATAAAAAAAAAACTAAACTTACGACTACACTCAACACGTGAGTATAGGGGCCAAGTCCGGGTATCAAAATTCACAAAGATGAGTTGCTAGAAATTTTTCGGTCTAATACTCCTAAAAATAAATGTGTAAAAGATAATTACAACAAAAAGGAAAAGATGCACAAAACGGAAATATTAATCTAAGCGAGTGTATTTAAACTATATTAACAAAGAGAATGAAAAATATAAGTTGCATTGAATATCCTTCACCCGAGTTAACTAGTATAAAATGGTTACATGGGTCGACTAGTTATTAAGATTGCGCCTCGTTTCGACAGTTAATTAAATCAAGAGTTGCCACACCCCTAAATTCGCATAACAGTCTAATAAGATTTTGGTGTCAACAAATACCCCAAAAATTACGCATGCAAGGTCGTAAGCATGGAGCATACATGATATACCCCGTCAAATCTCCTAGGCATTCTAACTAGGACAACACACTCGAAATAGACCCGTAAACTCCATCACCAAATCAAAGCAACTCGTTAATCGAAAGTGAGTTCAATCCGACACAACCTAGACTAAATTAGCTACAAAGCATTGTAAATGACATGTGTTGAAAGAAAGCAAGTAAACCTAATTAATCAAATAAATAAATACAACTAAATATCTAAGCATGAAATTAAACTACAACAATGGAAATAAAGGAAATACAACATCTATATTAAGGAAACAATGGATAATACATAAAGAAACTTACATAGAAATGGAAAATGGAGAGTAGGGCAAAAACTCTCTCTATAACCCCTAAAATCTAAGAAAAAAAATGTATATGTTTCTCTCAAATGAGAGAGAAGAATATATATACACAAAATGGCAAACTTGCAAATAGAAAAGCTGAGAAAAACAGGGGATCGATCGTTCGACCCGTTTTGTCGATCAATCAGGTTTCTACCCACTGTGAAAGTTCGAAGGAAAAATTATGAAGGGTCGATCGATCGACCCTTTTGGTCGATCGATCGATCAAGCAGGTTTGCAACAAGCTCCCCCTGTTTTGGTTTGAAATGGAATTTTCTTTTGCTAAAATCGCCGTAACTTCTTCATTAGGACTCGGAATCATGCACCGTTTGAGGCCATTCAAAAATTGCTAGGAGGGATAAAACTTCCATGTAGATGTCGGGCTAGGTGCCCAAACTGTAAATTGACCGAATTGCCCTTGCGCGTGCGGATATATACGAAACTTAGCCGAAATGCATCCAAACTCCATACTTAGTACCTAAATACCTACAAAAGCCCAATTATACCTCATATAGCATGTTAACATTATAAAACAGAGGTTGTCTAGTTATCAGGCTTAAATATAGAGATTAAGGCACACGAGGGGCTAAAATGCGTAGGTTAGAGGGTATAAATATTCAATATTCGGTACGAATCAGTTGTACCCTATAAAAACACAAGGGTACGACTTTAGTGTAAATTTGTGTTGAGTTATAATTTTGATAAAAGGGAAACATCTACATCCAAATATCTTCAAGGTACTATAACTTGGTTGTTGATTGTATAGTTTAAAGAAAGGTGTGTCTTTCTTTCGTTTTGAAGATGGTAGTCTATTTATCAAGTTGATAGAAGTAAGAAAAGCCTCAACCCACAAAAACAAAGTTATTTTTGAATAAAACATTAATGTGAGTGTTGTTTCAACTATGTGTCTATATTTTCTTTTTGCAATTCCATTTTGTTCGGGAGTATGTGGACATGAAATATTTCTGAGTATTCTCGAATTATTCAAATGGTTTATAAAATAATTTTTTGAATATTCACCACCACCATCACTTTGAAAGATTTTAATTTTTTGAGAAAATTGAGTTTCTACCATATTTTGAAAATGTAAAAAGGTGTTAGAAAAATTAGATTTTTGTTTCAAAGGATATAGCCAAGTGTATCTAGTGCAGTCACCAATAAATATTACATAAGATCTCATATGTTCTGATGAAAGTACAGGTGCAGGACCCATAAATCTGAGTGAATTTTAGCTAATGGCTCTTGAGAAATTTTTTCATTTAAATTAAAAGGAAGTTTACAACTTTTACCCATTTAACAACGAACACAAATGGTATGCTTTTTATTCGAATGTCTAATATGTAGACATTTATTTTTATCTAATAATTTCAAGGTCTCATATGCTATCACAGTTTTTATCTTCATATGTTGTTGTCAAAGCCTCTAACTCATTGTCATCCAAAACATATAAAACTCCCTTCTTAGTTCCCTTGGCCATTACCTTATTGGTCTTCTTGTCCTTAACAAAAAAATGAATTGTCAGCAAATTCAAGTGTACACTCATTTTATTTTCCAAGTTATGATACAGACACCAAAGATTTTTTGAGTTTAGGTACTACTAGAACACTATTTAATTTATGATCATTTATTTCATTATGTGCAATGTGTGTGATATTTAATTGTGATCCATCTCCTATAAATACCTTATTATTGTTAAAATGAGGTTTTAGTTCTTAAAGATTACCTAGTGTGTTTGTCATGTGTGTGGACACACCTGAGTTCATGTACATATTATTGTCACCTTGGAGATGAGCCGATGAGGCCATCATAGCTTATGGATTTCCTCCTTGTGGTTGTATTGAAAAATCCCGTCTATAAAAACACCTGAATGCCTTATGGGTGCTGGACCCGTAGATTTGACATTCCCCATGAGTCGTTATGTGACCGTCTTCCTTTGATGGATTGCCTTGTTGTGATATGAATGGGGGCACGCCTGTTGAGTTCATTTACACATTGCTTAGTGATTGAGTATTTCCATGTGAGCTGCCATAAGAGTTGAAGTTATGCCCATATTGATTCCCTTGATTTTTTCCTCCTTGAGACCAGTTAGGTTGGAAATTATGTTAATAGTAGCTCATAGGTCTTAACCCATATCCTCTTAAAATAAAACCACTATAGTTTCCAAATTTTCCGACCAAATTATTTCTTCCCCTGTAGAATCTTCCACGTCCTCTATGATATCCTTGAAAAGGTGCTCTTTGAGAAATAAAGGCCATGTATTGATCAAGTTGGGTTTGTTGAACATGAGCAGCTTTACTTATTTATTTTTCTTCTCTCAAATTGAATCCTTTTAATGCGAAAATTAGTTGTCCAAGACTAGGGTACGGTGGTTTAACAATCATAACAGTGATTTTTTTTAATATTTTGCCTTAGTCCTTGGACAAAACTAATGACCTTAGAGTCTTCATCAAGCAATTTGTTGATATCCATTAAGCCGTCACAAATCTCCTTGAATATGTTTACATATTCATCAATAGTTTTACCTTCAATATAGATGCACATAAGTCGTTCTTTGAGTGCAAATTCTTTAACCTTTGACACTTGAACATATTGTTCTTCAAATGTCTCCCAAATTTAATTAGTTGTGTTACATCCCACAATTAGATACACGGATTCCTCCATCAGAGTACCAGCAATCAAACTTCGTAAAAGTGCATCTTGGTCCGTCCATTCTTCGTATGATTATTTTTCCATAACGGTTATAGCTTCTTTTTGTGGCTCATTATTAATTAAAGGAGTCACCTTCATTGATTGCATGAGTTACAACTTTTGAGTTCTCCACACCAAATAATTTGATGGTTTAAGATTAACTGCACATATAGTAATTAGATGGTGTAATGAGTTCATTGAGATAGAGAAACTGTTGTTACTGGAAGCCATCATATTTTCTTGTGATGGCTCTGATACCATGACAAAGTATAAGAAAAGATAAAGAAGGTTTGAAAACTGCTAAACAGCAAATGAAAGAATAGTTTATATATCTCTACTAGTTTTAACATTGATATTTCAACTTCTTTATATACAACTGTATATATATCTTTTGCTATGTACCCATTACACTATAAACATGTTTAATATGAAAGGTCTGTGAATTAAGATGTTAATAGGTTCTTCGTTTGACTTGGAGAGAAGTAAGGAACACTTTGAGTAATTTAGTGCATGAGGTTTTCTTGGGCATGCGAGAGGTTCCTTAATATGCATAGGCACTTGGCTTATTACTATTATTAGGATTGACTCGTGACTATTCGTATAAGGTGCGTCCATTCACTTATAATAAGACGCCAAATCTCGATCGTGCAATTGAAATAATTCCGAACAGACATGATCCAATGGATGTTAAGTAGTGTCCATGAACAACCATAAAAATAACTATAAAAAGATTTTCAGGCCTCTGTTTTGGACACCAAAAATTTTCCCAGTTCAGAGTGTTGTTGGTTTGATCAAATTGTACAAAGTTTGCATCAAATAAGTAACATCACTACATTGTATCCTGAAGGAAAATTTCTACTATAAATTCCTATGTACTCGCGAATTTCATCCAAAAATAAAAAATATTGCTAAAAGATAACGCTAATAAAATTTTCTTTACAATAACTTAAATTCATAATTTATTTAATTATGATTGTCCCTTCATAAATTTTCAAGATACTTTTCATACACCGAAACCTAAAAATAAGCCAAAAACTTAGATACAGGACGACCTTAACTCTTTGTCATTATAGGTTATGGAAACATAGGGCACCATGTTAAGGAAAATAATATTAAAAAACTATTACAAAAACCTTTTAGCTAGTTATCAACTGAGAAACCCTAATGGATATTAATGTATGTTGTGTTGACAAGGAAAGCTTATCATCCGACTTATTTTCTCAAAATATCAACTAGATCACCCTCTTTCCATCAGAGGATATACTACACAAAATTAGGCAAATGGTCATGGCCAAAGTCCCTGACCAGTCTTGTGGGTCACAACCAAGGGTCGTGAACATTTTAGGCTTGACCATTTTCATGGGTTATGCCCCAAATCCCTGACCAAAGTAAGGGTAATGGACCTTGGGGGTCACTGTAGTTGGTTGCGAACCATAGCCTTGACCCATACACATGCCTGGTAATGACTAATGTTTAATACTGTTCATAGCCCTGGTCATGGACTTTAGCCGTGACCCCACTTTAATTCATGAGACTAGTCACGTCCCTGGTCGCGGCCCTAAGCCGTGACCTATCCTTGAAATCATGTGACTGGTCACATCACAGGTCACGACTTTGGGCCGTACCCACACTTTGGCCTTACCAAAATAGCCACGGCCTTAGGCTGTGACCCTATCCATGTGACAAAAAAAAGAAAGAGGTGGTCATGGACTTTGGCCATGACCAATGATACGACACAAATATTACATATTTGATCCCTCGAACCTACACATTTTAGCCCCCTCGGGTATCTTATTCCCTATATTTAAGCTCATTAACCAGAAAACCTCGGATTTCTATGTTAACATATTTTGTAGGGGTTAATTGAGCTTTTATAGTTATTTGGATGCTAAGTGTGAAGATCGAACGTATTCCGCTCAATTTTCGTACGCAGTCGCACGTTCAAGGGCATTTTAGTCTTTTCACAGCTTGGGCACCTAGCCCAACATCTACATGGAAGTTGTGTCCCTCCTCGCAAGCTTCGCATGGAAATGAACGGTGTGCAATTCCGAGTCCGTATAAAGAAGTTACGGGAGTTTTAGTTGACGAGAAATGCAAGCATGCAAAAATAGCAATGCAGTGTGCTGATACCTGCTTGATCGATTGATCGACCAAAGGGGTCGATCCATCGATCCCTTGTTTCCAGGAGATATTTTGGCCTTTATTTTTTTTCTTATTTTCTTATTCCCACTTACTATATAAGCCCATTTTTGTTGTAATATCATATATTAAGCTTTAGAATAGATTGTAAAGAGTAGTAGCTTAGGGTTTGAGGGTTTTTGGTTAGTTCTTCTTCATTTCTTCTTGGATTGACACCCTTCTGGGTTTGTAAGTTGACTATTCATTCACCCTCTCCATTTAATATAGTTGTATTTCCATTATTCTTGCTTTGTAGTTTAATTTACATGCTTTTTAATTTAAGTTTACATGCTTTATTTCATTTCTTTCTAGTGTAGGTTTATCGTGTTTATTTATCGCGTTTTTAATATCCTTTCTAGCTAATTTAAATTAGGTTGTGCTTGAATTGAACTCACTAAAGTTGACGCGTTGCTTTTATTTATGATGATGTTTATGGGTTTATTTCGGGTGTGTTGTCCTAGTTATTTCCCCTAGGAGATTTGACGGGGCATATCATGTATATCCCGTGCTTACGACCTTGCGTGTGCAATTTTTGGAATATATGTTGATGGCAAAATCTTATTAGGCTTTTATGTTGATTTAGTGGCATGATAACCCTTGATTCAATTGACTGTCAAAACGAGATGCATCCTGAATAACTTGTCGACCCATTTATCCATTTTATACAAATTAACCCGGGTGAGGGATATTCAACGCAACCTATACATTTACTCGCTTTGTTAATCTAGTTTCATTTTCCCTTGCCTAGATTAATATTTTCCTTTTATGCATCTTTTCCTTTTTAGTTTGTAATCACCTTTTACACTTTTATTTCAGAATATTAACTCATCTAAATTCTAACATCTCGTTCCTGTGAATTTTCGATACCCGACTTACCGCTATGCTTACCTTGCAAGTGTAGTCATAATTTAGGTTTGTTTGTATTGAGTAGGCGAAACAAAAACAACGACCGTGCACTTACACGCATTTCGTGCTTGATCAAAATGACGTCGTTGCTGGGGATGAGTTTGTTTTAGACTTTATTCGATTTAGTATTTAATAGTATTTTCTTTCTATTTGTATTATTTGCTAATCTTTTAGCAGGACTTCCACATTTGAACACTTAGAAACACTCGAATTTTTTCCGCGCACACCTACTTTGTGGAATTCGCCTCTTCAAGCCGTTTTTGGGGTAAGCCGTTTTTGGGGTAATGCCTTTACCTCCTTATAATAGGAATTTTGAAACGAATCTAAATAGTTTTCAAAATTCCTATAATAATGAGTTTTCATTTAAGTTCGATGATAATTTTCAAAGTTCCCATTTTCATGGATCCGCACCTCGACCTATGACATTCGGCGAGGGCTTGCATATGTATGAGAATGAGAAAATTGAAAATCGTTATCGAGAAGAAAATCGTTTGTGGGAACATGATTTGATTTATTATTTGAGTCCGACGATGATTTTTCTTCCAAGACTTTCGAAGACGAGGAATGTTTTGAACCAAATGAGGTACTTGTGCCTACTTTGTAACAAACCATTCTTGACTTTGCCCATCTCGTAATAGACATTGAAAGTGAGGATGAAAATGACGTAATATCTATTTGCAATGAAATGATTTCTTCTTTGTCTCCCAAAGAAGAACATTTCATTGAAAATGATATTATTTCCTTCGAAACTGAATCTTTATGCGATGATGATTCATCTCATGAGTTTGAATTTTTTTCATCCCCATTTTCATTCTCTATAATCACACCATCTCAAGTACCCGATGATTCGATTTCAAACTTTAATGTTTTAAACCTTTTCGCCGATGATGAGTACTTTCTCGAGTCGCCTTCCACGATCGCATTCGTGCCATCATGTGTGCCGCCTCCCATTCCAATTTCAAAATCATTGGGAGGATATTCAGCTTTTCTCGGTCCCCACATGTTTTTGTCACCCGTTCAATCCAAACCCCCCATTTTCCCTCCAAAACTTTTAATTGGCGATGGTTTATTTCGTTCGCCTTACACATGCCTTCCGTTGTTCAAAAGGAATTCATATTTTTCGAAAGGCATTCTTGTATGTGAGGTTACACCGGTTATCCACCAAATTCAAATCGTTTTTACTGTGGACCCTCAGTTATTTATAGTTCTAGTGTACAGTTAGTGTGAAGCCTAAATAGTAGGTTGTATATAGTTAGCTTTTTATTCTTTCGTTCTTTATTTTTTTTCTTTTTAATTTAATCTAGTGTAATTAGTAAACTTTTTGTTATTTGTTTTGGCTATGCTCGGTACTAACTTGTTTTGTAGATTCTTTGGACTTGTTCTTATGGGGATCGCTCCAATTTATGGTAATATCGCTCTTTTCCTCTCTTTAACTTGGTTCTTAATGTACATTGAGGACAATGTCAAGTTTTAAGTTGGGGGTGTGGGATATTCTATCCATTTATTTATTTAGTCCATGATTTTTCTCACATGTTAGTTACTTAATATGCTTTTCCTAGAAAAATTCCAAATTTCAAAAAGATTTTCTTTCTTTTTTCGCCTTTTTTTTGGGCATTTTGCCTTTGTTTTCGATGATAAATTTCAATAATTTCCCGATCCAATAGACAGCCCAATGATGCATGTTCTCGATTTTAGAAGCTATTAGACTTTAGTCTCGATTATTGATATTATGAATAACTTCATGAATTAAACATTAATCCCATGAGCACATGCGCTTTTATTGCCTTATTGATTTGGTTTAAGATTTTTATAACTCGGTAATCTTTTGTTGCATTGTATATACTTACACCGAGTAAGCTTTGTACCTTTTGTTGTTTGTGAGTGTTATACATATTCTTTTCTCATTAAAAACGTTGAATTCATTGATAATCTCACTATTCTTTCATTTGATCGTTCATTAACTGAGTTCATACTTGAAATGTGTTACTTGATCATGATTTTCATATATTATTTTGACTCGAGAATTGCGTATACTTTGTGAAATAATCATAGGCCCTCTTTGTTATATCACCCATATTAGCCTTGACCTCACCCTTATATGTTTTCCCTCGTTAACCCCTTTGAGCCTAAATATTAGCCTTTCATTTCTTAACCCAAAATCCCAACCAACTCTAAATTGGAGTTTTAAGCCATACATACACTTTTCACACCTTTGTTTGGAATGTTGCTTGGGATTGAATGATGTTGTTATGATGTCGGTTGCAATTTAGAAATATGAAAGTTTGAAAAGTAAAGAAAAGAAAGTAGTGAAAAAAGTGATGAAAAAGAGAAAGTAAAAAGCAAAAGAAAACAAAAGAGAAAAATGTGAAAAAAAGAAAAGAAAAAGAAAGAGAAAGTTTGTAAATGTTGTGTATATAGTTCAATAAGCTTTGATTACTCTCCCCAGTGATATATGTAATGCCTTTTTGGAACTTGTTTTCTAATTTTGATATTGCCCGCATTTTCCCATTATCCCGAGTTTTCATCCCGAACATACATTCCTTTCATTTCATACCCTAGCCATACCTACATTACCACCCTATTAATGTCCTATATGATCTTAAGTTGATGTAATTTAAAAGTTGAAATAGTTTTGATAATCTGTGAAAATGAATTTCGCCTCTTTTTATTGTGCCATATCATTCATTGAGATTACAAGTTTTTCATTTTATATATAGTGTTCTTCATTTCTGACATGTGTGCGGCCTAGTTTCCATTTCCATTTACTCTTTATTCCCGCATATTCCATGTGTTGTCTCCCTGTTTTGAGTGATTTCGCTTGATGAGTGTAATGCCCGTGAGGATTGAAAGTATGCTTGCTTTAACGTTTATTCGGTTTATATAAGTTTTTCGCCAAATCACACTTTTCATGTGATTACTCCCCTCCCACATTTTAAGGTTTCAATTCTATGAGGTGCATTCTATAATGTTAATGATTCAGACTTTTGTTTGAATCCGTTCATTGTGCTAATAATGTGTATGAAATCCTTTTCGCCATTGTTGGGCTTGTCGTATGTTGGTTTGGGCATATTTTGAGGAAACCATGTGGTGTTTGTGGGTACCATCCCTGAAAACTCTCACGAGATGACACTCGTCCACTAGGGTGACCTAGCGATTTAACGTCTTATTGCATACGCTAGATGCAATCGAATCTCTCGTGAAAGTGGCCTTTTGATTTTATACCATACTTTTGTACTATCTCCTGTTTTTGTTTTGCTTGTAGTTCTTGTTGCATCCTATTTCATTGCTAAGGACTAGCAATGTGTAAGTTAGGGGGTATGATACGATGCAAATATTGGGTATTTCATCCCTCGAACCTATGCATTATAGCCTCCTCGAGTAACTTATTCCCTATATTTATGCTCGTTAACCAGACAACCTCATATTTCTACGTTAACAAGTTTTGTAGGGGTTAATTGAGCTTTTATAAGTATTTGGATGCAAAGTGTGAAGTTTGGACGCATTCCACTTGATTTTCGTACTCAGTCGCAGGTTCAAGGGCATTTTATTATTTTCACTGCTTGGGCACCTGGCCCAATATCTACACGGAAGTTGTAGCCCTCCTCGCAAGATTCGTGTGGCCGTGAACAGTGGTCGATTCCAAGTCCGTATGAAGAAGTTACGGGAGTTTTAGCAGACGGGAAATGCAAGCATGAAAAAATAGCAATGCAGTGTGCTGATACCCGCTTGATCGATCGATCGATCAAAGGGGTCGATCGATCGATCCTTCTCGACAGTGGGCAGATTTGTTCATGATGGATCGATCGACGGTTTGGGTCGATCGGTCGATCCCCTGTTTCCACGAGATATTTTGGTCTTTATTTTCTTTCTTCTTTTCTTTTCTTATTCCCACTTACTATATAAACCCAATTTTGTTGTAATGCCATATATTAAGCTCTAGAATAGATTGTAGAGAGTGTTATCTTAGGGTTTGAGGGTTTTTGGTTAGTTCTTCTTCATTTCTTCTTCGATTGACACCCTTTTGGGTTTGTAAGTTGACTATTCATTCACCCTCTCCATTTAATATAGTTGTATTTCCATTATTCTTTCTTTCTAGTGTAATTTACATGCTTTCTAATATAGGTTTACATGCTTTATTTCATTGCTTTCTAGTGTAGGTTTATCGCGTTTATTTACCGCATTTATTTATCGCATTTTCAATATGCTTTCTAGGTAATTTAAATTAGGTTGTGTTTGAATTGAACTCACTCGAGTTGACGCGTTGCTTTGCTTTGGTGATGGTGTTTACGGGTGTCCTAGTTATTGCGACTAGGATATTTGACGGGGCATATCATGTATGTCCCGTTTTTACGACCTTGCGTGCGTAATTTTCGGTATATTTGTTGATGCCAAAATATTATTAGGATTTTATGCTGATTTAGGGGCATGATAACCCTTGATTTAATTAACTTTCGAAACGAGACGCATCCTAAATAACTCGTTGACCCATGTATCCATTTTATATAAATTAACTCGGGTGAGGGATATTCGACGCAACCTATAGATTTACTCGCTTTGTTAATCTAGTTTAATTTTCCCTTGCCTAGATTAATATTTCCCTTTTATGCATCTTTTCCTTTTTAGTTTGTAATCACCTTTTACACTTTTATTTCAGAATATTAAATCATCTAAATTCTAGCATCTCGACCCTGTGGATTTTTTATAACCGACTTACTGTTGTGCTTGCCTCGCAAGTGTAGTCGTAATTTAGGTTTTTTTGTATCGAGTAGGCGAAACGAAAACAACGACCGTGCACTTACACGCGCACGCATTTCGTGCTCGATCAACCAATTTTGACTATATTAAAAAAATTGGGTTGTTCTCTCAAATCGGGCATCCCGTGGCCACGCATCCGGTTCCTAGGAGCTACATTGGACCCGTGCGAGGTGTAGGCACCACTCACGAGGCTGTTTGGGGGGGGGGGTATGGCGGGGTTTCACCCACTAATGGCGCATTTTCAAGCCTAAGTGTGGATATTCTTAAAATTGGGTCATGCTCTCAAACCGAGGGTTCGGTGACCACACGACTGGTTTCTACGATCTACGTTGGACCCGTGCGGGATGTTGGCGCCACTCACAGGGCCGTTTGAGGGGTGTTACAGGGTTTAACCATCAAACGACACGTTTTTAAGCCTAAGTGTGAATATTCTCAAAATTGGGTCGTGCTCTTAAATCGGGAGTCCTTTGACCACACGATCGATTCCAACAAGAAACATTGGTCTCGTGCGAGGTGTTGGCGCCACTCACGGGGTTGTTTGGGGGGATTTGTGGGGTTTCGCCCTATAATGGCACGTTTTCAAGCCTAAGTGTGGATATTCTTAAAATTGGATCGTGCTCTCAAATCGGGGGTCATGTGACCATGCGGTTGGTTCCTACAAGCTACATTGATCTCATGAGAGGTGTTGGCATTCCTCATGAGGCCGTTTGGGGGCGTTGTAGAGTTTCACCCTCTAACAGCACATTTTAAAGCCTATGTGTGGATATTATCAAACTTGGGTCATGCTCTCAAACCGGGGATCCCGTGACCACACGGTCGATTCTTATGTGCTACATTTGATATGTGTGAGATGTTGGCACCACTTACGGGGCCGTTTGTGGGGCGTTGCAGGGTTTCACCCTCTAACGGTACATTTTCAAGCTCAAGTGTGGATATTAGAAAAATTGGTTGGTGCTCTCAAATCGGGGGTCCCGTGACCACGCGACCGGTTCCTACAAGCTATATTGGTCCTGTGCGAGGTGTTGGCCGAGTTCACGGGCCCATTTTGGGGGGCATTGCGGGTTTTCACCCTTTAATGTCACGTTTTCAAGCCTAAGTGTGCCTATTCTCTAAATTAGGCAGTGCTCTCAAACCGGGGGTCTCGTGACCACGTGGCCGGTTCCTACGAGCTACATTGGACCCGTGAGAGGTGTTGGTACCACTCACAGGGCCATTTGGAGGGTGTTGCTAGGTTTCTCCCTCTAACGACATGTTTTTAAGACTAAGGGTGGATATTCTTAAAATTCGATCATGCTCTCAAATCGGGAGTGCCGTGACCACCCGATCGATTCTTACGAGATACATTGGTTACATGCGAGGTGTTGGCCCCATTCACTGGGCCATTTGGGGGGCGTTGTAGGGTTTCACTCTGTAACGACATATTTCAAGACTAAGAGTGGATATTCTCAAAATTAGGTCGTGCTCTCAAATTGGGAGTCCCATAACCACGCGGTCGGTTCCTACGAGCTACATTGGTCTTGTACGAGGTGTTGGTGCACCTCACGGGGCCATGTGGGGGGCGTTACGGGGTTTTACCCTCTAACAACACGTTTTCAGATCAAGTGTGGATATGCTCAAAATTGGGTCGTGCTCTCAAACCGGGGGTCCCGTGACCATGCAACCGGTTCCTACGAGCTACATTGCTCTCGTGCGAGGTGCTGGCCCAGCTCACGAGGCAGTTTAGGGGGGCATTGGTTGTTTTTTCCCTCTAACGGCACGTTTTCAATCTTAAGTGTGGATATTCTCAAAATTAGGCAGTGATCTCAAATAGGGGGTCCCGTAACAACGTGGTCGATTCCTATGAGCTACATGGGGCCCGTGCGAGGTGTAGGCACCACTCACGAGGCTGTTTGGGGGGTATGGCGGGGTTTCACCCACTAAAGGCGCATTTTCAAGTCTAAGTGTGGATATTCTTAAAATTGGGTCGTGCTCTCAAACCGGGGGTTCTGTGGCCATGCGACCGATTTTTACAATCTACATTGGACCCATGCGGGATGTTGGCGTCACTCACGGGGCTGTTTGAGGGGTGTTGTCAGGTTTAACCCTATAACGGCACATTTTTAAGCCTAAGTGTGGATGTTCTCAAAATTGGGTCGTGCTCTCAAACCTAGAGTCCTCTGACCACACGATCGATTCTTACAAGCTACATTGTCCTGTGCAAGTTATTGGCGCCACTCACTGGGCCGTTTGGGGGGCTTTGCGGGGTTTCACCCTCTAACGGCACATTTTCAAGCCTAAGTGTGGTTATTCTCAAAATTGGATTGTGCTCTCAAATCGGGGGTCCCGTGACCATGTGGTTGGTTCTTACAAGCTACATTAGTACCGTGCGAGGCGTTGGCATCCCTTATGGGGCCGTTTCGGGGCGTTGTGTGGTTTCACCCACTAACAGCACGTTTTAAAGCCTAAGTGTGGATATTCTCAAACTTGGGTCATGATCTCAAACCGGGGGTCCCGTGACCACGCGGCCGATTCCTATGGCTACATTTTACCTGTGCGAGAAGTTGGCGCCACTCACGGGGCCTTTGTGGGGCGTTGCGGGGTTTCGCCTTCTAACGGTACGTTTTCAAGCCCAAGTGTGGATATTATCAAAATTGACTCGTGTTCTCAAACCGGGGGTCCCGTGACCACGCGACCGGTTCCTATGAGCTACATTGGTCCCATATGAGGTGTTGGCAGAGTTCAAGGGGCCGTTTTGGGGGACATTGCGGGTTTTCGACCTTTAACAGCATGTTTTCAAGCCTAAGTGTGCCTATTCTCAAAATTAGGTAGTGCTCTCAAACTGGGGGTCCCGTGACCACGCGACGAGTTCCTAGGACCTACATTGGACTCGTGAGAGGTGTTGGCACCACTCACTGGAATGTTTGGATGGCATTGCTAGGTTTCTCCATCTAACAACACGTTTTCAAGTCTAAGTGTGAATATTATCAAAATTCGATTATGCTCTCAAATCGGGAGTCCCGTGACCACGCGATCGATTTTTATGAGGTACATTGGTCCTATGCGAGGTGTTGGCGCTATTTACGGGGCCATTTGGGGGGCGTTTTAGGGTTTCACTCTGTAACGACATGTTTTCAAGCCTAAGTGTGGATATTCTCAAAATTGGGTCGTGCTCTCAAATCGGGAGTCCCGTGACCACACGGGTGGTTCCTACGAGATACATTGCAACTGTACGAGATGTTGGTGCACCTCACAGGGACATTTGGGGGGCATTGTGGGGTTTTTCCGTCTAACAACACATTTTTAAGATCAAGTGTGGATATTCTCAAAATTGGGTCGTGCCCTCAAACTGGGGGTCCCCTGACCATGGAACTGATTTCTACGAGCTACATTGCTACCGTGTGAGGTGCTGGCCCAGCTCATGGAACCGTTTTGGGGGGCATTGCTGGTTTTTTCCCTCAAACGGCATGTTTTCAAGTCTAGGTGTGAATATTCTCAAAATTAGGTAGCGCTCTTAATATACATGGTTTCGCCGCGGCGTGAGACTCACCTACGCGCCGATCATTTTGAATTCGGTTCACTTGAACTATACAAAAACTTAAACTACGACTACACTCAATGGGTGAGTATAGCGGTAAGTCGAGTATCGAAAATCCACAGAGACAAGATGCTAGAATTTAAGTGATTTAATACTCTGAAATAAAAGTGTAAAAGATGATTACAAACTAAAAGGAAAAATATGTATAAAGGGAAATGTTAATCTAGGCAAGGTATTGAAACTTGATTATGAAAGCGAGTAACACTATAGGTTGCTTCGAATATCCCTCACCCGAGTTAATTAGTATAAAATGGTTACATGGGTCGACGGGTTATTCCAAGTTCATCTCATTTTGACAGTTAATTAAATCAAGGGTTGTTACGCCCTAAATCATCATAAAAGCCTAATAAGATTTTGGCGTAAACAAATATCCCAGAAATTACGCGCGAAAGGTCGTAAGAATGGGACATACATGATATGCCCTATAAAATCTCCTAGGTGTAATAATTAGGACAACGCACCCAAAATAGAACCGTAAACTCCATCACCAAAGAAAAACAACGCGTCAACTCGAGTGAGTTCCATTCAAACACAACCTAATTTAAATTAGTTAGAAAGCATGTTAAAAACGCGATAAATGAAAGCGTGTAAATAAATGCGATAAAACTATACTAAAAAGCACGTGATCAAAGCATGTAACTAAAGCATGTAAACCTAAATTAGAAAGCTTGTAAATGAACTAGATAAAGAAATGAAGAAATACAACTATATTAATTGGTAGGGGAGATGAATAGTAAACTTACACAACAAATGGGGTCAAACCATGTATAAATGAAGAAGAACCATACAAAAACCCAAACCCTTACCTATTATATCTTCTAAAACTATCTAAAAATCTTCCCCTTGAATATTACAACAAAATTGGTATTTATAGTAAGTGGGAAAAAGTAAAAAGAAAAAGGAAAGAAGAAGGAAAGAGCCCAAAATATCTGGCATGACCAGTCGCAGGGGCGCGGTCGATCAGTCCCTTAAGCCAAACCGCACAGTCTCCTTCCCACGAAAAAATTCCAAACCTCAGTCAACCGGTCCCAGGGACGCGGTCGACCGGTACTCTGCTTTCAGGCTGCATTTGGTCATCACAAGGAAGAAAAGTTTCATTACGGAATCAGGCATATCTTCTTCGTCCGAACTCCAAACGACGAACCATTTACGACCACACGATGCTAACTCAACGAAATACACATCCGTGGAATTTCCATGATCTGAATAGGAAATGTGAATTGACTAAAATGCCCTTGAAGTAGCGTCCATCGACGGAACTTCACCGAAATGCAACGGATCCTCACTTTGAGCGTTCCAATACCTACAAAAGCATAATTAACCCCTGCAAAATATGTATCTATCCAAATCCAAGGTGTACTAGTTAATGAGCATACATATAGGCATTTAGGACCGTAAAAGCGCTAGAATGCATAAAGATAACGGGAGAAAATATGCAATATTTGATACGAATCACACCCCCTAACTTAAACATTGTTAGTCCCTAGTAATGAAACAATGAAAACCAGACCACAGAGGGCGGTACAAGACGTATATATGCATCGAAAAATAAATGCCACTTTCGTAGGGAGCACGATTGCATTTAGCATATGCAATAAGCCGTTAAACCCCCAGGTTACCCTAGTGGACGAGTGTGGTCTCGTAAGGGTTTTCAGGGATGATACCCACAAACATCATATGGTTACCTCAAAATATGCCCAAACCAACATGCGACAAGCCCAACAAAAGAGAATAAGATTTCATAAGAATTATTAGCAAAGTGAATTAATTCACACAAAAGTCCGAATCATTAACATTATAGAATGCACCTCATAGAATTGAAACCTTAAAATGAGGGAGGGGAATGACACATGCAAAGTGTGATTTGGCAAAAACTTATATAAACCGGATAAACATTAAAGCAAGAATATATTCAATCCTCACGGTCATTACACTCATCAAGTGAAAATGTAAATGGAAACTAGGCCGCACACATGTCACAATGAAGAACGCTATATAGGAAATAAAAACTTATAATCTCAATGAAAGATACTGCACACTAAAAGAGGCGAAATGCATTTTCACAGATTATCAAAACTATTATGACTTTTAAATTACATCAACCTAAGATCACATAGGACTTGTATAGGGTTATAATGTAGGCTAGGCTAGGGTTCGAAATGAAGGAATGTATATACGGACTCAAAGTGTTCGGGATGAAAACTCGGGATAATGGAAAAATGCGGGCAATATCAAAATTGGAAAAACAAGTTCCAAAACAGAATTACATATATCATCGGGGAGAGTAATCAAAGATTATTGAACTATATACAACATTTACAACTTTCTCTTTCTTTTTCTTTTCTTGTTTTTCTCATTTTTCTCTTTTGTTTTCTTTTGCTTTTTGCATTCTCTTTTTCTTCACTTTCTCACATTTTTCTTTACAGTACTTTTCAAACTCTCATATGCCTAAATTGCAACCGACATCATAACAACAACATTTAATCCCAAGTAACATTCCAAACAAAGGTATGGAAAGTGTATGTATGGCTTATAACTCCAATTTGGAGTTGGTTATGGGATTTGGGTTATGAAACGAAAGGCTATATTTTGGCTCAAAGGGGTTAACGAGGGTAAACATATAAGGGTGAGGTCAAGGCTAATATGGGTGATATAACAAAGAGGGCCTATGATCATTTCCAAAAGTTTACGTAATTCTCGAATCAAAACAATAAATGAAAATCATGTTCAAGTAACACATTTCAAGTATGAACTCAATTAATGAATGGTGTACCGACAAATTTAACGTTTTCAATGAGAAAAGAATAGTGTAGACTCATAAACGACGAAAGGTACAAAGCTTACTTGGTGTAAGTATATACAATGCAACAAAAGAATACCGAGTTATAAAAATCTTAAACCAAATCAATATAACCATAAAAGTGCATGTGCTCATGGGATTAAAGTTTAATTCATGAAGTTATTCATAATATCAATAAGTGAGACTAATAACTTCTAAAATCGAGAACATGCATCATTGGGTTGTCAATTGGATCGGGCAATTATTGAAATTTATCATCGGAAACAAAGGCAAAATGCCCAAAAAAGGAGAAACAAGAAAGAATTTTTTTTTGAAATTTTTAATTTTTCTAAGAAAAGCATACAAAGTAGCTAACATGTGAGCAAAAACATGGACTAAAATAATATATGGATAGAATATCCCACACCCCCTAACTTAAAACTTGACATTGTCCTCAATGTAAATTAAGAACCAAGTTAAAGAGAGGAAAAGAGCGATATTACCCAAAAGTGGAGCGATCCCCATAAGAACAAGTCCAAAGAATCTACAAAACAAGTTAGTACCGAGCAAAGCAAAATAAAAATAACAAAGAGTTAACTAATTACACTAAACTAAATTAAAAAGGAAAGAAAAATAAAAAGAAAGAAAGAGTAAAAGCTAATTATATACAACCTACTATTTAGGATCCACACTAACTATACACAAGAAGTCTAAATAACTGAGGGTCCACCATAAGAAAGATTTGAGTTTGGAGGATAACCGGTGTACCCTCACATACAAGCATGCCTTTCGACAAATATGAATTCCATTTGAACAACGGAAGGCATGTGTAAGGCAGAAGAAATGAACCATTGCCAATTAAAAGTTTTGGAGGGACGATGGGGGGTTTGGATTGAATGGGTGACAAAAACAAGTGGGGACCGAGAAAAGCCAAAAATCCTCCCAATAATTTTGAAATTGGAATGGGAGGTGGCGCACACAACGGCAAATATGTGATTGTGGAGGGAGACTCGAGCAAGTACTCCTCATAGGCGACAGGATTAAAAACATTAAAGTTTGAAACCGAATCATCGGGAACATGTTCCGGTGGGGTAATAGAGAATGAAAATGGGGATGAAAGAAATTCAAACTCATGAGATGAATCATCATCGCATGAACTTGGAATTTCAAAGGAAATGATATCATTTTCAATGAAATGTTCTTCTTTGGGGGCCAAAGAAGAAATCATTTCATTGCAAATAGATATTATGTCATTTTAATCCTCGCTTTCAATATCTATTAGGCGATGGGAAAAATCTATAATGGTTTGTTCCAAAGTAGGTAAAAGTACCTCATTTGGTTCAAAACATTCCTCGACCTCGAAAGTCTCGGAAGCAAAATCGTCGTCGGACTCAAATAATAAATCCAACTCATGTTCCCATGAACGATTTTCTTCCTGATAACAAGTTTCAATTTTCTCATTCTCATACATACGCAAGCCCTCATCGAATGTCATAGGTCGAGGTGCGGATGCATTAGAATGCGAACTTTGAAAATTACCATCGGACTTAAACGAAAACTCATTATTATAGGAATTTTGAAAACTATTGCAATTCATTTAAAAATTTCTATTATAAGGAGGTAAAGGCCCAAAATCATTATCATCATTATCAAAATTCCAATAACCTAAGTTTTGACTGTCGTTATACTCGCCCAAAGTCATATTTGAATTTTTTTTACTTTGGGATGCTAAGTATGCACCGAAAATCATAGGCCTAGAATTTTGAGAATTATAACAAGGATTACCGAAAGAATTGGAATAAGACATGCTTACCCTTAAAATGGCTAGAAGTGGCTAATTCCACAAAGTAGGTGCACGAGGGAAAGATTCGAGCGATTCTAAGTGCTCAAATGTTTAAGTCCTGCAAAAGTATTAGAAAATAATACAAATAGAAAGAAAATACTATGAAATACTAAATCAAATAAAGTCTAAAACAAACTCTTCCCCTGCTACGGCGCCATTTGATAGACAGGATTTCGCCGCGGCGTGTGAGTCACCTACGCGCCGATCATTTTGAATTCGGCTCACCTGAACTATACAAAAACCTAAACTACGACTACACTCAACGGGTGAGTATAGCAGTAAGTCGGGTATCGAAAATCCACATAGACAAGATGCTAGAATTTAAGTGATTTAATACTCCAAAATAAAAGTGTAAAAGATGATTACAAACTAAAAGGAAAAATATCCATAAAGGGAACTGTTAATCTGGGCAAGGTATTGAAACTAGATTATGAAAGCGAGTAACACTATAGGTTGCGTCGAATATCCCTCACCCGAGTTAATTAGTATAAAATGGTTACATGGGTTGATGGGTTATTACAAGTGCGTCTCATTTCAACAGTTAATTAAATCAAGATTTGTTACGCCCTAAATCATCATAAAAGCCTAATAAGATTTGGGCATCAACAAATATCCCGAAAATTACGCGCGAAAGGTCGTAAGCACGGAACATATATGATATGCCCCGTCAAATCTCCTCGGCGTAATAACTAGGACAACGCACCCGAAATTTACCCGTAAACTCCATCACCAAAGCAAAGCAATGCGTCAACTCGAGTGAGTTCCATTCAAACACAACCTAATTTAAATTAGCTAGAAAACATGTTAAAAATGCGGTAAATGAAAACGTGTAAATAAACGCGATAAAACTATACTAGAAAGCACGTGATCAAAGAATGTAACTAAAGCATGTAAACCTAAATTAGAAAGCTTGTAAATGAACTAGAAATCAAGAAATGAAGAAATGAAGAAATACAACTATATTAATTGGTAGGGGAGATGAATAGTCAACTTACACAACAAATGGGGTGTCAAACCAATTATAAATGAAGAAAAACCATCCAAAAACCCAAACCCTAACCTATTCTATCTTTTAAAACTATCTACAAACTTTCCCCTTGAATATTACAACAAAATTGGTATTTATAGTAAGTGGGAAAAAGTAAAAAGAAAAAGGAATGAAGAAGGAAAGAGCCCAAAATATCTGGCACTACCGGTCGACCGATCGCAGGGGCGCGGTCGATCGGTCCCTTAAGCCAATCTGCACTATTTCCTTCCCACGGAAAAATTACAAATCGCGGTCAACCGGTCCCAGGGACGCGGTCGACCGGTACTCTGTTTTCAGGTTGTATTTGGTCATCACAAGGAAGAAAAAATTCATTACGGAATCAGGCATATCTTCTTCTTCCAAACTCCAAATGATGCACCGTTTATGGCCACGCGATGATAACTGAACGAAATATACATCCGTGGAATTTCCATGAGCCGAATAGGAAATGTGAATTGACTAAAATGCCCTTGAAGTAGCTTCCAACGACGGAACTTCTCCGAAATGCAACGGATCCTCACTTTAAGCGTTCCAATACCTACAAAAGCACAATTAACCCCTATAAAACATGTATCTATCCAAATCCAAGGTTGTTTGGTTAATGAGCATAAATATAGGCATTTAGGACCATAAAAGCGCTAGAGTGCATAAAGATAACGGGCGAAAATATGCAATATTTGATACGAATCAGCTCTCAAATCGGGGGTCCCATGACAATGCGATCGATTCCTATGAGCTACATTGGACCCGTGCGAGGTGTTGGCGCTGCTCACGGGGCCATTTGGAGGGTGTTGTGAGGTTTCTCCCTACGATGGCACGGTTTCATGCCTAAGTGTGGATATTCTTAAAATTGTGTCATGCTCTCAAATTGGGAGTTTCGTGATCACGCAGTCGGTCCCTACGAGCTATATTAGACCTGTACGAGGTGTTGACGCCATTCATGGGGACGTTTGGGGTGGGGGGCATTATAGGGTTTTGCCTTGTAATGGCACGTTTTCAAGCCTAAGAGTGGATATTCTCAAAATTGGGTCTTGGTCTCAAAATGGGGGTCCCGCCACCACGCGGTTGGTTCCTACGAGCTACATTGGTCCCATTCGAGGTGTTGGCATCACTACGGGGCCGTTTGCGGGGCTTTGCTGGGTTTCGTCCTCTAACAGCATGTTTTCAAGCCCTAGTGTGAATATTCTCAAAATTGGGTCGTACTCTCAAACCGGGGGTCCCGTGACGACACGACCGGTTCCTACGAGCTACATTGGTCCCGTATGAGGTGTTGGCCCAGCTCATGGTGCCGTTTTGGGGGGCATTGCAGGTTATCTCCCTCTAACGGCACGTTTTCAAGCCTAAGTGTGGATACTCTCAAAATTAGGAAGTGCTCTTAAATCGGGGGTTCCATGACCTCGCGACCGATTCTTACAAGCTACTTTAGACTCCTGCGAGGTGTTGGCACTGCTCACAGGGTCGTTGTGGGGTTTCTCCCTCTAACGATACATTTTCAAGTCTAAGCGTGGATATTCTAAAAATTGGTACATGCTCTCAAACTGGGGGTCCCGTGACCACACGGTAGGTCCCTACAAGCTACATTGGACTAGTACGCAGTGATCACATCGGGTTGCTTTGTCTTTTCATCGTCTAACGACATATTTTCAAGCCTAAGTCTCAAATGACCGTCATATTCTCAAATCGGGGTCCCGTGACACGAGGTCAGTTCTTGTGAGTTACATTGGTCCCGTGCGAGGTGTTCGCGTCTCTAACGGGGCTACTTTGGTGGTGTTTTGGTTTTTCGCCTTCTGACGACATGTTTTAAGCCTAAGTCTATATATTTTCAAATTATCATCATCGTCTCAAACTTGGGGTCCCGTGACCATGCAATCGGTTCCTGCGAGTTTCATTTGTCCCGTACGAGGTGTTTGCGCCTCTTACGGGGCCATTTGGGGGGTGCTTTGGGTTTTTTCCCTCTAAAGGCATGTTTGGCAAGAAAATTTGCCTTTTTTGGCCTTACCAAATGCAGTTTGTTGTAGAACTTATTGAATTTGTTTTGGAAAAGAAAGTATGCCTTTGGCTTTTTGCCCTCTAAAGTCATGTTTGTGCCTTATAGGGAACTCAACTTATGCCCAAGAGACGAAGGATGCAGAAGCAATTTCTACTGACCTAGCTCGATAATATCCTCACCATTTTAAACTAAAACTCTGACTAGTACTTAGATTACCGAAAGGGTTAAACCCATCGGTTATTATTGCAAGACAAACATTACGCGATTCCTTTGCAAATTCATGGTGTTGTGCATCTGAAATTTTCCAAATAGGTGAAGCAACTAGATGGCACATCAGATTCCCACCCACCTCGCATCAAGCATTCCATGTCATTGCCTCCGTTATCCACGGTACAATAAAAAAATGTTTTAACCGTGGCGACTTGCGAGCACTTGTGATTTTTTTCAACTTTGTCCTTTCGATTCTCACAAACCACATATCTAAGTTCATTGTATACAATACATTCATCCTTCTCTTCATGCTCGTTGAGGTATAATATGCAATCATAGTTGCATGCATGAATATATTTTTATTATTTCAAGCCCAAACCCTTCAAGCTCTTCTTCATGGTAGGATAATTGTCTACTAAAGTGTATATTTAACTCACTTAAGAATTCCAGTTAAGTTGTTCTCAGAAAAACCAAATTGACTCTTCAAATTATGCAAACCAATCATTGCATATAATATCGATTGATCTTTATCGAGATCTTTATACAACGGTCTAGCTTCATCGACTTTCAACCTTATGTATTCGCGATCTCCTGAAAGTTCAAAATCAAAGTTTTCATTTAGTTGGCCATAATGCACATTATCCATATCCATAGGTTGGGGGTTCTGATGGTTGTGGAGTCCGTAAGCATCATAAATTAGGTCGGTCAATGGACAATGTGTAGGTGAATCATGTACCACTTCCACTCGTTGGGATTCCTTTACGCAATTGGGTACCGGCGATTCTTCTGGAACCTAAGGAATATTTTTGTCACCATGTTATGTCAATATCGTATAGTCTTGACTGATTCCACATTGTACTAAATGTAACTCAACGTATTCTAATGACTTATAATTTTTGTTCATACAACGGGTACACGGACATCGAATCTTGTCACTTTTAAGATTTTTGAAAGTGTATTTAACAAATTTTTGAACGTCATTTACATAATTATTTGAAATTCGGTTAGTCTCTCCCATCCACTCTTTGTATAGTGGAAAATCCATGTAATAATCTTCAAATTTCAGTCATGTGGATATAGGGTAAAATATATTATTAAAACGAAAACAATATTCTTATAACTGAAGTAATAAAAAAATATTATTAAAACTAAAAAAAATAATATTCTTAAACTGAAACAAAACAAATATTCTTATAACTGAAACAAAAAAATATTATTACAACTGAAACGAAAGAAAATATTATTACAAGTGAAACATAAAAAAAATATTAATTGATCTTTTCCCACAGATAAATTGGCCAAGCAAGAAAAGAGTCTACATAATTCTTCAATTCCAACCCATCCCCACCTACAACATACATGGGTACATCTCCGCAGCCGTTGTATATTAATTCCATCATTATTTGAGCCACCCATCTGCAAAGATCGGTTGTGTACTCGAGTTCCAAAAACCTTGGAGATAAGTGTGCACACCCCAATAACCCTCTTATTTCTCAGGTATTTGAAATATTACTTTTCACCATAGTTACCGTGAGTTGTTGATGATGATGCAAGTTCCCTGACAGGCGAAGGCACGGGGAATGGAAATATTGGATGAGGAGGCATTTGGGAGGGGAATGTTGGATTAGGTGACATTTGGGAGGGTAATGTTGGATGAGAAAACATTTGGGAGGAGAATATTGGAGGTGGCATTTGGAAAGGGAAACCTGAAGGGGGAGGATAGGGAAAACCTTGAGGAATAGGGTGAGGGTAAGGGTAACCTTGAGGAGGTGGAATTGGGATCCCATAATTTTGGAAAAGGGATACAAGGTGCCCAATTTGATTCGTCAACTATCCCAGGTTATTTTTTATATCCATGACACCCCCATCGATCTTGAACCATTATTCCTCATTGGACGAGAAACGATTATTGATCCAAGAAAACTCGTCCACGAGAGGTGCGATCTATTAAAATTTTATTTTTGGCATATGTGAGCCAACACCTCGCGTACTCCCCATTTTGTCCTTTCTAATGGTCCGAGTCAGGGCATCATTTTTAAGCTCAAAGTCATCAGTAGGGCTCGAACCTGACTGACTGCTGATGTCTTCTATTGATTGTAGCGTCTCAACCAAGTGCGGCAAGAATGCATTATCTTTACCCCGTCGAGCATGAACAAATAAGTTGGACTGATTTGGTTTTTTACCCTCATATGGACCATCCTTTGTCCTACTCACCCATTCATTCTTCAAATCCTCATAGGATTTGGATCCCAGCCTATGGATATCATTTTTTTGTGCCCTATTTTTTTTTGTTTTTATCCCTTTGGACCAACATTTTCTCCATCGTCTCATTCTCCAAAAAATTATTCCACTGCTCCACCGAAATTTCAATATTTAGAGGCACTCTCTCTTTCAAAGATGAAATATCAGAGCTCGTTGCGTCCTTCAGGAAATGTCTCTTTCAAATATTTCTCCTATATGTCCTCAATGATTCACCAACTCTAGATGTAACCTTATTCTTAGAATGATCAAGAAGGGATAAATACTTAGAGAATTGATCATATATATCATCCTTGATGGCTTGATCAACCATGTTCTAGTTTTCTAGTTCACCAAGCCCCACATTCATTTTTCCCAAAGCCAAACACCTAGCATTAAAGTTCAGCATGTCATGCCTATCACCCATTGGGTTATTCAAGAGAAGGGAGAACCTAATGGGTTTCTTTGGGGTTGAACGGGAAGCGTCGATAGTATTGGATTAGGGTGGTGGAGCAACAGATTACTGGATGAGGGTGTCGAAATAGTTGGACTGAGAAGGGAACCATTGGTGGAGTTGTGTATTGCTCACTAATTGGTGTTAAGAATTCGGGTTACGCACGAGATGGTGAACCTCCTTACGGTGTCCACTCGACAATTTGTTCCCTCGGGTTGTTTCCTCCCGACATTATCTATAAAAATGAAAAACCATAAGTGACTAAAAATTATAATAAGAAATTATAATTAATTAATCAAGCTTATATATATATATACCTTTTCAACGTAAGACTTTAGAATAAGTTCAATGTGTCTGATCTCCATCAATTGGGTGTTAGTTTTTAAGAACCTATGAATTTTTGCGTGTAGACAACTAGGAGGAAGGGTACCTATGATTGATGTATAGATATCCAGGACATGAACTTAGAATCCCATTATTTTTAACTTGTTATCAAGATTCAATTTAGCGTGCATATGGCGCGAGACATCACAGTCACTGTTAATGCTCTCTATACGCAGTTGTATCCATAACGGGTGGATATTGTTTCCACCTTCTCCAACAATGTAACCAAGATCAGGGCTATGTTGGGATTATGCATGGGAAATATATTTTTTATTACGTCATCATAGTTTTCTGATAGGAAAAATAGAATACGATCGAATAGGAAATCTTGCGGGAAATTAACTCCATGATTTACAAGGTAGTTAAATTGTTCGATCTTTTTATTTACATACCTATAAATAGGAGTACCCTCTATATGACGCTCAGTAATTATAGAGTTACGTGTGTAGTCTAATTGCAACCTCTCCAACTCTTGTTTCCAGTGATTATCACCATGCCTCATTTTTCCTGAGAAAAATATACTATGGGGTGAATATGAGTCCTACAGTTAAGATATAAAGGTATATTAGTTTGGTTAAGGTTTTCATAATAAAGAAAGGATTTTGAGTATATTAGTTTGATTAGGGTGTGAAACCTAAAATACTTAATTAATTTCAAACTTTAAATAAATTACGAACCCTAAATGACAATATCCTTAAATAATGCAATTTATTTTAATTCCTAAGTAACCACATTCAGTCAATACTAATAATACTCAATTAATTTAAAACTCTAAATAAATTTCAAGCCCTAAATGACAATACCCTTAAAATTTTCAATTTATTTTAATCCCTAAGTAACCACAGTCAGTCAATATTAATAATGACAATACCCTTAAATAATGCAGTTAATTTCAAACTCTAAATAACAACTCCCAATCAATGCTAACAATACCCAATAAATAATGCAATAAATTTCAACTCCTAAATTTAACATACTTTATCTTGAAAAAAAATAAACAAACATACACACACATATTCACACAGATACAAACACACATATGCACTTATACACTTCACACATATACACACACACATACACACTTATACACACATATTCACACAAATATACACACACATACATACGAATATACAACACACACATACATATAAATACACACATATTCACACACATATACACACATAAACATTATGATTTAACACAAAAAGAAAAAAGTTAGGGTTTACCTTTGAGATTGAGAGAGAGATTGAGTTTGAGAATGTCAATGGCCAAAATTAGGGTTTTAGATTGAGAATCACCATGAGAGAGATAGAGGGAGAGAGAGAGAGAGATTGTCATGGGAAGAATTGAGAAGAAGGCCAGGGGGGTTATTATAAGGACAGTGGTCACATATTTGAGTCGTGACCCGTTGCGATGACCCTTAAATTTTTCCACATCAGCATGTAGGCAACCATGTGGTCACGGCCCAAAGTCGTAACCCACAAGCGTGAACAAATTGATATGGTCATGGACCAAAGCCCTGACCCATTTGGTGGGAATTGTGCCCTTAGTCACGACCCAAGTCCATAACCCAACCGTGCCTTTGGTCACGGTGTGGTCACGGCTACAGGCTATGACCCACACTGGTCAGGGATTTGGATCGTGACCACTTCCAATAGCATCCGTGACCATAGTGGGTAATGGATATGGTCATGCCAAAGTTGATATGGTCACGACGTTGGACTGTGGCCCCTTATGGGTGACCATGCACATGATTTGGTGTAGTGATACAAGATGATATATGAGGCACAATATATCCTACTACTGAATCATTTTCGTATTTTATAGTCTGGACTGATACTTTCACCCACTGGATCTATATTAGTCTATTTTACACTACAAATAAAACATTTTCATATATATTATCTCACATCATTAACTTAGAACACATTTCTCCATTCAACTATTTAAGGCCATAAGCATACATAATCCATTTGGGTTATCGTCTCATGTCTTTAATGGTTATTGTTTATCAATTAAAATTGATGTTGAACACCGAATTCTATATGTTCACACACAAAATGGCTTAGATATGTTATTGATTAAACTTATTTAACTTATTACAACCTATTTATTTATCCAATATTAATTATGCGTTAGCTTCTAGGTACATGTTTTATTGCATAAATCAAAGATAAAAAGTCTTAATTAACATCATAGACTATAAAAAAAACTCCAACGCAACTTGCAACAGGTCACCCACCAAACGTATCTCATTTACATAGATTTGATTACGCAGTTCAAGTCCCCATTCTTCCTCCCCAACGTACTAAGACGTTCGTCCAATGGAGATTGGGCTTTTATGTAGGTTTTGACTCACCCTTAATAATTTAATATGTAGAACGAATGATAAGAGATGGGTTTAATGCGTGTTTTCACACTATCACTTTGATGAGATAATTGTCGCCTTGTTTGGGGAAGGTAAGATAGTTCCTCCCAAATAATCTATTTGATAAAAATGAATATAATGTTTTTTATAAGCAAATGATTCAATGACACAAACCTACCTAAGGGGGTGGAATACCGTATACAAGAAGTAAACAAAGAAAAAAGCAAGGGCCGGAGCCCAGAACCGACTAGCCTAGCATCTGGAGCTCCTCCAAAAACTAAAGAAAGAGAGATAACTATGAGTCCTGCATTTTCCTATACCAAAAAAGAAGAGAGCTCAAAAAATTGTACCGAATTCGAGAGGGGTCGAGTTCGAGAACCTCAGAGCATCTCATATTCCTCTCATGCTAGACGGTCCAAAAAATACAGTGAGGAACCATCAGTGAAACCACCCGCGGCCATTCGAACCCCTAGGCATTCTCTAAGATGCCACACCTCATACACCATATAGGGCATAACCCAAGAAATCTCGCATAAATAGAAGATCAAATCCCAAAGACCCCGCGTCACCTAACAGTGGAAAAGAGGGTGATTGGACATCTCCTCCTCCTTCTTACATAATCAGCATTTGCTGGCTAACCTCCACCCTCTACTTTAAAGCCCCTCTATAGTCAAGATGGTATGTCTGGTCGCGGTCCACACAGAGAAGAAAACCATTGGGGGAGCCTGACTCTTTTAGATGGGATTCTAAGGAAAAGAAGCACCCCCACGTCCCCTCAACACATGATAGTATTTCTTCACCGAAAAGGCCATCTTGATAGATCTTCCCCTTTAACCCATCAGCCCCAAAGGATGGAACAGGTGTAAAATTCCACCACTCAAAGAACTTCCCCGCATCCTCCATCTCCCAATCCTAGAGATCCCTCCTAAACTTCGGATCCCGCACCGATCGATCCCCAATCTATCTCCCCCAATTTGAAACATCCCCGAGAAAAGATCATCCAACGAACCCCCCTCACCCCAAATATCCTCCAAAACCTGATACGACTACCATTCCCGAGCTGGTAGGAGGTGCGCCTAGATAATTTCCCCCACCCAAGCGCAATATTCCTCCACAACCCGACCATATGGGCATAATGCCCCACCGAAGGACCCCACCCATACACACCGACCCCATTCCTAGATTCCACCACTTTCCTCCACAGTCTGTCTCCTTCCCTACTAAAGCGCCACAACCACTTACCCAATAAAGCTTTATTAAAATGGTTTAAACTCCTCACACAGCCCCACCCTCTTACAGCGACCTTCATACCTCATCCCAACACACTAAACAATATTTAAACTGATCATCAATTCCTCTCCATAGAAAATCCCTCATCATTTTATCAAGCCTCTTGCCCACGAAACTAGGTAGCGGGAGAACGGACATAAAATATGTCAGAATTCTAGATAAAACGCTTTTGATCAACGCTAATCGACAACCTTTAGATAAGTAACTATGCTTATAACATGCTAACCTGCTTTGGACCCTCTCAAAGACCATCTCCCACATCGAAGAAGACTTAACCTTAGCCCATAAAGGGAGGCCAAGATAAGTAAAAGGAAGAGAGACTACCCGACATTCAAGAATACAAGTCAGAAATCCCATGTTGTCCACCTCTACAACGACAATCATCTCACTCTTCCTGACGTTAATACGTAAACCCAACACAACCTCAAAATATACCAGGAGCAACCATAACATACTCACCTCATCCACAGTAGTCCCATACGAAATAATAGTATCATTCGTGAATAGAAGATGAGAGACCTAAACTGGATGGGAGACAGATCTCTCGATCAAAAAATCAGATACTAGACCACCCTCCACCGTATGACTCATCATTCAAGAGAACGCCTCCATAACCAAGATAAATAGGAAAGGGGACAATGAGTCACCCTATCTAAGACCCCGAGAACTAGGGAATAATCCTTTTGGGAACCCCATTAACAAGGACAAAGGATTTGATAAAGGAGATACACCTCTTGATCCACCTACACCACCTCTCCCCAAACCCATCCTCCTCAACATATATAAAAGGAAATTCCAGCTCACATGATCGTATTCCTTATCAATACCAAGCTTGCAGAGAATACCAAGATCCCCACCTCTCAACCTGAATTTGATACATTCATTTTCCACCAAAGTTGCATCCAGGATCTGATGACCACCCACAAATGCGCTTTGAGCATCCGAAATAAGAGGATCAATCACTCTAATACTTTTTGACAGGCATTTTCGTTAAATAAAAATTGTCATAGAAATGATGTATCTCATCAAACAGAAAGAGATAAGATAGGGTAGTCCCTTATCCCATTCCTTCGTCGGGAATGGCAGGACTGTACTATGTTAGGATATGCTTCTGGTTAGAAGAAACAATAGACTATTTCCTTTGTTGGCATATACATTTCTAGAAGGTCAAAATCTATAGAAAAAATAGAAAGAAAGGAAGTCAATGAACGTTCGGGCTCCCTCTCTTCAGGAGGTGGATACCTTCACTCACTATTTTTAATCGACATGACCTTAGAACTGAACTTATACACACTGTCAACTGACCTAATGGGCCTGAAATATATCATATCTGTGTCCCCTCTTTCTTACGAACCAAAGTAATGAACGTGGTGTTCAAACTTCCCAAAAACTACCCCCTATCATAGAACTCGTTGAACACATCCATCACATCCTCCCTGAGAGTCATTCAACAGTGCTGGTAAAAGTCCATAGTGAATCCGTTCGAACCTGGCGCCTTATCACTGCACATCGACCTCCGAATCTGGACGACCTATTCCTCTATGAATACCCTTTCTAACTAATCCACCTCATCCCCTGAAATACTCGCCACTAGAAGCCCATCCATCTTCGGATGCCAGGGATCTTCCTCCGTGTACAGTCTCTCGTAGAACTGATTGATCTTCCTATAAACCTCTCTCTCCTCGGTGAACTCCACCTCCCGTACTACCACCTTTCGGATATGGTCAAACCGGCGATGGCAGTTAGCCACTTTATAAAAAAATTACTATTGTTGTCCCCTTCCCTAAGCCAAAGAGCTCTATACTTTTGCCTCCAGCTCACCTCCTCCTGAATCAATCTTTTCCCCACCTCCCTTATTAACTCTAACCTCGCCACCCTTTACACCCCCGACAGACCTCCCAACCCTTCTTTCTCGTTAAGAACTCGGATATCCTCCATACCCTGCTCAATCACACTCCCTATATTACCTAAGACATCTCGGTTCCACCGAATGATATTCCTCGTGAGACGAACCAATTTGGACGCCAGTCAGTAGCTCGCATTTCCCTCCACCTCATACCCCTACCACCACGCCTGCACCCTCCTAACAAAGTCCTCCTCCTTAAGCTATATATTCTCAAATCTAAACGGGGTCCTCCCCCCTCTAAACTCTAGTACAATAAGTGAGTTATCAGAGGTCATACGGGGAAGTCATGATTTAGTATCCCCTGTAAAGTGCTCCTCCCAATCATTAGAGAGTAAAAATCTGTCCAGCCGAGAAAGCAAGGGCTCATCCATATAACGGGACCAGGTGAAGACCCCCCTCCATAGGGAGGTCAATCAGTTCCAACTCATCAATGAAGTTCGAGAAATCCCGCACAAAAAAATTCGACCACACCCACTACTCCTCTCCGAGGGGAATCAAACGATGTTGTAGTCTCCCCTTGTGCACCATGGAGCTCTCCAGACCTTCCTGAATTTTCATACACCGAAACCTTAAGATACGCCAAAACCTTAGATACATGACGATCCTAACTCTTTGTCATTATAGATTATGGAAACATGGGGCCACTATGTTAAGGAAAATAATATTATAAAAAGTTATTACAGAAACCCTTTAGCTAGCCATCATTTGACAAACCCTAGTGGGTATTAATATATGTTATGCTCACAAGGAAAGCTTATCATCTGACTTATTTTCTCAAAATTTCAACTGGATCACCCTCTATCCGTCAAATGATACAAGACGATATATGAGGCACAATATATCCCACTACTTAATCATTTCGTATTTTATAGTCTGGACTGATACTTTCACCCGTTGGATCTATGTTAGTCAACTTTACACTATAAATAAAACATTTTCATGTATATTATCTCACACCATTAACTTAGAAAAAATTTCTCCACTCAACAAATTAAGGCCATAAGCCTACATAATGCATTTTTGTTATCGTCTCAAGCCTTTAGTGGTTATTGCTTGTTAATTATAATTGATGTTGGCAAGAAAATTCTACATGTCCATACACAAAAATGGCTTAGATGAGTCATTGATTAAACTTATTTAACTCATTACGATCCATTTATTTATCCAATATAAATTATGATTTAGTTTCTAGGGACATGTTTTATTGCATGAATCAAAGATAAAAAGTCTTAACCTTATAGACTATAAGAAAAAACCTCCAACACAACTTGCGACAGGTCACCCACTAAACATATCTCATTTACATAAATTTGATTGCACAGCTCAAGTCCCCATTCTTCCTCCCCAATGTACTAAGGCGTCCGTCCAATGGAGATTGGGCTTTTATGTAGGTATTTACTCACCCTTAATAATTTAATATGTAGACTTCATTATAAGAGATGTGTTTAATGCATGTATTCACACTATCACTTTGATAAAATAATTGTCACATTGTTTGGGGAAGGTAAGATAGTTCCTCCCAAAAAAATCTATTTGATAAGAATGGTTAAAATTATTGTTCAATACTCTCACTTTATCTTGTCTAGGTTCTTATACTTCACAATGTGAGAGTTAACTGCAGAGAATAGTTCACTCACGAGAAATTTTCATTAGGCTACCGGGTGAATTTAATGATACAATAAAAGTGACTAACTTACATGGTGGTTAGGTCTTAAGATATAAAAAATATTTTTACCTTCCTCAATAGTAGTAAAATAAGGTATCGGGTCCTAAACTACCATACATAAGTACAATCCATTAAACCATATTTTTCATTCTCCCAGTTTTTTTTAATTGCGTATACATGTATAGAAACTCACAGTCACTACTCTAAAATTAAGCATGTCTTGGGATTTGACATGGAACCAACAATTTAGGATTCTTCTATTCTTTTAACTTTACTAATTCCAAAATTATAGGTTATGGAGATGCATCATACCTCTCTAATCCTCGTAAAGAATCTTCTTAAACATGCTAAGCATTTCTGAATGGTAATACAATTATTTCTTGGCATTCTACTAATGGAATCTTCTTCCTCTAAGCGCACTAAATTTTTTGTTGTTCATGTACTTAGTTACGATTAGTCCTGTGTTTCGGTCGGATCAGATCGAAAAATGGCTTTTCGAAAAAAATTCTAATTTTTTCGAAATAAAATAATTATTCTGATCCGATTTGTTAGGAATATTAAAAAAATGGAACTAAAAAAAACTAGAAAATAAGAAAAATAGGAAATTTACAAAATATAAAACTTTGAAAAAATAAATTGAGGATTTTCGATTACTCGAAATTCACATTTTAAATAAACAAATAAAAATGTTTAATCCAACATGTGAATACATGAAGATTTGACCCATTTTTTCACTTGTCTAGTTGTTGGGAGGAGAATCTCCCTTTATAGAGCACTAGTTTGGAATCTCCATCCTCTCACAACCGATGTAGGACATAAAAAAGTTTTAAAAATTGGGAAAAAAATAAAAAAAAAATCAAAAATTGGAAAATAATTCAAAAAAAAACAGATCGGCATAGTTTCGAAAAAAATCGGATCAATAAAATTCGAAAAATCATAAATCCATAATTATTTTCAATTTTCGATCCGATTTTTTTAAAAAAAATAGTAAATCGAAAAATTGGAAATCGGTAAACTAAATTTTCATTGCAAATTCAGAAAAAATTGGATCGAAAATCAGAAAAATCGGAAGTTTGAAAAAAAAAAGCCTTAGTCACGGCATAGCGTCTATGTAAACACTTCTAATATCCTATGAAGGGGGTGAATAAGATACAACACCAATTTAGGGAAATTTTTCCCAATTCAAAAATTTGGCACCCTATGTTTTGAAAAACAGGTAGATTACTAATTTAATCCATTATGTTGAAATTGAACAACTACAAAAGGAGTTTTAGTTCTTAGAAACATATTTAATTGATTTAAATAATAATTCACACACAAAAATTTAAATCTACTCTAATTAATTATGAATTAACTTATATTGGATCCTTTAAAGTTCAATATAACCTACCAAGTTATGGAATGGACCTAAATATAGGTTCACAAGTGTGTGATATAAAAATAACTACAATAACCTCCACAAATCAATCACATAACACCAAATCTACGAGAAAAAAAGACCTTTCTACGATGAAAAAACCTCTGATGCATGACTATCTCTCTTCAACCTGAAAAAAAAACTTTTACAAGATGCAAAAAAATACCTCACTTATCCTTCACAAGTAATTATTGATGCACATCTTAACATTCCCATGTTATAATGAGAAACCTCCTCAAAGATAAATGAATGTGGTGAGGAAGTCGTATACTCCTCCTAGCCATCGCATCTTGAATCAGATTCTCCAACGATCCATCCAATTGAATAAATCTACCTTCACAGCTAATTCCTATCTGAATTCTAATGTATATTGAAGTCTAATCTAATGCTATGGATCTGAATTGGATCTAGCTGATTATCTAATTTTGAAAGGACATGAGAAATTGCAAGAGATGCACTAAAAATCTCTCAAAAAAAATGAGTTTTAAATAAAACTCAATTGCTCAACTTATTAATTTTGGAGCCAAAAATGATATTATAGGCATCTTCAAAATTATGGGACACCGTGAACACGGGCGTAATTTATCAGTTTGCACAATTCATATCTCATTGTCCAAGATTGTGCCACGTGGATTTGGTTGCCTCATGGGTGGCAATTTGGGTTAGTCGTGTCATTTTCGGATCGCATTGATTTTTATTTGGGTATAAGTTTTGGATACTCTTAAATCTATACAAGCTAATCGTGTCATGTTCGGGTCATTTCAGGTTATTACCATAAACGAGTTATCGTATCATAAATTATCAGCCCTAGGTTGCCTAAATAAATCATGTGCATTGTTGTCCAATGGCTCGGTGCGCAAGAAAGTGCACAGAAAGGGCCATTTTACAACATTTCATGGTTTAACTAAACAATGCTTTTTCTCACTAATAACTTACAATTATCAAAGATTTATGCAATTGACATCAGTTCAAAAAGACATTTTGAAAAATGTCCTTGTGTGCAAAGCTTAGATGAATAAAACACAAACATAAAAATGATATCAAAGGCATGTTGGGTCGGAAGCAAAGTAGACGTGCTTGTTTCATTTATGTCGATAATGTGTAATGCAAAACTAAACAGGATCGAGTCGCTTATCAATGCCATATATAATAATCAAGCGATGAGAATGGTTATGCAAGACTTAACTTTTTGACACTCGAAATAGCCAAATATAATATAATTGGATTATAATACATTTTCAATCTACCCCTTTGAATAATTTGTGAAAAATCCCCAAAACTCATTTTTTTATCTAAGACTATTATAGAAACCCCACATAAGTCGATTGCAGTGTACGACAATCACAAAAACATACAAGTTCAAAAGAACTACACATACAACAGGTCGAGTCTGAATCTAGATCAAGTCTGAATCCATCAAGCCAATTCCTAAAAACACGTGAACAACACCAAAAGATCAAGCAAATATGACAATATGACAAGACAACTCCATAAACAAATACTAATATGAATGAACATGGGAAATATAAACAATGAGCTCCCCTAAATAATATCCATATCAACACAATGATAATACTCCGTGATAAAGTGTCTCCCCATGCAACAAAGCAAGGTGGATTTTCCCCATTATGACTCAGAATAGTCAAGGAAATCTATAAGTGAACAAAGATGACGGGTACAATATAGATATAGCAATGTAAGATCAAGGTGACAAGATAAAGATGGAAGATATAAAATCTAAAAAATATTATGATCAACACTAAAAAAATGAACTACATGGTTAATAACATAAGGTAAGCATGGTGGAATATTTGTTTTAACATACAAGGGAGTGTAGAGATGAAACATGAAACAGATATATCAACACATCATAAAAGCTCCAACAATATCCAATTTACTCAAAATAAAATCCAAAACCATATAGAAGTAACTAACAACGGATACTTAAATCAACCAAGTATCGATAAGATACCCACTAAAAATATCCAAATTATATAAACCACTACTATCCTCCATAAAAATAGAAAATAATTCTAACTATTAATTAAATAAAGAAGCATCACAATGAGTGGCCTCAATTTCCTCATCATCAAAACCATCATTTCCACCAACACCAACACCACCATCAGCACCAACAGCAGCAGCATTATCCTCTACTGCAATGGGATCAACACTAAGAGTCGGAGGAGAGGCAGGAGCACCTCCATAGGTTATGCAACCTCATATGGAAAATCCCTATAGTGAACAAACAAGGATAAAGTCAAAGGGTACTCAATCATAATAGTAGGATTCGTGAATAACTCACGAACCATATAAGCATTCTCCACAAGATTAGGAAAAGCATAAATGACTAATGTGTTTGATGTAGAAAAGTCCTTTTGAATACTTTTTGAAATGCTACAGATTCATGTCCCTCTCGGTGTAGATGAATAAAGTGGTAGAAGTTCCACGAAAAGGTTAACTGTTACGAGTGATGTGAATGGTAGCTAGATCAACTGTCTCATTAATGAAAGTAGCAAGTCGAGGAACATGGTGGGTTAAAAAGAATCCTCACAATGTTCACGGGAAATAGAATACTCATCGGGGCCACCATGCCCTCCCCTCATAGGTGCAATCTTCTTCTATTTAGTCATTTCAACAAGAAAAGATACTAAAAAGGGCACAAAATTATATCGACTGAATCAAAAGGTAAATCAACCAAATGATAACTAAGCATCTTGTCCGTGGCATAAGATTGACAATGGAATAGTTTTGGAGGTCAATTGGATTTGGATCACAGTTCGATTTTTGGCGCTCTCAAAATAATGTTTTGTCAGTGGAACACACAAACCGAAAAAAAGGTTTAGTCAAGGTACACTTAAAATTGGCCCGGACATCATGGAAAGACACAAAAAAAAATGATCACCTAAATACTTTGAGTGTAAGTTGGAAATTATTATAGAATGAGTTGAACTCGGTTTAAGCCCTGACATAATGTGAAGAGACACTAGGTTTATCCGCGTGCATGGGGGACGATAGAGGTCCGTACGAATGGTATTCAAAAGATATACATATGAAGAGTGATGTGCCAACATCCTATACCTTAAAAAAGATGTTCGTGCGAACAAAATCCAGCATTAATAACCCCTCTCAGCTACACTACGCCACCGCGCAGACGGGGCTATTTTCGAACCATGGGCACATATTTGCCCAGAAATAAATGGACACAAACATGTGGAGAACTGTGTGAAAGGTGCTAAAACTCAGTGGTGCGAACGAAAATGACTAGCAGCATAAAGTCAAGGAAAATTTCTAGAAAAAAAAAAATAATGCGTAGGTTTTCCAAAATATCTAATGTAATTCATGTACATGATCATTTTTATAATAGTTTTCAAATATTTTTCATAGAAACCAACCAACTCAAAGGAAATTAAAAAAAATGAAAATATGCATATAATAAAAACACAATATTTAAACCTAATAATTAACTATATAATACCATGTATGCGCATATAGAACAAAGTGAATCAATAAGTGTTTCAAATGGCATTTGATTCCAACAATGAGAGGAATAGTCTAATAAGCAAACATAGCATCATAATATGGACTATCAAGAAGTTTTTACTCACATTTAAACTCCCACATGCACAATTTGTTGAAGAATCTTTCATGCCAAAACGGGACACCGATTTTCTCGTGAAATGCTTCACCCAATCTTATTTATTATGCATATTCGTCTTTTAACACTGGTTATTTGGATTCACACAACATATGTTGTTTTAGTTGATTGGATTTTCATATACACGTTAGATCAGACCCTATAAACGATAATTAGATTTAAGTTAGGCTTTATCACTCTAATGTTAACCCTTATCAATGCATAACAGCTGATATTCGACTCCTTTGATTTTAAACAATACTCACTCACATAAAATGGACCACAAAAATTTACAAGCATTCCCTATGTTGATAAACATAAATGAATTATAGCTCAATAAAAAACCACTAAAATAAATATGATAGTGTGGTGGAGTGAATATATAAGCTAAGAATCCTAAAAAATTTTGCACAAATTTAATTTCCTGGCATTTTAAATATATTTCCAAACATGTAGTTCATAAACACATGAAATCAAAACTAATCATATTCGCTTATTATTGAAAAATATTATCAATTAGAATTTAGTCATGTTAAGCTAAAACCAAAAAGACATAAAAAAAATAATTGCTTTAAATTTTATAATCGATGTTATGTACACATACAATAAATAAGATAAAGCATATAAAATGCATGAAATGCAAATAATATGCAAGAGAAATCTCAGGAAAGGTATGAAAATATCCTTGATGTGGGAAAGAAATATCTTACCCAAAAAGTATCCAAAACTAACTGAGATTATCAAGGAAGGGACACATCGGTCTATAAAGAACCCTTCAAAATACGCATCTAGGTAGAGGGGTGTCTTCGAGATCCATGGGTGGTACAAAAACCACTTATTTCCTAACTTTAGGAACATTTACTTCCTCAATTTTCATTCTAGGTTCATTCATATGTCTACCAATAACTCATTCTTTCATCCTTGAATGGATATATTATTCTCTTCGTTATTTTTTCTCTTCATCCTCTTTGATTGACCACAAAGTCAACCTTTCACATGAGATACGCAACTAAACTTACATGTTCTTAATAAGTTATATCCTTACAACAATATTCATTCTCTCAATTAATCCTTGTTTTCTACCAACTATCGCCAATTACGGATCGTATGTTACTTAATTCGGCAATGTGATAAAAAAGGAACTTGTCTATGAATTTTTTTTCTAGGTCTCGCATTTTCAAAGAACATTCTTATCTGTATTTAAAATTTTCTCATCTTGCAACAAAATTGAGTAGTTAGTTATATTTACCACAAAATGAGCAACGAAAATACCTAGATGAATTTTGATCATTTTGATTTTGAGATTTTTTGTATCAAACTACTTCTTAGTCTTTGGTAACAACTTGGGTTGTATGTTCTCCTTTTATTTTTCATATGGAGATTGTACCTTGGTTGAGCCTTCAACACAAGACTTGATTTCAAATGATGATTCAACCTTTTCTTTTAACTTGACTTTTTAGTTTGAAAATCCAATTTTAAATTTGTCTCTTTTGATTTATGTTCCAAAAGAATTTTCCATGTTCATTATACCTTTCAAAAAAAATACATTTTTAATTTGCTTCTTGCCTTACCTCAATGATAATTTCTCAAAGTTAACCTTTAGAACCATATTTTGGAACTCAATTCATTATTTTCTTTCACAAGAATTTCATTATCTTTCTTTATTAAAGAGATTTCAACTTTTAACACATTCATAAAGTCAACAAACTCTCGATTTTCAAGTTAAATTTTTTCAATATTTGTCAAATCATTTACTTACTCTATGTGAAACTCCACATAATTAAATACCGGGTGATCAGTCCTTTATTAAAATAAAAACAGAATGTTCGGTGGGTTTATTCTTAGCATCACTGTCGAAAACATTAAATATTATTAACCACCTAATAAATAACTAAGCTAGTGTCAAAATATTTTCCCATTTAATTATATCCAATTAATCCATTAATAAATTTACATTCTCTAAAACATAAGTTACTCACATTCCATATGAATATAATAAATACTGCACATGAATTAACTACTAAAATAAATAAGACTAGATAAAACATTCCAGTTCAAAGTCTCAAACCAACAAACCATAAAATTCTCAAAGGCAACAGAAATAAACTACTACAGTAAACTGAGTGCACTCTCTCTGATAAAACGACTGAGAATGGGCAAAACATGCCCGAAATGAAATGTCTGAATATAACTGAAGGAAATGATAGAGGCATCTAAAATGCAAGGACTTGCAACTCCCACAACCGCTGCAGCTCGCTAAACGATCCGCGCGTCTAAGTCTGGTAACCCTGTGGCTGGGCACCTTGTAGTGTATATATATATATATATATATATATATATATATATATATATATATATATATATATATATATAAATATAACAAAAGAGAGAAGAATAACAGGAGACGGATCAGAGCTCGAGTTGTAAAAATATTTGTTTGAACAAGTATTTAAAATTTGCAATAAAGCGAGTATTATGTGCATGTTAGCTTGTCGAACTCTCACATGAGATTCTCACCTCTCATCTATTGTGCACGCCTAACTAGTTCGAAATCACCGTATCACCATCCACGTCACTAGTAGTATACCCGTATCGCCCACACAATACATTATTGAAGTAGTTTATCCCATATAACTGAATATCATTATTTACCATTCGACTGCTTAATCTTTTACCCACTAAGATTATTTTATTTCTCATTATTACTATATCTACTAATTTCACACAGTAGAATTTTTCTCAAGTTTATTCATATATATAGTCACATCATCATTATATATGTATACGACACCTGCACCTCTTGGTTAATACCACTTGGCACAATGCAATTATTATTATCACCATATCTACTAGTTACACATAGTAGACATATTCACAAGCATATATATATATATATATATATATAGTCACATCATCCCTATACATATATATACTAATCAGACACCCCTTGGTTAAGACCACTTCGCGCAATGCATACTTTGATATCATGTCCCGGTGCATCACTCACTTCATAAAGGACTGTTGGTTCAATCTCTCACGAACCATAAAATTCAAATCATAAATATTGGAGGCAAGTATATTCCCTAGCCAAATGGGTCACACACATACCTACTCTTCCATTCAGTCGTCAAAACTATCCTACATCTCAGATAGCACGTAACCAAGTTAATGTACTCTGGGTACAAGTCAAGTATCCCCCCATTAGCTCACCCATGATAAGACTGTCCATTGCGTGAAAACCTCTTCCCGATAGCAGCAGTGTATGTATGTTATACACACAATAATAAGCATATAATAGGCATACACACATCCCATTAAAATTCAAGGTATTCACCTAACCCAAACCTATATTTTCATACGTATTATTCTCTCATTACTACGTATAGTATATTTTCTTTATCCCAATTACTCTACGTAGTATTAATTCATAGCTAAGTTCATTAATGAATGCTCCCGAGTATTTCTCCTCCCTCGAAGGGTATCCTTAAATTTACATATCATCACAGGAGGTAAGGTCTTTATACCTTACTAGTCCAGGACATCATTTTTCTCTAATATCCAATTCTCGAATCATTCACTAAGGTAACTGTTTTCCCCAATTTATGCCAATTTAGATTAACTATGGTTTCTCCCTCTTAGGCCCAAACCTAACTTCAACATTGGCCTACGGTTTTATTGAACTAATCCTCAGTACACATCAAACTTACTCTCACAATTTAGGATTCGAAAGGTTCTCCAAGGTTTTGCAGAAGAACTAGAAATTTGCAGCAAACTGAACCGAATCGATCCTATATAAAAAAAATGAATCGATCATGTCTGTAAACGAACCGATCCCATACTGTCAGTACTGTTCTCCCATAGTTACGTTTTTCCCCCATTATCAAACCCAAAACTCCACAGTTCGTACCCCATCCTCAATTTAACTATTTTGATTGAAAACCCAACATGTATACACGATTTCTAACATCCTAGGATCATCATGAATCATGAGATTAAAATGAAATCCCCAATTTAATTATCAAGAACCTTAGTTCTTACATTTTTATGAATTTCTCTAAATTAAACCCAGATTTGTTCACAGAAATTATCATAAATTCGTGGACATCATTCTATCTACATAAGGGAATCAAACTCTTATCATAATAGTCCTAATTTATGATTTAAGTCTCCCAATTTTTACCAAATTCAATGTCATAATAATGGGGTAATTACCTACTCTAATATAAACACAATTATTGCTAAAGAAAACAAGTAATAAACACTTGCCTCGATTATGATGTTCTGATATGTTGATGAAATTGGTATAGACTTGTTCCTCGTCTTCCAATCTATGCTTTGGTGGGATTTATGGTGTAAGTTCTTGAGTTTTGCACCAAGAACACCTATGGACTCTCCTTACTCCTCTTTGGTTCTCTCTTTCCCTCTCTCTTAGGATTAGAAATTGACAGGCTTCTACTCACCCACGTACACTCATATTTAATTATCTAATTTTCGTCCATGTCATTTCTCTAAAAATCCAAAAGATAAAAATATCCCTACGAGTGTCGGTTAAGCCTAAAAATATTCCGGAATCCAAATAAAATACTCGGATAGAGTTTTCTGACTATCTCGACCCTTTCGGACTCAATGGCGCACTCGAAATGGCCATACGAGTTACTTAAAAATAATTCACTTTAATCCATTAAATTAGTTCCGACACGACTCACGCGCGCGTCCCGACTTAATATACCAAACTGACATATTTCTCACTCTCGAATTTATAAAATTTCATAATTCCATATTACATATCCACGGAGTGATATTCAATAATTTTCATCAATAAGTATTAACCCTTGGCATGCTAGTTAATATTTATTTTAATCCGAATTAATTAACAAATAAATTTCTCACCTTATCAATTTAATTAATCCAACAATAATAATTAATCCCATAATTATTTAAATCATCAAAAATACGGGGTGTTTACATACTTCCTCCCTTACAATGGAATTTCATCCCGAAATTCAAAAGAGTATATTTGGTACAAACAACGCTGAATAAATGTTGCACATCGCATCATTGCTATCCCAAGTAAACTATTTCGTACCACCCATCTAGTACGCTATCGAATACCCTTAATAATGAACACTCCATCTATGTTCGTTCTAAACTCCAAGTAACCCTGTCACGTAGGTTCTTCCCTAAGTCTTACCGTTTAAGTTTCAATACTTAAACTTTCTTTTAGATATTCGTTATCTATCCTTCTACTATTCCCACCTTAGTAGATTACTCGTTTTTAATATACATACGATCTCGTCTCACGATGATCGCACACGAGTACGTTATTTGTGTAGTATGTATTTCACGCACATGATATACTATGTACCAACTCATTTCTAATCTTCGCAATAGGATCTGTTTCCCCCACCTTTAACTAACAATCATGAGAACAACAAGGTTTACCATGCCATACCTCGATTGGCACCATGCCCAAAAGTGAACTTATATGAGTTATTGTACATAAACTCAACTTGTGGAAGGAACTACTCTCATCCTCCCCTAAGATCCTAGGGTATACATATAATTTATTTTCCCAATCATCTGATTAGTCCACTTATCTTCCCATTTGACTACGAATAATAGGTCGTACCCAATCACAACTCGGTACCTATGGCCTCGTGAACACTCTTCCAAAATCAAAAGACAAATATCTTGTCCCAATTGAACATAATATTAAACGGTACCCAATGTGACCTCACTATCTCGGTTATAAATATATGTGCATAGTATCCTGAAGTATAATCAGGGCTAACTGCCATACGCGAGCTACTTTGGTCAACCGATCCACTATCACACATATAAGACCGTAACCCCTATGGAAAGTAATTACCTTCGTGATAAAATCCTTGGGAATACTCTCCCATTACTACTACAGAATCCTTAACGGTTGAAGAAATCCCTACTGGTTTCAGGTGGTCCACCATATTCGAACTGATAGGTGACCATTGCAAAACTAATTTAGCAATATTTCTCTTCATTAAATCCCATCACCACTGTCATTTATAACATGATACATCTTATATTCTCTCAAATGTACCTCTAACCATCATCCATGTGACTTTGCTTCACCGCGTGTTAAAGGTCCTTCCCCCGTTTTAAAAATCAGTATCTTGTGAAACGTAAGCCTCTGACAAATCTTATAGAATAAACTTCAACTCCCCTGGCTAAATGTTGTGGAATTCACATGACAAACATCATCCAGGGCCTGATACAATATGTTCAATTACCTAGGGTGCCCATACACCCTATATCTCGCGCATTATTGCACAACTGAAATATATTCTCACATTATAGTGGAATTATCAACTCTCAATTATACTCTCATATATGTACAATTACTAAGGTACAAATCCCATGTACTATCGACTAAACTTCTCACTAACTCCCTAAGTTTTCTAGTTTCATGCATGGGATGTCTCGCGAAGCGAAATCCAAACAAGGAACCCGCCCCACCCGATACAATACTATCTAACACTATCGGTCATCGAGATCCATAAGGTCTCAGTCCATAATATGTACCTTTCCACGATATTCGTATGTTAACATATTAATCTAAGTATGTCCAAAAAATAACATGAAACATGGCGCTCTCTCTATCTCATGTTTCGACACTATATATAACAAGCTATATCTAGCTACTTGATAAAGAACACAATGCATCCCGAGTCACATCAGTAAATAAATTCCTACGCACCGGGATTACGCATAACTAGACACATACTTGTTCAAGTCTATGATAACATGAAATTTTTATATGTGCATATATATGGGCCCAACCCTATTTTAGATGGCGCCACACAAAATTATTATTACTCCCCCTCCGTAGTATTCAGCACGATAGTCTTATTACTCAATTTACTACCGTTCAAGCATTCGGTAATCAATCACTCCACATTACCATAATAAACTCTTCTATAAGTATGTAACTTGTTATAACAATATATACTCTTAGGGCCCACCCGGTTCACTCAAAGGCGACATCAAAAAGCCCCGCTATCAACGTGGAATATGTTTGTAACAAGACTATTAAATCTAGCGTTCCCACTAAACTCGACTCGCATGTGAATTTTAGGGTTTACAATTTATATATAAGCTATGACACACCAAGTCACTAGAATTAATCCTTTACTCACAAGGATGAAGCTAAACCTCAATAATTTTGCATAATCGTACGGTTCTTACGTGCACTTCTCGTAGCCAAAATAACCCATTATCACTTGCACTCGTTATAGATCTAGGACTTTATCCAATAGTTTCCCCCTCCTCGTTCTGGCAATTTATTCTGTTATGCGACTTACACACCCATCCCCGAAACGTTGGCCTAACATCTCTAGGCCTCACTATCGCCTTTACTTACACCCTATCTCTTCTTGGCCCTAATGACCCTGAGGATTTGTATGCTATTGTTACCGAGGACTCCTCTGGTCCTACCTAAACCCACCACTCTTAGGTTGTAATGTCACGACCCCGACCTAAATTAGTAGTAGGAAACGAGTGTCTTGACATGCCACTAAGGTAACATATATTCTGACTTAAATTGTTTCCTTAATTAAGTGCAACGGAAATACAATCACATGGTTATGAATCGTAAAATACTGAAAATGAAGGGATTACGTCATCATAGCTTTCTATAAGGGAACTTCATTTATTTTAAAAGTGACAACGGGTTACAAATTAAGACAAATATTAAAACTTATTACAAGAGAGCCAAACATGATCTAAATAATCAAACAAACATTTTATTTACAATGACAAAAAGAGCTCTAAAAGTTGAATCTTCAACACAGTCCTTTTTCGTTCCCTTCGCAAACCTACTTATTTCCTGAAAAATGGTTATTTATACAACATCAGCTAAAAGCCAAATGATATTTAATCGCCAGACATTCCATGGTTTTTGAGAAAATTGATACCTTTTCAATTTACAACAAAAGGCATATACATATACGGACAGGAATTTTCAGTAAAATATATAAAGCACACTGATAGTATATATTTTCAAAATAAACAGTTCGAACAGAACAGATAAAATAATTTGAGCAGTATATCAGTTATTCAATTTTCTTTTAATGGCCATGTACGCTCTAATACCCAGATAAACAGATAGTGTCATCAGATGTTTCCACTCGGTAACAACACAAAAAAATAATCATGATCTCTAGAACAACGCCTTATTTAGGGCACACCAGCGATAAACCAGTTGGGAAGGTACCACCCAAATATTTCCACCCGGTAGTCAAGGCCAACATAGTAATAGAGTTTCCATAGGACAAATCAATAATTTCAAAATTCAAATCAGATGTACATATATCAAGAGATATACACATATAACAAATGACGGAATCATCGGTATCATATTTATTTTGAGAATAAAAGAATTTCACAAAATATATATAGTTTGCATTTCTTCCTTCCAAAATGTTAGTATTCATGTGGAAAAGATGAATGATCTCCTTCCATTAGATGAAAAGAAAAAATCCATTGGTTTTAGAGGCCTATCCAAATGTTGTTGTTGTTCTAAGCCAAGAGAAGAGACTCTAGATAACCTGTTTGAGGAGGGAGATGTACCTAGCAGAATATGGGATTTCGAGATATAAAGGAGGGGTGTTAGAAATCAGTTTTTCCAATGGTGACAATATGGGGTAAAGATAAATCAATGTACAAGTAGAGTTGTTCCAGCTATAATATGTCGGTGTATTTGGTGCTTCAAAAATAAATGCAGATTTAATGATAATCTTCCTTGTGTAGGTTTTCTCCTAAATCATATCAAGTGTGAGCTTATTATCAACAAAGTCTTTAATATTGTTCAAAAGCCTAAATTGCAGATGCAGATCAAGTGGAATCTTCCTAGATGTTGATGTAAAAAACTAGATTGCTCTAATTCTTCAATCATAGATAAATAAATAAGACAAAGATTTTTAAAGTGGTTCGGCTAGGAATAAAGCCTACGTCCACTGTTATGTAATTGCTGAGTGTTTGTGGAATTCTTGATTACAAGTTCTCTCAAGAAATTCCCGGTCCCCTTGAATGAGGATGATACAAGGTATTTATAGCCCTTAGGCTGTACATGAAAGGTCCGATACATTAAATGAAATACATATGAAAGGGTAATAAATTTAATGCAGCGTGTGCGTCAAGAATATAAACATTCAATGAACAGTTGAACAGTTGTCCGTTTAATGATACGGCCGAGATGCAGCTCGGACCGCCTTAGTTGCTCGTCGTTCAGGAGTTCCTCGGGGTGTTGTAGTTCCTCGGGGTGTTGTAGTTCGGAGCGAACATGACTTGGTCGGGGGAAATAAACTTCCTCGTTGTTATTGTGCCATGTAGATTGACACGTGTCTTCTTATTATTGGTCCACGTCAGTAGATTAAATTTGGTATCAACAGAAGCCCCCAATGCTTCATGCTTGATGGGTTACTTGAAAGGATGGAGTATTTATTATGCAATTTGCTCGGTGCTCGTGAAATTCTTGATCTACCTTCTTGATTTGTTCAACATAAAGTTCATTATCTCCTGGACGAAGTATGATGCAGGCTGATCGATGGTTGCTAATCTTTCTTTTGAGTAACTCCGTGTGCTATGTATCACCCCTGGGAATTTGGATGTAGCCATGCCATAGTATGCAGCTTGTAGCTTGTCATAATCTTCAAGTATGTTGATCGGTTTGCTAGCTGACCAACTGCCTCTTGTGCCGAGCAACTGAATGCTAACTTTACGTGCTTGATTTTTCTGATTTATGATCCTCTGAATACTTTGTCGAGTAACATACTAGATTTTGAACCCAACTCTTCAATCTGATTAGTACCAAGCTAGTGGTGGACTTCGAAACATTTTCACATAAATTCTTTTTCATTACTGGTCGAGACAGTATTAGCAAAGATCTCAGTGCTATAGATGCTGATTTTGACTTCTACCTCTGCTCGGGGACGAGCAAGAGTTTCTCGGGGACGAACAAGTGATTCTCAAGGATGAGCAAGTGCTTCTCGGGAATGAGTTAATGCTTCTCGGATGGATCATCTGTGATGAATATCAGAATGTTGAAAGATCTTAACTTCATAAACTCCCCTTATATTTTAGATGATCCTCTTGCTGACGAGGAACCTGTTTCAAAAGTAGAAGGAAAAGAAACCAATAGAATAGGAATCTCAATGTAATAGTTAGTATACATTTTCATTCTCAATGTATATTGTTTTTTGAATTTAACGAAAGACTTTCATTTTTATTCGCAATCTTAATTGCTATTGTCTTGTAAAATACTTTACATGTGTGCATATGTATAACAATATTGTGTTGTTCATCGAACAACTTAGTAATAAAGAAGTTACAAGTATTAGTAACGTTGCTCGATCACTTAATAATAAAGTAATGAGTATAAAAATGTTTAAAATTTTTCCAACCAACCAAGGTTGATAAATAATGTTTGTCGACCAACTACAGTTGATGGAAATTTATCTCCGACCAGCCATACTTGGTTTAATTTCAAATATATTCATAAAATGTGCCCGACCAACTAAGGTCAATAATTTGTCCTCGTCGACCAACTACAGTTAGTGGGTTTTTATCCCCGACCAACCATACTTGGTTCAGTTTGAAATATTTTGTTCTTCGAGGAACTTTTTGTAATAATCTTACCTCCCGACCAACATAAGTTGTAATATGAGAGTATATTTTTATCTTACCAACCGTAATTGATCATGCTGGTGTACACCTCTTAACCAAAGGAGTAGTAGTTTTTTGGCTCCTTAGAGCGCCTCCTAACCAAAGGAGTATTTTTTGGCTCCGTAGAGCTTTTGGCTCCTTAGAGCACTTTTTGGCTCCTTAGAGCTTTTGGCTCCTTAGAGCACTTTTTGGCTCCTTAGAGCTTTTGGCTCCTTAGAGCACTTTTTGGCTCCTTAGAGCTTTTGGTCCATTAGCTCTGAGGATATCCTGGCGCTGAATGAACCTTTAAAATGTTTGACTGATGATAATAGGCAGCAAACTCCTCGTTTTTAAATTATGTTCCATGGTCTGTGATGAAGGCATGAGGGAGACCATATCGGCATATGATGTTCTTCCAAACAAATTGGTACACCTTCCTTCTCGTATGTCATGTCAATAAGTGGCTCAGCTTCTATCCACAAAGTAAAATAATCTACTGCGATGACGAGGTATTTGAATATTTCTCGAGTCGTCGGCAATGGTCCAACCAAATCAATCCCCACATGGAAAATGGCCAAGGATAAATGATGTGTGTCAACAATGTTTGTGAAGTTCTTCGGATGGAGGAAAAGCGTTGGTACTTTTCACATTTCTTGGCATAAGCTATACAATCAGCTCTCATCGTCGGCCAGTAGTATCCCTGCGTCATCACCTTTTGCAAAAGTGTTTGACCTGCTACATGGGCTCCACAGGACCCTTCATAGATCTCTTTAATCAATTCACCTCGGAGGGATGTACACATCTTTGCAAACCTGCCATAATTCCTCGTCGAGCAGCTTTAAACTTCCATTTCTTGGCAGCGAGCTTATCTTCCGAATACCATTATACCGAGCAGCTTTCAACTTCCATTTCTTGGCAGCGAGCTTATCTTCCGAATACCATTATACCGAGCAGCTTTAAACTTCCATTTCTTGGCAGCGAACTTATCCTCCGAATACCATTAATTAGTACATACCGAGCAGCTTTAAACTTCCATTTCTTGGCAGCGAGCTTATCCTCCGGTAATTGTTCCTCCTTAATATATGCTCTGATAGGATCCATCCAAGATGTTCCTAAATCAAAGGTAATAATATTCATCGTCAGGTATTCATCTATGCTCCAACTTTCTAATGCTTCAATTGGTATCGTTCTTCGCAGCCCGGTACGAGTAGCTGATGCTAATCGGGCCAAGGCGTATGCTCTCACATTCTCCGTTCTTGATATTCTTACCAGTTGGACAGCAACAAACTTTGATACCAACTCCATCACCTTTGCTTGATACTTGATCATCAATTCTCCTTTGGCTGCATATATTCCCAACATTTGATTTACGATCAATTGAGAATCACTGAAGACAATAACCTGCTGTGCCTCCATAGTATTTGACAAATTAAGACCTGCTATCATGTCCTCATACTCAATCTCATTATTAGAAGCTTTGAATTAGAAACGTAGGGAATATTCCCTGTCGACCTCATCTGGGCTGTTCAAAACGATCCCTGCCCCACAACCTGTAGTGAAAGATGATTCATCTACATATAGCCTCCATATAGGCAACTTGTCTTCTAATTTCTGGTCTGACAGAGTTCCTCGATGGAATACTTTTCGCTTTCTTTCATCATGTCCTGATACTTCTGAATACACCTCTTGAATTTCAATATACCTCCTGAACTTCAATATTCCTCCTGAACTTCAATATTCCTCCTGAACTTCAATATTCCTCCTGAACTTCAATATACCTCCTGAGAAAGTGATTAGTCGGGGTTGAATTTGATGCTCGACTGCATGATGATATAAGAATGTGCCACCAAATGAACAAATATATCTATAATAGAAGCCCCCAACTGTGGAATGTGAACTTTGAATGAGATTTATCGACCAATACCAACCGGAGTTGGATTTTATCTACCAACCGGAGTTGGATTTTGTCTACCAACCGGAGTTGGATTTTATCTACCAATCGGAGTTGGTGGTAATTGATAATGAATGATGAAGACTTCCTCGGAGCTGACCAATAGATTGTTGGGAATAAGATAATATAAATGCTGGAGACCTCCTCGGCGCTGACCAACAGATTTTTTGGGAATAAGATAATATAAATGCAGGATACCTCCTCGGCGATGACCAACAGATTGTTGGGAATAAGATAATATAAATGCAGGATACCTCCTCGGCGATGACCAACAGATTGTTGGGAATAAAATATAATATAAAGGCAGGATACCTCCTCGGCGATGACCAACAGATTGCTGGGAATAAGATATAATAAATTTCGGAGATATCCTTGGAGCTGAATAAGATATAATAAATGCTAGAGACATCCTTGTTGAAATGAGAATAGAATATGCATCCAAATAGATATAAAGAATAATTAAAAATAATAAAGTGCCTCGCCGATCCGTCGAGGTAGAATCATATAATGCCGAACAAGAATAAGATCTTTCAGAACATAAGAATATGGCCGAGAACGTTGTCAGGCCTGAATATAAATAAGAATTAACCGAACGAATGTTGTAATTCTCCTTAAAGCTGAATAAGTATCTTGTCGAGGCATAATTGCAGAATGCCGAATAAGAATAATATTTTCCAGAACATAAGAATATGGCCGAGAACTTTGTTGGGCCTGCATATAAATAAGAATTACCCCGACCAACTATCCGTTGGGGGTGAAATATAATAAATGTTATAGTTTTCCTCAAAGCTGAATATGATAATAAGTATCTCGCCGAGCTCCATGTTGAGATGAATATAGAATATGAATCCCAATGGATATATAGAATCATTTGTGCTGGAGCAGATATCTGGGCCTGAATATAAATAAGAATTACCCCGACCAACTATCCGTTGGGGGTGAAATATAATAACTGTTATAGCTTTTCCTCGGAGCCGAATATATATAGAGAGAAGAAATTTTTTCGAGCTCCATGCTGAGATAAATATAAAATATGAATACGAACGGATATAGAATAATTTGTGCTTCAGCATTCGTCGGCATTGAATCTTGTGCCTGTAAAAATTAATAATTTGCTCTACCATATGTGTAGGCTGAATTGATTAGTCATGAGAATAATTTACTCATCCAATCAATATATGATATGTATCAGCATAAAAATTTCAAAATACGAAATAATATGTTTTATGCCAAATGTGTGTGAGATGGACAAATTATTATCAAATATGCATCATAAATAAGACGTAAAGTTTTTGTAAATTTATTTAATCTCCAACAACCAATCAGGTATAAGTTGCTGTTTAAAAATATTTTTGGGGTGATCATAAGTTAAAAAGACTTAAGCCCCCTGCTTGTCCCCAAGCCGAATTCGTGTTTAAAGAAATATCTGGGGTGCTTCGCATTTTTTAATACCCCAAGATTCTACTGCTGCCGACAAACGACATGGATGTTGCCGACCAACATTTAAGGATATCTCAAATTATAGAATATATGGTTGGATGACCAGAATATATCGAATCTTTAGATCAAAAATAACATTCAATGTAAAATTTAAGCCTTGAGACTGTTAATTAAATGAATAAATATATAACCCACTAGATCATGTGATTTCGTCAAAGAAACCTTGTGATGTGATGAACGAGGGGCCAACATATCAAATTTGTTCCCAGAGTCTTGATATGGTCATGATTATTTTACTGATCCTCTTTTACAAGAGGTGGGTAATGATTTTTCAGGTGAGAGAAAATTATTTTTTATATTGATCCCTTCCTATTCCCAATTTGGAGGGATAAAAATATGGTGAATGATCGAAATTATTACCAAATTTATATAAAAAATCAATCAATTTGACTTTATTAACATAGATGGAAGATGAACCAAATTAATTATATAATTCATAAAAGCGAATGCAAAGAGACTCAAACTTAAAGAGAGAGCGAATATATATGGGTCATGATTTCCATGAGAAGACTTTTCATTGTCTTTAACCTTTTCCCATTCTTTTATTAAAAATATGATGGGAATTTGAATTGACATCAAAGATCTTACAAAATTTATTTCAAAATCAAAAATGAAAATGATCAAATCTTATCATCGTCGTATATATTGGCATATGTAATCATTTAAAATATTTATTTCATGATATAAAATTAAAACTTGAGAATCAAGCAAAGAATTATGATTTATGAAATCTACTATTTTTCAGATTTCTAAATAAGGATGAATCTAACAGTTATGATTTAAAAATCATGAGATGCAACATTTTGCAGATAAAAATTGCACAATTAATTTATGTATAAAAACATAAAAATCACGATTCAATCAAAAGATGTATGTATAATTGATTATACGTAGAGAAAATAAAAACTTAGCTTTCGGTGGAGAACAACGCTTGTAACACGTTCCCACAGACGGCGCCAATCTGTTGATGTAAAAAACTAGATTGCTCTAATTCTTCAATCACAGATAAATAAATAAGACAAAGATTTTTAAAGTGGTTCGGCTAGGAATAAAGCCTACGTCCACTGTTATGTTATTGCTGAGTGTTTGTGGAATTCTTGATTACAAGTTCTCTCAAGAAATTCCCGGTCCCCTTGAATGAGGATGATACAAGGTATTTATAGCCCTTAGGCTGTACATGAAAGGTCCGATACATTAAATGAAATACATATGAAAGGGTAAAGCATTTAATGCAGCGTGTGCGTCAAGAATATAAACATTCAAGGAACAGTTGAACAGTTGTGCGTTTAATGATACGGTCGAGATGCAGCTCGGACCGCCTTAGTTGCTCGTCGTTCAGGAGTTCCTCGGGGTGTTGTAGTTCGGAGCGAACATGACTTGGTCGGGGGAAATAAACTTCCTCGTTGTTATTGTGCCATGTAGATTGACACGTGTCTTCTTATTATTGGTCCACATCAGTAGATTAAATTTGGTATCAACACTAGAAAAAGTGCCTTAAAGCTTAATGTCGATGGCAGTGCTATTGGAAATCCAGGAAATTGAGGGGGAGGAGGTATCCTAAGGAATCACTCAGGGGACATGCTTTGGGGTTTTCATATGCATTTTGGAGTAATGTCTAATATGGAAGCAGAGGCTCTGGCACTGCTTAAAGGTCTGGAATTTTCTATGGACTTCATTAACTATGATCTATCTATAGGGAGTGACTCTACAGTTTTAGTGGACTTAATTCAAAATAATGGTTCTTCACCTTGGAAAATTCAGTGGTATGTGTTCAAAATCAGAAGTTTTTTTATGAGGTTAAAGGTCAGTATTGTGCACATTCACAGAGAGGCTAATCAAGTAGCATATTTTCTTGCAAAACTAGGCAATTCTCAGCGTGAAGATTGCTTTTCTCTTAGTACATATGTTTTCCCAAAGCAGCTAAAAGGTCTTATAAGAGTAGATGGATGGGGTTTACCTTCATTCTGAAATGTCTAAGGGTCTTTGGTGTCTTGTTTATTCCACTGGTTTCTTAAAGTTCGCTCTAATCAACTATTTCTCTTATGATTTTGTAAGGGTTCTATTTTATAAAGAACCTCGTTTATGCTTCTTGTTTCATTCTCTCTCAAAATTTCTCAATGATGTAAGCTATTTAGAAGAGGCTAGTTCTTCTATCAATTAAGAATAAAAGGGTGATAATTCTTCCAATATATATATATATATATATATATATATATATATATATATATATATATAATCAAACTACACATGGAATGTCATAGACTACTCACTTAGAACAGAAGTTCAAAGTTACAGATATTGAGTCTTGGATCACTTGTTAACTCTTAAGACAAAACTTCTTCTTAAACCTTACCGTAATTTCTCTCATTATTTCTCTCTGATATTTGGAATCAATTTCGTGTAAGAACTGATCCTAAGGCCTCTATATATAATTTCTTAAGTTATTATGGTGTGGACTTGTGTCCCGATGACTAAGCGTCCATTTTGGTGAGTCGACGTTGACGTGTCGCGTAATGGGACTATCTTACAATCTTTATTCACCAAATGGCGCCACATGTTTTAGATTATTCTTAATGGATGACACGTGTTTTATCATTACTTATATGGATGACACGTGTAAGGTGTGGTGGCAAAATACAACACGAGGTGTCAAGTTATTAAGGGTATAAGGGTCATCTTACACATGAAGGGCATTTTAGTAATTTTACACTATACATTTTCAATATTTCTTAGAGGTCCTTGACAATATTTTATTCACAAAATGTTACTTTTATATTTTCATTTTAGTCCCTAAAACTTTCTAAATTAAAATCAAATCCCCAAAGTTTCATAAAATTATATTTTCTACCCCGAAACTTATCATTTAGCTTAGGCTATGCTATAAGACTTTGATTTAATCCATTTTGATGGAGAAGTAGGTTATTTCAAAGTGTTTAAGTCATCCAAACCATCCTCCCCTTCCAACTACTCAAAATATAACACATGGTGTGGTAATAAGACAAAATACAACTTAAAGGATGGACATATTTGCCCTTATTTCGTAATTTTGGTATAACTTCTTGCTTGGACCTCCGTTTAATACATCGTTTGTTGTGTTACAAACCTAATTCATATATCTACAATTTTCTAGTTTTTTACCTCAAGTCAATTGTTATATTATAATGGTCAAAACTAGTCTCTAATATGAACATTCCTACCGAAAACTTTAAAATTTTATGTTTGTAACTATTTTGATATTTCATGATTTATGAAGGTAGGTTTAGGCTAAAAATAATAAATTAACACTATCCATATCACATATCAAATAATACAACGTTTAAAACAAACTATATATGAACATATAAAATTGGGGTCATTACATCCTACCCTCCTTATAAAAAGTTTGGTCCCCAAACTTTACTTACATTAATTTTTAAACAGTTACAGACATCTCTCCTTTATATCATCTTCCTGCTCCCATGTTGCTTCTTCAACATAATGATTATTCCATAAAACTTTGACCAGTGGAATTACCTTGGTTCGTAATATTTGATCGTTATGGTCCAAAATTTTTATCGTATGCTCAATGTATGACAAATCTTCTCTAATTTGAAGAGGTTCATAACGTAGGATATGCATTGGATCTGGGACGTATTTCTTCATCATTGACACATGAAACACATTATTTACACTATAGATTTCATGGGGTAAGGTTATTCTATACGCAACAGCTCCTATCCTTTCAAGGATTTCAAAAGGTCCTATGTATCTTGGACTTAACTTCCCTTTCTTCCCAAATCGGATTACTCCTTTTGCTGGTGATACTTGTAAGAACACATAATATCCTCTTTCGAATTCAAACTGTTGGTGTCTATTGTCAACATAACTCTTTTGACGACTTTGAGAAATTCAAAGTCGATCTTGTATTAATTTCACTTTCTCTGTTGTGATCTGGATCAATTTTGGTCCCAATAATTTTCTTTCTCCAACTTCTACCCAACATGCAGGGGAACGACACCTTCTACCATAGAGTGCCTCATACGGAGCCATTTGAATACTCGCTTGATAGCTATTATTATATGCAAATTCTACTAACGGTAAATGATCATCACAATTCCCTTTCAGATCAAGCACACGTGCCCTAAGCATATCCTCTAAGGTTTGAATGATTCTCTCAGATTTTCCATCTGTTTGAGGATGAAAAGCGGTGTTAAAATTCAATTGTGTTCCCATGGCTATTTGTAGGCTTTTCCAAAAGCGAAATACAAATCTAGGGTCACTATCAGAAACAATTGAAACTGGGGTTCTATGAAGCCTACTAATGTCTCGCATGTACAACTTAGCTAACTTTTCTAAAGAATGGGTAATCTTAATGGTAATAAAATGAGAAGATTTAGTTAACCTATCAATAATTACCCAAATAGAATCATTATGATTTGAACTCCTTGGTAAACCTGTCTCAAAATCCATAGTAAATTATTCCCATTTCCACTCAGGGATAGGTAGGGGTTACAGTAATCCTGATGGTTTATGATGTTCATCTTTTACTTATTGACAACCCAAACACTGAGATACAAATTCAGCTATCTCCCTTTTCATGTTATTCCACTAAAATACTTCTCGAAGATCCCTATACATCTTTGTACATCCGGGATGAAATGTGAATCTTGAGTAATGACTTTCCTCTAAAACTTGCCTCTTTAGTTGGGCATCACATGGCACACACACTCTATTTTTGAACCTTAATATATCATCTCGTATCCCAAATTCAACCCTCTTCCCTTCAATAACTTCTTCTCTAATCTTCTTCAATTGTGGGTCATTTACTTGTGCAATTTTGATCCTTTCCATCAACATGCATTGTACTTGTAAGTTTGCGATTATTCCTCATTTACTATAAACATGTACATATATTTCCATACTTCTCAAATCCTTTAATAGGGCTTCCTGGCTTGTAATTAGATATGCTAAATTTGGTGTAGACTTCCTACTTAAAGCATCAGCTGCTATATTTGCTTTCCCTGGGTGATAATGAATATTCAAATCGTAATCCTTCATTAATTCTAACCACCTCCTTTGTCTTATGTTCAATTATTTTTGGGTAAAAAAATATTTCAAACTCTTATGATCGGTATAAATCTCACAAGTCACCATACAAATAATGTCTCCAAATCTTAAGAGCAAAAATTATAGCTGCTAATTTTAGGTCATGGGTTGGATAATTTTACTCATCTGCTTTTAACGGTCTCGAGGCATAAGCTACTACTTTTTCATTTTTCATCATCACACATCCCAAACCATTTTCAGAAGCATCACTATAAATCAAAAATCCCCCTATCCGGAAGGGATAATCAAAATTGGGGCGGAAGTTACTAATCGATTCTTAAGTTATTGAAAACTATTTTCAACTTCCTCAGACCATTCATATTTCACCTTCTTTTGGGTTAACCTAGATAGAGGTTTGGCAATACTAGAAAATCCTTCAACAAATCTTATATAATAACCTACTAATCTAAGAAAACTATGAATCTCCATCACACTAGTTGGTCTAGGCCAACCTAGTATAGCCTTGATCTTTTGAGGGTCAACTGGCACTCCCTCATTGGAAATGACAAGTCCTAGAAAAGAGACACTAGGCAACCAAAACTCACACTTCTTTAATTTTGCATATAATTTCTCTCTCCTAAGGATTTGTAACACCGTCTCTAAATTCTTTTCGTGTTCTTCAATACTTTTTGAATAAATAAGGATGTCATCAATGAAAACAACCACACATTGATCCAAATATTTCCTAAACACTCTATTCATCATATCCATAACAGCGGATGGTACATTTTTTCATTCCAACGGCATCACAAGAAATTCATTGTGACCATATCTAGTACGAAAAGCTGATTTCGAAATATCACCTTCCTTAATCTTCAATTGGTGATAGCCTGACCTAAGGTCAATCTTTGAAAATACTTGCACACCTTGAAGTTGGTCAAAAAAATCATCTTTATGAGGCAAGGGGTATTTATTCTTAATGTTTACCTTGTTTAGTTCATGATAATCTATACATAACCTCATTGTCCCATCCTTCTTTTTAAAAAATAACACCGGAGCACCCCAAGGGGATACACTTGGTCTAATGAAACCCTTGTCTAAAAGATCTTGTAATTGAACTTTTAATTCCCTTAATTCTAAAGTTGTCATACGATAAGGTTGTTTCGAGATTGGTATAGTTCTAGGAATAAGGTCAATTGTAAACTCTACTTCTCTAGTAGAAGTAAGACTGGGTAAATCATCTGAAAAAACATCTGGAAAATGTTTAGCTATAGAAATATCTTCTAAACTTGGCTCTTTTGTTTTCAAATCAATAACACTTTCAAGGAATCCTTGACATCCCTTCTTAAGAAAACTATAAGCTTGCATTGCAGAGATAATACGCATGGGAGATACGATGCCAGTTCCTTCAAAATTGAATTCTGGTTGGTTAGGAATTTGGAACGTAAATCTCTTCTCAAAACAAAATACCTTAGCATGATACGATGCTAACCAATATATCCCCAAAATGAATTTAAAGTCTCTTATGTCTAAAACTATCAAATCAGTGAATAATTTATGACTACTAACATCTATAGGGAAAGACTTATATAATAATGTTATCGTCAATAACTCACCCGAAGGAGTAGAAACGTGCATGCTATGATTAAAGGGTTCAGGAATATTAGGAAAGTGAGTAACAAAATGCATAGACACAAATGAATGGGTAAAACCAGTATCTATTAAAACTTGAAAAGGTTGTGCACATATAGAAAGTGTACCCGACACTACTGCTTTAGAAGCTTAGGCATCTAAAACTGCAAAAACTCTACCCTGTCTGCCTTGGTCCTTCCTTTCTCCTAAAGGTTGTATCGAAACCCTTGTTGGGGTTGGGCAGTCTTTTATCTGATATCCTTTATGTCCACACCTAAAATAAGCTCTTGTATCCTTATAACAAGATCGTCCTCCATGCGTCTTTCCTCATTGCTGACATATCTTGTTATTATACTGTTTATCATCCCTAGCTCCCCCAACATTGGATGTAATCCTAAAATTATTTCTATTAATTGGGTTCTTCCTAATTTTTTCCTTAAACTTCCTCTTACCATCCCTAGTTATATTGTACTCCTTGCCATCCCTCTTAGCTATCGTAGCCCTAACCACGATGTCACTATATGATATCAACTTCAGGATGGAAATTCGACTATGAATACTCAACCTTAACCCACATTCAAACGTTTTGGATTTTAAAACATCAGTTATCATAAAATAAGGTGCAAAATGGGAAAACTCAGTAAACTTAGCCTCGTATTGACTAACCATCATATTCCCTTGCACTAGACTCATGAACTCAGTTGCCATTTCATCCTTCACCGTTTCAGGGAAATATTTCTCATAAAAGATCACCAAGAAGTCATTCCAACCTTATAATTATCCCTATCCTCATGTATTCTCTTAGTCATTCTCCACCAATGTTCGGCTTCACCTTCTAACATAAATGTTGCAAATGAAACCCTTTGTTTATCGGTACACTTAAGAACATCAACAATCTTTTCCATGTGCATCACCCAACTTTCTGCTTCAGTGGAGTTAGGAGTAGCTTTAAAAGATGGTGAATTTAACTTCTTGAACTGTTCAATAGTACATCTACTTAGTTCAGGATTCCTTGTTGCTCCATTATTCACCTGATGCTCCACAATCTTTGCCAGACTCTCAATGGCCTTGTATGCACTTTCCAGTCCATCCACAATTGAACCACTAGTTCCCGGAGTTGATCTGGTCTTGGTCATTTTCTATAGTCATGGCCAAACATAAGATGTATTATACTATCTCAAGATTGTAAATTAGAAGAACAACTATATATATAAAATTATATGTAAAATGTAAGACATATGGAGGGTTATCACATAAGCTAGATATTTAATCCTATATCCTATGTATGGAAACTTAAAATCTATAACATTCGAAACTTATGTTCAGTAGTCTACGGGGTCATAACCTATGCTCTGATACCACCTCTGTCACGACCCCGGCCCAAATTAGTAGTAGGTAGCAATTGTCTTGACATGCCACTAAGGTAACATATATTCTGATATAAATTGTTTCCTCAATTAAGTGCAACGAAAATACAATCACATAGTTATGAATCGTAAAATACTGAAAATGAAGGGATTACGTCATCAGAGCTTTCTAAAACGGAACTTCATTTATTTTAAAAGTGAGAACGAGTTACAACTTAAGAAAAAATTTAAAACTTATTATAAGAGAGCCAAACATGCTCTAAATGATAAAACAAACATTTTATTTATAATAACAAAAAGAGCTCTAAAAGTTGAATCTTCAACACAGTCCTTTTTCGTTCCCTCCGTGAACCTACTTATTTCCTGAAAAATGGCTATTTATACAACATCATCTAAAAGACGAATGATATTTAATCTCCAGACATTCCATGTTTTTTTAGAAAATTAATACCTATTCAATTTACAACATAAGGCATATACATATATGGACAGGAATTTGTAGTAAAGTATATAAAGCAAAATGACAGTATATATTTTCAGAATAAACAATTCAGAACAGAACATATAAAACAATTTGAGCATTATATCAGATATTAAATTTTATTTTAGTGGTCGTGTACGCTCTAGTACCCAGATAAACAGATAGTGTCACCATATGTTTCCACTCGGTAAAAACATAGAGAGAAAATCATGATCTCTAAAACAACGCCTTATTTAGGGCACACCGGCAATAAACCAGCTGAGAAGGTACCACCCAAATATTTCCACCCTGTAATCAAGGCCAACATAGTAAGAGAGTTTCCATAGGCCGAATCAATAATTTTAGAATTCAAATCAGATTTACATATATCGAGAGATATACACATATAACAAACGACGGAATCATCGGTATCAGATGTATTTTGAGAATAAAAGCATTTCAAAAAATATATATAGTTTTCATAATATCATATAATCAAAATACACAAGGAATTTCGTAGAGTACTCACCTAGAACAGAAGTTCGAAGTTACAGATACCGAGTCTTGGATCACTTGTTAGCTCTTAAGACAAAACTACTTCTTAAACCCCCCGAACTCTCTCTCACTATTTCTCTATGATCTTTGGAACGAGTTTCGGGTAAGAACTGATCCTAAGGCCTCTATTTATAATTTTCCAAAGTTACTAGGGTGTTGACACGTGTCCCGATGACTAAGCGTCCATTTTGGTGAGTCGACGTTGACGTGTCGCGTAACAGGACAATCTTACAATCTTTATTCACCAAATGGCACCACATGTTTTAGATTATTCTTAATGGATGACACGTGTTTTATCATTACTTATATGGATGACACGTGTAAGGTGTGGTGGCGAAATACAACACGAGGTGTCAAGTTATTAAGGGTATAAGGGTTATCTTACACATGAAGGGCATTTTAGTAATTTTACACCATATATTTTATATATTTCTTAGAGGTCCTTGAAAATATTTTATTTACAAAATGTTGCTTTTTATATTTTCATTTTGTTCCCTAAAACTTTCTTAAATAAAATCAAGTCTCTAAAGTTTCACAAAATTATATTTTTTACCCCGAAACTTATCATTTAGCTTAGGCTAGGGTATAAGACTTTGATTTACTCCATTTTGATGGAGAAGTAGTTTATTTTAAAGTGTTTAAGTTGGCCAAACCATCCCCTTCCAACTAATCAAAATATAATGCATGGTGTGGTAATATGACAAAATACAACTTAAAGGATGGACAAATTTGCCCTTATTTCGTAATTTTGGTATAACTTCTGGCTCGGACCTCCATTTAATACACCGTTTATTTTTTTACAAATCAAATTCATATATCTACAACATTCTAGTTTTTTTACCTCAATTCATTTGTTATATTATAATGGTCAAAACTAGTCTCTTATATGAACATTCCTACCGAAAACTTTAAAATTTTATGTTTGTAACTAATTTGATATTTCATGATTTATGAAGGTAGGTTCACACTAAAAATAATAAAAAAAAACACTATACATATCACATATGAAATAATACAACATTTAAAACAAACTATACATGAACATATAAAAGTGGGGTCATTACATATAACTTCTTAGGCCCAATTCTCTTGACCCAATTCCTCCTCTGGAAATATCACTCCTCCAGTTGTTATGCCTAACTGGCATGGCTTACCATTTTTAATCTTATCGGTCTCACTTCTCAACGTGGACACATTCAACCCTTGTAATCCCATTTTTTTACACATAGAGAAACTTCCCGAGCCATTTCCCGTCATTGGTCCCACTGAACGTTTTGGAATGTCCTTCCCTCTAACTCGCAGTCTTACCTCCCAATTGTCCTCTAGTTGTCCCTTTGGCTATGCGGGCCTTTTGAAACTGTTGTTGGCCTCTACAACCTTGATTGACTTCTTCGTCATTTTGTAGGAAGTTAATCAAACAAAATTATGTAAATGAGTTCCCTATTGGGCATACTCTCATGTGGTGTTTCACTAACACCGTTAAGTTTAATTTTTCTTTTCAGCCAAATTCTTTAACCCTCCTAGCTCACTTCTTATGGAAGTGATGAAATAACTTGAAAACGTATAACCTTGATGACATCAACATTAGTTATCCTAGCTGAAGTTCTCATCCACCCTCGGATTCTACACACGGTCCTTTATTAACTATAAACCTTTTCATATTCTATTCCCCTTTTCTAGGTACAAAGTTCGTTATGAAATTCAAACTCTCTCTCACAATCGGTCTCTAGCCTAACCATTGTGCTAAGTTCCAAAATTTCACTTGCATCTCTGTTATAACATCGAATGGAAGACCTCACGGTCAAATCGTACCCAAATTTATCTTTAAATTTCTAACACATTTCTCTATATGTGGTGATTGACTCTAATCACTTTATGTCGCTCCTAAGAGTTACAAATTTATCTCCAATTGTAATTTTGAGTGTCCTTGCACTCCACTTTCCACAATTTCCATTGGATTTTCTACTTCCATTGGCCTGTTACACTTTCTGTCTTTCTTCTCTGCATCTTCACCGATGACTTTTTAAAAGTGTCTCTCTGATTTCCGCCTCGTCAACTATGCTAGGTGGTCCTGAAATCACTCCACAGTTACCTACGACTATGCCTGGGGATCCCACTGGTCCTCCGTGATAATTCTATTATCACTTGCTTAAATATTACTCAGAGTGACTTTTATCACGATCGTTATTCCCAGATTATTCTATGTCTTCTGTCAGACTTCTTCTCCTGCAGTCCTTCTTATGGCCCTCGCTGGTTGTCCTATAATGTTTGGTGTTCGAAGCACACACGATTTTGTATAATGAGTCACATCCATTATAATTCATAGCAGGATAATGTAAGTCGCATACGTAAGGGAATACAACAATCTTATAGTAAGGCTCTACATCAAAGAACGCTACGCTGAAACGTGATTATCCGCACAGATCCTAAGGGCAGTAGAACCTGATGCTTTGAAACCACCTATGACACTCCACCTAATTAAATACTGGGTGATTAGTCCTTTATTAAAATTAAAATAGAATGTTCGGTGGCTTCATTCTTAGCATCACTATCGAAAATATTAAATATTATTAGCCACCTAATAAAAAATTAAGCTAGTGTCAAAACATTTCCCATTTAATTATACCCAATTAATCCATTAATAAATTTCCATTCTCTAAGACATAAGTTACTCACATTCCACATGAATATAATAAATATTGGACATGAATTAACTACCAAAATAAATAAGTCTGGATAAAACATTCCAGTTCATAAAAAACTAATAAACCATAAAATTCTCAAAGGCAACAGAAATAAACTATTACAGTAAACTAAGTGCAAACCCTCTGATAAAACGATTGAGAATGGGAAATACATGCCTGAAATGAAATATCAGAATAGAACTAAAGGAAATGATAGAGGCATGTAAAATGTAAGGACCTGTAACTCCCACAACCGCGGCAACTCGCTAAACGATCCACGCGTCTAAGTCCGGTAACCCTGTGGATGGGCACCTGGTATAATACATATATATAACAAAAGAGAGAACAATAGCAAGAGACGGGTAAGAGCCCGAGTAGTAAAAATATTTATTTTAGCAAGTATTTAAAATTTTCAATAAAGCAAGTATTATGTTCATGTTACCTTGTCGGATTCTCACATGATATTCTCACCCCTCATCTATTGTTCACACCTAACGTACATCTACCCCATATTAGTAATGCTGCCTAGCCTAACTAGCTCTAAGTCACCATACCCCCATCTACATCATTAGTAGTATGCATGTATCGCCCATACAATACATTATTGAAGTTGTTTATCCCTCGTAACTGAATATCATTATTCACTATTCGACTGGTTAATCTTTAACCCACTAAGATTATTTTATTTCTCATTATTACTATATCTACAAATTTCATGCAGTAGAATTTTTCTGAAGTTTATTCATATATATTGTCACATCATCCCAATTAATATATGTATACTACACCTTCACCCCTTGGTTAATACCACTTAGCGCAATGCAATTATTATTATCACCATATCTACTAGTTACACACAGTTGACCTATTCACAAGCATATATATATACATATAATCACATCATCCCTATACATATATATGCTAATCCTGCACCCCTTGGTTAAGACCACTTGGCGCAATGCATACTCCGCTATCATGTCCCGGTGCATCGCTCACTATATAAAGGACTTTTGATTCAATCTCTCACGAACCATAAAATTCAAACCATAGATATTGGAGGAGAGTATATTCCCCAGACAAATGGGTCACACACATACCTACGCTCCCATTCAGCCGTCGAAACTATCCTACATCTGAAATAGTACGCATCCAAGTTAATATACTCTGGGTACAAGTCAAATATCCCCCAATTGGATCACCCAGGATAAGGTTATCCACTGTGCAAAAACTTCCTCCCGATAGCAAGCAGCGTAGGTCATGTATACACATAATTATAAACATATAATAGGCATACACACATCTCATTAAAATTCAAGGTATTCACCTTACCCAAACCTATATTTCCATACGTATTGTTCTCTCATTACTACGTATAGTCTATTTTCTTTATCCCAATTACTCTAAGTAGTATTAATTCATAGCTAAGTTCATTAATGATCGCTCCCGAGTATTTCTCCTCCCTCGAAGGGTATCCTTAAATTTACATATCATCACAGTAGGTAAAGTATCTATACCCTACTGGTCTAGGACATCATTTTTCTCTACTATCTAATTATCTAATCATTCACTAAGGTAAGTATTTTCCCCGATTTATACCACTTTAGATTATCTTATGGTTTCTCCCTCTTAGGCCCAAACCTAACTTCAACCTTGACCTACGGTTTTATTGAACTAATCCTCAGTACACGTCAAACGTAGTCTCACAATTTAATATTCAAAAGGTTCTCTGAAGTTCTGCAGAAGAGCTAGAAATCTGCAGCAAATCGAATCGAACCGACCCTAAGGAAAACGAAACGATCCTACATAAAAAAAATGAACTGATCGTGTCTGTAAACGAACCGATCCCATACTGTTAGGGTTGTTCTCCCACAGTTACGTTTTTTCGCCATTATCAAACCCAAAACTCCACAGTCCATACCCCATTCTCAATTTAACTATTTTGATTGATAACCCAACATGTATACACAATTTCTAACATCATTGGATCATCCAATCATCATGAATCATGAGATAAAAATGAAATCCCCAATTTAATTTTCAATGACCCTAGTTCTTACATTTATATGAATTTCTCTAAATTAAACCCATAATTGTTCATAGAAATTATCATAAATTCGTGGACATCATCCTATCTACATAAGGAAATCAAACTCTTATCATAACAGTCCTAATTTATGATTTAAGTCTCCCAATTTTCACCAAATTCAATGTCATAATAATGGGGTAATTGCCTACTCTAACATAAACACAATTATTTCTAAAGAAAGCAAGTAATAAACACTTGCCTCGATTATGATATTCTGATCCACTGATGAAATTGGTATAGTCTTTTTCCTCTTCTTTCGATCTACGCTTTGGTGGGATTTATGGTGTAAGTTCTCGAGTTTTACACCAAGAACACCTATAGACTCTCCTTATTCCTCTATGGATCTCTCTCTCCCTCACTCTTAAGTTTAGAAACTGACAGACCTCTTCTCACCCATGTACACTCATATTTAATTATTTAATTTTTGTCCATGTTATTTCCCAAAAAATCCAAAAGATAAAAATACCCATACGGGTGCCGGTTAGGCCTAAAAATATTTTGGAGTCCAAATAAAATACCCGGGTAGAGTTTTTTTAACTATCTCAACCCTTCCGGAATCAATGGCGCACTCGAAATGGCCATAAATGTTACTTAAAAATAATTCACTTCTTTAATCCATTAAATTAGTCCCGACACAACTCACACGCGCATCCCGACTTAATATACCAAGCTGTCAATTTCTCACTCTAGGAAATTTATAAAATTTTATAATTCCATATTACATATCAACACAGTGATATTCAATAATTTCCATCAATAAATATTAATCCTTGGCACGTTAGTTAATATTTATTTTAATCTGGATCAATTAAAAAATAAATTTCTCACCTTATTAATTTAATTAATCCAATAACAATAATAATTAATCCCATAATTATTTAAATCATAAAAATATGGGGCGTTACCCTCTTCTTGAAAAAACATTAATTTTTACATAAGATTTATGTTCAATTTTTTCAATTTTAAAGATTCTTGGAAAAATTAATCATATGCTTTACTCAAATTTTCATCATCATTTTCATTATCACATGAAGAATTAGGACAAGACATATAAGGACTAATGCTAGCAAGAGATATAGTATAATTTTTACTTTTAAAGCTAGACTCCTCATTCAAGGGACTCTCAACATGTTCTATGAGACTCCCGATCACTTCCTCATCAAGAGTATCACACCACCTATGTTAATGATAAAAAACTTATAGCTCATCAAGCTTAGTCATAAATGCAATGACATCTTGACTTTTATCACTTTAAGGATTCGATGAGGGTTCACTCTCTGACTCACTAAACTCACCTTATATGCTTTCTTCTCCTCCTCGAAGTCACTAGTCTTCTAACTCTTTTTTAAATTATGATACGAACGTTTATATGATGACCAACTCCACCAAAATAATAACATATGTCATTGTTTCTCGGTTTACATCTTCCCCAAATTGAATAAAGCCCCTTTAAATGCATATAATTCTTGTGTTTAGGGAAATTAGATTATCTAAGATAAAAGTTCTTTTCAGATTTAAAACTTTTTTATTATTTTCGTAAAACTTATTAAACCTTTAGATAAAAAGATTCATGTATTCATCAATACGAGCATTAATCTCTTTTACTGGTATTTGGGAAGTAATTAAACTAGATCTATGTGACTAGATAAAGGTTTTAAATCACCTTTGTGGACCTTGTAGGTCATCGAATATATGCGACAAAGTTTAGAAAGAAGATATTGTTGATCATTGATCACCTTTAATCCTTTCTTAGATATTAAAAACATATTAGATATTCTAATATATAATCCACTCAAACATATTAGATATTCTAACATTTTATCTCTCTCCTCGCCCCTTATAAAAGCATGAGTGTTGTTCTTCTATCTCCCTCTTTAACCTTTAGCAGTGTTCTACCAGCTTAAACCGCTTCCATAGACCTATATATATAGCTACATGAAGTGGGATTAGTCCAATTAGGTTCTAGAGAGTTTTGGTCTTTCTAATTGGTATAAGGACTACATTAGGGACCCAACACAAATAATTAAATTGATTTCTAGACAAAAATATAAAAATCCTTAATTACGTACCATAATATATTTTTATTTAGGTTTAATTATAGTTTATTCCACCAAATAATTGCAACTGCACTCAAATTCAATCATCTCAAAATTAATCTAATGGGAAGGACTTATTTGTAAATAGATATCACATAATATTACTCCCCACATTAAGTATTCAATACCTGTTTTGTCAAATTCAATTTATCGTGAATTAATTTTCACAGATGCCTGATTTATTCCTTGATCAGAGACACAACTTATTTTATATTCTACTGGTCTAAAATCCATTGATCGAGTTAATAGGTATAATCAAAATACATAATATCTCCTAGATGCAGATTCCTCTGAAATACGATCTCATACATATTCACACAATGATTTCCCAACTTACAGAGATTATTTGACCCTGTGAATTCAATCTCATCCATAGAATATTAAAGCAGTAATTATATCAATATTTCAACCCTCATATCACTTGGGATTGAGAATCTATGCACTTTTTGCAAACTATGAGATCTTGCAAGTCTAATCTAGTCAGCACCTAACTCGAATCTCAACCATGGTGTTATTCAATACATTCCTAATGTGCTGGTATATTATTCCTTAAACTATCATATAAGTTCTTAAAATATTATATATGTTCCCGTAGTCAAGATAAACCACTAATATTTTACATGCACCTTTACCAATAGGATGTATAATCTATATCTAAATTTTAAATTGTTTAATCATAGTAAAGCCGGAAGAATCTTCTTCAATCGAGCTGAACCCAACTCACTTGAATTCCTATTAATTATAATTGACCAACATATACAGTTTATTTAAAAATAAATATAATTCATTTCAACAAACATGATTCATACTGGAAATAATCTTTAATAATCCTTTATTAATCAATAATATATGTTATAAATCATGGTTTTAATAGTAAAACCCCGACACTTTTCACCTTCTTCAAACACCTCTTACTCACTTAACTCGACTCGAACGTTAACTCCTACTTTGACCTCATAACTTTAGTCTTCTCATGTCACAACTTTGAAGTGAACTGTGACATCCCTCAAATTTTTTACATTAGAGGTGGCCAGTCCCCGCTGCCAACCTACGTCGGGCAGAAGAATTAAAATATCATTCTTAGCATGTGATATAAATATGAGAAATTAAAAAAAAAATCACAAGATATAATCCAAATTTAATCCAACAAATATAAACATCCACACGATAAATTACATGACCATGCTAAATCCATAATAAAACTCAACTCCAAAAGATATATTACTATTTAAATAAAATCATTTAACTGTAACTCCAACTGAAAAGAAATCATAAATAACTGTGGAACCAAATATCCACTAAATCCATAAACACTTGTCTCATAAAAAAAACTACGGAATAAAAGAATCTAAATCACTAAAGAAATAAAATAACTCATGTTGCACTTCACGAATCTCCGATCCAATTTATTCATCTACTCCAGCAACTATACTTGAAATGTTAATCAATGGAATGGGTCAAAGCCTAAAACATGAATACCAACTACTCCTCCCAATTAGGCTCCCTGAATCCAGATAGAAGCATCATACGAGATAAATATTACAATAGAGTATTTTAAATTAAAAAGATATAAGAACATGTGAGTAAAGTAAAATTGTACTAACTACCTACATAAGTCATTCCATTATTCAAGTCTGATTATGTGATTATAATTTTGATTTAGCTCTAAACCTTTATCTTACCCAGTTTAATTATTTAATTATTCTTACTAATGCGATGCAACTATAGCCAATTAACATTTCTATTGGTTCTGCACATACTCCTGGAACTCTTGAGTTTTAACACATTACACCCATTCCCCCCACTATATCAAGTCAACCCAATTTCGTTAACTTTGTACTTACTCATGAGGTTCCACACACGACACGTCACTATAGTTGGTCATCCTAATTATTGTTAGATCTTCACATACTCGTGACGCCGACACACACCTACGTCGCTATAGCTAATCGACCCAATTATCGTTAGACATGCACATACTCGCGGTGCAAATTCATTTTAATACCCGTTTATCATCTTAGACATTAATTATTTATTATTGATTTTCTTATTCTCAATTATCCCCATGATTAATTTGGATACTACAATCGAAAACTTTTACAACAAATTTATGAGAAAATACCCCTCCGTAGGAAAATAGTGGAGTCATGCCTATTTTTATCCCAACTTTAAAAGAAAACTTTTATAAGGTTCAAGAAGATACCTATCATTTATCCTCAACATGTGGTTATATGTAAACATCTTCAGATCCCCTCTTTAGAATGAGAAACAACTTCGAAGATCCATCAATTGGTGAGGAAGTTGTAATTTCCTCCTAAACACCCCATCTCGCGCTAAATCATCTAATTATTTTCTCAATTTAATAAATCTAGCTTTATACTAATATTGATCTAAATTCTGATGTACATTGATGGTGAATATAAGACATTTTGGATTTGAAATAAAATCCACTAATAAAAGCCTTCCATGGACATAGATTAAGTATGGAACAAGTCAATTCTATCAATTCTAAAAGGAGGAGTAAAATTGCAAGAGAGTTACTAAAAAAATCTCAAAATGAGTTAAAAATAAAACTCAATTGTTCAAATTATCAATTTTGGAGCCAAAAAAATAATTTATAAGAATCTTAAAAATTTTGGGTCTCCGTGAACGTAAGGATATCTTATCTGTGTGCATGGTTGAGATATCATTGGCTAAGATTGTGACACATGGATTTGATATCCTTAATTAAATCAAGTACATAGTTTTCCAATGGCTACCTGTACACGAAAATGCACAAAATTGTCATTTTTACAACATGCCAAGGTTTAATCAAACAACAATTTTTCTATGTTATTTTTTTCACTTTTAAAAGGTTTCTCCAACTCACTTAAGTCCAAAAAGATGTTTTAAAAAATGTGCATGTGTGTAAATCTTAGATATACAACAACACAAACATGAAAGGATATGAAAATAATAGTAAAGTATATGTGTTGAATTTGTTGATTTCAAATCATGTGCAAGGAAAAATAAATAGGATCTAGTACTCATCTACAACGTCTATTTGACAATCAAAAGATGGAATTGATTATTCAAGACTCAACAGTTTGAAATGTGCGATATCTAAGTATAATATAAATGGATTACAATATACGTTTATAGTATGTATGGAATCTTTAATTCATTGTATTCGTAGTTATTTTAAGTTATTATCCATTAAAGATGTTCTAACTTTTATTAACAAAAATAATGCATCATGCATAACACATATCCAGGAAGGTTCAATTAATGGAGATGGAAATAATCCATTTCACAAAAAAAATCTTTACTCATTAGATTTAGAAGTGTTGGACCGAAAATATACCCAAGATGAGGATCAATACAGTATTATTTAAATTAATGGAAATTCAAAATTTTCTTAACTTTATGTTGAGATTAATTAAAAATTGATAAATAAGTTTAAGTATAAGAAATTAATCAAAAAATGTTCATAAATAGTTGGGAGATAAAGAGAGTTTAGAGAAACTTTGCAAACTTGTGATTTAACGTCGTTTGTCTTTGCTTATGCCCATGCTCGAGATGGTATTTGAGAAACTTTACTATCTTTGAGTCACTGATGCAGAACGAAAACCTCACAAAAATTATAACACCTTGCAAATTATAACCAATAAGGTAACTATACCAGTGATTCGCTAAGCGGAACATAGAAGAGCCCAAATTCTTATAATGCATTGGCTCCCCACAACAACAACACACTCGACCAAGAAGATATAATGAAGTTAAATTCTAGTAGAAACAATAATTTATGTAATGGAAATGTACATAAAAGTTTTTTCAGTAATAACAATGGTGAAATGAGTTTACTTTCTCTCCCTAAATATCTAAAATCTATAGTTATGACAAGTATAAGGATCATATGGATATTTATTTGATTCCTTAGCAAAAATGGTATTTCGTTTAAAACGTTAATAAAGAAGAGGTTGAATTTGAAACTTTTGTTTAAATGGGTTTTGGTTAGAGATTTGTTGAAATGGATTTTTTGGGATTTAAAACTCACACATTGAAAATGGGTCTCGATTTCACTCTCTATAAACCCAAGAGTTTATTTCTTATTATTGACACAAATCATATTTAGGTTTTGAATCTTTGATAAAAAATTATTTTGTGTTAAGACTTTACTCAAATGGATTTTAAGTTTTGAAACTTTAGTTCAATGTAGATTTTGGGTCAAAATCTCACACAATTGGAAATAAAACATGGTTTCTCTCTCTAGAAAGCTCAAGTATGAGGGACATAAGCTATGATGTGGAAATTTGATCTTTGGATGTTGAATTAGAAAGTATGTGTGTTTGAAGAAGGAACTTAAATTATATTTTTATAGGCTTTTACGAAAATTAGTTGTTGGAGGGTACTTTGATAAATTTTGTAGATTTTGAAATTTGAATTTTGAAGATTAGTTGTTGAAATTTTGAGCCATCTAATCACTTTGACTTGGATCAAATTAGTTTTAGTCAACTTAAAGTGCTAGACTTGTTTTTGATTTTTCCAAAACATTAATTCTTTACGAAAATTTGAGTCAGATCAATTTGGGAAGTTTAAGTCGACTTAAACTTCACTTTAAGTTGATTAAAAGTACCATACTTGATGTTCAGGTTATATTAATATTGGGGAAGGTTTGTTTAGTTGGATTGGGAAAGTAAGTAAGAGTATAATATCTCTTGTATGATTGTTAATATTTGTTCCAATACATACTATTGAAAGCTTCCTTCTTCCATGTTGATTTAAAAGCGAGCTTTTATAAGAAAAAAATGAGAGAAAATATTCAGCTTTTTAAAAGAAGAAATATTTCTTAGTTCATCTCTTATATGGTTGTTAGTCTTTTCGGTTCATTCTTTAGTCCTTGAAAGTAAGACTTTTGTAATCAATCTACCTTTAACAAATCATTTTTGAAATATAGTTTGTTCATGAGTATGGCCTTATGTTATTCTTCAAAACCACACTTGTGAGTTTTCAATAGAAACCAAACTTTTTAATGCTTCTTTTCACCCTTAGGATTTCCTCATAAATAGTACTTATATTAAATAGTTACTCGGTAGTTCAATTGTATTAAAACAAAGTGCCATCCCACTTTAAATAAATATTATGTTTGGGTTAACACTCGATGACATTGGACGAATCCAAAACCAATCATATTTATATAGTATTCTGCAATTATTGCCACTCTCCTTAGAATATATGACGAGAAAGAGTTCCTAGTCGGTTAATGCGATGATTAATTGTAAGTCGTTACCTAATATTTATAGTACTCTGCCATGGTACATTTGCCATTCATTTCTGCCCAAGTTTTTTTTTTCTCGTTAATGGATTTTTTATTGTACATTCAGTGTTAAATCGATTGTTTTACCTTTCCTAATGTTAGAATCACGTTTATTTTTTTGAAGATTAAATTTATTAGAATTTAGTATTGATAAAACATTTTTATCACATAGACTTTAGGACGTTTTTAACCTATTTATTAACTTTTATTCCTCAATTGATAATTTAATTTTAATTAAGTAGCTAACGTCAAGAGCTCTCATTCCCACCTGGTATCAGAGTAGGTCTCATTTTTTAGGTTTAACACCCTGAGGTAGATCCTTTATTTGCGAGATGTAAGGTGTTTTATGTCTCTAACCCGAACCTTTTGATGGCAACAATTATTACTATTAAAAATCCCCATGGTTGGACATATTGTAGACACCACATTCTAGAACCTCCTAAACCTCTCCTTAGGTCCCTAGAACCTACCCATTTCCCTAAAACCCTAGGTCACATTCTAAGTACCGATCTAGAGGCCCCCGGGCCCCGATTTGAAGTCGATCAACTTAATCGTTGGGTTGAAAGCTCTTTGAATCTTCAAAAGGCAATGAAACCCCTTTCCAACGGTCTTCCCCGTGCACGAAACGGAATAACCATTTAGACAAACGATCCTCCCCGTGCGCGATTCTGACTTACCATGCGAACGAACAATCCATTTTCGTCCGACGATCTCTCGTCCAAAAGATCGACGTGCGCTTCCAAGACACATTTGGCCCAAAGTAAACTCCCAGACCCAGGGGTGGTCCAAAGGACTCTTGAAGGTCTTTGAAGTACCTCTCTAACAGTATTCCCCCTGCATGATTTGGATCAATGAATTATGTTCTATGGCCATTTTTTTAGGAAACTCTGCAGGAGACTGCTAATTGACAGGTCTAGATCCCTGCATACCAGTAGTGTGTCTACGGTTCCCTTCCGATAGGAAGGATAAGGGCAATGCCGATTGGCACCCCCTGACCCTATAAAAGGAGGGCATGACCTCATTACCAGCCACACCAACACCAAAGATCCATCAGCATCAGTGATCTCAACAACGTTCTCTCGAAATCAGCGAAGTTCCCCATGTGAAGTTCCATTTAAGCTTATATTCCCATAATTTTCATACCCAATAAGGTAAAATCATATTCTCTCTCATTAAACACTCATATCACATTCAAAGGAGTTCATCCAAGATCAAAGATCAAGCTTCAAAGAAGGTCAAATTCCTTCCATCTCTCTTTAAATTCCTGGTTTTTGCATAAATTTCATCACATTCGTAATCTAGTTCCTACTTTAGTTCATACACATTAATATTTACATTTTTATTAGTATATTTCACATACTTTATTTTTGTTAAAAAACAAAACAAACAAAAAGAGGGTTACGCCCATAAATTTCGAACGGAATTATCTATTACACTTTTTCAAAATCAAAAACACATTTTCTACACACACACACATCTATAGTAAAATTCCGTTTGGATCTATGGGATAACCCCCACCCCCATGACGCATTTGAACTATGTGGACTTTGATGACTTTATAGGCTATGTAGTCTTTTCAGGTTAAAGCCCGAGACTCGAGTCCTGTTTTTCAATTTTCTAATTTTCCAATTTTTCAACTTCTCGAATTCTAATTTTCTAATTTTCTCAATTTCACAAATTCCCTAAATTTCTTAAGATCTCCCCTTTCGACATTTATCATATTCTTGCATTACATAATATGCTTGTTTATGTTGCATCCAACACATGTTATCGTTCCATAAATAACGATTAATATCATGATAAACGCACAAATCGTATTTTCTATATATATTATCTCCTATGGATGACATCACTCTACCTTTCCCATGGTATAAGTTGAACGATTCCGATCTCCATTGCATATACACACGCACACACATCATGGAGAGATAAAGGAAAATAACAACACTAGCCCATGAGAGACCAAAAGGGCGGGATGGGTTCCTAACACCTTCCCATTCCGTAACTTAACCACCAAACCTTCGATCTATTAGTTTCGTATACATCAGTCGCTCTCTAAGTGGAAACATGTTCTTTTGCCTGTTTTGTACAAAATAGGCTGGCGACTCCATCTCTTTACATTTACCCCACACCGATGACTGTTGAAGTGCCTCAAAAAGGGCGCAAGACCACTATCTTTCGAGGGATCCTCTATCCCCTCCCCCTTGAAGTTTTCCCAGGATGGCCACATAGGGGTGGCAATTCGGGTTAGTCGTGTCATTTTCGGGTCGTGTTAATTTTTATTTGAGTATAAGTTTTGGGTAATCTTAAATCTATACAAGCTAATCATGTCAAGTTTGAGTCATTTCGGGTTATTACCATAAACAGATTATCGTGTCAAAAATTGCCAGCCCTAACCACAGTGGCGACTCCGCTGGGACGATTTTTCATAAGAGGGTTAGACTCTGTTTGCATGTGTGTTTTTGTTTTCTTCTGTGCATACACCCCCATTTGTATGTTCCCCCTTTCTCTCTGTATTTCCTATACATACACACCTCATGCTTATGCCACTACTCACACACTTGTAGAAATTCTTCATATACACTTCACACCACGAGCACCTAGGGTCACATACATCACTTATAAATCCATTCTTAGGTGTGACTAACACAAACATCCATTTGTATATATCCATGCTTACTCACACTTATCACACACAACTTGTAGTTGATCCATGCTTAGGTTCACTACCACACACTCACTTGTAGATAATCACACACCACTCACTCTCACATATCCATGCTTAGTATTGATTTATTTCTTGTACACCATCCCCCTGCTTGGCGTGATGCTCATCAATAAAGATACTCTTTCCATAAGATACTAATCAATAATCATGCATTTTTTCACACTATATCAATAAAGACCATTGCTATTGACCAAATTTTGTCTCGTAACTGGGGGTCACTTTGTAATGGGCATTGGTCTGGCAGGTCACTGTTAGTCTAAGCGATATGACTCTCACCTTCCATTGGATAAGTACCTTCGATGTATAACGAATGGTTCCCCCGCATCGTACCACTTGACTGAAGTCATGATGGGAGGTATATCGCAGGAAACTCGTTCACGTACATCGAGTATATCAAATCCGCTCTCACACATACTTTTCCCAGAGGTATATATTGGAGCTATTCATATACACTCAGCTATATCAAATGGATTGTCCACATGTATCGATTGCCCTCAAAAGCAAGATGTCTATCATGGAAGTCATGCCAAATGTGTAAACCCTTCCAATTAACCCAACAACTGCATACCCGCATATAGGTGTTAAACCTTGGACACGCATATTTAGTTTGCCGATTTTAACCCAAAACTCTGCTGAAATACTGGGTCGGCATGTCGCCCAATTTTTTGTGCAATTTTTAAAATGGGACCCTACCCACGAGCTTGGTAACAAATCCAACCATAGTTTTTACATATTTTTCAAACTCAATTTTTCCCTGGCTCGGGTCCCGTCTGGCATTTCTCTTTTTGCATTTAGGTAAACATAATAAGTGAGAACCAAATAAACATAATAATAATCATGTTGAGAACCGTCTTGCGTCTTTTCCTTCTTTCTTTTTCCAAAAGGTGTACCAAAAATATTTCCTTCCCTTCAAAAAAAATTGTCCTCATCTTTTCGAAAAATGTCAAAAATATTCTTTCCTCTTTTCCATAAATAAATCCCAATTATTTCTCCTTCTCAAGTCGATCGCACACCCTTGGCATGGATCCCTATTGTCTTTGGTCTTCAATCAAATCACCCTGAAGATCCATCAATCCCCTTTACTTCCTCCGAGTTCGAGATTCATCCGCTTACCATGGAGAACACGGATCAAGTTCCAAATGTACAGTCGAATTTATTAATGATCCTAGCTCAACTCACTGCCAAGATTGACAATCTTCAAATCGAGGTTTATGAGATGCAACGAAATTGGGTCCATATTCCTAAAGAGCCCGAGGTCCTCTTCCCTCGTGATATGGGTCCTCCTGCCCCTGAGCCTATTTGGGTTCTCGAGGAATACCAGCATGCTCCACATGCTCCTTCTGCTAACGGGCCACCACCAGCTCAGCTTCCTATGCTGAATCTTACCCAGCTAGGGGATAACTTACCCATGAATATTTATCCTAAGGAGGAATACTTGAGCAAGGTCAAAGAAGACCTCAAGATGTTGACCAAGAAGTTTGACTAAGTCAGACTCTCTGGGAACTACGTGGACTACACTTACATGTCTCCTAATCCTAAAGCCAGGTTATCGAAAAAATTCAAGATGCCCAACATCGAGAAGTTCAGGGTTAGTGGACCCCTCATCATTGATCTCCATGGATATCACCGAGCCATGACTCTCATAGGGGCCTACGAAGAAATAATGGACCAGATGTTCCAGTAGCCTTTGAAGGATAATGCTCTCCATTGGTTCTTATCCTTCGAGGAGTCAAAAATTCATAGTTAGGAAGATGTTGCCCGCGAGTTCATGTCACAGTACAAGTACAATGAAGAGTTAGAGATTACCCACTTTGATTTAAAGTTGCTCAAGAAAAACCCTGGGGAATCAGTCACTAACTTCATAGCAAGATGGAGAGAAAAAGTAGCTGCCATGACCAATCGGCCTGCCGAAGAAGAACTGGTCAGCATCATGAAAAAAAACTTCCTACCCCATGTTCAAGCAACGATGGGAGGACAGTATTACCCTCATTTTCGATCACTCCAAAAAGAAGAAGTGGAGATCAAAGAAGGTCTTTCCAAGATAGAAGTTGAATCGAAGAAAACATTTGGACAGTTCATTCCTAGAAAGTTTAAAAAACCTGTTAATACAGTAATTTCCACCATCAAAAACATTTCTCAGCCTGCCACTTCATGGGCACCAGAAAGTCGCCCCAATCCAGTCCGAAAGGAATATACCGAGCTTCATGTTCCTCTATCCAAAGTCTACCAGACCTTCTTGAGCCAAAACCTTACCAAACCATTGGACCCCTATCCACTACTAAACCCACTTCCGAAAAAATTCAAGATAGATGCCCATTGTGACTACCATCAAACCATCGACCATACCATCGACCAATGTTTTCACCTCCAAAATGTGATCCAATGCCTAATTGACCAGGGTATCATCGCCCCACCATCCAATCCTAAACCAAACACTACTCATAATCCACTCTCGAATCATACGAATGTCATATTATTAGAAGAAGACTTAGAATTTGACCCATCTACCTAGATTATACCGAGTAAATCACCAATCATACCCATATACTCTCCTAAACCCCTCTAAAAATGCCCCTATTTTCTCCTACACCATACCATCTTTGCCAATTAAGCCTATCCCTCGTCATCAGAGCATGCATCACTATCTGCACCCGTTCTAAAGGTAAAGATACGGAGTTATCATAAGTGCTAAACCAACTCCTAGAGTTCGGGCTGAAATTTCCCTCCAAATGACCATCGACTATCAGAGGTTCAGAATGTTGTTATTAGAAGACCAAAAAAGGGCCCGAGAGTCAGACAATTGGGTGGTACCAACCAACGAAGTTAGTCTAGATGATATGGTCTAGATCGTGGCAGATTTATTTTGATAAACCGGTGATATTTGTAGTGTGCCTGAGCTGCTCGATTTTTTAAAATTTCAAGGGTGCATGTTCCCTTCACTTTTACACCTCTTTATCGAATTGGAAGAATTATATGAAGTGGCTGTTAAAGTTGTGGAGTGCACTAACTTTGCATGGAAGGATGATATCATTTCTACCGAATGGGGGGATAACTTCGATGATTCAGAAAAGGTTAGTTTGATAGTCAACATATGAGGGATGACATCATTCAAGGAGCTGCTAGGAGATATCAACAAAGTGGGTGAACAACCTGATATTGATGAAGAAATAAGGTTTATATTTTTCCCTCCTTCTATGAACCAAATGACCAAGTCAGGAAGACATTGCCAAATCCCAAGCCTATAACCATCAACGAGCGATGAAGGGAAGGGTGTTGAGAATCTCCCTATGCCAGAAATGACCCTCGAGGAAAGCAAGATCCTAGATCAGTTGAAGAAAACCCAAGCTAACATCACTCTTTGGGTACTTTCTATGTCTTCCCAGCTGCACCAAAATACCCTAATCAAGCTACTCACAGGACCCACAGTTTCTCCTTCTACCACGCCAGAAGAAGTAATAAATCTGGTTGGATCCTTGACTTCTACTAGAATGTGCTCCTTCTCTCAAGAAAAAATACCCAAAATAGGACCAAACCATAATTATTCTCTCAACATCTCTGTCGAAGTCATGGGAAAGACCATTGCGCTCTCTCTTGTCGCTAATGGATCGTCCTTGAATGTCTGTCCATTGAGGACTCTTAATTATTTGGGACTAAAAATAAGTGACCTAGCTGCAACCTCTGTCGCCATATGCGCCTATAATAATACCCAATGAGAGGTAATGTGATCTATAAAGTTTGCAATAGGGGTTGAACCTATAAATCTGATTATTGAATTCCAAGTCATCGATATCCCAACCTATTTCAATCTGCTGCTCGGACGATCATGGATCCCTAGCATCAAGGGGGTATCTTCTTCCTTTCATCGAAAACTAAAATTCTTCGCCAATGGGAAGGTAATCACCATTTTAGGTGATGATGACAATACCGACAATGAAAGGACCAGTAATCTAGTACTTGAAACATAACACGAGAGAAATGATATGCTTCTATCAGGTTTTTGGGTTGAACCGCTTCTACTCCCAGTAGGGGATGATTTCAAAGATAAGGTTCGTCCAGAATATGACCCCTATGGAAACATCAATGTAATCAAGATGTTCAAGCACGTGCACTTCATGCCCGAACTGGGGCTAGGAAAAAGACAACAAGGGATACTTGAACCTATTGTGTTGAAGAAGGCCTTTCCTCCCCGTGGGTTGGGCTATCAGCTATCAGAAGAAGAACTCATAATGATCTGTCAGCCTCGACTACATAGGAGGTTATAATGTGCTAAAATTGTCTTGGGAGACTCCCAAAATGGAATATTCATCGAGAGGGTAAATATTTCGCCTTTTACGACTTCCCCGAACCATGGTATAACCGTGCACATAAAAAATGAAACCAGAAATGGAGATCTTCTTGTAAGACAACTACCCATGGGTCGAGAGTTCCCAACACCATGTACAACCGCTCACTGAGGATACCAGAGATTATGAGGAAAGTGAGTTTGAGGATTCTTTTAATTTATAAACACTGGGGCTAACACTATACATGATCCACTCAGGGCCTACATCGTTGGATCCATCTAGTCTGAACAAAGCTGATGAAGCACCTCTCCTCAACTAGCATGCTACACTTATTGCACCTACTGACATTCATCCTACCTGATGTTTATTCCCTTTCTTCTTCCCTAGTTGTTCCTCCTTTTTCTAATGTAATTGAGACCTCCTTTAATGAGGTTCTCAATGTTATTTTTCCTATCAATGAAATAAATGAAGATTTTGAGTATCTTGTTGTGCCTTACATTAATTTTCTTGATCCTAACCAAACGCTTGATGATGATGATTTTGTAAATGAATAATTTTTAACCGATTTAAATAAGGTTAATAATAAACAACATAACCACGTTCAAGTTAATGAAGATAAAACTGTTGTTATTAATCTCGGTTCTAGTAGCCAACTGAGCGAGATTAGGATAGGGGCCACCCTTGATGATCATGAGCGCGTGCAACTCGAAGATTTACTGAAGGAATTCGTGGATGTCTTCGCATGGTCCTACGACGACATGCCCGGCATTAACCCTGAGATAGTTCAGCACGATATTCCAACTCTCCCAGATTGCAAATTGGCCAAACAGAAACTGTGAAAGCTCCGCACTGAATGGTCACTCAAATTTAAAGAAGACGTAGTCAAACAACTGAACATGGTCTTCATTCGTGTAATCAAATATCCCATATGGATAGCAAATATCGTATCCGTGCCGAAGTCAGGAGGGAAGGTTCGCATGCGTGTCGACTGTCGAGACTTGAATAAGGCCTCTCCAAAGGACGATTACCCGTTACCCAATATCGACATGATCATAGAAAATACAACCAATCATGCTCTCAAGTCATTCGTTGATGGTTTTTCCGGATAGAACTAGATCAAGATGCACCCCAATCACCAAGAGAAAACCACATTCATCACCCCTTGGGGAACCTTTTGCTACATTATCATGCCATTTGGTCTAAAAAATATAGGGGCTACCTACCAGAGGGCTGCCACAACCATTTTACATGATTTGATACACAAGGAAGTCGAGGTCTATGTAGACGACATGATTATCAATTCCAAGACTAGGGAGGGTCATGCTCCCGAACTCCAGCAATTCTTCGAGTGACTGTGACAGTACTAGATGCGACTTAACCCACAAAAATGTGTCTTCGGTGTTACCAAAGTAAAACTCTTGGGATTCATGGTTAGTGAGAAAGGTATAGAAGAATATCCTTCCAATTTTAAAGCCATACTTGAAATTCCACTACCCCGAACGGATAAGGAAGTCCGGGGACTCCATGGGAAATTACACTACATCAGTCAATTCATCTTCCAGTTAACTTCTGTCTATGAATCCATCTTCAAACTCCTCTGAAAGGATTTAACAAAGGTCTGTAATGAAGCTTGCTAAGAAGACTTTGACCGAATCAATCAATACCTAACCCAACCATCGGTACTCATGCCGCCGCAGCCTGGTCTTCCCTTACTCCGATACCTAACCATAACCCATACTATAGTTGGGGATTTACTATCCCAATACCTTAAAGAAACCCCCAAAGAGAGAGACATCTACTATGCCAGTCGCAAGTTGGTTGGTTACGAAGTTAACTACACCGCCTTGGAGAAAGCATGTGTCGCTCTTGTCTGGGTTACCTAAAAGTTACAACACTATATGCTCGCCTTTTCCAAATTTGTAACTTCCTGATATGTGACACAATCGGTTTTTAATCGTCGATCCTAATCCCAATTCTACACTCATTAATATTATTCGAGCCTTAATTGTATACTAACACCAATTGACCTCCCCTATGTCTTTTTACAATTACCAAAATGTCCCAAAGTCCTCCTGTAATTAAATTTCATGAAAAGTTATACAAAAATCAAATCTAGTAGTAAGAGGTAAGTTGAATCGATTCGCTTTCCAAACCAATTCGATGGGGAGTTTGCAATGGTTTGAATGCCCTAGCAGTTATCCTTAATTGATGTTGCAGATCTACTCTAGTAAACTCACTCAAACCTCGATAACGTTTCCCCAATCAATCATTCAATATACCCAAACATTTAATATATGTGTAGGGACAAAAATCAACGTAAATAGCATATCAAGATGATTAGAAATCTAACAAAGGATGGATTAAAACCCTTTTGTTCATCAAAACCCTAATTTTTTTGTTCTTCATGTATGTTCATCGTTTAACCCATATTTCTTTCATGTTAATCATTCATGCTTTCTGATTTGTCTTATCTACATGCAAGGATTTGTTCTACTTGAATTCCTACTCTAAATCATGTGTTCTACCAACCCAAATCCCAATAATCATCACTTAAATCATAAATTGAAAACCCTATACTACATAGGTATTATAACATGTCTTAAATTAAAGCTAGAGAAACACTTGTCTTATATTTTCAGGCCTGATTTTTGTTATAAGATGGTGAGGATGTCCTTTCCTCTCTCCAATCTCGATTTCGGTGACTTTCGAGGTGCAAAACGGTGTGGATAGGCGTAGGTTTCTTCTCCTCTTCCTCTCCTATAGACTCGTTTCTCTCTAAAGTGCCCTAGCCTCATAATTAAATGGTCTGATATACTTATTTCATTTTCAGAGCTCTCTCTACCCTAAACTCCTAAATGATCGAAAATCCCTTACTTGGTGTTGGGTTCGTCTAAAATTGCCCCGGGACCCAATCTATACACCCAAGTATACTATTTTGAATATTTTGACCCCTTTGGAATCAATTGTGACATCTAAATCACCATTCGAGTCACTCAACACAAATTTTCCATCTCCACCTCATATAGTCTACACTTAACTCTCGGTTGAGATATAATATGTTACATCGCTATCACTCATTATGACGTAAAATAATTATTTACTATTCACTTAGTAATTATATTCCATAAATATTAATCTCAATAACTGTCAATTACTATTTGAATAAAAACATAATATTTAGTTAAATAAAATTACATCACGCATGTAATTTAAGAAAACAAATTAATTAAATTTTAAATACTTAGAAATACGGGGAGTTACATACTTCCCCCACTTCAAAGTAATTTCTCCCTCGAAATTGGGACATACCTATGTTGAATAACTCGGGATACTCCTCATGTATGTAATCCTCCGGCTCCCACGTCGACTCGTTAATATTGTGGTGACCCCACTGAACTCGAACCAAGGGTACCACCTTAGATCGAAACTTACGCCCACAATGATCAAGTATCGCCACCTGTCTTTCCTGGTAGAAGATATACGGCTGCAAGTCTAACTCCTCTAATCAAAACTACCAAAAATCCCTCTTGATCCTCTGGTATCTCTTCAGTGATGACACATGGAACACGTCGTGAATCTATTGCAAGTGTTCCGATAGTCCAACCTATATGCCACTGGTCCCACATATGTCGGTGCTAGCTTCCTCTTATTGTCGAACCTCTTAAACCCCTTCATAGGAGACACCAGAACCAAAACTTGGTCGCCAACCTCAAGCTCAATGTTCCTCATGTCTACAACGACATAACTCTTCTACCTATCCTGAGCTATAACCGTCCTTGAATCAGCTCAATCTTGGCAGTGGTGTCTTGAATCATCTCTAGCCCCAATAGCTTGTTGTCTCCCACTTTTAACCAGCAAGTGGGAAGATGACAAGGTCGTTCATATAGGTCCTAAAATGGTGTCATGCCGATGGTGAATAGGTAGGAGATGTTATATGCAAACTCTACCAATGGAAGATACTGCTCCCATCCCACACCCCCTGAAGTCAAGTATGCACATCCTTAGCATATCCTCTAGAATATGATTAACTCTCTCCATCTATCCATTTTTCTATGGTGATACACTGTACTCAATCGTAAATATGTGCCCATTACCTCCTGAAAGTTTTACCAGAAGTGGGACACAAAGATTTTGTCCCGATCCGACACAATATTAATCGGAACACCATGTAGCCGCACTATCTCAGTAATGAACAACTGCGCGTACTACCTTGTCTCAAAATTCGTACGAACCGGTAGGAAATGGGCCACCTTAGTCAATCGGTCCACTATTACCCAGATGGAGTCGTGACCTCGCTGCAATATTGGTAACCCGGTAATAAAATTCATAGAGATACTCTCCCACTTTCACACTGGAATTTCGAGTGGCTGTAACATTTTCATCAGTCTCTGGTGGTCTCACTACAAGAAATAATATATATTCAAACGTTTTTGTTTGAGACATTTTAATAAAACGTCGGCATATAAATATTTAGCGACGTTTTATTCAAAAGGTTAGTAAATTTATCGACGTTTTATTTAAACGTCCGGAATTATTGACGTTTAATAGTAAAGCCCCAAAAATTACCGACGTTTGTAAATAATTGCCACAAAATAATCGAATTTTTTTTAAAATAAACGTCAAGTATCGTCTCTCCCACTTTTCGTACCCACGCTCAATACAAACAAACGTCAGAATCTAATTTTAACCTCTCCCTCCAACACGAAAACCAATACACATGTATTTTCCTCCAATATGCAATCCAAACAATTTTTCATAAGAAATCAATAGGGATCCAAAATGCAATTTCTTATAGCAGCTCGTATCTTGCAATTTTATATAGCCGCTCGTATCTTGAAAAATAAGAATCCATGGGTATTTTGTAAATCCACAGTTCTTGCAGATTCGTGATTACCAATGTTTATACTCGTATCTTATAGTTTCATAAAATCCACAGGTAAATTGTGGATTTTCATCAAATCAAATCCATAGTCAATTGTTGCATCCCTTTTCACCATTTGAGGTTTTTGAGGGATCGAAGTATTAAGGTTGGTTCGTGCTATTCCTTTTATTTCCAAGTGCATTACGAATTATTTCACTTGCCAATTGAGTAAATGTTTTAATTCTATGTATTGTGTGCATATATGGACACCCCCATTGGATGTTTGGAATTACTTTTGCATATGAAATTTGTTGAGTATTTTGGGACACGTATTGTTTTAGTATTGCATTTAGGGCGTGGAATTGATTGATTATTTGAGGATAATTATTAATTCGCCATTATATTTAGGGCTTAAAATTAGTTGATTATTCGGGCCTAAATATTGTATCCAGGGTTTTATATTGGTTGAGTATTTTTTGCTGCTTAAAGATTATACCGATGAGGTTGATGGAAAACGAGATTTGGACCCGAGAAGGTTATATCAGAAAAAATGGAAGAACAATGGATGACGAAAGGGATGGAAAGTGAATGAGAAGAGGGTGAGCAAGAAAGATGGAGAAGAGAAAGTAGGTGAGAGATGAAAATGAAGATAAGGATGAGGGAGTGGGAAGTAAGAGGGCACAAAATTAAATCTTTTAGACATATATATATATATATATATATATATTAACACACACACACACACTATTGCTTATAGTAGGACCTAAATTAAAATTTTCATATAAGGACCATATTTTTAGCCTTATATGCATTTTAGATGTCTGTGTGTATAAATTGTTAAAATATTGTATTTATTTGTCATAAGTTAAATATGGGACAAAATTTGTCATTATTGAAGACCAAAAAAAAACGTTGAGCAATAAAACTTATTAGAATGAATTATGTCGTCAGAAAACAACAAACATAAATATTAATAAAAAAAATATTGTCTTTAAGCAACGGTTATAAGTGATTAGGGATGGTGAATGAGACTTTTTGTTTAATGAAGTTTTTTTTTAATGCCATGTCTTTTGTAGCTCGGTTCTGTGACTTGCAATACCTAGTCAACTCGGCCTATTTGTCTAACTTTTGGCCGAGAAAAAGGGATTATGTTTTCTTACTCTCCCCCCCCCCCCCCCTGAATTTACACATACCGTGCTAACTAACATTGGAGAACTACCACTTTTATTTTGTGTTTGTGTTTTTTTTGTATAATTTTCAAAGGTTGAATATGTAAATATATTTTTCAATACTTATTTGAGTTCTAATTGTTTACCTATAATCGTAAGATCTATTTTACCGATAATGATTTCTCGCATTAATATCAAATCTTTTTTTGTTTTTGTTTTCACTAGGTCGAATATACTAATAGATAAGAGTTGGATTAATATAAAACATTGAAAAATGCCACTTAAGACATTTAATACAGGACTAAACTGTTAAAATGTCTCTAAATTGTTTGTTAGAGAAACTCTTTCATCAAAACAAAACTTAACACAAGATGTGTTTAAAATTATTATAAACAAATTATTAAAATAGTTTGAACAATTTATTTCAGATCTAGAATGAGCCAGTTTTGAAAATCAAAACTTAAACTATTAAATCAGCTCAACTTTGAAGAAGGTGATGAGAGTATGAGGAAGTGCATAAGTAATTTTCAACGTATTAAAACCCTACCCAATTAGGGAAACATTCACGGTGACCTCTACGTCACAAAATAAAAATTCACTAAAACAGAGTAACAAATTACAAGATATTTAACAATCAAACCACATAAACACACCTAAACTAAGTTCAGAATCGTTATCAACTCCTCTGGATTAGATCTGACTTCTCTTAAGGTTGTTATTGTTGTTGATGTTCTCTTTAGATTCGTAATCTTTACTCGATTCTATCTTTACGTCGACTCAAACAAGTTCAAGATCAGTCAACCAACACTTTAAGTGTGGTAGAGTGAAAGTGTAGCGCTGATGTGTTCTCTAACATATGCATGCAACACACTCACACTTAATATAGACAGAATGATTTAACAAATTACGAAATCACTAGATATGCAAGATATTCCAAAATCAGTTTAGTCAAGATTGTGTTAGACTTTAAACCTTTCAAAATAATCGCAGATCAAGAGGGAATCTTGTTGTGAAATATCCAAGATCCTAACACTTTCTTGTTTTGAAAATAGTAAAGATTGAAAGTGTAATCCCCAATCAAGATCTCAAAACTAGATATAAGTATAATTGTTTAAGTAAAATGAAATCATAACGAATATTGTTGGTTTTAGGTTTGAAAACATAAAATCAGTTTAAATTAACCAACGAACAAGATTTCTCAAAATAAGAAATCAAAACAGTAACCTATCTATGTGATTTGTATCATAGAGACGGGATATCAAGTTTCTATATAGAGAAACTGAGAAACTCCACCAACATGACTAAGTTGGAAGAATGATTAATAACAAGAGAGGATTATCTTCTCAAAACAACGAACTAAACAGTCAAAGGTTTAACTCTCAGGAAATTATTTCTGGTTCGAATTTGACGAAGTTAGATTAGGGTTTTCTTTCTCTCTCTTCTCTCTCTTATCTCTACTCTCCCTTTTTTCTCTCAAACGAGGTACTAACAAAAGTCTCTAATTTCCTCACCCAAGGCATCTATTTATACAACACGTAGAAGGATATGGAACAACAATTCAAAATTAAGGGTTTTGATTAATTGAAGTTAAATTGACGTAAATCTAAGGGTTCATAAGAGGCGGTGAAAAAACAAACTCTGATTGGTTAAAACCAATTCACTTGGATTGATTCCAAACACATGAAGACCGTAGATTAAGTCAGTCCAAGGGTTCAAAATAAGTCACAGGTATGTGAGTGATAAGAAACACATATGTAATCGATGTGTGTGCAACACGTGTACGCTTACGATCCATTCTCACATGCGTGTTTTTAAGTTTCTAAATAATTCCAGTTACACCCACAATAGTTTCTGCCGCTTTTGGTTTCTACCCAAGGCAGTTTTAAGGCATAAAATATAATTACAAATCAACCCTAAAACTTTATTAAGTTCCAATTTTAATTTTCAAAAATTATTTAAAATTCTTAGAAAATATTAATTAAATCCCAAAAATTATTGAAAAATTATTTTAAGGGGATTTAACTCACACATGGTCATCACATGAATAAAACACTATATGTATGCAGTCCTAGTGTGTTGTGTATGTGATATACCTTCATTAACTTGTAGATGAATACCAATGAAGTTTTGAAGATTCAGAGGTTTTTTTGTTCAACTAGGGATATACACAATTCTGTCACTATTTCCAAACTAGATGAGATCCTATATAATGTAGACTCAAGTTAGTCAAAGTTATAGAGTGATTAAATCTTCCCCTTTGGAAACATGAGACAAAATCTCATTTGAGTCATCTAGGACTCATAGGGATACAAAAACCAATAATAAAATCCCATTCTTATACAAACAATCTATCTACGCAATCTCCTAGAAATGGAAAAATTACATAACTCAACTATGTAAAAACCATTACCCTGTCAAAATCTGATGCAATAAAGAGGTACAAAAATCTGGAATAAGATACCTAAGATCAAGTACATGAGATTAAAATGTATAAGTGTGTCCAAGTGGACTCAAATTTCTCCCCCATTTTGTCTTAAGTGGACAAAGGGCAGCAAGAATTAAAAAGGAGAGTTAAAAACAGGTAGATAAGCATGTGAAAATCTGTCAGTTATACAAATTAAGCAGAAAGAATTATTCATCCAAAACCATACCAATTGATTTCCGTAAAGATTCAAAAGGCTTAAAATTCAAAGGTTTTGTAAACAGGTCCACCAATTATAAATCAGTAGGCAAGTAATTAATTTCTAATTCTTTTGATTCAACTAATTCTTGTATGAAGTGATATCGAATTTTAATATGTTTGGTACGTGAATGTTGTACTGGATTCTTATAAATATTAATCGAACTTTGGTTATCGCAATAGAGATGTAGTTTTTCTTCCTTTACACCGTAATCTGTTAGCATTAGTTGCAGCCATAATAATTGGGCACAATAACTTCCGGCTGCGATATATTCAGTTCTACAGTAGATAAAGAAGTGCAGTTTTGTTTTTTGTTGTTCCATCCTAACAAGTTGTTACCGATGTGGTAACATGCTCCAGAAATACTTTTACTATCGCCGAAACACCCAGCCCAATCAACGTTAGTGTATCCTACTATAGTGCTCGATGTGTCATTAGTGTACCACAGTCCTAAATTAAGAGTGCCTTTTATGTATTTAATTATTCTTTTTACACATAATAAATGGCTCTCTTTAGGATTATTTTGATAACGGGCGCACACACAAACAGAGTACATAATATCTGGGCACGAGGCAGTTAGGTAAAGCAAACTTCTTATCATATTACGGTATAAAGTAGAATCAATGAATTTACCATTTTCATCTTTGGAAAGTTTGACAGAGGTACTCATAGACGTTCTAGCTTCTTTAGGAGTATATACGCCAAACTTTTTTATAACCTCTAATGCATATTTATATTGCGAAACAAATAAACCTTCTGAATTTTGTTTAACTTGAAGACCTAAGAAAAATTACAACTCCCCCATAAGCGACATTTGGAATTCTTTGTACATAATGTTTGAGAAGGACTTAACTTCTGAAGGGGAGGTGTATCCAAAAATGATATCGTCAACATATACTTGAGCAATAGTAATGTTGTTGTCAAAATGTTTGACAAATAAGGTTTGATCTTTTCCTCCTCTCCTAAATTCATTATCTAAAAGAAAGGTGAATAGATGATCATGCCAAGCTCTAGGAGATTATTTTAACCCATAAAGAGATTTCATAAGATGATAAACATAATTTGGGTGATGAGGGTTAATAAACCCTTTGGTTTTCTCTACATAGGTCTCCTCAGTTAAAATTTCGTTAAGGCAGACTTTACATCCATTTGGTAAAGTGTGAAATTTAAATGACTGGCTATGGCAAAAAGTAAACGAACAGATTCGAGGCGAGTGACAGGAGCAAACGTTTCCTCAAAATTTATTCCTTCAATCTGAGAGTAGCCCTGGGCAACTAATCTAGCTTTATTCCTCACAACCATTCTAGATTCATCAGTTTTATTTTTAAAAATCCAGTGTGTGCCAATAACCCTTTTATTTTCAGGCCTGGGTACAATATACCAAACATCATGAATGACAAATTGAATAGGTTCCTCGTGCATTGCACTAATCCACAAGGGGTCATTCAAGGCTTCATTTACACTTTTGGGCTCAATAAGAGACACAAGGCATGCAAAATGAGCAATGTTATGAAGTTAATATCTTGTACGAATAGGTTCAATAGGATTACTAACTACACTATATAAAGGATGGTCTTTGGAAACCCATTTAGGCACTTCAGGGGTCTCAGTTGGTAAAGACTCAGTTATTTAATGAGAGTCACAATTGAAAAAGATTTCGGACTCATCCATAATAGCTAGTCTAGTAGTTTTACTTTCTACAAAAGTTTCATTTATAATCACATTGATGGATTCCATCATGGTCTTAGTACGTAAGTTGTAAATTCGGTAGGCTCTATTGTCAAGTGAATAACCTAAAAATATAGCTTTATCTCCTCTTGTTTCAAACTTAGAAAAATATTCTATGTCTTTACAGACATAACATGTACTATCAAAAGTTCTAAGATATTTAGGATTTGGTTTCTTTCCATACCAAAGTTCATAGGGGGTCTGTTTAGAATTCTTCCTTAGGTAGACTCTATTGATAATGTGAAATGAAGTACGAACTGATTCAACCCAAAAATTATTTAGGTAAATCTTTTGCATGTATCAAAACTCTTGCCATTTCTTGAATTGTTCTATTTTTATGCTAGGCTATCCCATTTTGTTGGGGTGTCTTGGGAGCACTGAACTCGTGTTTGTAACCATTATAGTCACAATATTCAATGACACCTGAATCTATGAATTCACCTCCTCTATCACTCCGGATTCTATCTAACTGGGAGTACTATTCATTTTCTGTACGAAGTAAGATTTTCAAAAACGCTCTACAAGTTTCAGACTTCTACTTTAAAAAAGAAATCCAAATAAATCTCGTGTAGTCATCAACCATAACTAGAATTTAACTATTGCCACAAAGACTAATATTACGAGAAGGACCCATTAGATCCATATGGATGAGTTCTAAAGGTTTAGAGGATAGAATGTCTTTAACCCTTTTATAAGGTGCCTTAACTATTTTTCCTTATTGACAAGGACCACAGACAATGCTAGAAATAGGTTTTATTTTAGGAATACCTCTAACAATTTCCTAAGAGGACAATTTACTAAGGCTGTCATAATTTATGTGACCCATTATGTTATGCAGCAATTCATTGTCATCTAATCTGGCAATGTTGCAGACCTCTCTACTTGGATTGAATGTATAATAGTTATCTAGAGTAAGGAGTCCTATAATGATGCACTCACCATTTTCATTTAAAATTTTGCAATTGTTCTTCAAAAAGACGACATTATGATTGAAGTCACAAAATTGTGAAAAACTTAGTAGATTAGCCTTAAGGCCTTTTACTAATAAAACATCTTTAAGGACATGTAATTCTTCTTCATGGAGTGTTCCTTTGCCAACGATCTGGACTGATACACCATCTCCAAACAAGACTTTGCCTCCAGAGAAGTTAGTTTTATTTGAGAGTTTGGAGTCATCCCTAGTCATATTCTTAGAACATCCACAGTCTCCAGACGTGGTGTGTTCAACTTTCAAAGCACTGATCACTATGTTACATGTCATCTGGGGTACTAGATTATCCTTTCTTACCCAAATTGATCTGATTTTCAATTTACGCTTATTAGCTCGTATTCTACACAAATTTTGCGTAGGTTTTTGAAATTTATAAACATTTTGAGCATTTGTTCAAGAAAATATTCTAGGATTATTTCTTGACGATTATATTTTAGTATTAGATCTTGTCTTTCTCTTTCGATAGTTAGAGTTTCTATCTGGTGGTTTAGAAGGACATAGTTGTTATGGATTCTCCTAGAATAGTTAAAATTCTAATAGGTGAAGAAGGGATAGGTAGGTTGGTATCATCATTTGGAATATCAACCATCTAACGAATGTCCGTACACATCACAGTATGAGAATTAAATACTGCTCGTTGCAATTAAGTCTTTAGGAAAGTTGTTGAACATAGTTTTCCCTAAATTATGACTTTTGGCATTATTTCTAGAGGGAACAGTTTGAAATGAGGTCTCACTCTTTCTAATGGGGGGACAAACGTACGTGGCTTTAAATTGAATATTATGTTTAGAGGTACTTGTCTCACCAATGTTTAACTGCTGCTGGTTTTTATCAAAATCATTTTTCAAATATTGAAAGTCTGGACAAATTTCCAAAGGTCTTTTCCCACCAATAATAAACTTTATGGTTTCAAAAGGTTTAGTTTGCTTGATACTTTTGGTACAAAATCCTATTCCAGATTTGTCATCAGAATTGGTCTTACTATCAGCAACATGGTCCTCAAAACAATTAGAATTGCTTTCAAAGTTCAAATTTTTTTTAAACTGTTGAAGCCTTTTCTTTTGTTTGTTCCAATTCTAATAATGATCCTTTATACTTCTTTTCCAAAACATTATTAGATTCAGTCAAGTCTTTCACTCTTTGTTCAAAAGCCTTTATTTCCTCATCATGAGTTAAACTTTGAGATGTATACTCTTCAACATTTTGTTTAACTATTTGATTTAAGGACTCTAGTTTCTTGGAAAGATCTTTGATAAGCCTCTCTAGTCTAGTGCTTTTCTTGAGTGTTTTAGTGTAAAGTGTGTAAACATCAGGAGGGTACTCATTGTCGGAGTCATTAAGTGAGTAGTGTGTAGTGTCCCCTATCGATTCAATTTTAGGACTCATACACCCATTGGAATCATTAATACGGCGTTCATTTTGACTCTCACACACATGGTTTTCAGTACTACAATCATTCTCAAGCATTAAGTCAGACATATCTGTAAAAGCAACATAATTTATCATATCAAGATCAGGTTCCTTATCATCAGTGTAGATTATCTTAGGAAATAATAACATTCAAGAGTCAAAAGAGTTGGATGACTCAGGGTCCTCTTTTTTAGAATCACTTGAGTCATTAGAAGTCTTACATATGTGAGCCCTATTATGTTTGGGATTTTTATTTAAGTTAACCCTACAATCACTAGCCATGTGTCCTAATTTGCCACATCTATAACATTCAACATTCTTAAGGTCTTTCTGAGGTCTCTTGTGATCATCAATCGTTTATTTGTCATGTCTTCTCTCATGAGACCTATTATTAAAATCATTGGAGTAACTAGGTTTCCCTTGTCTAGAAGCAACTTTGTTTCTAAATTTAACAATATTTTTGAATTGTTTAGACATAAGATTAAGGTGATTATACAGGTTATCCAAGTCATAGTCCTCATCAGAGTCAAGGTCAAGGTCAGGTTTGATCAACTTTGATGAAAAAAAGATTAGAATTACCCTGTCTTTTATTGGTATAGATCAATTGTTTCTTGAATTCTAGTTCCATTTCCACAATTCTTAGTTTACTACTGAGGAGTTCTGGGGGTAAGATTTTGATCATCCATTTCCTCAATAACATATCTCTTATTATCAAACTTTTGTGGAATTGATCTTATAATTTTTGAAATAATCTATTTCCTATCATAATTTATACCGTTTGCATGCAACTTAGTTACAATATCAGTTAACCTAATATAGAAATCATTAAAGAATTCAGTCTCAGACATGACTAGGGAGTTATACTGCTGAATGAGCATTTGAGTTTTATTATCTTTGACTCTATTATCACCGTCATATGCAGTTACAAGAGTATCCCACGTTTCCATAGAAGTTGTGCAAGATGAGATCCTCTTGAACTCATGTTCGTTAATAGACATAAATATAGCATTCTTGCTTTTATTGTTATATAGTGAAATTTGTTTCTCATCTTTAGTGAATTCACTTAGTAACTTCCTAATCCTCACAGTACTTCCTCCAGCTATTGGTTTAGTAGGAAAAATGTAGCCATTTTCTATAACTTCCTAGAATTCATCTCCCAGAGTTCCTTGAATGAAAGCAATCATCCTTACATTCCAGTAAGGAAAATTGGTTCCATCAAAGAGAGGGGGTCTGGACAGGTTACCTAGTCTCTCAAATTTCTCGTCCATACTTTTGTTTTGAAAAAACAATTTTAGAAACACGGGATCAAAAAGATTTTAAAACAGTCAAGCTCTGATACCAATTGAAAAATTCCACTTAAGACGTTTAATACATGATTAAACTGTTAAAATGGCTCCGAACTGTTTGTTTGAGAAACTCTTTAATAAAAAAAACTTAACACGAGATGTGTTTAAAATGATTATAAACAAATTATTAAAATAGTTTGAACGAGTTATTTCAGATCTAGAATGAACCAGTTTTGAAAAACAAAACTTAAACTATTAAATCAGCTCAACTTAGAAGAAGGTGATGAGAGTATGAGGAAGTGCACAAGTAATTTTTAATGTAGTAAAATCCCACCCAATTGGGAAAACATCCATGGTGACCTCTACGTCACAAAATGAAAATTCACTAAAACAGAGTAACAAATTACAAGCTATTTAACAATTAAACCATACAAACACACCTAAACTAAGTTTAGAATCGTTACCAACTGCTCTGGATTAGATCTGACTTCTCTGAAGGTTGTTGTTGTTGATGTTCTCTTTAGCTTCGTAATCTTTACTCGATTCCATCTTTACGTGACTCAAACAAGTTCAAGATCAGTCAACTAACACTTTAAGTGTGGTAGAATGAAAGTGTAGTGGTGATGTGCTCTATAACATATGCATGAAACACACTCACACTTAATACAGACATAACAATTTAACAAATTACAAAATCACTAGATATGCAAGATATTCCAAAATCAGTTTAGTCAAGACTGAATCAAACTTTAAACCTTTCAAAATAATAGCAGATCAAGAGGGAATCTTATTGTGAAATATCCAAGATCCTAACACTTTATTATTTTGAAAATAGTGTGCAATCTCTAATAAAGATCTCAAAACTAGATATAAGTCAAATTGTTTGAGTAAAATATACTTAGAATGAATATTGTTGGTTTTGGGTTTGAAAACATAAAATCAGTTTAAATTAACCAAAAAACAAGATTTCTCGAAATAAAAAATCAAAACAGTAACCTATCTATGTGATTTATATCACACAGACGAGATATCAAGTTTCTATGTAGAGAAAATGAAAAACTCCAACAACGTGACTAACTTGGAAGAATGATCAAGAACAAGAGAGGATTATCTTCTCAAAACAATGAACTAAGAACTCAAAGGTTTAATTCTCATAAAAGTATTTCTTGTTTGGATTTGACGAAGTTAAATTAGGGTTTTCTTTCTCTCTCTTTTCTCTGCCCACTCTTTTTTCTCTCAAACTAGGAACTAATAAAAGTCTCTAATTGCCTCACCCAAGGAATCAATTTATATAAGATGTAGAAGGATCTGGAATAAAGATTCACAATCAAGGGATGTGATTAATTGAAGTTAAATAGATGTTAATCTAAGGGTTCACAAGAAGCGGTGGAAAAATAAACTCTGACTAGTTAAGACCAATTCACTTAGATTGAGTCCAAACGCATGCAGGCCGTAGATTAAGTCAATCCAAGGGTTCAAAATATGTCATGGACTTGTTATTGATAAGAAACACAGATCTAGCCGATGTGTGTGCAACACGTGTACGCTTACGATCCATTCTTACACGCGTGTTTTTAAGTTTCTAAATAATTCCAGTTACACCCACAATAGTTTATGCCTCTTTTGGTTTCTACCCAAGACAGTTTTAAGGCATAAAATATAATTACAAATCAACCCTAAAACTTTATTAAGTTCCAATTTTAATTTCCAAAAATTATTTAAAATTCTTAGAAAATGTTAAATAAATCCCAAAAATTATTGAAAAATCATTTTAAGGGGATTTAACTCACATATGGTCATCACATGAATAAAACACTATATGTATGCAATCCTAGTGTGTGGTGTATGTGATATACCTTCATGAACTTATAGAGGAATGCCAATGGAGCTTTGAAGATTCTGAGATTTTTTTGTTTAACTAGGGATAAACACAATTTTGTCGCTATTTCCAAACTAGATGAGCTCCTATATAATGTAGACTCAAATGAGTCAAAGATATAGGATGATTCAAACATATGGGCCATCATTTATACTACAAAGGAGCGGAGTAATTCCTTAAATTAGCCTCTAATAATAGACCAAATGTTGAAAAAAAAATGTGTCCATGTAAGAAGTGCCGCAATATGATATTTGTGAAAAAAGATGAGGTGGTGGAACATATATTACTAAATGGTTTTCTAGCGAGTTATACTTATTTGACTTTTCACGGGGAATCTTCCTCATATTCAGTTCCCTCTTTCGAATCAGTTGTTGGTGATGAAATGCGAGAGATGATACATGATACCTTTGGAATTCCTCCTTCAATCCCGTTTAACTTTATGGATGATGAGGAGGAGCGTCAACATATGAGTGAGGGTCCGGATGAAGAAACTAAAAGATTTTTTAATCTGATAAAATAAGAGGAGCCGGAGTTGTACCCAGATTGTAAGAAGTATTCTACACTCTCATTTATTATACGACTGTTGCATATAAAATGCCTTGGTGAATGAGCTACAAGACCTTAACAATGTTTCTTGAATTATTAAAATATGCATTTCTCGAGGGTGAAACATTTTCGAAGTATTTTTATGAAGCCCGCAAGTTGATTTCAAACTTAGGGCTAGAATATAAGAAGATACATGAATGCCCTAACGATTGCATGTTATATTGGAATAAAATGGAACATGAGAGTGAATGTCGAAAGTGCCACACCCTAAATGACGATTTTTCAATAGACCGAAAAATTACGACGAAGGTGGTAAGATAGTTACCTTTGATACTAAGACTCCAGAGGATATATATGTCATCGAAGACATCATAAAAAATGAGACAACATGCCGATGAACGTATTGATGATGGAAATGTACGACATCCCGCTAATTCTTTTGCTTGGAAAAGAATCGATGACATTTATCAAATTTTGCCAAGGACCCGCGATATATCAAACTTGGATTATGAAGATACATGAATGCCCTAACGATTTCATGTTATATTGGAATAAAATAGAACATGAGAGTGAATGTCGAAAGTGCCACACCCCAAATGACGATCTTTCAATAGACCGAAAAATTCCGGCGAAGGTGGTAAGATACTTACCTTTGATACTAAGACTCCAGAGGATATATATGTCATTGAAGACAGCATAAAAAATGAGACAACATGTCGATGAACGTATTGATGATGGAAATGTACGACATCCCGCTAATTCTTTTGCTTGGAAAAGAATCGATGACATTTATCCAAATTTTGCCAAGGACCCGTGATATATCAAACTTGGATTATCCAGTGATGGATTCAACCCATTCAATATCTTTATTATTGTCCATAGCACGTGTCCCGTAATTATGATACTATATAACTTGCCCCCATGGTTGTGTATTGATTCGGTATAAATTCTTCACATTTATCCCCTTAATTTTGGTATTTTTATGTTCTCGTGCATTGTAATTTGTATGAATTTATTTCATATTTATGCTACTAACCATTTTTGGCAAGTATTTTGTGTTTTGTGTATCTCTTATGTGTTTTACAGGTATTTCATGCAAGAAAGATAGATAAGAGAAGTCAAAATAGTGAAATAAACCAAGAAATAGGAAGTTTAGGGGAATTTTTGTAATTTTAAAACCATATTCCGAAGGTGGGTAAAATTATAAAGTTGAATATCTCAAAATTACAAGAATACTGGAAAAAATGGTACTCAAATCTGAGCTACAGTGAAGAAGTTATGCCCATTTGAAGTTCAGAAAGAAATCCAAGGCAAAACTGTTAAGGCTGAACCTAACCGATGGACCAAAAACGAACCAGTCCGATTCCTTAAGATTGTCTACATAAAATGGAGAACTGAATCGATTCGATTTCAAGGGAACATCTAGGAAAAGAATTTACATATTTTTCACCTTTAATTCAAGAGTTTTTTTTTTGTTTTTCTTCAAGCTTTATTTTCTTCTTGCATGTTCTTGTTCTTCAATCTTGCTAACCTTTATTTCCAGAACTTTAATTATTATTTCTCATTCTTAATATCACTTTTCATGCAATTATAATTTCATGTAACATAGATTCTTTGTGTATTCATAGTTTAATCAGGTCTAGCTAGGTTTCTAAGGGTTGGGGTGCATGAACCCAACCTGATGTGATTTGCAAGTATAAGAAATTAGTCTTCAAATTAAATATTGATTGAATAGTGTTATGTAGTGATCAAAACCATCGTAGGACTTTTGACCTCGCTTACCCGAGGTAACCGAGGTGTTTAAGATTGCGACACGCGTGTTAGTTTTTTCAACAACTTTTTATTCTTGCTCTTGATTATGTATGATGCTGGCTAGTACCCTCATATATGTAATGCTTGAGATTAATAAAGACTGGGTTTAATCAATTGTCTAATTCATTCTAGTTTTATATCCGGTAAATATAATAGGGTTTGGGGGATTGTATCCTAACATGTCTTTCTCTCATTCATAGTTACTTAATTGTAGTAGTTTTATTTTCGAGCAAAGTAGCTTAGTCCGTAATTTAACTTTCACTTGCATTTAGACAGTAGAATTCTGTTCACGATTAATCATCTTTTTAATTTCTTTTCGAGAATCAATTTAGGGTTAGTCCTCTATTCCTACGTTGTTACGAGTTTTCGTCCTAGTTCCCTGTGAAGACGATCACGACTTACCAGATTATTACTAATGTGATAGGCTTGCACTTGAGCCTATATTAGCATGCACACTAGATACATAATTATGGTCACGTTAAGTTTTTGGCGTCGTTTCCGAGAAATTAGGTAGACTCTTAGGTTAATCGATTTAATCCAAAAATTGATTCCAAATCTTAAAAAGCAAAAAAATAAAAAATCCAAAAATAATAAAAATAAAAATCCGAAAAATAAAAAGACAAAAAAATGCGTGTCATGTTTTTGAATTGCCCACTTTGAATTTTTTTATTTTAACTCGTTTAATGTATTTAATTGTTATGATAATAGTGAAAAAGGGAAGTCGAGATTTATGAAGAGTGAATCAATAAAACAAAAAACAAGTCTCAAAATTACACCGCTAAGACTATAGGTGAAGCCATCCAAATTCTTCAAAATGAAAGGTGTGAAAATGAAAGACTTGAAAATGAATATCGGGAAAAAAAATCATTTTAGGGAGCAAGAGTTGGATGCATTATTTAAACCCAATGAGGATTTTTCTTCCAATATTTTTGAAGTTGAAGAATGTTTTCAACCAAATGAGGAATTCGAGGTGTTAGAGCCAAGGAATCCTACTTTGGAAGAACTCTTTCTTATTAGCAAAAAGAAATTGGATGACGTTACTTCTCTAGGCTTGAAAATTAGCACAACTTGCAATGAGATTAACGATTATTGGGAAAGCCTACAAGAGGGCGAGACTTGAGTTTTACCTAAAAATTTTGAGGACGAAATCATTGAGAGTGATCCAAGTACTTTTGAATTTCAACCTCTTATCAATATTTCAAAATCTATTGAGGTTGAAGATCCTTCGCTTCCTGGTGTCCCCACTATTATCGAACCATTAAACCCATCACAAGAATCGGATGAAAATCTTGAGGGCATTGACCTGATTCTTGAATGAGAAATTTTGTTTGAGATGATTCATCTCATGGGATATTCACTTACACATGCCACACCTCCAAATCCAATTGAAAATTTTGGGAGAGGATTTTGAGGACAAGGACCCTTTTCTTGAATTGTTTTCCAAGATGGACTCTTCCTTTTTGTGTTCCCCACTTCCCATACTACTTGAAAAATATTTGGAAGGTGATTTTATTTTTCTTGGATCCCAATTGTACTTGTCCCCCTTATCACCCAAATCCCCCAACGTCCCTTCAAAAATTTTAATTGGTGTTGTCCCAATTCTTCCGCTTTATACATGCCTTTTGTTGTTCAAACAAAAATCTTATTTTTCGAGAGGCATGCATCAAAATGAGGGTACACCGATTATCCCTCAAAGTCAAATCGTGTTTTGGGTGGACCCTCAAAGTTTTCGACTTATAGTGTATGGTTTATTAGAAGTCCAAATTGTAGGTTGTAAATAGTTAGTCTTTTATTTATACATTTTTTTTTATAGTTTAGTCTAATTAGTTAAAGTTTTGGTTATTTTTTTTGGTATTCTTGGTTCTAAGGTGTCTTGTAGTTTCAGTGGACTCGTACTTATCAGGGATCGCTCCTTTTAGGTAATATCTTTATTTTCCTCTCTTTATGTTGTGTTCTTGATTCGCATTGAGGACAATGCAACATTTAAGTTAAGGGGTGTGGGATATTCTACCAATTTTTTTTTGTTTAGATTTATTGATTAGATCATATGTTCGTTCCAAGTAGACTTTTTTAGAAAACTACCAAAAAAAATGAAAAATTTTGGAAAAGCCAAAAATATTTTTCTTCAAAATAAATAAAAATTTAAATTTAAAGTTTTCAAAAATATCACTCACAAAAAATTGTAAAATTTCAATAGCACAAAGCCAAAATTGACCAAAGAGGGAAATTGAAAGAAAATTAACGACTTTACGAATAAGTGTGGAGGTTAATCAACCCTGTGAGATTTCGAGCCTATCACTTTTTGCGAGTTTTTAAATTAATCCGAGTTAATGGTTAACTCAAAGTTATTCTCAGCATTAAAATAAGTTGTTGTGATCTCAAAATTATTATTTTGACCGGTCAAGGAATAGTGTGTGATATTGCTTCAAAAAGCGCGCTAACATATATCTAAACTAAAATTCGTCTCGACATGCATATGGTAAAGTGATTGGTAATTCGGATAAATGAAGTTAGGCCATCGTTTGTTACCCAAAAAGATTAGCCATAAAAAGTTGTGAAAAAAATCCCTTTTGCAAACTAAGTTGAGCCAAATAAAATGTATCCTTTCGTCTGATAACCCGAAAAAATCATATAACCAGAAATTGTGAAAACCAGAAAATTCAACAATTAAAACCAATTTGTGTGAAAATGAAAAGGGGCAAGAAGAAAAAAATAGAGAAATGCTCAAGAAACATAGCAAGAAAGAAAAATGCAAAAAAGAAGAGAAAATGAGCAAAAGCCCGAAAAAGCACTAATGGACATCATAGAAGATTTTCCAATTTCGAAGTTTTTCTTTTTACCCAATACACCTTAAAAACCCAAAAAAAGTCCTAACCGAGTCCGGATTGCGAAATTAATTACCGCGTGGAGAGCTAAAATACGAAAATATAATAAGAGATTAACTGGTGTATATAAGAGGCGATGTTACCGCTTTCCTATTGACCGTAATCCGATGAAGAGATCTTTTCACCCTAAAAATTATCTCTTATAATTTCTTGTGTGTCAATTCGTCTCCATTACATTTACTCCTTATATCACGCATACTGACAAAAAATAGCAACAATCCGAGTGATTCATTTGTGAGAGCATCCGTGAGATTTTGAAATCAAAGAGAATTTTTGAAAAGTAACGTAATGATCAATCGGTGGAAATTTGAGGTTAATTTTTGACTTCGCGTACATACACGGCAAATTGAGACTTTTTAATATAAATTTATGGTGATTATTTTCCCGGACGTTTAAATTGTACAATTTTTTGGTATTTTGACAAAAAAAATAGTCAAAGCCGAATTTTGTGGGTATATTCACTGCAAACCTTCACGAGACAACACTCGTCCTACTAGGGTAACCTATGGGTTTAAAGGATTGTTGCACACGCTAAATGAAATCGCTTGCCCATGAAAAAGGTATTTTATCCTAATAAAAGTTTTTAAGAGTCCTTATCTCATTCTATTATGGTTTTACATTACTCGGGATGCACAGAGTTCTAAGTTAGGAGAATTTGATTCGGCATAAATTCTTCACATTTCTCCCCTTAATTTCGGTCTTTTTATGTACCCGTGCATTGTAATTTATATGGATTTATATCATATTTATGACACTAACCCTTTTTGGAAATTATTTTGTGTTTTGTGTATCTCTTATGTGTTTTACAGGTATTTCATGCAAGAAAGATAGATAAGAGAAGTCAAAATAGTGAAACAAACCAAGAAATAGGAATTTTAGGGGCATTTTTGTAATTTTAAAACCATATTCCGAAGGTGGGTAAAATTATAAAGTTGAATATATGGAAATTACAAGAATACTGGAAAAAAACGGCACCCAAATCTGAGCTACGGTGAAGAAGTTATGCCCGTTTGAAGTTCAGAAAGAAATCCAATGCAAAACTGTTAAGGCCGAACCGAACCGATGGACCAAAAATGAACCGGTCTGATTCCTTAAGATTCTCTGCATAAAATGGAGGACTGAACCGATCCGATTTCAAGGGAAACCAAACCGGTTCGGTCATTCTTCACGCTCCAGAACTGTTACAAAATTAGTCACGATTTCTAAGTGTGACAAATCTGCTGATACGAGATTTTTATTTTGTCCTTATCTTTTAGCCAAAAGAGTTTTATGCCTTGGGGACTCTTCTAAACGACCCAAGACTTATATAGGAACAATTTTTATGTCTCTATGACATCAAACTTTTGAAGTCTTAGAGATGTGATTGATCAATCCCGCTGGCGCGGACTCATTTCCATAAGAAATGTGGATCCACGTGGATCCACGTAAGCAACATTGACCAATCACATCTCTAAGACATCGTCTTAGAGACATCAAACTTTTTTTCGACTTATATATAGTCATATTAGGAGTATTTTTATTCACATTTCATTCATGTAAAACCTTATAATCAAGTAGGAACGTCTACGAGAAGAATTTGCATATTTTGCACCTTTAATTCAAGAGTTTTTTGGGTTTTCTTCAAGCTTTGTTTTCTTCTTGCATGTTATTGTTATTCAATCTTGGTAACCTTTATTTCCATAAATTTTATTATTATTTCTCATTTTTAATCTCACTTTTTGCGCAAGTACAATTTCATGCAACATAGATTCCTTGGTTATTCATAGTTTAATCATGTATAGTTATGTTTTTAAGGGTTGGAGTGCATGAACCCAATACGATGTGGTTTGCACATGTAAAAAATTATTCTTTGAATTAAATAATCATTGAATCGTGCTGTGTAGTGATCACAACCATCGTAGGACTTTTAACCTCGTTTACCCTAGGTAACTGGGGTGTTTAAGAGTGAGTGGCGCGTGTTAGGTATTTCAACACCGCTTTATTCTTGGTCTTGATTATGTATGATGTGGGATATTACCCTCATACACGTAATGATTGATATTAATAAAGATCGTATTTAATCAATTATCTAATTCAAGCTAGTTTTATATCTGATAAACATACTACGGTTTGGGGGATTGTATCATAACATGTCTTTCCCTCAATCATAGTTACTTAATTGTAGTAGTTTTATTTTCGTGCACGTAGCTTCATCCGTAATTTAACTTTCATTTGCATTTAGACTGTAGAATTCTTTTCATAATTAATCATCTTTTTAATTTCTTTTCGAGAATCAATTTAGGGTTAGTCCTCTATTCCTACGTCATTACGAGCTTTCTTCCTGGTTCCCTATGGAGATGATCCTGACTTACCAGATTTATTACTAACATTGCAGGATTGCACTTGAGCCTATATCAGCACGCACACTAGATACACATTTCTAGTCGCGTCATGTATGAAGCAACCATATATGATATTGCCGATACTAATTAATGGTCCTTGTTGGCCTGATAAAGACGTTGACGTTTATTTACCCCTTTTAGTTGATGAGTTGAAGGAATTATGGGTTTGGGTGGATACTTATGATGCATCGTGTAATCAGATGTTTAAAATGCGTGCATTATTGCTATGGACAATAAGTGATTTTCCTATATATGAAAATTTGTCAGAATGGAGCACTAAAGGTAAATTATCATGTCCTTATTATCACAAATATACTCCCTCCCGTCGATTAAAAAACGAGCGTAAACAATGATGTATGGGCCATCGTCGATGGTTGCCGGAAGGGCATAATTTTCGAACAGATAAATTCTCGTTTGAAGGTAAAGTTGAGTTGGATACAAAGACCATTCGACTATCTAGAGCCGAAGGGTTTGATGATGTAAGGGACATCAATAATATGTTTGGGAAGGATCCGGAATCGAAACTTAAGAGAAAGAGGGATGATAATGAATATGGGAACCTCACATATAATTGGAAGAAACGAAGTGTGTTTTTAGAGTTAGAATATTGCAAGGACAATTTAATATGCCACAATCTTGATATAATGGATAATGAGAAGAATGTACGCGATAATGTGCTCTGTACGCTACTAGATGTTGATGGTAAGGGAAAGGATAATCTAAATTCTCATCTTAATTTACAAGAAATAGGTATTCATAAGTGATCAAGGTGGAAATCGACCGTTCGTGTAAATACGCTAGTCGTTGTTATCAACTTCCGACCACAATACAAAAAAAACTAAACTTTAACTACACTCTTATGGAGTATAGTGGCGAGTCTGGGTATCGAATCCACATGGAATGTTTGATAGATTTTAATTGATTTATTACTTCAAAAAATAAAGTGTAAAAGATGATGAGTGAGTGAGAAACAAAAAAGGGGGAAAATAAAGAAGTTAACTAAAACTAATTAGAAAATTAAGGTAGGGACACAATCCCCCAACTCCTAGTATGTTTACCGGAGATAAAACTAGTTATGAATTAGATAATTGATTAAATCCAGTATTTTTTAATCCTAAGCATTCCATATATGAGGGATCGTAGCGCGCACCATATGAAATCAAAGGCAAGAACAAAGCGGTGTTGTTATAGCTACACTCGTGTCGCACTCTTAAGCATCCTAGTTACCTAGGGAAAACGAGATCAGAAGTACTACGACGGCTGTGATCACTACGCAACACGATTCAATCATTTATTTAATTCAGGGAACTAATTTTACACACATGCAAACCACATAGGGTTGTGTTCATGCATCCAAACCTTTAAAAACCTAGCCTAACATGGTGAAATTAATGAAAACTACGTTATCTACATTGCATGAACTCATAATTTCTTAGAAAGAGAGATTAAACATGAGAAATATTAATAAAAGTGCTAGAAATAAAAGTTACCAAAATTGAAGAGCAAGAACATGCAAGAAGAAATCAAAGGTTGAAGAAAAACTAGAAAAGCTCTTGAATTAAAGGTGCAAAATATGTAAATTCTTCTCCTAGATGTTCCTACTTGATTAGGAACTTTTACATGAAGGAAGTCTTAATAAAATGAGTCCTAATGACTACATATATAGTCTAGAGGTCATTTAGAAGAGTCCCAAAAACAAAAAACTCTTTTGGCTAAAAGATAAGGACAAAATAAAAATCTCGTATCGGACAATTTGTCACACTTAGAAAGCGTGACTAGTTTTGTAACGGATCTGGAGCGTGGTAAAAAAGGCCGGATCGGTCCGTTTTATATTTAATTCAGATCGATCGGTTTCACGAATTTTAGATAGTGAGTTTCAAGGCTCCGGATTGGTTCGGTTCTTTTTCCTTGTGATTTTCTCTCAACTTCGAATGATTATAACTTCTTCACCGTAGCTCGGATTGAGGTACCGTTTTTTCCAGTGTTCATGTAATTGAAAGCTATTAAACTTTCTATGTGGCCCCACCTCTGTAATATTGCTAAAAAATTATGAAAATACCCTTGAACTTCCTGTTTCTTGGTTTCTTTCATTGTTTTGAGTTCTCTTTCACACTTTCTTGCATGAAATACTTGTAAAACACATAAGAGATACACAAAATACAAAATACTTGCCAAAAAGGGTTATTAGCATAAAAATATCAAAATTAAGGGGATAAATGTGAAGAATTTATGCCTAATCAAATCCCCCTAACTTAGAACTTTGCACGTCCCGAGCAATGTAAAAGACTGAGAGTGTGAGTTAAGGACCCTTCAAAACTTTATTGGAATACAATACCTTTTTCGAGGACAAGATATTTCATTTAGCGTATGTGTTGATACCAAATTTAATCTGCTTACATGGATCAATCATATAAATACAAGTGTCTATTTACATGGTGAATATGAAGACTTTTGACGAATAAGGTCCGAGCAACTCCAAAGGTCCGAGCAACTCAAGATGTCCGAGCAACTCAAGAGGTCCAAACAACTAAGGCGGTCCGAGCAACTCAAATATTTATGGCGTACGCGTCAAGTATACCAGAAGATAACTGCGCATTAAATGTGCATTTATTATCATAGAGATGGACACGGCTGCTAGAAGACAGCACATTATTCTTTCACATGTACAGCCTCAAGGCTATAAATATGTTGTAACATCCTCATTAGAGGGGGACTCGGAATTTCTTGGTAAATCACTTATCGAGAATTCCTAGCAAACAATCAGCAATACAAAGAACAGTGGACGTAGGCCATTTTATTAAGGCTGAACCACTTTAAAAATTTGTTGTCTTATTTAAATATTCATTTTTATCTGTGATTAAAATAATTAGATCGAATCTAGTTTTTTACATCAACAGTATGCAACAAGCCTTTAAGCCCCTACGTTACCCTTATAGGACGAGTGGTGTCTCGTGAGGTTTTGTAGTGAATATACCCACAAAATTCGTTATTGACTCAAAAAAAAAATCAACATACTTAAAAATTGTACAATTTGAACTCCCCAAAAATTGTCACCCAAATTCATATTCACGAGTCTCAAATCATAGTGTGTGCGCGCGAAGCCAAAAATCAAACCGCAAATTTCCGCCGATTGATCATTACGTTACTTTCCAAAAATTCATTTTGATTCAATTTCTCATTGGATGCTCTCACAAATGAATCACTCGGAAATGTGACTAGTTCTCTCGGTGTGCATGATATAAGGAGTAAATGTAATGGAACACAAGTTCGCGCACACAACTATGAAAGACGAAAATTTATGAGTGAAAAGATCTCTTCATCGGAATACGGTTATTGGGAAACGGTAAATATCATATTTTATTCACACCATTTAATCTCTCATATTATCTTTTTGTATCTTAGCTCTCCACACGATAATCAATTTCGTAATTCGAACTCAGTTAGTACTTTTTTAGGTTTAAGGTGTATTTGGGTAAAATGGGAATGGTTGGGAACTTCGAAATTGGAAAATGTCCTTATAATTTTTCAGTTGTGCTTTTTCCGAGCTATTGCTCATTTTCTCTTCTTTTTTTATTTTTTCGCATTTTTCTTTTACTGTCTATTTCTGTTGAGCATTTTTTTACTATTTTTTTCTTGCCCCGTTTTATGCACTTTTTGGACTTTATTTGATGAATATTCAATTTTCACAATTCCGGACTAATTGGTATTTTTTGAGTTGTCAAACGAAAGGGAAAAACTTATTCGGCTCAAATTGGGTTGCAAAAAGGTTAATTGTTCATGACTTTTTCTAGCCAATATTTTGGTATGACAAACGATGGCCTACTTCATTGTCTAAATGCCAGTTATTTTATGATATGCGTCTCGAGTTTAATTTAGTTTAGAGATATTTTAGTACGCGTTATTCAAGGTAATATCTCACACATTTCCTATAACCAATCAAAACAATAAAATAGAGATGATCAACGACTTTTGTAAATGCTAAAAAGAACATTGAGTTAATCATAAACTCAGATTGATTAATAAACTCACAAAAATGATAGGCTCGAAATCTCACCAGGTTTGTTAATATCCACACTTATTCGTTACGTCGCCAATTTCGCTCAATTTCCATCTTTGGTCAATTTTGGCTTTGTGCATTTTGAATTTTACAATTTGAGACAGAAAAAATGTGAAATTTTTTAAGCTTTTAAATTCCAATTTTTATTTATTTTACAGAAAAATATTTTTGGCTTTTTCAATTTTTTTGGAAATTTTTTAAATTTTCTAAAAAAAACATACTTTGGAACGAACATGTGATCAAATCAATGAATCTAAACAATAAACGGGAAGAATTTCCCACACCCCCTAACTTAAATGTCGCATTGTCCTCAATGCAAAACAAGAACACAACATAAAAAGAGGAAAAGAAAGATATTACACAAAATGGAGGGATTCCCGATAAGTACGAGTTTATTGAATCTACAAAACATGTTAGAACTAAGCAAGCAAAAAGAATAACAAAAAAATTAACTAATTACTCTAAACTATAAAAAAAGGAAAAGGAAAAAAAAAGTTAATTATGTACAACCTACGATTTTAACTTCTAATAAATTATACACTAGAAGTCAAAAAATTTGAGGGTCCACCCAAAATACAATTTGACTTTGAGGGGTAATTGGTGTACCCTCATTAGGATGCATGCCTCTCAAAAAATAAGAATTTCGTTTGAACAACGGAAGGCATGTATGAGATGGAAAAAATGAACCATCACCAATTAAAAATTTTAAAGTGATGATAGGGAATTTGGATGCTTGGGGGGACAAGTATAATTGTGATCCGAAAAAAATATAATCACCTCCCAAAGATTTTTCAAGTAAGATGGGAAGCGGGGCACACAAAAAGGGAGAGTCCATATTGGATAACAATTCAAGTAAAGAGTCCTCGTCGGTAAAAGGTTTAAACATTTCAACCGACTCATAGGACTCTAGAGGTACTTGTAATGGTTCAATAACGGTGAACGAAAATGGTGATGAAATAAATTCAACCTTAAGTGATTCATCATCACTTGGAGATTGAATTTCAAGGGAGCAATACTCACTTTCAATGATATGTTCTTCAAAAATTTGAGGTCACACACAATTGTCAACCTCTTCTTTGTTTTCCAAATTATAACGCATCTCATCGTAAAGTGAGATCATTTTCGTAACAAAACCAATATCCATCGCGCTTTGGGTGGAAAGAAAATGGTGTAATTGTTTGATTAGAAAAAGCATTATTTCTTCCAAAGTAGGATTCCTTAGCTCTATAACCTCGGAAGAAAAGTCGTCATTGGATTTGAATAATGCATCCAACTCTTGCTCCCAAAAATGATTTTTTTCCCCGATATTTGTTTTCAAGTCTTTCATATTCATGAATTAAAAACCACTCACCTATTTTAATAGGTCGAGGTGGAGATCCTTGAAAATAAAAAGATTGAAAACTATTCCCATATGAACCATTATAATTATCGAACTCACTATAAAAAGACATGATTACCGAATATTTTATAAACGGGCAATCCACATAAAGAGGTGTGTGGCTACAGATTCAACGTCTCTTAGCGCTCAATTATGCAAGCCTACAAAAAAAGGTTAAAACGAAAAAAAGAACAAAAGAAAAAATCTTACGAAATAGTAAATCAATTATAATCTATAACAAAACACTCCTCGGAAATGACGCCATTTTGATCAAGGTGGAAACCGAGCGTCCGTGTAAACATGCTAGTCGTTGTTATCGGCTTCCGACCACAATACAAAAAAACCCTAAACTTTAACTACACTCTTATGGAGTACAGTGGCGAGTCTGTGTATCTAATCCACAGGGAATGTTTGATAGATTTTAATTGATTTATTACTTAAAAAAATAAAGTGTAAAAGATGATGATTGAGTGAGAAAGGAAAAAGTGGGGAAATAAAGAAGTTAACTAAAACTAATTGGAAAATTAAGGCAGGGACACAATCCCCCAACTCCTAATATGTTTACCGGAGATAAAACTAGTTATGAATTAGATAATTGATTAAATCCAATCTTTTTTAATCCTAAGCATTCCATATATGAGGGATCGTAGCCCGTACCATATGAAATCAAAGGCAAGAACAAAGCGGTGTCGTTATAGCTACACTCGTGCCGCATTCTTAAGCATCCCGGTTACCTAGGGCAAACGAGATCAAAAGTCCTACGATGGTTGTGATCACTACACAACACGATTCAATCATTTATTTAATTCAGGGAACTAATTTTACACACATGTAAACCACATCGGGTTGTGTTCATGCATCCCAACCTTTAAAAACCTAGCCTAACGTGGTGAAATTAATAAAAAAACTACGTTATCTACGTTGCATGAACTCATAATTGCTTGGGAAGAGAGATTAAACATAAGAAATAATAATTAAATTACTAGAAATAAAAGTTACCAAGATTTAAGAACAAGAACATGCAAGAAGAAATCAAAGGTTAAAGAAAAACTAGAAAAGCTCTTGAATTAAAGGTGCAAAATATGTAAATTCTTCTCCTACATGTTCCTACTTGATTAGGAACTTTTACATGAATGAAATATTAATAAAAAAGAGTACTAATGACTAAATATATAGGCCAGAGGTTGTTTAGAAGAGTCCCCAAAACAAAAACCTCTTTTGGCTAAAAGATAAGGACAAAATAAAAATCTCATATCTGCCAATTTGTCACACTTAGAAAGCGTGACTAATTTTGTAATGGATCTGGAGCGTGAAAAAAGTCCGGATCGGTCCGTTTTATATTTAATTCGGATCGATCCGTTTCACGAATTTTTGACAGTGAGTTTCAAGGCTCCGGACAGATTCGGTTCTTTTTCCTTGCGATTTTCTCTCAACTTCGAATGACCATAAATTCTTCACCGTAGCTCGGATTGAGGTACCGTTTTTTCTAGTGTTCTTGTAATTGAAAGCTAATCAACTTTATTGTTGGACCAACTTTCAGAATATGGATGAAAATTAAGAAAATTCCCTTGAACTTCCCATTTCTTGGTTTCTTTCATTGTTTTGAGTTCTCTTTTTCACTTTCTTGCATGCAATACCTGCAAAAAAACATAAGAGATACATAAAATACAAAATACTTGTCAAAAAGGGTTAGTAGGATAAATATGAGATAAACTTAAGATATTTACCATGTATGGGATCATAAAAATACCAAAATTAAGGGGATAAATGTGAAGAATTTATGCCTAATCAGTAAGTTAGTGCATCCACAAAAATAAGCAAACAAAAAAAATTATTTTCCGCCAGCGTGTTTCACATTGGATAATAAAGGAAAAGACATATTTTGTAAAATATTGAAGGGGGTGAAAGTTCTAGATGGTTATGCTTCGAACATATCGCATTGTGTCAACGTTAAATAATATACTATATCAGGACTTAAAAGTCATGACAACCATATCTTAATGCAATAGTTTCTTCCTATTTCCCTAACAAATGTTTTGCCTAAAAATGTGCTTGGGCCAATAATTGAGTTGTGTAGCTTTTTTAGGAATATGTACTCAAAAGTAATGAACGTAACAGATTTAGATCACGCTCAATCTCGTATTAAGCTCACGCTTTGCCATCTTGAGAGGATCATTCCGCCTTTAGTTTTTTATGTCATGGAATATTTGGTTATTCATTTAGTAGAAGATGTGAAGATCGGAGGACCACCATAATACCGATCGATGTACTCTATTGAGAGGTGTGGCATTAATTGTTACCTTTTGTGTTCTTTTTGTATTCTCATTGTAAGCATTTTTATCTCCTTCTAAAATTTAAAAATTTCCTCACGACAAATACTTGTTCACAATGAAGAATTATGTGAAGACCTGTAGTAATCTGAAAGGTTCAATTGCATAAGGATATTGGGTAGAAGAATGCTTGACGTTTTGTTCAAGGTACTTGTAGGATGCTGACACGAAATGTAACCGACTAATAAGGAATGATAAAGGCAATAATATTGATAAAAAAATGTGGTCGTAAGTTAGGAAAATCAATGGGATTTATGCTTGATGACATTACATATGTACAGGCACATAGTTATGTGCTTGTCAACACATATGCAATTGCTCCATTTCGAGAGTAAGTATCATAATTAATAAATTTCTCCCATTTTTAATCATGTAAAAATAGTTTAAAATTATGCCAGATCAAATCTGTCTCGGTTTTGAACTCCACTAGAATCAGGCATTCCAAAATGGCCATTTTTTTCTGGCACGGTTTAAAAGTGTGTCAGATTTGACAAAACAGGGACACTTCTGGCACACTTTAAAGTCGTACCAGAATTTGATATTTCCGGTACACTTTCGGCACACTTTATAATTGTGTCAGATTGAGCACATTTTAGTACACCTTTGGCACGGTTCAAAACTATGCCAAAATTTGATACACTTTTGGCACGGTTTTAAAGTGTGCCAAATCTTTGGATCAAAGAAAAAAATAATTATAAATAATGTTACCCCAAAAAATCAGCAACATTTCCACTATTTTTTGTACCTGTTTTAGAATAACAAAATTTTAATAATAATATAAAACCAACATGGCAAAAATAGTACAACAACAATATAAATAGTCTGCAATAACACTAATACACATACAATAAGCCCACTAAAAATTAATGGCTCAAATTCCATTAATAGAAAATTAATGTCAATACATATGAAATTCATCTCAATACATGAGGAAATTTGAATTTTATCTCAATTCATGTTAATACATATGAAATTCATCTCAAATTATGTGATCTTCTCTTCAAGCAGCACTGGTTCGCCTTTACATGCACAACCATCGAACTTTCAATGAGTTCCAACCTATAAAACAAACAAACAAATAAAAAAGAGTAATTAATGACTTGAGCCTGAAAAAAGACTAAAATATGCATAAAATGTTGGTGAAATAAAGAAAGTAACAGGTAAGCATTTTACATAACTAATTCCAAAGTTTCATGTTGAGATAGATGTGAATTGCATACCATTTCTTTCTAGTGGAAAATTTTAGTACCAACAATCTTGATACACTAAGTTTCTAATTTGAAAATCCAAAAAAGATAATTTGTTCAGTGATAGTGATTAAGATGTTTGCTAAATCTAGTCTTAAAGTGAGAGGTATTTATTGAACGTGTGGCTACACATGCACCAAAAATTGAGACTTACCTCAACAGTGAATCGTTATGATCAACGGGGTCCATGAAGATATCGTGCACCGACTTAGGAATTGAAAATTCCATGCAACCAATCCCATTGGAAGAAGTAATACCATCGGCGTATAGAAGGTCCATATCAAAAGGCTCATAGTTCGTGCGACTATGTATTGCTCATCTTCTGATTGGCTTACCTGAAATGTGTTAAAAATCATTATCATCTCTTAATATCAACGAGAAATAAAAATAGTTTTGATACGTCACCTCGTTGACAAATTCAGAATCATCATCTCTTTGGACGGAATTAGCTTCCAAGCTCTGGGATCAAGCACACTTTTGACCTGTGCAAAGTTGACGATAACACAATTTTTTATTAACATCTGAACTCCTAATCTAATTTTGCTTTAATTGTCTCAATTATCAATACAAATAGAAAAACAAAGTTCTTAAATTCTCTATTGGACTAATGAGAATATCAAATATTCATACAAATTCTGGAAACTGGCCATTGACTAAGGAAGACTAGTTTCACCACATAATGCTTCGGGATCAATTGATCTTGCGAACTCGTCGTTGTAACCGATTACTTCTATTACATGTTGTTATATATATATATATATATATATATATATATATATATATATATATATATATATATACTAGCGGATACTCATGCCTGAATATCTATATTACATCCCATTTATAAATACCTTCAAGACATATAATGATGAAATGCACAACTGCAACCATATTTAAAGTAGAAATACCAAAACTCAAGCAATTCCATTGCATGTAAATGACCTGTTACATTTTTTGAATGCTCATGTGCTCTTTTATTTTCAATATATGATAATAGTATGCAAAAATAAATGACCTGCTACATACCAGGTACCTAATGAAGGAATTTATGTGAAGTCTGTTTTTTAAACCAAAGGAAAATTTTGGCACTCATTGTTAAAAGTGTGCCAGATTATCATTAAATCGTGCCAAAATTTGGCACAGTTTTAAATTGTGCCAAATTTTTAATATCAAGGTGTGCCAAATTGTTATTTTTGGTGTAGTGACCGCGCGTCAATTAGGAGTAATTCTCATCTTAGACCACATGACATGAATCGCATTCATAATGAAATGTTTCATTTGTGGTTTAAAGATCGTGTAAGTAATAGGCATGCTGAAACTAAAGTACACTTATAATTATATAAATTACAAAAGCATGGCGTTTAATATAGTCTTTGTAAATGTCAAATAAGTGAGAATGTTACTTGAGACAATAGACATAGAACTATCATAAGAAATTTAGATGTTAGCTTTGGGCCCATTAAAAAAGAAAAAAGATTCACAGGGTATATTATTAATGGTCTTCGGTATTACACTAAGGCTCGTGAGAGGAAAAGAACAACGTAAAATAGTGGAGTCATGATAAATGCACATACTGAAAATTATGCAAGTGCTAGGGATAGGAATCCCATATCAGGAGATGTTAATTTCTATGAGTTTTGACGGATATCATTGAATTTTATTATTTAAAAGACAATATGTTTGTGTTTTTCAAGTGTGACCGGGTTGACAATAATAGAGGTCTCATTGCGCAAGATGATTTCGGATTCACGCTTGTAAATTTCAAACAATTGTTGTATCCAAGGCAAGAATCACCACAACAAAATAGATAATTAGTGGCAAACAAATTCATCACCAAATTAAAAAAAAATCGTCACCAAAAACATTTGGTGACAAAAAAAAAATCCGTCAATCATCTGTCACGAAATCCCCGTTGCTAAAGGTTTTGGTGACGAAATACAAATTTCGTTACCAAATAGTACACTTTTGGTGACAAAATATTCTCTGACACGTAATAGTTAGTTTTTAGTGACAAAATTATTTGTAGCCAAAGATCTTATTTTTTGTCACAAAATTACCAATTTTGTCACCTAATGTATATGATAATATGCACAAGGATAACCATTTGGTGAAAAAATTAATATACTTCGGGGACAAAATATTTTTGTCACGAAATGAATTTTATTGTCTAAAACTTATAAATTTAGAATTCACATTTTTTTCATTTCTCATATAGATTTTCAATCAAATAAATATTAATTATAGAATTAACATTATATAAGTAATGAATTACCATCATATGCATACTCAAAATTAAGGTTCAAAAGGTTATTTAATTGATACAAAAGCATTCATACAAATATCTCAAAAGTATTGATCAATTACAAAGTAACCTACATCGTTTGTTACAACACACCAACGACAAAGTAGCCTCCAAAATACAATTCCTAAGGCATTAGTTTCTAGCTTTATATTTTGCAAGGCATTATTCTCTAATCAATTACAAAGTAGCCTCCAAAAAATAATTCCCAGCAAGTTTGATAAGTTCTCCTTTCATCTTCATCATCATCCCAAAAATAATTTCCAAAAAAGCGTCCTCACAACATCTAAATCTGCAATTTAAAAAGTAGCAAGGTATTAGTTTCTAACTTTATAAGTCTATTAATAATTGGTAAATAGAATAACATCAACTAAGAAATAACACACATTGAGCTAAACACGAAAAAATTACCAAATTCAATTTTATTTTTAATATTTTAAAAATATTCGACAAAGTTTCCTTTGTTTGTAGACTAAAATCACCCTGTTAAATTAAAAAATAAAAAAAAAATCAAGAAATCCAATGACAATCCACCAAAATACCCCTTCCACCAATTCAAAAGATAAGGTAATAGCATCGCCAATATTTTAACAAATTCGACAGAGTTTCCTTTATTTATTGTTGATGTAAAAAATTAGATAGCTCTAATTATTCAATCACAGATAAATAAAATGAGACAAAGATTATAAAGTGGTTCAGCCTTATAAGAATGGCCTACGTCCACTGTTATGTTATTGCTGAGTGTTTTGGGAATTCTCGATTACAAGCTCTATCAAGAAATTCCGGTCCCCCTTTGAATGAGGGTGATACAAGGTATTTATAGCCCTTAGGCTGTACATGAAAGGGTATTACATTAAATGCTACACATATGAAAGGGTGATTCATTTAATGTTCTTCAAACGTGCGCGTCAAGATGATAAGCATTCAATGAATAGTTGAACTGTTGATTATCTGGCAATTAATGTTGTGGTCGAGGTGCAGCTCGAACCGCCTTAGTTGCTCGTCGTCCAAAAGTTCCTTGGAGCATTGGAGTTCCTAGGAGGATAAGAGTTCCTCGGAGTGAGTATGTTGGTCGGGGAAACAATCTTCCTCGTTTCTATTGTGCCATGTATATTGACACGTGTCTTCTTATTATTCGTCCACATCAGCATACTAATTTTGGTGTCAACAGAAGCCCCCAATGTTTCATATTTTGAACTTTGAGGAGTATGGAACATTCTTTCTCGGTATATGGTGATATTAAATGACCTTCCTGGGTTTTAGGAGTCTTTTCTTCGTATTTAAATTTCCTTCCAAATTCGCAGAATCCGCCTTTTTGCATTTTTATAGGCGCTTCGATCTTCATGCCCTTTTTGTCCTTTTAGCCGCCGGTAGCGTAATATTTCCTTTTTGTAATCATTTCTTTCACCGTTTCCCAAGGCAAGGTATTTAAACTTCAGAGGCAATCCCATCGTCTTCTACCTTTTCAATTTCCGCTTTTGAGTTTTCTAAAGCTTTGCTCTCTCTTGTGCGTTCATTTCCTCCTTCGTTTGTCAACAAATCTCCTTTTTCCCTGTAAGCTCTTCTTCCTTCTTCTTTTATTCATCATGGTTTACATTATCGAATCTCTTGAGAAGTTTCGCTCTGACTTCTCTATTCCTTCTATCAATATATGTATCTCGGCACTAACTCATCACTACATTCTTTTTTCAGCTGGTGAGTTATTTTAACACCATTGTGAAGAAAGTTGAAGCGCTCAAGGCTTCAAGCTCCTCGTCCGGAGTAGAGGATGCATTCCAGGGTTTGGCCCAATCTCTGAAGGAATCTCGTCAGAAATACGACGAGGATAAAGGTGTATGGGAGAAGAAATTGGCTGCATCTGAAGCAGAAAAAGTGCAGTTGGGAAACAAGGTGAAGGATTTGGAGAGGGAGAACAAGAAATACTCCGAGAAGCTCACTACTTTTGGGGAGCTTGAAAATAGGCTGAAATCAGCTGAGGAAGAGTTGACACTTCTGCGCGAAGCAAATCTTCAGAAGGAGGAGTTGGAGGCCAAGCTGAAAGCCTCCGAGGACCTTCTATTCGAGAAGCTCTCCTCGAAGAAGATGAAGAGAAAAATAGCTGTGAAGAAATCCTTTCGGACTGGTTGGGATAAAGGATGGGATAGGGGGTAGCAGCAATGATGACCCAGGAGAATTATGGAAGTTTGAAATTATTCCATGATGGTTGGGTTGCTGCCTTACAGGAATTGAAGGTGAGCGAGGACTCCGAGCTATTTCAACAACATCTCCCTGGTCCTCCTCCAGTTATTGAAGACGAAGATGAAGACGAAACTGCATCTAAAGAATCTTCAATGATTGTGGGTGATCAAATCCTTGCTCCTCAACCCAACCAGACATCTGCTGAGGAGATTTCTTCTTTGCCTGCTCCTCTTGAACAAATCCCAACTCCAACCGATCAAATCAGTGTTCCCACCGAGCAACCAAGCTCCTCGTCCCAGCCTCCCGAGAAAGTCTTGGGAGACAAGGAAAAGGTGTGAAGTTGTTAGGTACTATCTTTCTGTTTTTCTCCTTACTTGTACTTTGTATCTCAGATATTTGTAACTTTTGCCTTATGATCTAATAAAATTTGAGTTCTTTCTTTCCATATGATTGTCTCTTCTTTATCTGCACTTTATCTTGATTTTCTTTTTCTTTCTCTGTTAGTTTCTGGCCAGGATGGATCTTTTGTCTGCTAATGACACAATGTTGATGCAGCAATGCCATGAGTATTATAAAGCCGGTCACACAGACCTCAGTACATCCGAAATTGCCGATATCCTTGGTCATGGTGCTTCAGAGTAAGCAATCGAAGCTTATCAGTACTTGAAAGACTTACTTGATAGAGCAGTGGCCAATAACGTGGCCTACTATGATATGATCGAGGAGATTCAATATACTCTAGAGGATCTCAAGGATCAGTACAGGGAGTCAAATGCCTTGTTACATGAGGGGTATGAAAAGAAATATCAACAGCTTTCTGCCGAGAAGGGCTATGACAAACTCATTGCTGGGTATGATGTCAGGGAGAGGACCCTAAAAGGTGAAGTTGAGGCCTGCAGATAGATCGCCGAGCTGCTGGAACAAGAGAACAACAATTTGCAGACAGAGTTGGCACAATATAAGTCTACAGCTTCATCTTCCACTGCCTTGGCACCAGTCTCCGACGAAGGGTTCTCATTCTTAGAGATTGAGAATGCAAAATTAAGGCAAGAATTGGATACTTTAAGAAGGTCTGGTATTTCTGCTACTGCTCGGGGACGAGAAAGAGGTTCTCGTGGACGAGGAAGAGCTGCTCAGGATGTTAACGAGGAATGAAGCACTCCAGCTGCTCGGGGTCGATCAAGAACTCCTCGTAGTATTGAAGAAGCTCGTACTATGTCAACATTGGAAACTCTAGCGTACCAGTTGAACGCAAAAGATCGGGCTTTGTCTGAAATGTCCAAGAAAATCCTGACTTTGGAAGATCAACTTACTGCGACGAAGTCTGCTTTGAATAATAAGGATGTTTTTGCCAGGAACCTTCATGAGCAGTTAGAAAGATTAAATTTCCAATTCCATAAACAACCTCGCGAATTCTGAAATGCAGGCTATAATGAGGCCCTTTATCACTTGGATGCTCGCATTGAAAATGCCAATAATGAAGGTTATACACAGGAATGGTTGAACGTCCTGGGTGTGCTGAAGCTCGAACAGGGGCACTACCTGTGGGATTATCATACTCCGGGGCTACTAGACTTGCCTGTACCACCCTATAAATTGGACATGGAATGGATCCCAGCTAGTGCCATTCCTCGGAGCTTAATTTCAAAATATCTTGGTGACTATAATCTTCATTCTCAAATTGAAGTATCTCGTCCCGAGCATCTCTTGGATAATCCTTCAGTAATGAATGTCAGAATGTTGAAGGACTTGAATTTTATCAATTCTCCTCAGACATTAAATGATCCTCCTGCTGGCGAGGAACATGTATCGAAGGCTGAGGGGAAAAACCAATAGAATAGGATTTTCAATGTAATAGTTAGCACACATATGTAACTTGTAATTTATTTTGAATTTTAATGAAAGACTTTCATTTTTTGTTTGCAAATCTGTATTACAAGTATAAAAAATGTTGCTCGATCACTTAATAACAAAGTAATGAGTATAAAAAATGTTAAAATTTCTTACAACCAACCAAGGTTGTTTAAATTGAGCTCGTCGACCAATTATAGTTAATGGGTTTTTATCCCCGACCAGCTATACTTGGTAAATTTTATCTTTTTCAATAAATGTGCCCGACCAACCAAGGTCAAAGATTTTCCTTGTCGACCAACTACAGTTAGTGGGTTTTTATCCCCGACCAACTATACTTGGTTCAGTTTGAAATATTTGTTCTTCGATGAACTTTTATGTAATAACTTACTTACCTACCAACATAAGTTGGCATTTGAGAGCATATTTTGTTTTCAAACCAACCGAGATTGACATTTTTAAGAATGTTGTTCTTTCCCTTTTACCAACTGGGGTTGGTCATGGGTTTGAACTATCATGCCCACTAATTCTTTTACTAACCGAAGTTGATCACATTAGTGTTCGCCTCCTAACCAAAGGAGTATAGTTTGTTCTCGCTATTTTACCAACCAAAGTTGATCACGCTCGAACTATTAGTGTCCACTAGTTATTTTACCAACCGGAGTTGGTCACGCTAGTGTATGCCTCCTAGCCAAAGGAGTATAGTTTGTTCTCGCCCTTTTACCAACCGGAGTTGGTCGTGGGTCTGAACTATCGTGTTCTCGCTATTTTACCAACCGAAGTTGATCACGCTCGAACTATCTACTAGTTATTTTACCAACCGGAGTTGGTCACGCTAGTGTATGCCTCCTAACCAAAGGAGTATAGTTTGTTCTCGCCCTTTTACCAACCGGAGTTGGTCGTGGGTTTGAACTATCGTCTTTTTTTGCTGTCGAGCAGCGTAGCGTACAACACTAGTATTCCCCGAAAAACTTTCAAACAAAGGAGAGAAAAATGGTGAAACATTATCGTTTTATTCATATTGATGGACCTGTTGTACATTTTACATCACTGATAATACTTGCGAAGGTGTTCAACATTCCAAGCATTCTTGAATTCCTCTCCTTCTAGAGTTGCTATTCGGTAAATTCCTGGTCGAACAACTTCTGTAACTCGGTAAGGTCCATGCCAATTTGCTTCCAATTTATTGTGCTTCTGAATGACCTTCTTTAGCACGTAATCTCCTTCCTTTAAATCTCATTTCTTCACCCTTTTATTGTAGAACAAAGCTGTTCGTTGTTGATATGCAGCATTCATAATGGCTGCTTCTTCTCTAACCTCCTCGAGCATATCCAAATCCAGTCTTCTCATCAAGTCACTGACTAGTGAATTGAAATTCAGCACTCTATGTGTCGGAAGACCCAACTCGGCAGGTATTACAGCCTCACTTCCAAACGCCAGCATATATGGTGATTCTCCAGTTGCTGCTCGGGGAGTTATTCGGTAAGCCCACAATACTGATTGTAGCTCATTAATCCAGTTAGATTTAGCCTCATTTAACCTCTTCTTCAAACCATTTAATAATGTTATGTTCGTCACTTCAGTCTGTCCATTGATTTGAGGATGGTCTGGTGCTGAATGAACCTTCAAAATGTTTGACTGATGACAATAGGCGGCAAACTCCTCGTTATCGAATTGTGTTCCATGGTCTGTAATGAAGGCATGAGGGAGACCATATCGTCAGATGATGTTCTTCCAAACGAATTGGTACACCTTCTCGTACGTCATATCAATCAGAGGCTCAGCTTCTACCCATTTAGTAAAATAATCCACTACGACGATGAGGTACTTGAATCATCCTCGGGTCGTTGGCAGTGGTCCAACCAGATCAATTCCCCACATGGCAAATGGCCAAGGGGAAGTTATGGGTGTCAATAATGCTTGTGGAGTTCTTCGGATGGAGGAAAAATGTTGGCACTTGTCACACTTCTTGGCATAGGCTATACAATTAGCTCTCATCGTTGGCCAGTAGTATCTTTGCGTCATCACCCTTTGCAAAAGTGTTCGACCCGCTACATGGGCTCCACAAGACCCTTCATGGATCTCTTCAATCAATTCTTTCACCTCGGAGGAATGTACACATCTTTGCAAACCTGCCATAATTCCTCATCTATACAAAACACCATTAATTAGTACATACCGAGCAGCTTTAAACTTCAATTTCTTGGCAGCAATCTTGTCCTCCAATAATTCTCCTTCCTCGACATATGCCCTGATGGGATCCATCCAAGATGATCCTAAATCAAGGGAAATAACATTCATCGTCAAGCTTTCATCTATGCTTCGACTTTCTAACACCTCAATTGGTATCGTTCTTCGCAACTCGGTACGAGTAGCTGATGCTAGTCGGGCCAGTGCGTCTGCTTATGCATTCTCCATTCTTGGTATTCTGATTAACTGAATGGCATCAAATTCGGCCAACAACTCCATCGCCTTTGCATGATATTTGACCATTAGGTCTCCTTTAACTGCATACGTTCCCATTATCTAATTCACAATTAATTGAGAATTACTGAATACCATCACTTGTTGTGCTTCCATAATCTTTGCTAAATTAAGACTTGCTATTAAGGCTTCATACTCAGCCTCATTATTGGAAGCTTTGAATTGGAATCGTAAGGCATATTCCAAGTCAATCTCGTCTGGGGTGTTCAAAACGATCCCGGCTCCACAACCTGTTGTGCAAGATGACCCATCTACATACAATCTCCACGTAGGTAACTCGTCTTCAAAATTCTTATTTGACAGCATTCCTCGGTGAAATATTTGCTGTTTTGTTTCATCCTCCCCTGGTATTTTTCGCTCCTCGTCGACCATCTCTTCTCGCCCTTTTACCAACCGTAGTTGGTCTGGGTTTGAATTTGATGATCTTTCTACATCCACAAGCCCTTTTACCAACCGGAGTTGGTCTGGACTTATGTCTGTTGATCCTGTAACATCCACAGGTTGGTTAGCGAGCAACTTTTATTCCTCGGGGGTATCAGGATATGTAAACTCTGCTATAAAGTCTGCTACAGCTTGCCCTTTTAAGGATGATCTGGGTTCATACACAATATCATATTCACCAAGCTCTATTGCCCAGTACATCAGTCTTCCTGATTTTTCTGGCTTATGAAGAGCTTGTCTTAATGGCATATCGGTATACACGATGATGGCATGGGCCTGGAAATATGGCCTCATTCTTCTACTAGCTTCAATTAATGCCAATGCCAATTTTTCCAACTTTGGGTACCTGATCTCTACACCTCGGAAAGCTTTACTTGTGTAATAAATTGGCTTTTGGACTCCATTCTCCAATTTGATCAATGCCGAGCTGACCGCATTTTCTGATACTGCCAGGTATACCCATCACTGGTCTGGACAGCAATGGAGGTGTTCCCAGATATTTCTTCAAGTCTTGAAAGGATTTTTCACATTCATCATTCCACTCGAAAGTTTTTCGGAGTGTTTTGAAGAATGGAAGGCACCTATCAGTTGCTCGAGATACAAATCTATTGAGCGCTGCAACTCGTCCTGTAAGACTCTGCACTTCTTTCTTCGTCGTTGGAGATCGCAACCCTAAAAGAGCTTTGATCTTTGCTGGATTTGCCTCAATGCCTCGCTGGTTGATGATGTACCCGAGGAACATTCCGTCTCGTACTCCAAAGGTGCACTTTGTCGGGTTGAGCTTCATCTGGTATTTATCCAGTTGATCAAAGGTCTGACCTAAGTCAACTAGATGATCAGAAGCTTTCTTGCTCTTTGTTAGCATATCGTCGACATAGACCTCCATATTGCAACTGATTTGTTCGGTAAAAACCTTGTTCATCAGCCGCTGGTATGTCGCTCCTGCATTTTTCAAACCAAAAGGCATATCATTATAACAATAAGTTCCCCTAGGGGTAATAAAAGAAGTGCTTTCCCTGTCTTCAGGTTTCATTTTGATTTGGTTGTATCCAGAGTAAGCATCCATGAAACTGAGTAGCTCGTTCCCCGAGGTAGCATCCACTAGTTGGTTAATTCTGGGCAATGGGAAGTGATCCTTTAGGCAAGCCTTGTTGAGATCAGTGAAATCAACACACATTCTCCATTTATTATTTTTCTTCTTTACCATCACCACATTTGCCAACCAGTCCGGATACTTCACATCTTTAATGAATTGGGCTTTCTGGAGCTTTTCGACCTCCTCTTGAATAGCTTGATTCTTCTCGGGGCTAAATACCCTTCTTCTCTGCTTTACAGGCTTGATCTCATTATTCACATTGAGCTCATGACATAAGAAGTTTGGATCTATTCCTGGCATATCTTCATGACTCCACGCAAAAGTTTTCTTTATGTTTCTCAAAAAAGTTATCAATTCCTGTTTTATTGAAGCATCCAACGATGAACCTATCTGGGTTACTCGTTCAGGGTGCTCGTCGTCCAGAATAACATTTTCTGTAGATTCTACCACCTGTCCTTTTACAAGTTGGGATTCATCTCTGAGATCGAGAGTTTCAATCTCTGTATCTTCTTCCACCTCGTAGGTAGTAGTCTTTTTCCTTGATTCTTCAAGTTCCTCTTGCTCGGCAGATGAATAATAGCATTCTCGAGCTACTTTTTGATCACCTTTCACCACTCCCACTCCGAAATTTGTTCAGAATTTTAAACATTGATGTACTGTAGATGGGACTGCTTCGAACTTCTTCAAACCAACTCTTCCCATGATGATGTTGTAGGTTGACTGTACATTCTTATCCATCATAAAGAAGCGTATTCTTTCTGTTCGACAAGCAGGCTAAGTTCCAATGAATATATCCAACTTGATCGTCCCAAGTGGAAAAACTTTCTCGCCAGCAAAACCCAGAAGAGGTATGTGATAAGGCTCCAATTGAGATAACTACAAATTTAAACTGTCAAAGCATGAATAGTACATGATGTCTGTCGAACTGCCATTGTCTACCAGCACCCTTGAAATCACTACTTCTTTCATCCTCATTTTGATCACCAAAGGGTCGTCGTGAGGGTAAAGAACACCTGCCAGGTCATTTTTTGAAAAGCCAATAACCAGCTTCTCTTTGTTTACCTTCCTCGGACGATCCTCCTCGACCAAATTTATTCGTTGAATGTACGAGCAAGCTTGTGCCTCTCCGAGGTAAGCTTTTCTTTCTGCAGTAAGATCTCCTCCTCCTGCATCTCCTCCTGTAATAACATTACAATCAAATGACCCAAAACGTATGGAAAATACCTCTCGTTCTGGCTGCCTTGGTTTCTTGGGAAGATCGGTGTCATCCTCGGCATCATCTTCGTGGTCTCTCTTCTTTTTCTCCTCTGCTCGACGAGGAGATCTAGACCTCTATCTAGTTCGATCATTATTTCTTCTTTCACATCCCCAATCAACATATTTTGCTAGATTTCCTCTTCGGATGAGTGTTTCAATCTCGTTCTGAAGAGCTATGCAATTTTTAGTCATATGGCCATGATCTTTGTGGAACTCGCAATATTTGTCCCTGTTCCTCGCATCAGGATCTGACCTCAGTTTCTTCGGCCACTTTACTTCCTCACTATTCTTGATTTCTTCCAAGACATGATTAATACCCATTTTCAAGGGAGTATAATTATCGAATTTCTTCAGGACTTCCCATGATGACTTATTATTTCTAGAACGCTTGTCGCCACCATTGCCCTTATGCTCTTTATTTTTAGACTTGTCGACGTCCACCTTGGTGTCTTTATCTATATTCTTCTTTGCAGCCATAGCTTCCTCGGCATTCATGATTTTGGCCGCTTTTACCATCAACTCTAACATAGTTTTAGGTGGATCTTTCGCCAAGGTGTAATACAACTTATTAGGCAACAACCCACTCATTAAGGTGGTGATTGCTGTCTTCTCCTCTTAATCTATAACTTCCAGCTTCTCGTTATTGAAACGAGTTATGTAATCTCTAGTACTCTCACCAGATTTTTGTCTAACACTTAGCAAATGTGCTACTCGTTTTACTGGCTTTGCTCCAAAACAGAAATTGCCGATGAACAACTCAGCCAACTGAAAGAAAGTTAAAATCTTACCCCGAGGAAGATTATTGCACCATATCTGGGCAGCTCTAGTAAGAGTTCCTGAGAACGCTCTGCATCTCATCTCGTCGGGGACAGCATAGATATCGGCGGCAACTTGATATTGCTCTATATGAAGGACACGATATGTCTTTCCATCATATTTAGGGGTCACTACTGGTGCTTTAAACTTTGACGGTGTAGGAAAATTCACAATGGCCTGGACAAAAGGTGTCCCTTGAACAAAAGTTCGTTGTACGGGATTCTTCGCCCTAGCCATTTCTACCAATCTATCCTCCAATCGCTGAAGGGACCCTTTCCACGCTTCATTTCCTTCCTCGGGCGTACTGGTTCGAGCAATAGATCGTTCTGAAGTAGCCTCTTGAGATTTATCTTGACGAGCAACTGGTCGTGATTGTGCTGATCCTTCTCTGAGATCAGATGGTTGTCGAAAACTCCTCGACATGGTCTTAGGTGGACTCCTATTCCTCCTAGGGCCTAATCGACTGAAAGGAGACACCCTACTCAGTCTTTCTAAGGCACTAGGTCTTTCTGGAGAGAGAGTAATACGTTGATCAGTATCTGTAGCCCTTATTGACGAAGTTCGCCCAGGTTGATAAGAGAAATCATCAGACTCCTCATTACGATATGACTCAGTACGTCTGGATCGTGAAGAAAGTAAATAAGTTTGCCTCTGACCACTTCGCTGTCCTGAACGTGCAGGTGCACCGCCATGAAGGGTTTGTATAAGTTGCCTCATTGTGTCTTGCATGGCGGTTTGTCCTTGAGCCAGATTCGTCATAATTCCGGCCAGATCTGGAGGTGCAGAGGGATTTGGAGGATTTCCATCATTTCCAGCATTTTGATTGCTAGATTCTGGGTTATCCGCCATTGATGATGAATGATTTTTGGTGAAAAACGATAATAACAATCGCTTCCCACAGACGGCGTCAATCTGTTGATGTAAAAAATTAGATAGCTCTAATTATTCAATCACAGATAAATAAAATGAGACAAAGATTTTAAAGTGGTTCAGCCTTATAAGAATGACCTACGTCCACTGTTATGTTATTACTGAGTGTTTTGGGAATTCTCGATTACAAGCTCTATCAAGAAATTTCGGTCCGCCTTTAAATGAGGGTGATACAAGGTATTTATAGCCCTTAGGCTGTACATGAAAGGGTGTTACATTAAATGATACACATATGAAAGGGTAATTCATTTAATGTTCTTCAAACGTGCGCGTCAAGATGATAAGCATTCAATGAATAGTTGAACTGTTGATTATCTGGCAATTAATGATGTGGTCGAGGTGCAGCTCGAACCGCCTTAGTTACTCGTCGTCCAAAAGTTCCTCGGAGCATTGGAGTTCCTCGGAGAATAAGAGTTCCTCGGAGGGTTGGTGTTCCTCGGAGTGAGTATGTTGGTCGGGGAAACAATCTTCCTCGTTGCTATTGTGCCACGTATATTAACACGTGTCTTCTTATTATTCGTCCACATCAGCATACTAATTTTGGTGTCAACATTTATAGACTAAAAACACCCTGTTAAATTAAAAAATAAAAAAGTTAAGAAACCCAATGATAATCCACCAATATACCCCTTCCACCGATTCAACAAAAAAGGTAATAGCATCACCAATAGAGATATTAAATTACTCAAGGTTGTGAATCCAAAAATGTAATTTCGATAAATTCAACATTAAAAATATTAAAACTTACCATATTATAAATGTGGGAGGAATGGAACCTGATGCTTTTAAAGCATCACACATCTTGTCGAATTCAAATTGACGAGCCTCTAAACGTTCCAGACACTCATCATGAGCCTTTAGTTGTTCCTTTCACTCAAGGTTCGCTCTCTGATCTTCCCTAAGACCCTCCTCCAACTCTTTGTCTCTTCGTATATCCCGATTTAGTACCAAGTACTCGATCAGCTATCTCTTCGGGAGTCAAAAGTTCACTACTCTCAGGAGTAGGCTCATCTTGCAATTGTTTCATCTCAATGTGTAAAAAAAATTAGTATATACATATCATTTTATAAAATCGAAGTTATGGTATTTGTATAATATATGTTATATTCTTACATATAGTTCCTCGGCCTCACGAGAAGACCATTTTTCATTAGTGCAGTGGGTTTTCTTGTAGAACTCAATTCGATCTAGCTCCTCATTCGCCACATCATTTTTCATAATCATGAAAGACAATCATTGTCATCATTATTTTTGAAATATAAGATCAACTTTAGAAGACAAAAATATATAAAAATATATCCCAAGTGATAATGAGTTGCTACAAATGCCCTCGACGCTTAATTGTGTTTGATAGTTTGCATCGCTCGATTGTTCTTATTGACGTCACTTTGACGCTTTAATAATTGTTAATGGATAATGAGTATGTTATGTGTCAATTAAAAGAATGGAACTATTATATTTTATAATTTTATTATACCTGATGCTCAGAGTTAGAGAACAAATCACAAAGAGCATTCCAATTTTCTTGACTCATGTTTTTTGTCTTATCATGTCGTGCCTCTTCAATTGATTTGTGCTTTTTGAACCTTAGTCGATGTCTATATCTTGCAGCCCTCCTTCGACTCATCAGCAATTTTTCGATGTTGTTTCTAACATACTCATCCCCCATTTTAATGTCAATTTTGGACTGAAAATTCATAATTTATAAAAATTAGTATATAAAATAAATCAATGACTCAAGCATGTTTAATAACATAGTAGTTTTTACTCGCATCGAGTCGTTTGAAGGCTTCTTCTTTGTCATTTTCATACATGTCCTTCCATTTTACCGGAACTGGGATGAGATTTCGTGCAATAATTCCCAATTCACTTGATAATTTAGAAGATTGCACCACATTTGTCGGCCGCCTTCCCTTGTCCCTTGCAATTTCAATAGTCAACTTCTTTCCATCCCACCAAGGCAACTTCTCAAGGCCTTTTCCTTTAGTTGAATCACGTATCCTTTTTGTCGCGGTGGAAGCTACAATTAAAGGATATATTAGTTCATCAAATACAACATATAATGAGGTGAGGCATTATAAAAATCATGATGTACACAGTAAATGGGAATATTATTCTTGTGACAGGTCATCAATTAGATACAAATTTAAGATACATGAATTAACATTTTGATAAACCAATACATTAGCTACAAATTTAGGATACTGAATTTTTATAGAACATATTGTGGGATGTTGTATTGAAAGAACATTAAGATACATACATGAACCACCTACCATACTGAATTAAGATATGTGCATGAACCACCTAGCATAATGTCCATGAACCACCTAGTATATTGAATTAACATTAAGATACATACATGAATCACCTAGCATACTGAATTTAAGATACTACCATTGGTTATTGGGATCGAGAAACCAATACATTAGCATTCTGTATATGTGTTTAAGGTGGTAAAGTTAAAATGGAGGTAAAGTTGAGGGGGGTTTAAGGTGTTCCAAATTAATTCTAATTCAAGTCCAAAAGCATATGCACCTAACCACTTATCTCATAAACGTCTGCTGGCAACATGCCGATTCGAGCAGTCCTATTAGCAATTCCGAAGTAGAGCATCCATATGAAGTCGGATTGGTGCTTAGTGGCTACAATTATACTATTCTTCTAATAAGATGCACGACCCCCAATTCACCGACTGTTTTTCTAATTTTACTCTTGTAGATAAAAACATCAGACCTGATTTTTTATCACTGAAATTGAAATCCTCATGCAATTCCAAACAAGAAACTGAAATATTAGTTGTGTCGAATATGAAACTGAAATAGTCATTTGAGTATGAATTATAGTAATTCGACAAAATTGAAATTGTTACTGATATATGAAATACAAGATATCAATATCATGAGTTGAGATATGATATTATACATCTTTTGAATATGGAAAGGGATTTTCTGGATTAATAGAAGTACCAATAACCTGGTTAATGAAGCAGGGCATTACCCAGTCCACAAGAAGCTGATAAAAACAAAAGGAATAACAGATCGAGTCAATTGTCAAAACTAATCCCCACAGAATATGTTCTCATTCTTTCTCTCTCTGTAAGTACACAAAACCGCACAATTCTCTCTCATTGTCTGTCTCTGTCTCTGTCTCCATATTTTACTCATACACGCTGTCTTTATTTATATATTGGTAGCTAAAAACTATTTTTATTTAATTATGGGCAGAAAGGGGAACAAAAAGGGGTGGAATCTGTTACATTGCCTGATAAAAGGGTACTCGAGTTAATTCTTAACAAGCTTTGAATTCTTAATGCTTTGGTTTAGTTATAACAAAATGTGTGCAATTGGTTTTGTTTGATTGTGTCAGGAAAGACATTTATGGTGTTTATGCAGAACCAGTTGATCCTGAAGGGGTGCATTTTGTGCTTGTGTTATTCAAAGGGATTGGTTGAAATGGAGTTTGTAATTAAGTGGGTTGTGTTCTTATCTGAAATCACATTCTACCACAACCAATTCTAAGTATGCATAGCTACTCTAAACATCATACACACTCTATTTTTTTGGAAGTACGATAAAGACCTCTTTATGCATTATCTGAAAAATACAAACATGGCTAAATGCAACAACATAAAATAGAATCTTATGTACTTGACTTTCAATTAACAACTCATTTGTAGGAATAACATTTACTCATCGATATGACAAAATTCATTATTAATTTTTTCTTCGTACTCGCTGTTTTAAATGCAGCACATTCCACCAATAAAAGAGTCATTGGCCTAACAAAAGGAAATGGACTAGGAAGATATATCAAAGCATCAAGGAAGATGGTAATTGAAATTAACAGGGATAAGATGACCACTTGACCCAGTGTAATCAACAATGTTGTCTAGTGATCATGAAATAATTGCTCGCAATATCATTCCAGTACCAACGAATGCAGCCAGATAGAGTCGACTTCTTTGAGGACGCACATTTTGATGATGAAAAAAGGTGGACATCTAGTGTAGCAGGGTCAAAATGACTTCAAGAAAACTAACATCCAGTGTACATGCCGATTCGAGCAGTCCTGTTCCAAAAGCATATGCACCAAACCACTTATATCAGAATAGCAACATGTATAGTATAACAATTATTTTTTCCTGACTTGTCAACTACACAAGTCCCTTTGAGTGAATTAGAAGAAAAAAATGAAGATGACTTGCCGATTCGAGCAGTACCGTTGGCTGAATCAGAAGAAAAGATTGAAGCTAGGCAATATTCACATTTCTATATTATTGTAGATGCAAAAAAAATTACCAAATCATACTCTCCCCTACTTAATAGTATAGAGCAGTGTGGCAGTAACTTTAGGCATATCCATCTAATGCCAAATCAGAATATTAAATTTTTTTCATAATCAGAATATCTGAATATTACATTTTAAGACTTTGAGAAGTATGGAAAAATTACATATATAATTACAACAAACCTACACAAATAGGTTGAAAAATGCTCGACATAATATAGTAAAATAGGTATTTAGAAAATGTAAATCTCAACACAAAAACATCAACCATCAAAATGGTGACGAGTAGAAAATGAATGCATAAATGAAAGGGCTGGATTAGGGCTCCACATTCTAGTTGTGTTTGATTGAAGTGGGTGGAAAAAAATTATATGCAAGATTTTATTGCTTCCCTCCCAAATAAACGAACGCACCAGAAGTTGAAATTTTCGATGAAATTTTTTTACACTATCAGACATGTACATTTCCCCAACATTGCGATGAAATTACTCAAAAATTCTTGTATAGAATAGTTGTCACAGTGAATAGAATCTTGCATGAAATTGAAATCTTCATGACATGTACATTGCGATGCAACTTTGGTTGAAAAATATACATTACAAATCAAGCACTATGTTCAGAGAAATTTCCGATGGGAATTTTGACAAATGAACACACTAGTGAAACCCTAAGGTTTTTCATGGAATATATTGCCAATCTTCCATATATTTTATGGAATATATAGAATAGTTTTACGCAATCTCCATGAGATGTGTCTTCAAACACTGAACAGGTCAATGATTATTAATTATAAATTTATACGAGTACGGTCGGCTAATTTTCATGCATTACGTCTGCCATCTTTTTGTATTCATATAGGTTCCTAACAGAGCCAATCTTCCTTTAGCATCATTGTAACTGTCGATGCAATTTCGGTCAGAGGTTCAATCGCAATGACAATTGCAACTACTAAGGACAACACAGCCACAAATCATATCACGACCCCAACTTCAAAACTATTGTCAGGTTAGTCTATTTTATTAAGCAAATATTTCTTTCTCTCTTTTTTCATAAGTTATTCCTGTTTCACTCTACTCACATAAATCCATAATTCTACATACATACATGTGTAAAATCTTACACATCATGTCAGAAAATATTGTATGCATGGATTCGCACAACTATTACGAAAAAAATCATATTAAGTAGTGTTATGTATACCAATATATTGGACATGTTTGTTGCTTTATCTTCTTTCTTTCCTAAGCGAGGGATTTCTTAGTCTACGTTTCAGTTTGGATGTAAGTCATATATTGTATTGGAATCAAGATCCCAGCAGTGAGACCCCATGTCACGTACTTCCTACCACCCATTTCACAGTCAAAGAAATGAATCAGATACTTGTCTCCCATCCTTTGTCTCTCTTCTAATCTTCGAGTTTCATAGTCGAAGACATGAATCAGATACTTCTTACCATCCAATTCATAGTCGAAGAAATGACATCAAGATAACCTATTTTTAGTCCAAATATGTAAAATTTGTGTTCAAAGCTTTCAAATTGCAAGTGTCTAAAATTAAAATCAATTGAAGAAGAAAAATACATCTATTATGCTACTATAATAGTTTACACAGCTATAACAGAGAAATAGCAAGATACTGCTATAATAGTTTACACAACTATAAGCAAAAAACTATTCTAATTTGGGGTCTAAGATATTAGAAACATTTTTCAATTGATCAATCTAACTGGAAAATTATACCGCTAGAGATATTCAAAACTTAGCAACGTAGTCACATCAAAGATCAATATAAAAAGCATACGATCATATTTGCATGAGTCTCAACATGAAAGAATGTTCTAGATCAATTAACATCTATGGTCTCCCGTTTGTGAATTTTTCAGTACATATAGAGTCGTAGCCATCTCAACATTTTTCAGTACATTAAATCTTCACATCCTTAAAGATCTATCATTTGGAAGTGATAATACATGTTAATATTCCTACACATTCATCTTACCTCTGGACAATATGAATTCTAAAAGAGCCACATCCTATTCCTATAAAAATTGGAATGTTGGATTTTCAACTAGTTCAGCAGCATTTGAGTCCTCAGTCATTAGTACCTTCACGATGGAAATAGGATCCGGGGATACACTTTGAGTGTTGTAGTTGTCATCCCAGTAGAGGGTACATATTCTATAAAGTTGTTGAATGCTCAGAACAGGGCAAAGATCATTTGTAAGATCATCATAAGAAATTCTAGACTTCGAATGTATAACTAAGAATCCAACAGATTGCCTCACATGCTGATATTGAGCTTCAAATAGTTAGACTGCTGAATATTAAAATTCCCCGGCATCCATTCGACAAAGTAATCATTACTAAATGAAAGAAGCCTTTTAATGGTTTATTTAAACAAACAACCACAACATTTAATTAATCAAATGCTATGTACACCTAAAAAACAAACGATAAAAGCATATTTAAGATATTAAAAGTATAAGAACTAACTCAAAAGATAGAAGACTTTGTTTTAAATCATATAAAAACAGTTCATATTTCCTATTTTCTCATTTGTTATTAGTTCGGGGGTTCCATCATCTTTATTTTCCTTTTTCTTGAAAAATTATTAGGTTACTTTTATTTGTTCATAGTTGCATGGCGCTGGTAAAATGCGTGTTATTTCACTTGTATTACGCTCATACGCTTTACTTGAATCTTTTGTAAGTTGTGATTTCTTCTCCTACTATTGTACCGGTCAATCATGATACCAGTTCATTAGTCTTCCTTAAGATGAACAACCCTATCTATGTCCATAGTTTCTTAAGATGGACTTCCTTCATTATTTTCAGAATTTTTTGAGAATCCTAGGACTCTTGTATACAGCATGACTATGAAGGGACAAGTTGGGGCTATTGGGTAGGGATTCTACCTTCTAATGTGTTCTTAAGGTGGAGGAAGATGGCAATGCTTATGCCCAGCTGCATCAATCATGAAAGTCAACGTAGTCGTACCGAGCTATAATAGTTGGGCTGAGCTTGGGAGTGGCTGGATTGTTCTCTAGAAGTCCAAAAAGGAGAAATAATTTTGAACTATATGAGAATATGATATGGCAGGCTTGTGAGTTCCAAAAAGATATTCAAATAATGTGAAGGCTTATATTGTCTATGAATATGCCTCAACAATATAAATCATGTAAAAAACATAGAGACTATGTGGGGTCTCCAATAAGGTGTCCTAATCTTGGATTCATTTTGCGCAATCTACATATTCAGTAGTGACTTATCGTTTGAAAAATCTAGCAATGATATCTGTAGTACTATCTTTTAGTACAAAATACCAAACCAATCATCAAATAACACATAATAGACAAACCTATTTGTCACTCGTATAAATAGTTATGTATGTAACATATTTGCCCCCGCATTCAAAAAAAACTTTGAGTACAACCACCTCTAGCTAATTTAGTTTAAAACAATATCAACACCAATATATTAGATGGACAAAGTAGTACCTTGAAGTTTCCAAATCTCATATCCACGGTTGATAACATGGATACCTAGAATAAGGAAGTCAAAATTTAATGAAGTCAAAATTTAAAAAGGAAGTCGCAGACATGTTTTCAAAAATAGAATGAGATATACCTTTTACATTCTAAAAAATGTTCAACACGGATGTTTATATTCTTGCGCATTTCCCGAACTCAGCATTTTCGTACATCTTCAACATGCCTGTCATTCATTTAATTGTTAATATGTATCGAACATGGATCAGATCGTAAAGAATCACCGCTGCTGATTCAACTGATTCTTTATCGTCCTCTGCAAACATATAGCCATGAGCGGATTCAACATCAAGGATCAAATCAAGAGAATAATCGTAATAAGGAACTTGGCTGCTTAATCCACAAAGTTTGATCTCATCTTGGATGTAAACTTCATCAACTTCGTAGAAGAACTTGACTGCTTAACCCACAGTTAGGTTTTGGTGGAGAGAGTTAGGCCATTTATTCCACTTATGCTAAAAAAAAGTTAAAATGTATAAAAATAGTAACACAAAAATCAAAATATTGCAATGAAAAATAAAACATATAATTCAGTAAGTGAAACACTAAGTAGCATATTTCAACACAAATTCATGTTTGCAATTCAAAACTGAAAATTAAAAATTAGTACCTGCAAATTGCATATTTCAACAACGATGGCAGTAGGCAGAGTTATCTATTGGCGTAATGGAAGAACCGTGTTTTTGGTCGTATATGCTTATTATCAAAAGAAAATATGAATTGATTGTCTTTCACCCCCTATATATATTTAAATATTAGTGCCAAAAGCCTATAGGCATATAAAAACAGCTATTAATTTATTGTTGATTCAAAACAGTAGAATTACAAGACAAATTACCCCTAAAATATTTATTTGTAGCGCACTTATCGTGTCTATATCGCACCTAGTTCGATTATGTGTGCTAAAAATATAATTATAATAACAAACAACAAAATTTTACTATTTCTTCATATGATGTATTTCTAAAGATTCAAAATGGGAGTATGCAAATACTATTAGTACACAACAAACTACTAAGAACAAAGATATACTTACAATGCTAGTGTAATAGGACTAATGACATTCATTCAATCATCCAACCTAATATCAAAAGGTTTAATAACATAAGTGAATAAACAAAAAGAAACATTCATATTTGATTTGAATTATGTCCAGCATGAAAAGTAGAAGAAACATTCAGAGATACAAAGTTAGTAACAAAATGAGTATCATGGAGAAATATTCAAAAATAAAGAAACAATAACCTCCAGTTACACTCTAATACGTATCACAACTATGATGATGAATGTTTAATTTTGCAGAACATAATTGGAAACTTGAAACACCGCATTTATGGACCAAGGGTATAAAAATAAGCAAATGATTAAAGGTTAAAATATATATAAGGTTTAGATATAAACCATGTAATCGCATCGGATATTTGGTACATGACCTTGTTGCACTTCTGGTACAATGCTTACATTGCACCTAAAACGCATCTCGTTATAATTAACATTTAACAAAAGTTCCTGCCTATGATAATTCCCATAACTTTAAATACCCAAAGTATAATACACTAATTCCTAACTGATTCAAGTACAACGACGGATTAGGCTAAATATGTTCTTTTTCTTATAGAAAACCAATGCCCAAAACACTCTTCTTTTTTTTCGTCATCAACAATATGTTTTATAGGACCTACATTGCCTTAGTCTCTCTCCACACCACATTTTATCCACTTGGCTTAGGAATGATGAACCTAACTCTTCCTGGTCAGCACCCCAACCCTGAAGCAGTTGTTGAAGATGTCCAAAATACCAAATAATGTGTACTTAATGTTTGAAAGCTTTAAATACCTAAATATATTTCATATATAAAAATTTGAAATTTTAAATGTAAAGTATCTTTGAAAATAGGGTACTAAACACATAAGCAAGAGTATTGATAAACCATATGCACATTAATGAACACAGTTTTTGTTTTCTTGATAGGCCTCCACATAATATGTGAATAGTCTAATAAGCTATCACGTACTAAACGTGTATTTTGTAATAAGGGACTAACATATTTTAAGCATAATCAAAACTTCCAACGAAACAATGAGACCTCGTTCCTATTCATACCACCTAAAAATATACCCGTATTTAAAAGGGGAAAAAGGAACCTTTACCTCCAAAGGCATCATCGATTAAAGAATCGAGAAATCATATATAAGAGCTGACCCATGACTCCTTTGGGAATTTAGAACACATCTCAAAGGCTACCGGGCTCAAGAACATGGACTATGTGGAGTCATCGACCGTTATTCGGGGAAGCTCAAGGTACACACAGAGCTTACCAGGGACATAGCCAACGTCAGATAAATTATTAGAGGAGCTCCGCTTAAACACCACACAGTTCATGTACGTTACGAAAGGTATATGGTTTGGAGGGTTGATGTAATGGTATTTCAAGGTGAAGGTTGCCTGCAAAAATAGGTTACAATCATTGCAAGGATAAAACCAATAGCACTAAATAAGAGAAAAGTTAGAGGATATCATATGTTCATTCTCGATATTAATTCCATATATGAAAAATTATTTATATAGTAGATAGCATTCAATACTATTTCACATTAATGACACATGCTATACCCTCAAAATAGTACAATTTTTATTATCTTCTAAATCAGAATACAGAGTAACTTTCTGCAACAATATGTGTATCTATTGTTATTGGAGTTGGAGAAGAGCAAAATATTTTTTATTTCAAATAAGTTATGGCATGAGTTTCTGCAACATACCAACTGCACTTTTGAACAGTATTTAGTGCACAATATGTTACCCAGTATGAGTTTGAAAATTCTAAATGTCTATATTTATCCTACTCATTGTGAGCGGCCTAAAAAAACAAATCTCACTCTTCATTGTCTATATTTCTGTGGTCAAAAGTGTTTTGTAAAAAGTAAGATATGAGGGCCGCTGCTTTTATTTGCTGCTAGTGTAACGGTGCCATGGATCGTTAAGTTTTCTTCTTTTCTACAAATCCCTAGAGAATCAATCAAAATTCAAACTAAAAATGGGAGTCTCATGGCACATATAGCCACACTATTGGTTCTCATATACATACTCTTTACTTTTCTTGTTGAACTTTTTCTCCATCAGACCCTTGGCCTATCATTTGATTGTTGTAATTTTCAGTTTATCCTCAAAGACAACCCGTAGATTCGAATTCACAAACCTCCTGCTTGGTATCAAACAAAATATTGGTTTTCTCTAAGGAGTTGAATTGACTTTTGTTCTTGCGTACTCTGTCGTATAACTTGTCATCTTCACGGCAACAGTTTTGGTATCAGCCTTACTTTATAGTGAGAAGAATTCATATGTCAAATATTTGGGCTCAAGGGTTGCAAAGTCATGGTCTAGGCCATTTGTGACCAGGTTTCATATAGAACTTCTCAGCACAGGTTATCTGACTATATGTGGTTTGGTCATAATGATCACTTTCTGATCATGCAATCTCAAAATCCTTCTCCATTGTGTTTGGTATCCTTTCTTATATTTTTTATGTCCACCTATTTGTTATTTGGGTTCTGGGATTAGTTATTTCAGTGATGGAAAAAGATTGTTATGGAATTGAGGCACTAGAAAAAGCTGGGGGTCTTGTGAAGGGAAAGAAACTACATGGGTTTATTCTAAGATTTTTGTTTAGCATGTAATCTGTGATTATCTATCTCGCTTTCAAGAGATTTTTAGTTAAATTGCAGCTAAGGAATCAGATATTTCTGTGGCTGCTTTTGATATGTTCAAATTACCTACTTCGCGTGCTCGGACCCATTACATTCACAGTTTTGTACTTGGAGTGTAAGAAGAATCATGGTGAAGACATTAAAATTCATGGGATCTTTAAATATAGTAAAGTACCCAACATATCACTTGTTCACGAAAACATACCATACAAAATGTACTTTCATTCTCTTGTACTTTCAACATCGTGGTTCCATTATTATCAGTGGGGTCATTTTCAAAAACTTTATCTAGCCTTAAAACTTCATCCCCAACATCATTAGTTTTTTTTTTAAATATCCCCAAAAGTAACTTTATTATATTTTTTTGGATTAACTTCTTCGATAGGAATGGCAACAGGCAGGTATTGTTGATGTATTGTACAAGACCTCATCCCGGACCCGTTATACAACTATCCTCTAATCTGCCCTGCCACGGAAATCTGCAGGCCCCCTACTCCCTCCTGGAGTTGTTTAAACCTCACATATTGGTTAAGAAATACTAATTATCCAAGTATTGGAGGTAAAATGAGATATTTTAAAAAATCAATTACAATGAAACTCAATAATCCTTTTTCAAACAAGATTTAATCTCTTTTCTACTGTATGCCTTCGATAAATGTTCTCTTACTTGTATATAATAGAATCTCAACAAGACCCACTATGCAAGCCATTAAACTAGGAAAAAGTATTATATTATTGCATTCTTAATGTAAATTTGATTTAAAATTGTCAGTTAAATTTTAATTAGTTATTTGTTCCCTATTTTTATACTTGCATTGTTAATGTAAATTAAATATGTCCACGTAACTTCTATTAACATGATGTACAATTAATATGTATTTTGTGTATGTTTTAAATTATAATTTTATGGCGCCATATAATACAAAAAAATTGAAAATAAATTAATTGATCACGTGTTTATTTTTTCTCTCCTATTTCAGGATCGCGTGGCAGCAAAGAAGGCAAAGAAACACAAGTAGTCTAATTTTGCAATGTAAGTCATGATATTTTTATAACTTTGATTTATTTATCTTTAGCACTTCGCTTTTCTTCATTTTTGTAGGTTTTGCTAGCATTTTATCATGCTCATGGACAAGGTGTTTTCACGGATGATAGACATATGTTTAGTATTAGGCTAGGGGTAGAAGGTTAGTATATGTATATTGTGTTTGGGATTTCGATGATCCGACATTTTGGACTTATGTTAATATTGTTAGGGTATTAGTGGAGAACGTTATACTATTTTGATGCTATAGATGTTGATATTTTTTTGGATAATGGTATATAAAGGGTGACTTGTTAATATAAATGGCTCAAGTTATATTGTTTTGATAATATAGGTGTCATCATAGAATGCTTAATATTTGTGAATAGACAAAAAAATTGCGACGTTTTTATGTTATTGTCGGCGCAAGTTTGGTAACGAGAAAAACAATCCTGATGTTTTTGAAAGGAGACTATAGAAATTTTGATGTTTTTTCACAAATATGGCATATGATTACGACGTTTATTGTTCAAGCATGGCAAGTGATTCTGACATTTTTGAATCAAACGTGGCAAATGGTAAATGGGCTAGGTAGACAACTCGACGTTTTTAAAACGTCAGTATAAATGTCGGAATAAATAATGCCGACGTTTATAAAAAAAAAGATGTGAATTCCTTACTGTAGCTACGCCGACTTATTAAAAAACGTTGGGAGATATTTCTCTCGATGCTTTTTTATATTTCTGAAGTTTTTTAAAGGTCGTCTAGTCCTAAAATTCTTGTAGCGTACCTTCACTAGCTTGCAGGTAGCGCACTTCAAGACAAACTTTGTTATGTCCCACTTCATCCCTAACCATCAGTATTGCCTACACATGTCCTTGTACATCTTATCCCCACCGAGATGTAATGCAAACCTCGACTCATGAGACTCATACTTCACCCCGTGTCTCAAATACTCATCCTATGGAACCACAAGTCTCCCATTAAAGTGCAAGCCTACCTCAAAACTATTCGAATAAGTCTCCGCCCCAACTGCTAACAACTGGAGAACTCTGTCTTGTTAATACTAATAACCTACCTGGGCTTTCACCACCCTCATAACAATCTCGGGCGTAACAACCAATACGAACATACAAGCTCCGGCAACCTCATCATCTTATCAAAGATCTCTCCACTTTGCCTTCCAAACCTCTGCTATCTCCCCAACAGGTTGTCGACTCAACGCGTCTGCCACCATGTTAGACTTCCAAGGATGATACTGAATATCAAACTGGTAATCCTTCATGAATTCTAACAATCACTTCTGCCTCATGTTCAGATCTTTCTGTGTGAATAACTACTTAAGTGGTTTATATAAACTGCTTCCCTAAAAGATAGTGCATCCACATTCTCAAGGCAAACACAACCGTCGCTAACTCCAAGTCATGCATGGGGTAATTATTTTTATGGGTCTTAAGACTGCGAGATGAATAAGCTATAGCGCTCTCCTCCTTATATTTTACATCCCCAAGTCCCTACAAGTATGCATTTGTGGAGACACGACACTCCACTCCTCACCTAGGCAGTGCAAGTACATGTGTTGAGGTCAATTTTTCTTTTAGATCATCGAAAGCTAACTGACAATGGTCGTACCAAACAAATGGTACCATTTTGCGACTCAGGTTCACCAACGGACCTGCAATCTTCGAGAAACCCTTAATTAACCGTCGATAGTATCCTGCCAGTCGCAAAAACTGCAAACCTCAATTGGTGTCATGGGTTGTCCCCACTCCCTCACAGTCGATACCTTACTCAGATCGAACGCAATACCCTGTCAAACATACTGTGGCCCAAAAATTGCACCTCCCAAAGCTAAAACCCACACTTTTCGAATTTAGCATACAACTGGTGATCTCGTAGTGTCTATAAAACCATTCACAGATACTCGATATGCTTGTCCTCAAAATGAGAGTAAACTAAGATATTATAGACGAACACAATTATGAATTGGTCAAGTAGCTTTTTGAAAACTAGGTTCATCATGTCCATAAACACTACTGGTTCATTGATGAGCCCAAATGGCATCATCCTAAACTCGTATAACCCATACCATGTCAGAAAAGCAGTCTTAGTAACGTCCTCCTCTCTGACGGTCTACGGATGATAACCCAATCTCAAATCTATCTTGGAGAATTAAGTTGCTCCCCCCAGTGGTGGCACCACAATGTTGAAGAGTCAAAGTGGGAACGAGAGGATGACATACGTGAACAATATTCATAGTTATTCACTATAGGTATGTCCTAATTTCGAGGGCAAAATTCATTTGTAGGTGGGAAAGTATGTAACACTCCATAATTTCGAGGATTTAAAATTTAATTAATTCGATTATTTTAAATTACACGTGTGATGTAATTTAATTGAAATAAATTTTATGTGTTTATTAAAATATTAAGTGGGAGAGATAAAGATTAATATTTATGGAATATAATTACTAAGTGAATAGTAAATAATCATTTTACACCATAATGAGTGATAGTGATGTGATAGTGTTATATCTAAATCGGGAGTTGAGTATAGACTATATGAGGTCGAGATAGGAGATTTGTGTAGAGTGACTTGGATGGTGATTTTGAGGTCTCGATTGATTTTAGATGGGTTAAAATAGGCAGAATAGTGTACTCGGGTATATTGATTAGATCCCGGGACGATTTTAGAATAACCCGTCACTATGTAAGGGCTTTTCGACCATTTAAGAGTTTATGAGAGAGGGAAATCCGAAAATTAAAGAAGTATATCATCCCATTTGAGTGTGAGGCTAGGGTTACAATACTTTAGAGAGAAAGGAGGCCATATAAGAGGAAGAGGGGAAGAAACCTAGGCCAATCCACACCGTTTCACACCACGAAAGTCGTCGAAATCGATATTGGAGCAAAGAAAGGAGATCCTCACCATCTCAAAATAAAAATAAGACCTGAAAATATAAGGCAGGTGTTTATCTTGCATAAATTTGAGCATGTTATTATACCCGCGTAGTGTAGGGTTTTCAAATTATGATTTAAATGATGATTATTGAGATTTGGGTGGGTAGAACACATGATTTAGAATATGTATTCATGTAGTACGAATCCTTGCAAGTAAATAACATGAAATTAGTGTGAATGAATTATTAATATGAAATAAATCTAGATTGAATGATTTATATGCATGAAGAACACATAGACTAGCATTTTGATGAAATAATGGGTTTTGATACGTTCTTCGGTAGATTTCTTGTCATCTTGAATGCTATTTACATTAATTATTGACCCTATACACAAATTACATGTTTGGTTATGTTGAATGGGTGATTTAGGGAGGTGTTATAGGCTTTTGAAAGAGTTTTACTGGACTAAAACCATAGCAACAAGGAAGTAGAACTTTGAACCGGCTCGGACCCTCTGTCGAATCAGTTCAGCAGGCGAACCGGTAACATCCCACCTATTTTAATCACAGGTGATCAGTCCCTTATCAAAATAATCAGGAATCTCATTTTGTTCATTCTTAGCATCACTTTAAAAAAAATTTAAATTATTAACCACCTATGTTAAATCTAGTCGGTGCCAAATTTTATCTTTCATTAACATAACAATATACGGAATGAAAATATAATAACCAAATCATCCACATAACTAAAATAATCTGAATCAACCACATGATAAATAGATAAATAATGAGTACCGAATAAACCATCTATTTCAAAACTAAATCCAAACCATAAGTCTAAACAAATAAAACTGAATGCAAATACATCATCCAGTAAATAAAACTGAAATAATGTTTCAATTGAAGGGGAAACAAGCCCAAATGAAATAATGAATTAGAAATCCTAATCTAGGAATGAATAATTGAAGAGCCTACCGAAAGTTGTGCAAGGCTCCACAATGCTGTAGCTATGCATCCCTATAATGAGTCATCACGCTTAGCGTCAATGTGGGTGGACACCTAAAATATTTTGGAAAATATTTTGACACGGGTCAGAACCAAAGCCAATTGAAAAATATTTATCAAGTATTTAAATTGCAGTCATAAAATTAGTTATTATATACACACGTTAGTCTAGCGTACACTCCCTTAAGTTCCTCACCTCCCATCTATAGTGCACAACTAATGCCCTTATTTTTCCACCTAGCCATATTACACCTCTTAACTAGGCCTAAGTATCTAACTAACCACACTAGGTTGATCTCCCCCGTACCCACCGTACGATATGCTACTGTTAAGCCGTAATTCATTTTCACCGAATTATTATTATTTCACTGTCTACTTAAGTTTCCTTGTGCTTGATTTACTTCTAGATATACACTATCTATAATTTCTACCAATATACATAAGTAGAATATTCACACTTGTATATATTAATCACACCATAATATATATATACAACTATAGCATCTCCCGGAATGACTGGCGTGATGCAGGCATACTCTGCTATAAAGTCCATGTACCTTTCATATTAAATCAGGGACTATTGGTTCGGAATGTCTCCTCGAACCCTAAACTAACAACACACAATGGAGGCGAACATAGTTCTAAGTCATTGGGCTATGCACATACCTAACGTACCCAAATGACACAACGGTCCCACTAATACACTACTCATAGTGAGCTGCCCTAAGTTCTATATTTTGGGGCACACATCCAGACCTCGCTAGAATCACCAAGGTTGGATCGCCCTCTACTCAGAACCTCCCACGATAGCAAGCAGCGTAGGTATGTTCACACACATAACAAATCATATAATGGGTACTCACATACTCTCTCCCCTCTCTCTCTCTCTCTCTCTCTCTCTCTCTCTCTCTCTATATATATATATATATATATATATATATATATATATATATATATACAAAAATGCTATTGTGCCAGAATTTTTGACTGGATTTTGATGGACAAACTGACGTGGCAAGCAGTGGCGGAGCCAGGATTTTAGATCAAGATGGGCTAAGAAGTAACTTAAATATTATTTGAATGAAAAAAATGCAAATATCAAAACTTTTAGACAATAGCATACCGAAATTATAAATTCAAAATAGGCAAAAGAGCATTTTTGCTATATTTAGTCACATGTGACACAAAAAATACATCATATAAGCTAATAAAGTAAACCCTACGATCCTCTCGTGAATTAAAATCATCTATTAATAAATCCAAATCAATGTCTTCAGCAAGCTCTCTTTCTATTGTGATTATCATGCAATCTTCAAGGTAAGCATCACCCATCTTGTTACGGAGAGTTGTTTTTACAAGTTTCATAGTTGAAAAGGCACGTTCTGTTGATGCTGTGGATATGTAAAGAATCAATACAAGATGAATCATTCTATCTATCAATGAACATATATACCTTTTCCTTATTTTAGCTAATGTTCTACACAACTCAGAGATTCTGGACAAATTTTGAAAACAAGGATGATTTGGAATATCAAACTCGTAGTGTTGCAACTGACGCCTCAATGTGGATACATAATCTTTGGAAAAATCATGTGGATAAAAATTTTCTGCAATCTTGCATATATCGTCAATGTTAAATGACTTATAATCATCACGAGTATCCAAAGCAGAGCTAAGAGTAAGAATTTCCATTACCCCCTAAAAAAATATACAATTTAACTTAATTATTTGAAAGTTGATTGCAGCATTGAAAGTATCGACTTGGTAATGATGATAAATTGTTATATTATCGCGTTTCTGACAAGAACGCCGAGTGTCCACTTTATAAGAAGTGCCCATATTTGGGATCTCAGTGCCATGTCTTTCGCAAAACGACTGCACTTTATCAAGAAAGGAATTCCAACTAGTTTTTCTTAACTTTTGAAGAAGCTTTTTTGTTGTTGAAACATGTTGCATGACATTCACAATGTCTTGAGACTTTTGCTGAAGGACTTGACAAAGTATATCAATGATCCCCGTGATCTCATTCAATAAATGTAAAATAAATACAAAACCAAATGAGTTCATATCATCATAAGCACCTTTAGCCTCCAAACGTATAGGATGATTAGCACCATTGACCAAAGATTTTCAATAATTTCACAAGATGGGCCAAACAAATCAATCAAACTGAGAACATAACTCAAGTGAGAGCTCCAGCGAGTGGCTCCCACACAATGTAATGTCTTCATTTGATTAACACCTCTTCCCATTTGAAATTCACCAAGTGCCACCTTACTTGCAATTTCAACAACTTATCTCGATTGTAATTCACTTTGACGTTTTGGAGAAGCACCGATAATACTCACGACAACATTCAACTTTGAGAAGAACAACCATATATCTTACACATCTCTCGATGGAGAAACTAATACAAGTTGTAATTGGTGGGCAAAACAATGCACGTAATAAGCATATGGACACTCCTTAAGAAAGAGTGTTTGCAATCCATTCCAAGCTCCTCGCATATTACTAGCTCCATTATACCCTTAACTCCGTATTTTATCAATATGAAGATCATAACAAGAAATTACCCCAACAATTTCTTTTTTTTTTTTTTAGTTTCAAGCAGTGGTGTCCTCTACGCTCACATTACCAAAAAATCTTTCACATACTACCCCTCCCTTATAAACAAATCTTATGAAAATAGTCATTTGCTCTTTAATAGATACATCTTGTGCTTCATCAACCAATATACAATAACTCATATCACCAATTTCTTTACAGATCTTACTTCTCACATTATTACCAAGAATATTCAAGATTTCTTTTTCAATCATTGGATAGGTATATTTCGCATTTCCTGGAGCTTTTTTTAAGACAACCTCAATAACTTTCCCATCATGATTCGATGTGTGTTTTATCAATTCAATGAAGTTTCCAGCATTTAGTGCGTCTGGAGTTTCATCATGAGCTCTAAATGCACATGCTTGAAATGCAAGCCAACGTTCACATTCAATTGATGTCTTAAGATGCAATCGATTCCTTTCAACAACTTCTTTGGATTGCGAATTCAAAACCCTCCAAATATGTTGAAATGGATTAATTAAATCTTCAAATGCTTGGACAACACTCATATGGACTGAAGAGATACAACCCATCTGTTTCAGAAAACAACATTTGGCGCCACCAACCCTTTTTCAACTTTCGAACCCTTCAACGGTAAATGCCGACCTAGTGGATGGATTACTTTCAAACAAGAAACAATAAAAATAATATGCTCTATTTTTTGCAATTGAGTACTCAAGCCAATGGTGTCTTTGAAACCAACTACTTTGAAAGAGACGAATTTATTTTTCGTCTTGGGTGGGTGAATATTCTTGAAGTATTGGTTGACAAGGTCCCATTTTTAGATATTTCTTTCGAATATCATCCCGATCATCAACGGGTTGATGACATATTTGTAAACGCAATCCAGGATCTGAGTGAAAGTGTTGTCTTCTTCAATAGGTTCAACCCTTTGAATTTTAGGAGGTAGCCCGGGGGAGCTTGAACGAGTATCATCCGTCAATATAGGAGCATGTGAATAATTTTTTGGTTTGAAAAATGATAACAAATTTTTTTTTTACATTACAACCTAAAGTAATGCCAAAAAATTATAAATTAGTTAATAATCAAAAAATAATTAATCATCAAAGAACCCTAATTATTTTTATTTAGGGTTTTCATTCAAACCTCCTTTATTAAAAAAGGATATTAAATGTTAATAAAAAAAATCAGTAGTGCACGTTTATTGTTATCATTTGAATTAAGGAAGACAAATGAAATTTCATACATAATAAAAAAAAATAGATTTATAAAACAATTTAAACCTAAAAAATGGTTTTTGTTAACCAACCACAAATAATAAAATCTTAAAATAAATAAATCATTATTAACAACATCATCATCAACATATTAATTTATTAGAGTCAAGATTTAGAGGAAGAATGAGGGATACATACTTGTTATTGTTTGTTGAACTGAACAGAATCAGGGGCGGAGGCAGCCTGGCAGGTATGGGCTCGGGTGGTCGGCGGTGGTGGGGTGGCGGTGATGGTCGGCGGTGGCAGGTTGCCTAGGTCTCGATCGGTCGGTTGTTGTTGAGGAGAAGAGGGAGAGAGATGAGAAGAGAAGAGGAGGGTAATGGGTTTTTAGGTTTAATTCTCAAAAGAGGCGGTGGATTTTGTCTTCAACCTGTTTGTTTTATAACTTTTCATATTTAGGTTTGTCCCCTAATACTTTAAATTAAGAAATAGGGTGGGCTGAACTTCAAATATAGGAAATTACCCTCTATTTTTTTTAAACAGGGCGGGTGGCACCCCCCGAGCCCATACCTTTATTGATTGGTCTTTTGGGTCCACGCTAATGGGACATAGAAATCAACCAATAAAATCCCACCACGTCAGTTTGTCTATGAAAATTCTATCAAAGATTTAGTTAAAATACAACTACTCATATATATATATATATATATATATATATATATATATATATATATATATATATATATATATATATACATAGAGAGAGAGAGAGAGAGAGAGAGAGAGAGAAGAAGGTTCACATATATCATGATGTATACATCACACCATACATCACATCTAGGTATAGGCCTTAAGAAACTTTTTTTCCCAAATTTTTATTTTTGAAATTAACCTTTTATTAAATCCATATTCAAAAAATTAGGTCAAAAGACATTTTATAGCTATTTTTAAAAAAATTCACAAAAACCTGCTGGCGTAGACCCTTATAAATAAGGTATTTTGAGCAGTTTTTTGTGAATTTTTTAAAAATAGCTGCAAAATATATTTTTACCTAATTTTTTGAACATGGATTTATTGGAAGGTTAATTTCAAGAAAAAAATAAAAAATTTGAAAAAAATGAGTTTTAAGGGGTTACAACTAGGTGTGATGTATGAATGATATATAAAGCATGATGTATGTGAGTCTTCTCATATATATATATATATATATATATATATATATCAGTATATGTATATACACAACCTATAATATATCCCATACGTAGTATGTATATCTCTCAAATACTCGACATACTAATAATTTCCACATTTTATTATTATTCACATATTTTTTTAGTATCACTCACCAAGGGCGGAACCAAAGAGGGGTTGGGACGGGCTCCAGTCCGTCTCTGATTTAAAAAAAAAAACAGAGTTAAGTTTCTTAAATTCTGAATTCAGCCCATCCCAAATTTTGTGGACCTTTGTGTAATATTTCAAAACATTCCATCCCTAAAATCAATTTTTTAAAAGACAACAACCTAATTTCTAATCTCATCCCTAAAATCAAGTCAGTCGTTCCCATTTTTTCCTCATCTCATCTCGTCTTTCTCACCCTTTCACCTCTTTCTCTCTCTCTAACACAGTCCTGCTAGCTAGTAGCTTCGCCCCTCTCTCTGACCGCCGTGGATCGCTGCTCCTCCTAGCCAAACCCCTCCTCTTCTCCTCCTCCTGCTACTCGCCGGCCGGACCGCTCCAGGGACCAGGCTACTCCTCTCCATTTGATTGGTAATCTGCTGCTTTTTTTTATGGATGCTGAATTTGAAGAATATTTGCTGAATAGTTTGTTGAATATTTGAAGAATATTTGTTGAATGCTGACATATTTGTTGAATTTTTTGCTAAAATATTGGCTCCTTTTCCTTGCTGAAATATTTGCTGAATTTTTTTATAGGTGGTCAATGTTGAATTTTTTATTTGTTGAATGCAGTTTTTTTTTTAATTTGCTGAATGCAGAGTTTTTTATATTTGCCGAATGCTGAATTTATTTTTATATTGCTGAAATATTATAGGTTTTAGTGTTTCAAGAAAGACTTTGTTATCATTTGTCAAACCTCCTAAGTCCGGGCTTCGTTGAATATTTGGTGAATACTAAAAAAAATTTAATTATAGTTAAGTAATTATTTGGTGAATACTAAAAAATGATCCTAAAAAAATTCGGGTCGGGGGCTCCCGCCCCCGAACTCCCAAAAATCACCGTTAAGTTAGCTCGCCCCAATATTAAATCCTGATTCCGCCACTGTCACTCACTATCTAAAATGTTCCAATTTTTCTTTTAAGTAAATTTCAGTAGTACAACATCTCTATCCTGATAGTTGGCTTGGGTAAAGTTGTTACTCAATTGAAATTTTATTAAACGTTTGGGCTAATTAGATTAATAGGCTACCGCAGGGTAGGTTAATTTGTTATTTTTTGGATAAGGTTTTCTCTTTCCCCTTAGCTAATAACGGCGGTGGCATAATTAACTAGACAGAGAGTTAGATGAATGACGGGTCAGGAAAGAATGGAGAAAAAAAGGGGGACAACTCCCCTCTTTGTTCTGTGGCAGAAATGAATTAAGGGGCTTTGACTGGACCTTTATTTTAAGGACCTTTATTTTGTCCCTTAAGCTGTTGGCGGCCAAGGGTGACACAACTCGTTCCACCCACTTAAGTCCATAATTTTTTTTCTATTTCTTTCTCTTTAGTCTTTACCGTGGCATTTATGGACCAAACTCCCTTTTTTGTTAGACATCGGCGTTAACAGGTAACCAAGAGATTTGGTTACTTGTTATTTTTTTATGAACTCATTGGAATTTTGTCAGTGAATGAATTCAGGACCCAGTATATTTCTACTCCCATTTTAAGAAGCCTTAAAGAGAAATATCAAGGAGGTAGTTGGGTGTTTGATAAATAACTAGTCTTATTGTTTGAGTGAATATCAAGCTGTGGTAAAAAAAATTAAAGAGTGAATATTATTACATGGGTACTGTATTTTGCTTGTTCTCCACCACCATTATTATTCCAATCATGGCCCAAAGTATACCCTATTCCCAAACTAAACCTCAAATATTAGTCATGTTTATTCAAGGAGGGTTTCACGGAAATTAATTTTGGAGACCCACTTTCAAGGAAAAGTATCTTTGTACTCCTCTCCTTTTATGTGTGTATTTCCTAAATTCACCTAAACAAAAAGTGTGCAATTCTAATAAATGTTATATGAGGTGAATTGAAATAGTTTTACATGCTTAAAGAATTCATGTCGAGCCTATTAGTTTGCGAAAACTAATTATTGACCCCAACACAAGAAAATGATAATTTTAGATTTTTACCCCGTTTGTAGAAATTGATAATCGGAGATATGAGAATAAACTATGCCAAATAAATTTAGAATTAAAATATTCTGAAAGTATAATTACTCAGTACGCTTTTTACCCCGTACGCTTTAGGAGTAGTACTCTTTATATGTATGTTTCAAATTGTTTAGATTTGTTACGAGACTCTTATTCATATTATAATAACCAATATTGAAATAGTGTAAATGACTTGGGACAATTGATACATATTAATGAACCCGTTATGATGTAACATAACCACGTTAAATAATTACATCTCCATTTTATGTAAGAACTCAATATGAACCCATGTTCGAAACCATGCAACTGTTGATGTAAAATTATTGTTGGAATCTGATTTGTATTCATGTCGCATTATATTTATGTTGGGCATGTTGTCATGACATTTTAATATGGCACTGAGGTTGGGCACTCGCCAATAATCCTATTCCGGCTACTTGATAAAGTATGGCGCGATATGGTGAGGCCTGGTGACTCGGATTAATGTGTTGTTGAGAAATTATATTGATAAAAATGCTTATGAGATTAGCATTTGATTTGAATATTTGTACTCGTATTGTTACGCTTTATTCACCGCTAATATTTGTTGAGCATATTTCATATCGTATTATGTACTTCCCCATATTTTCTTTTAGTGGCATGTTAGTGCGGATTTTGCGGTGCTATGGAGATTGATTTTTAGCTTGGATATTTTGGGAAGAATGTTCAATAATACAAGTTGAGAAGATTTGTATTTTTATTTTTGATGTATAGATCATTGGAGATTTATTTTATTTCGAGTTAGTTAATTGTATTATTTCGAGAGACTTTTGGTTGTATTTAATTTAAAGAGATTTGAGATTAGTTCTTTCTCTTATTCTTGTGGGTTCGTTTAGATTATCTATACCTTGTTTATATTGTGGATTAGTTTAGTTTTTGTCGATAGTGGCGCTCCGTTCGCTCTCCCCGGGACAACGGGGTGTTACAGAATATTCAAACTGGAGTTAAAATGGATTTTTAAATGAATTTTTCTTAAATTATTTTACTTACATCTTTTTCGTGGGGGGGACTGCCTGCCGACCTGGTCAATCGATCGATCAATGCTTAGAGTCAATCAATAGACTACCCAGTGTTGGTGCAAGATGAAGATTCTGAACTAGAGTTTGTTTAGGATTAGGACTCCTAAATCACTATATAACCTTAATAATCCGTAGGAGGACTTATCATAATCACTTTTTCTCAAGTTTTCCAGCAGAGAACATTTCCAAATATTTTTCCTCTCAATCATAATCATCAACCTCCTACAAAATCAAGTTTTTTGTCAAAAGTTTTGGGAGGCTTATTTGGGGCTTAATCAAGATAGATTAAAGAACACTTCTATGCTAATTTTCTAAGAGGAATCCAGATTTCTAATCAGATTTTCAACACGATCATCATAGGCATGAATAATCTATTCTTTTCCTTTAGTATTATGCATTTTAAGTGCAACCTAAAGACTTAATTACATGTTTTCTTAAAAACAATTAGCAATCTAATTAGAACAAGTGGACACTAACTATAGGGTCGTTTTTATAAAATCTTTTAATCTGAATAATATTCATAACCCTTTGGTACGTAGGATTCATGAGTGATTTTGGATTTTATTGGTGTAGGTTGCATGTAGAAAAACCCTAGTTTTAAAATAAATGGATTTGGGGGGCGTATAACTCATGTAATTTGTGTTGAGATAATGAAATTGGAATTTCGATGTTTTAAATGATGAAATACCGGTATATTTAATTTAAATAATTAAATGAGATTAATTGGATGTTTATGATGAGATGATAATTAAATTAAGATTTAATTGAATTGGACTATCACGCGTAGTTTTATACGTTGATTAATTATGCTTGTTTGTGTGACTTGTTGGTATTATTATATTGACTTTGTGACGACGGGTTGTTGGGTAATTTTGGTCTCCCTATATTTTAGGATGCCTTCTAGGTATGCGACTAGTGGGTAGGCCTTTTGATGATTTACGCCTTCTAGGTATGGGACCAGTGAGGGTAGATTATTGTGACTTTATTATGTCGGGGGATAACTGGTTTTGATACTTTATCATCATTACGCTATCCTAGGCATGATATTAGGTCGAGGTTTAGGTTAAAAATTCTTCTTATACATAGGGTAGGACGGATTGATAACTTGTGGACCCTTAGGTATGGGACTAAGGGATATTTTGAGGATCTCGCATCGATAAAAATGGTTGGGTGATTTATAAATTGAGAAATTGAGAATTAATGCCTAAGATAGAAACAGGTATTAAAATTTATGGCGACATAATGTGTCGGGGTCGACAGTTTAAATGGGTCACAGGGCGATTTATATCGTGTCGTGGGTGGAATCTTGTCATGTGTCGGGACCGACAGTTTAAACGAGGTAGAGGGCGATTGACATGGGGAAGTGTGACACTTTGGTGGATTACCACCCACGACGGGAGGACCATCATAATAAAATGTGAGAACAATAATAAAAGTTGGTTAATTTAATTAAATTTATATCGTGGGATTTGGGAATTTAAAAATCATATTGGTGTGCCTTATAAATGGGAATCTCTACGATTAGTTAGTGAGTTATATTTATTGCGTTTAATTATCCCGTTTAATTTAAAATATTCTATTGTGATATTTATTGCGTATAATGCTACTGTCTGGATTCAAGGATCCTATTTGAGGAGAGTAGTGTGTATTCTTGCTCAGGGCTTCAGCTCTGACCCATGCGATGACTAACATTTTTTGACATTAGTATTTGGAGTGGCTGTATAAGATTCTTAGAGATTATTGTTTGGAGGTGCAGCTGGAGTTGAATTACTTTATTGCTTTGTTTTAGTTTAGACTTTTCTTTTAGTCGTATTTCATTATGAGACTCGGTTAAGAGAGTTATTGGGCCATTCGGTTCCAAAGTTATTTTTGGGTTTTATTTCAGTTATTCAAAGTTGGATCTCAATTCAGTTTTTGTAATTATTGGAGATTGGATCCATTTGGAGTTCTAGCATGTGATAGATCTTTTATCGCGCAGTTAGTTGTTATCATTTGAGATTGATTCAAATTATTTATCTTATGGACTGATTTCTTTATGTCTCATATCTGTCTCATGTTAAGAATGGTATTTATTTAGTTCACGCCCGGTATAGTTCGGCGGCGGTGGTTGGCGACCCCGTCTGTCGAATTTTATGGAGTGTGACAGATGGTATCAGAGTTAATGAAATTGGATTATCATATAGAGATTTTAGTGCAGATGTTAGATATCGTATGTATCGATTTTTGATGTTGAGATTTAATTTTAGGTTTTTAGCATTTTGATGACTTTCGGATATAGGATCGAGTGGGGATTTTTGGGAACGTGTGGTAAGCCGTTATTTTCATAGTTATGCGTATCTATATAGGCAATATATATTATTTTGTTGCTCGTGGGGTAAGTGCGCATAGAATTGGGTGTATGGGCGCCCAATTATGGCATCCTACGAGTAGGCATATGTGAGCCATATTTTCTTTTACGAGATTTACGCGATGGGTATGCTTCGTCTAATTTCGAGGACGAAATTATTTGCTAGTGGGGAAGTATGTAACTCCCCATGTTGTTATTATTTAATTTAATTAATTAATTGGGGAATATTCGCAAAAAAAATTGGATATAATAATTTTTTTGGTTAAATATGTTGGTTATGATTTTAGAAGAATAAAACTTCAAGCGGAATTAAAATCGGAGTTAAAATGGATTTTTAATAGAATTTTATATATTTTATCCCTTATAAATTTTTAAGCCGAACTGCCCGATTTTCTGGGCGATCGACCCGAGCAGAAATTCTGCGCTGCAAGTTTGTTTTTATTAGAGTTTGTTTAGGATTAGGACTCCTAATCACTATATAACATTAATAATCTATAGGGGGACTTCACATAATCACTTTTTCTCAAGTTTTTCTCCAGAGAACACTTCCAAATATTTTTCCTCTCACTCATAATCAAGTTTTTGCCACATGTTTTGGGAAGCTAAATTGGGCCTTAATTAAGATTGATTCAAGAACACTTATTTGCTAATTTTTCTGGAGGAATCCATATTTTTAATCAAATTTTCAACACGATCTTCACAGGTAAGAATACGCTATTCTTTTCCTTTAGTATTATGCATTTTAAGTGTCGCGTAAACACTAAATTACATGTTTTCATAAAAGAAGTAGTAGTGACTTAATTAGGAAAAGTGGACACTAATTATGGGACTCTTTTTATTAAATCTTATAATCTGAATAATATTCATAACCCGTGGGTACATAGGATTCGCGAGTGATTTTGGGTTTTGTTGGTGTAGGATGCATGTAGAAAAACCCTAGTTTTGAAATAAATGATTTTTGGGTGCGTATAACTCACGTAATTTATGTAGAGATAATGAAATTGAAATTTGGTTGTTTTAAATGATGAAATAGTGGTATATTTAATTTAAAATAATTAAAAGAGATTGATTGGGTGTTTATGTCGAGGTGATATTAAATTAAGATTTAATGGATTGGACTATCATGCGTAGTTTAGTACGATGATTTATTATGTATATTTACGTGACTAGTTGGTATTATTAAATATCATTGTAACGACGGGTTGTTGGGTATTATTGCTCTCCCTATATTTTAGGATGCCTTCTAGGTATGGGACTAGTAGGTAGGCCTTTTTATTATTTACGCCTTCTAGGTATGGGACTAGTGAGGGTAAATTATCATGACAAGGGTGGGCTGATTTTTATTACTTTATCTTCGTTACGCTAGTCTAGGTATGAGACTAGGTTGAGATTTATGTTACAAAATCCTCATATACATAGGGTAGGACGTATTGATAACTTGGGGTCCCTTAGGTATTGGACTAAAGGGTATTTTGAGGATCTCACGTCGATAAAAGGGTGGGGTAGTTCGAAGTTGTGAATTGAGAAAATTGAGAATTAATACTTAAGATAATAAGACGGGTATTAAAATATATTGGCGACATAATCAGCAAGGGCCGACAGTTTAAATGGGCCAGCCGTTGTTTTATGTCGTGACGTGTGTGGAACCTCATCAATCAGCAAGAGCCGACAGTTTAAACGGGCCAGCTGGCATTTTGACGAGGGGATATGTATTTTGGTTGAGAAATCACTCTAGGCGGTAGGACCGCCATGATAAACTGAGGAATAATAGAAGTTGGTTAATTGAATTAAATTAACATCGTGGGGCTTTGGAATTTAAAAATTATATTGGTGTGCATTATAAATGGGGATCTCTACGGGTAGTTTGTGATTTATATTTATCGTATTTAATTATCCCGTTCCATTTAAAATATTCTATTGTGATATTTATTGTGTATAATGCTACTGTCTAGATTCAAGGATCCTATTTGAGGAGAGTAGTGTGTATTGTTGCTCAGGTCTTTGGATCTAACCCATGCGTTGACTAACATTTTTCAGGATTAGTATTTGGAGTGGCTGCATATGATTCTTGGAGATTATCGTTTAGAGGTGCAGCTGGAGCTGAATTACTTTACTGCGTTATTTTAAGTTTTGGCTTTCTTTTAATTTGTATTTCATTATGAGACTCAGTTGAGAGATTTATTGGGCCAGTCGATTCCAAAGTTGTTTAAGAATTTCGAGTTGGAGCATTTACAGTTTGTTTATTTATTCAGATTTTATTTAATCATTATTGGAGATTGGTTTTATTTGGAGTTAGCATGTGATAGATATTTTATCGCTTAGTTGTTTATGATCATTAGAGATTGATTCAATTATTTATCTTATGGAATGATTTATTTATGTATCATATCTGTCTCATGCTAAGAATGGTATTTATTTAGTTCACGCCCGGCATAGTTCAGTGGCGATGGCTGGTTACCCCGTCTGTCGGATTTTGCAGGGTGTGAGGGCTTAAATCACTAATAATAAAAAATAAACTTTACACTTTACACTTTACGTTACAAGAAATCAGTTGCATGATGTTTGTCCTTTTAGATCTTTATAAAATCATTTACAATATCTATATAGTTAATCCTAAATGGCACAATCGAGTCAGCGTAATGTAACACCCCGTCCGCCTGGGGAGAGGGGAGCGGAGCGCTACTGCGATAAAACTCATCAAATCCACAATCAACAAGTTATAGAGGATCCAAAAAAAATCCACAATAAAAGAGAAATCCACTAATCTCAATCTCTTCAAATTAAATACAACCAAAAGTCTCTCGAAATAATACGACTATCTATCTCGAAATAAAATAAATCTCAAATGCTCTATAAATAAAAAATAAATACAATTCTTCCAATCTTGTATCCAAGCTAAAAATCAATCCCCATAGCGTCAAATCAAATGTTAATCTCATAAGCATTTTAATCAATATAGTCTCTCAACAACATATTAGCCAAGTCACCAGGCCTCACCATACCGCACCATACTTTATCAAGTAGCCGAAACAGGAATCTTGACGGGTGCCCAACCTTTGTGCCATATTAAAATTTCCTAACAACATGCTCAACATAAATATAATACCACATGAATAAAAATCAGATTCCAATAATATTTTTTCAGATTTCCAAATAAATTTCGCAATTCAAATGTGAGTCAATAATCACCAGAAAACAAAGGGAATAACACTCGTGAAATTAAGGAGCATATTGTGTAAAACTCCATACCTTAAACCACCAAAAAAGAACCAATAAGAATCTTCCCAGAAAAGTTAGAATAAGCCATCAAAATCAATCCACAAATATTCACAAAAACTCTCCAAGCTTCAACCTCAAAACATCCCCAAGAACACCTCCAAAAACTAGGATTGAATGCATAAATTAAAGGGGCTAAGTGTATATAAAAAGAGAGGAAATACAAATATGTTTGTTGTATATTTTTATGCCAAAAGTTGCTTCAAAAATGGTTACCCACGACCCCTTTTCATAAGGCAAAAATATAAGAAGTTAAATCCAACTCAAACTCTTCAAAAACGCTTGCTGCTCACGAAACCTGTCGGGGTGGATCGATTGACCCCTGGCATCGATTGATCAATCGCCCAGGTATGTTGACAGTTCGGCTAAAAAATTTTAAGGACCGAATATTTGAAATTCATATAAAATCCGTTTTAACTCCAATTTCGAAACCGTTTGAAATTCTCGTCTTTAAAAATAATTCTCAACATATTTGAGCAATAAAAATAATTTTATCAAAAACTTTATTTTCCTCTAAAGTTTTGAAAATACCCCTAAAAATTACGCGGGTTGTTACACTTCCCCACTAACAATGGAATTTTGCCCTCGAAATTCGCCGGAAGCCTACGCTAAAAAATCAGGCCAATAATCTCCAAGAATAATTCCGTCTCCCAAAAATAAATTCCTCGCATTTAATATTGGAACCTATAATGAAACGATCATCTAAATTTTATATCTCCAAATATGCGCCAGAAAAATGCAACAGACCCAAAACCCAAGACCCGAGGGTAATCGTATACCTAAGCTCTGACACCATTCAGTAACACCCCCGCCCGCGTCCGGGGAGAGCGGGGCAGAGATGCTACTCTCGTTAAAACTCATCAAATCCATAATCAACAAGGTATAGGGCATCTAAAACAAACTCACCATAAAAGACAAATCCACTAATATCAATCTCTTTAAATTAAATACAACCAAAAGTCTCTCTAACTAATACAACTATCTATCTCAAAATAAAATAAATCTCCAATGCTCTATACATAAAAAAATAATTACAATTCTTTCAATCTTGTATTCTCGAATATTCTTCCCAAAATATCCAAGCTAAAAATCAATCTCCATAGCGCCCCAAAATCCGCGCTAACCTGCCACTAAAAAAAATATGGGGAAGTACACAATACGACAAGATATATACTCAACAAATATTAGCGGTGAATAAAATGTAACAATACGAGTACGAATATTCAAATCAAATGAGAATCTCATAAGCATTTTAATCAATATAATTTCTCAATAACACATTAACCAAGTCACCAGGCCTCGCCATATCGCACCATACTTTATCAAGTAGCCGTAACAGTAATCTTGATGGGTACCCAACCTTTGTGCTATATTAAAATTTCATGACAACATGCTTAACACAAATACAATACCACGTGAATCAAAATCAGATTCCAACAATAATTTTTCAGATTTCCAAATGAATTTAGCAATTCAAATATGAGTCAATAATCACCAGAAAACAAAGGGAATAACATTCGCAAGATTGAGGAGCATATTGTGTATAACCACATACCTTAAACCACCAAAAAGGAACCAACAAGAATATTCCCACAAAAGTCAGAATAAGCCATCAAAATCAGTCCACAAAGATCCACAAAAACTCTCCAAGCTTCAGCCTCAAAATAGCCCCAAGAACACCTCCAAAAACTAGGGTTGAAAGCATAAATTAAAGGGGCTAAGTGTATATAAAAGAGAGGAAATAAAAAAATGTTTTCTATATATTTTTGTGCCAAAAGATGCTTCAAAAATGGTAACCCACAACCCTTTTTAAAAGGCAAAATTATAAGAAGTTAAATCCAACTCAAACTCTTCAAAAACGCTTGTTGCTCATGAAACATATTGGGGTCGATCGATCGACCCTTGGCGTCGATCGATCGATCGCCCAGGTGTGCTGACAGTTTGGCTAAAAAATTATAAGGGGCGAATATTTAAAAAATCATATAAAATCCGTTTTAACTCCGATTTCAAAACCGTTTGAAATTATCGTCTTTAAAAATAATTCTCAACATATTTGAGCAATAAAAATAATTTTATCAAAATCTTTATTTTCCTTTATATTTTTAAAATACCCCAAAAATTACGCGGATTGTTACACTTTAAACCAAAACAAACTTTTGAAAAACCTTGCTCCTCAAGAAACCTGCTGGGGTCGATCGATCGACCCCTGGCGTCGATCGATCGATCGCTCAGGTATGCTGACAATTTGGTTAAAAAATTATAAGGGACAAATATTTAAAAATTCATATAAAATCCGTTTTAACTCCGATTTCAAAACCGTTTGAAATTCTCATCTTTAAAAATAATTCTCAGCATATTTGTGCAACAAAAATCATTTTATAAAAAACTTTATTTTCCTATATATTTTTGAAAATACCTCAAAAATTATGCGGGCTATTACACGTAACTGGGGTGAATGAGGGTTGAGTAGATTTCTTGGAGTGAATAATTACATGTTAAATGTCAATATTAATTGCAAATGGATGGGTGGGTACCGTGGAGGGACACCCCGATACTATGATATGCTAATTCCTGTCCATACAAATAATAGGTGGCGAGAAGGCGTGAAATGTGATGTTTATGGTTTATTATGATATGTTATTTCCCGGCTATGCAAATACCAGGTGGCGTCAGGGCATGAAACGTAACCATTTAAATTTAGCGTACCCTATGTTTATGAGATGACTGATATGAAGGGGCGCATGCTGGTTTCGTGGCAATTAATTAATGATCATAATTGATTAATGAAAGTAATTGCGATTAATACATGTGATTATTTAAACTTAGCGTACCACATGTATGTGAGATGGCCGAGAGGAAGGGGAGCATGTTGGTTACGGGTTAATGTATTATTAAGCATGTTGGTTACTTACAGATTAGTTAATGAGAAAGACTAAATATTGGTATAAAATGAGATAATTCTAATATATTGTGAAACTACGTTTATGGGTTGGGTCGTTCAATAAATTATTAAACTGTGACTTTATAACCTATTCATATAACTACTTTGAGTTGCGTAGCTAAGTTAGTTGTAGGGTTTTAACCTCCTTTTTGTGAAAACCAGGTGTTAGGAGTGGACCTCCACTTAGCTCTTCTTCCATCCAGTAAACATATGTTAATTATCTCTTTTACTCAAGGTATCGGCTCCGGAGACATTGCGGATCTCTATTTTTAGTCTATCTTATTTTGAGATGTCTAGTTTGTATGTTAAGTCTTAGTTGGTTTTTATTGTTCAGAGACTCTATTGGGATTGTATTTATGTATTACGATTGAAACAATATTATTTATAGATTTGGTTATTATACATTATGAGTTATGTTTGAGGATCCTCTCATTGTTTCCAAATTATTGTTTATTGTTTCATTTGATCTCTTCATATTGAGAATGATATTATTTTTTATTATCCCGTATGATTTTATATTTACACTTGATTAACCTAAGTGTTAAATTACACGGGGTATTATCGTATTCGTGACACCCCGCCTATTTTAAGTACGAGTGATCAATCATTTATCAAAATAAATAGGCATCTCATTTGGTTCGTTCTTAGCATCACTGTCGAAACTTTCGAACTTATTAACCACCTATGTTAAGTTAAGCCGGTACCAAATTTTATCTTTCATTAACATCTAATAACATGCGGAAAATTTAAATAATATAACTCAACCATTTACACAATTAATAGAAGTCTAAATCATCACGAGATAAATATATAGAAATAAATACCAAATAAACCATATGTTCCTAAAGTAATTTCCAAACCATAAATCTACTTAAATAAAACTAAATCCCAATACATAGTCTGATAAATAAGACTAAAATAATGTATTAACTGAAGGGGCAACATGCCCAAATAAAAGACCGAATCATAAATCATAATCTTGGAATGAACAACTGAAGCGTCTATGCAATGTCTTGCAAGCCTCTACAATGCTGCAACTACGCATCTCTGGAATGAGTCATCAAGCTTGGTGTCCCTATGGCTGGACACCTAAAATATTTCAAAAAATATTCTTAACAAAGGTCATAGCCCAAAACCATTTGAAAAACATATAGCAAGAATTTAAATTGCAAATATAAAAGCAGTTATTAGATACATATGTTAGTCCAGCGTACACTCCCTTGAGTTCCTCACCTCTCATTTATAGTGCACACCTAACATCCCCTAGTTTACCCACCAAGCCATACCACACCGCTTAACTAGGCCTATGTATCTAACTAACCATACTAGGTTGAGCTACCCCGTACTGCCCACACGATACGCTACAGTTAAGCTAAGAATTCAATTTTATCGAATTTTTATTATTGCATCAATTATTAAGTTTTCTCATAATTAATTTACTTTTAGATATACATTATCTATCTTTTTTACCATTACACATAAGGAGAATATCCATACTTGTATATATAAATCACACCATAATATATATGCAACTATAGCACCTCCCAGAATGACTATCGTGATGCATGCATACTCTTCAATCAAGTCCATGTACCTCTCGTACTAAATCAGGGACTACTAGTTCAGAATGTCTCCTCAAACCGTATATCAAACAAAACACAATCCAGGCGAACATAGTTCTAAGCCTTTGGGATACGGACATACCTAACGTACCCAAATGGCACACCGCTCCCACTAATACACAACACATAGTGATCCTCCCTAAGTTCTATGTTCTGGGTCACACGTCGAGACCTCGCTGGAATCGCCAAGGTGGGATCGCCCTCTGCGCGGAAACTCTCGTGATAGTAGGCAGTCTTGGTATGTTCACACACATAGGTATGCACACAACCTATATATATATATATATATATATATATATATATATATATATATATATATATATATATATATATATATATATATATATATATCACCAGTATAGTTATACACACAACCTATAATATATTGTCTATGTAGTACTTATATCTCTTGAATACTCGGCATACTAATAATTCACACATTTTATTATTATTCTCGTATTTTTTTAGTATCACTCACAACCTAAAGGGTCTCAATTATTCCTTACGTTATTTTGGTAATTTATTCATCACAAAACTACTAGTAGAAGTCTTAGGTTATCGTTCACTCTTCTTGTAACCCAAATTGTAAATTCCCAATACGCCTCTCAATGAGTAAAATATCGTCGGTCCAAATCCCAATTTACCCTCATAAAGATTAACTGATCCTTCATCATATACTTAGTGGCCTTCTCTAAGTCTTTGAACAATTATTAAGCTATCTTCCCACAATTAAATTTCATGAGAAGATAAACAAATATAAAATCTGGCAGAAACAGGTAGTCCAAATCGATTCTGCATAATAAGCAAATCGATTTGCCCGATGAAATGATTTGACAGAGGATCTGAATTGGTTTGAAACCCCTAGCAGTTCTCCTTCTTTGCAACTGCGATTTTACTCCATTAAAACTCTTTCAAAACTCCATAACACCTACCAAAATCACCCATCCAACTTACCCATACATGTAATCTGTGTGTAGGGATGATAATCAACGTAAATAACATATCAAGATGCCAATAAATCTACCCAAGAATGTATCAAAATCCATTATTTCATCAAAACCCTAGATTAAGTGTTCTTTATGTATATTCATCATTTAACCCAGATTTCTTTCATATTAATCATTCATTCAAACTGATTTCATGTCATTTACATGCAAGGATTCATACTACATGAATTTCTACTCCAAATTAAGTGTTCTACCCACCCAAATCCGAATAATCATCATTTAAATCATAACTTGAACCCAACACAACATGGGTATTATAACATGGTCAAATTCATGCATGATAAAACACTTGCCTTGTGTTTATTGGTCTGATTTTAGTTCTGAGATGGTGAGGATCTCCTTTCTTTGCTCCAATCTCTATTTCAGAGACTTTCGTGGTGCGAAACGGTGTGGATTGGCCTAGTTTTCTTTTACTCTTCCTCTCATATGGCCTCTTTTCTTCCTAAAGTGTTCTAACCCTAGCCTCACACTCAAATGGGTTGATATACTTCTTTAATTTTTGGAGTTCCCTCTACCCTAAACTCCTAAATGACCAAAAAGCCCTTATGTGGTGTTAGGATGGTCTAAAATCACTCTGGGACCCAATCGATACCCCCGGGTACACCATTTTGCCTATTTCGACCCATCCAAAATCAATCGTGACCTTGAAGTCACCATTTGACCCACTCTAAACAAATTTCCTATCTTGACCTCATATAGTTTACACTCAACTCCCCGTTGAGATATAACAATATCACGTCACTGTCACTCGTTATGACGTAAAATAATTATTTACAATTCACTTTGTAACTATATTCCATAAATATTAATATTTATCTCTCCCGCTTAATATTTTAATAAACATATAAAATTTAATTCAATTAAATAACCTCACGCATGTAATTTAAAATAATCGAATTAATTAAATTTTAAATGCTCGAAAATACGGACTGTTACATCTGTGACACCCTGCCTATTTTAATCATGTATGATCAGTCCCTTATCAAAATAAACAGGAATCTCATTTGGTTCCTTCTTAGCATCACTATCAAAAACTTTTTTAATTACTAACCACCTATGTTAAATTGAGTTGGTGCCATATTTTATCTTCTATTAATATAACAACATGTGAAATATAAATGCAATAACCAAACCACCCACATAATTAAAATAGTCTGAATCAACCACATGATAAATAGATAAAGAAATAGTACTGAATAAACCATCAGTTCCCAAAAAGGAAAGTCTAACAATGAATCTAAAGAAAATAAAACTGAATCTAAAACACAGTCTGATAAATAAAGTAGAAAGACCATATCAGTTGAAGAGGCAACATTCCCAAATGAAATACTGAAATGTAAATCCTAATCTACGAGTGAATAACTGAAGCGTCTACATCAGTCCTGCAAGCATCCACATGTGTTGTAGTTACGCATCCTTGGAATGAGTCATCAAGCTTGGCGTCCCTAAGGCTAGACACCAAAAATGCTTTGGAAAATATTTTGACACTGTTCAGATCCCAAAACCATTTGAAAAATATTTAGCAAGTATTTAAATTGTAGTCATAAAAGCAATTATTATATACACATGTTAGTTCAGCGTGCACTCCCTTGAGTTCCTCACCTCCCATCTATAGTGCACACTGAACGTCCCATATTTTACCAACATAGCAATACTACACCGTTGAACAAGGCCTAAGTATATTACTAAACACAGGTTGAGCTCCCCATACCTCCCACACTATACGCTATCGTTAAGCCAATAATTCATTTTAACCAAATTGTGATTATTGCATCATCAATTTAAGCTTTCTCATATTTAATTTACTTTTATATTTACACTATCTATCTCTTCTACCATTACACATATTTATAATATCCACACTTGTATATATAAATCACACCATAATAATATACAACTACATCATCTCCCAGAATGACTACCACGATGCAGGCATACTCTATTATATAGTATATGTACCTCTCGTACTAAATTAGGGACAACCGATTCGGAATGTCTCCTCGAACCATAAATCAAATAACACATAATGAAAGAGAACACAGTTCTAAGCCTTTGGTATACGTGCATACCTAACGTACCCAAATGACACGCCGGTCCCATTAATACAAAACACATAGTGGGCTGCCCTAAGATCTATGTTATGGGGCACACATCCAAACCTCGCTGGAATCGCCAAGGTGGGAATGCCCTCTGAGCGGAACCTCTCGTGATACCACACAGCATATGTATGTTCACGCACATAACAAATCACATCATAGGTATTCATAAAACAAATATATATATATATATATATATATATATATATATATATATATATATATATATATATATATATTATTCTCATATTTTCTGAGTATCACGCACTACCCGAAGGATCCCAATTATTCCTTATGTTATTTTGGTAGTTTATTCATCACTATAATACTAGCTAAGTCTTAGGTGAATTTCACTTTTTCTGTAACCCAAATCATAAATTCTCGATACACCTCTCAATCGGTTAAGTATTGTCGGTCCAAATCCCAATTTATCCTCATAAATATTAACCGAGCCTTAATTTTATGCTTAGTGACCTTCTCTAAGTCTTTGTACAATTATTAAGCTATCCCCAAAGTTTTCCCACAATTGAATTTCATGAGAAGATAAACGAACATCAAATCTGGCAGAAACAGGTAGTCCGAACCGGTTCTGCATGATAGGCAAATCAGTTCACCTACCGAAACGATTCGATAGAGGGTCCAAACCGGTTCGAAACCCCTGGTAGTTCTCCTTCTTTGCTATTACGGGTTTACTCTGTTAAAACACTTTCAAAACTCCATAGCACCTCCCAAAATCATCCATCTAACATACCCAAACAAGTAATCTATGTGTAGGGACAGTAATCAACGTAAATAACATCAAGATGAGAAGAAATCTATCCAAGAACATATAAAAACCCATTATTTCATCAAAAACCTAGTTTAAGTGATTTTCATGCATAATTATCATTCAATCGAGATTTCTTTCATATTATTCATTCATTCACACTGATTTAGTGTAATCTACATGCAAGTATTCATTCTACATGAATTTTACTCCAAATGATGTGTTCTACCCAACCAAATCCCAATAATCATCATTTAAGTCATAACTTGAAAACCCTACCCTACATGGGTATTATAACATGCAAGATAAACACTTGCCATATTTTTGTAGGTCTAATTTTTATTCTAATATGGTGACCTCCTTTCCTTGCTCCAATCTCGATTTTGGCGACTTTCGTGGTGCAAAATGTGTGGATTAACCTAGGTTTCTTCTCCTCTTTCTCTCCTATGGCCTCCCTTCTCTCCAAAGTGTTGTAACCCTAGTATCACACTCAAATGGGTTGATATACTTATTTAATTTTTAGAGTTCCCTCTACCCTAAACTCCTAAATGACTGAAAATTCCTTACGTGGTGTCAGGTTGGTCTAAAATCGCCCTAAGACCCCGTCTATACACCTGGGTACAGTATTCTACCTATTTCGACCCATCCAAAATCAATTGTGGCCTCGAAATCACCGTTTCAGTCACTCTACAAAAAATTTCTTTCTCAAGTTACGATCCAGAATAAATACACACTGCCTCGAATCGATGACCTGTTTTACCCGTTGAGGGGATCATCTTACTTCTCCAAGATAAATTTGAGGTTCAATTATTATCAGTTGCACATCAGAGAGGAGTACATTCCTAATACTTCTTTTCTGGCATGGTATGGGTCATACTACTTCTGGGTGATGCCATTCGGGCTCGTCAATGCGCCGATATTGTTTATAAACCTGATGAACAGAGTTTTTGGAGAGTTTCTTGACCAATTCGTAATTGTGTTCATCACCAATATTTTGGTTTACTCTCATTTTGAGGATGAGCATGTCGAGCATCTGTGAATTGTTTTATAGACATTAGGGGATCACCAATTGTATTCCAAATTCAAAAAGTGTGAGTTTTGGCTTTAGGAGGTGCAGTTTCTAGGGAACATTGTGTCTCACAGCGGTATTGTGGTCAATCCGAGTAAGATATCGGTGGTGAGAGAGTTGGGATATCTCTCGACACCGACTAAGGTTTGAAGTTTTCTAGGCTTGACAAGATACCAACGACGTGTCACACCCCGTAAAATCTGATATATGGGGTGGCCAACCACCGCCGTCGAACTATGCCGGACGTGAACTAAATAAATACCATTCTTAGCATGAGACAGATATGAGACATAAACAATCAGTCCATAAGACAAATAATTGAATCAATCTCAAATGATCATAAAAAACTAAGCGATAAAATATCCATCACATGCTAACTCCGAATAAATCCAATCTCCAAAAATTATTAAATAAAACCTGAATAATAAAGATTTGAATAATCCAACATAAATCCTACAAACAACTTTGGAACCGAATGGCCCAATAAAACTACAATGAAGTCTCATAATTAAATACGACTGGAAAAGAAAGTCTAACTAAACTATGCCATAAAACAAATAACTCCAGCTGCGTCTCCAAATGATAACTCCGATAAACTTATGTCGCTTCTCCAACTACAATCCTGAAAAAGATTAGTCAACGCATGGGTCAGAGCCAAAGCCCCGAGCAAGAATACACAATACTCCCCTCAAATAGGATCCTTGAATCCAAACGGTAGCATTATATGGAATAAATATCATAATAGAGTATTTTAAAATTAGACAAGATAATTAAACACGATAAATATAAACCACAAACTACCCGCAAAAATACCCATTTATAAAGGCACACCAATATTATTTTTAATTCCCAAGTCTCGCGATGTTAATTTAATTAAATTAACCAATTTTTCTTATGGCGGTCCTCCCACCTCGGATGATTTCTCCACCAAAATTCACATCCCCCGTCAAAACGCCGGTTAGCCCGTTTAAACTGTCGGCCCTCACTGATTGACGAGGTTCCACACACGACACGACATAGAATGTCGGCTGGCCCGTTTAAACTGTCGCCCTCGCTGATTATGTCACCAATATATTTTAATACTCGTCTTATTATCTTAGGTATTAATTCTCAATTTTCTCAATTCACAATTTCAAATTACCCCACCCTTTAATCGATGTGAGATCCTCAAAATACCCCTTAGTCCCATACCTAAGGGTCCCCAAGTTATCAATACGTCCTACCCTATGTATAGGAGGAATTTCTATATAAATCTCAACCTAGTCTCATACATAAACTAGCGTAACGATGATAAAGTAATAAAAATCAGCCCACCACCGACATGATAAAAACAAAACGCGATAATCTACCCTCACTAGTCCCATAACTAGAAGGCGTAAATCATCAGGAGGCCTACCCACTAGTCCCATACCTAGAACGCATCCTAAAATGTAGGCAGAGAAAAATTACCCAACAACCCGTCGTCACAAAGGCAATATAATAATACCAACAAGGCACACCAACAAGAATAATTAATCAACGTATAAAACTACGCATGATAGTCCAATTCAATTAAACCTTAATTTAATTATCACCTCGTCATAAATCTCCAATTAATCTCATTAAATTATTTAAATTAAATATACCGCTATTTCATCTTTTAAAACATCAAACTTCTAATTTCATTGTTTCAACAAAAATTAAATGAGTTATACGGCCCCAAATCCATTTATTTTAAAACTTGGATTTTTCTACATGCAACTTACACGAATAAAACCAAAAATCACTCACGAATCCTATGTACCCAAAGGGTTATGAATATTATTCGGATTAAAAGAATTTATAAAAAACAGTCTCGTAATTAGTATCCACTTTTTCTAATTAAGTTACTAATTGTTTTTAAGAAAACATGTAATTATGTGTTTAGGCGACACTTAAAACACATAATACTAAAGGAAAAGAATAGAGTATTCATGCCTGTGAAAATTGTATTGAAAATCGGATTATAATTCTGGATTCCTCTTGAAAAATTAGCAAAAGAGTGTTCTTGAACGATCTTGATTAAGCCCAAATTAAGCCTCCCAAAACTTGTGACAAAAAACTTGATTATGAAGAAGGTTGGTGATTATGAGTGAGAGGAAAAATATTTGGAAGTGTTCTCTGGTGAAAAACTGAAGAAAAAGTAATTATGGGAAGTCCCCCAACGAATTAACAAGGTTATATTGTAATTAGGAGTCCTAATCCCACACAAACTCTAATTAAAAACAACTTCAGCGCAAGTTTTCTGAAGGCATCGATCGATCGATGCCCAGGCGTCGATCGATCGGTCGCCCAAAAAAACTGACAGTTTTGTTTAAAAAATATAAGGGACAATTTAAAAATTTATATAAAATTCGTTCTAACTCTGATTTCAATTCCGCTTGATGTTTTATTCTTCTAAAATCATAACCAAAATATTTAGCCAATAAAAATTATTAAATTCAAAAATTTATTTTTCTCGAATATTCTAATTAATTAATTTAATTAATTAATAAAAACACGGGGTGTTACATACTTTCTGTCACACCCCGTAAAATCCGACAGACGGGGTGGCCAACCACCGCCGCCGAACTATGTCGGACGTGAACTAAATAAATACCATTCTTAGCATGAGACAAATATAAGACATAAATAATCAGTCCATAAGATAAATAATTGAATCAATCTCAAATGATCATAAATAACTAAGCGATAAAAAATCCATCACATGCTAACTCCGAATAAATCCAATCTCCAAAAATGATTAAATAAAACCTGAATAATAAAGATCTGAATAATCCAACATAAATCCTCTAAACAACTTTGGAACTGAATGGCCCAATAAAACTCCAATGAATTCTCATAATTAAATACGAATGGAAAAGAAATTCTAACAAAACTATGCCAGAAAATAAATAACTCCAGCTGCGCCTCCAAACGATAACTCCGATAAACTTATGCAGCTTCTCTAATTCTAATCCTAAAAAAGATTAGTCAATGCATGGGTCAGAGCCAAAGCCCTTAGCAAGAATACACACTACTCCCCCCAAATAGGATTCTTGAATCCAGACAGTAGCATTATACGGAATAAATATCACAATAGAGTATTTTAAAATTAGACGAGATAATTAAACACGATAAATATAAAGCACTAACTATCATAAAAATCCCCATTTATAAAGGTACACCAATATGATTTTTAATTCCCAAGTAGCACGATGTTAATTTAATTAAATTAACAAACTTTTCTTATATTCTTGATTTATTATGGCGGTCCTCCCGCCTTTGGTGATTTCTCTATCAAAATACACATCCCCTCGTCAAAACGTCGGTTGGCCCGTTTAAACTGTCGGCCCTCGCTGATTGACGAGGTTCCACACATGACACGACATAAAACGCCGGCTGGCCCGTTTAAACTGTCGGCCCTCTCTGATGATGTCGCTAATATATTTTAATACCCGTCTTATTATCTTAGGTATTAATTCTCAATTTTCTCAATTCACAATTTCAAATTACCCCCTCCCTTTTATCGATGTGAGATCCTTAAAATACCCCTTAGTCCTATACCTAAAGGTCCCCAAGTTATCAATACGTCCTGCCATATGTATAGGAGGAATTTCTATATAAATCTCAACTTAGTCTCATACCTAAAATAGCGTAACGATGATAAAGTAATAAAAATCAGCCCACCCCCGACATGATAAAAAAAATGCGATAATCTACCCTCCCTAGTCCCATACCTAGAAGGCGTAAATCATCAAAAGGTCTACCCACTAGTCCCATACCTAGAAGGAAACCTAAAATATAGGGGGGGAATTACCCAACAATCCGTCGTCATAAAGGAAATATAATAATACCAACAAGTCACACCAACAAGAATAATTAATCAACGTATAAAACTACGCATGATAGTCCAATTGAATTAAACCTTAATTTAATTATCACCTCGTCATAAATCTCCAATTAATCTCATTTAATTATTTAAATTAAGTATACCGCTATTTCATCTTTTAAAATGTCAAACTTCTAATTTCATTGTTTCAACACAAATTACATGTGTTATACGCCCCCAAATCCATTTATTTTAAAACTATGATTTTTTTACATGCAACCTACACTATTAAAACTCAAAATCACTCACGAATCCTACGTACCCAAAGGGTTATGAATATTATTCAGATTAAAAGAATTTATAAAAAAATAGTTCCATAATTAGTGTCCACTTTTTCTAATTAAGTTACTAATTATTTTTAAAAAAATATGTAATTAAGTGATTGTGCGACACTCAAATCGTATAATACTAAAGGAAAAGAATAGAGTATTCATGCCTATGAAGATTGTGTTGAAAATCGGATTAGAATTCTGGATTCCTCTCGAAAAATTAGTAAAAGAGTGTTCTTGAACGATCTTGATTAAGCCCAAATTAAGCCTCCCAAAACTTGTGACAAAAAACTTGATTATGAAGAAGGTTGATGATTATGAGTGAGAGGAAAAATATTTGGAAGTGTTCTCTTGTGAAAAACTGAAGAAAAAGTGATTATGAAAAGTCCCTCGACAGATTAACAAGGTTATATAGTGATTAGGAGTCCTAATCCCACACAAACTCTAATTAAAAACAACTTCAGCGCAAGTTTTCTGAAGGCATCGATCGATCGATTGCCTAGAAAACTGACAGTTTTGCTTAAAAAATATAAGGGACAAATATTTAAAAATTCATATAAAATCTGTTTTAACACCGATTTCAATTCCGCTTGAAGTTTTATTCTTCTAAAATCGTAAACAACACATTTAGCCAATAAAAATTATTAAATTCAAAATTTTATTTTTCTCGAATATTCTAATTAACTATTAAAAACACGGGGTGTTACATACTTCCCCCCTAGCAAAGAATTTCGTCCTCGAAATTAGACGAAGCATACACGTCAACGCATAAATCTCGCAAAAAGAAAATAAGGCTCACATATGCCTACCTGTGGAATGCTATAATTGGGCGCCCATACACCCAATCCTACACATACCTACCCCACAAACAACAAAATAACATATATTGCCTATATGCATACGTATAACTATGAAAATAACGGCGTATCACACGCTCTCACAAATCCCCCACTCGATCATGTATCTGAAAGTCATAAAAATGCTAACATCCTCTAATTAAATCTCAACATCAAAAATCGATACATACGATACCTAAAATCTGCACTAAAATCTCTAAAATAACTATCATCTCCATAATCCATTCTAAGTATCCTCACATCAAACTTACTAATTCCAAACTCAATGCCTACAACGTCCTTAACTCAAAACTTAACATCTCCAAGAAACACATCTAACGCGTATGTTAGATTCTTTACCTTAAGGAGTACGAATCAACATAGGGAATCAAAGATCAACAACGCGGAAGATAAATGGACACATAACCTACGAGACCTAAGGCCGTGCTCTGATACCATCGGTCACACCTCGTAAAATCAGATAGACGGGGTGGCCAACCACCGTCGTCGAACTATGCTGGGTGTGAACTAAATAAATACCATTCTTAGCATAAGACAGATATAAGACATAAATAATCAGTCCATCAGACAAATAATTGAATCAATCTCAAATGATCACAAACATCTAAGCGATAAAAGATCCATCACATGCTAACTCCGAATAAAATCAATCTCCAGAAATCATTAAATAAAACGTGAATAATAAAGATCTGAATAATCCAACATAAATCCTCTAAACAACTTTGGAACCGAATGGCCCAATAAAACTCCAATGAAGTCTCATAATTAAATATGACTGGAAAAGAAAGTCTAACTAAATTATGCCAGAAAATAAACAACTCCAGATGTGCCTCCAAATGATAACTCCGATAAACTTATGCATCTTCTCCAATTCTAATCCTGAAAAAGATTAGTCAACGCATGGGTCAGAGCTAAATCCCCGAGCAAGAATACACACTACTCCCTTCAAATAGGATCCTTGAATCTAGACAATAGCATTATACGGAATAAATATCACAATAGAGTATTTTAAAATTAGACGAGATAATTAAACACGATAAATATAAAGCACTAACTACCTGCAAAAATCCCCATTTATAAAGGCACACCAATATGATTTTTAATTACCAAGTCCCATAATGCTAATTTAATTAAATTAACCAACTTTTCTTATATTCTCAACTTATTATGGCGGTCCTCCCGCCTCGGGTGATTTCTCCACCAAAATACACATCCCCTCGTCAAAACGTCGGTTGGCCCATTTAAACTGCCGACCCTCGCTGATTGACGAGGTTCCACACACGACACGACATAAAACGTCGGCAGGCCCGTTTAAACAGTCAGCCCTCGCTGATTATGTCGCCAATATATTTTAATACCCGTCTTATTATCTTGGGTATTAATTCTCAATTTTCTCACTTCGCAATTTCAAATTACCCCACCCTTTTATCGACGTGAGATCCTAAAAATACCCTTTAGTCCCATAACTAAGGGTCCCCAAGTTACCAATACGTCCTGCCCTATGTATAGGAGGAATTTTTATATAAATCTCAACCTAGTCTCATACCTAAAATATCGTAACGATGATAAAGTAAAAAAAATCAGTCCACCCCCGACATGATAAAAAAATGCGATAATCTACCCTCACTAGTCCCATACCTAGAAGGCGTAAATCATCAAGAGGCCTACCCACTAGTCCCATACCTAGAATGCATCCTAAAATATAGGGGGGGAGGGATTACCAACAACTCGTCATCACAAAGGCAATATAATAATACCAACAAATCACACCAACAAGAATATGTAATCAACGTATAAAACTACGCATGATAGTCCAATTCAATTAAACCTTAATTTAATTGTCACCTCGTCATAAATCTCCAATTAATCGCATTTAATTATTTAAATTAAATATACCTATATTTCATCTTTTAAAACATCAAACATCTAATTTCATTGTTTCAACACAAATTACATGAGTTATACGCCCCCAAATTCATTAGTTTTAAACTAGGATTTTTCTACATGCAACCTACACCAATAAAACTCAAAATCGCTCACGCATTCTACGTACCCAAAGGGTTGTGATTATTATTTAGATTAAAAGAATATATAAAAAATAATCCCACAATTAGTTTCCACTTTTTCTAATTAAGTTACTAATTATTTTTAAAAAATATATGTAATTAAGTGATTATGCGACACTTAAATAGGATAATACTAAAGGAAAAGAATATAGTATTAATACCTGCGAAGATTGTGTTGAAAATCGGATTAGAATTCTGGATTCCTCTCGAAAAATTAGTAAAAAAGTGTTCTTGAACGATCTTGATTAAGCTCCAATTAAGCCTCCCAAAACTTGTGGCAAAAAACTTGATTATGAAGAAGGTTGATGATTATGAGTGAGAGGAAAAATATTTGGAAGTGTTCTCTTTGGAAAAACTGAAGAAAAAATGATTATGGGAAGTCCTCCTATGAATTAACAAGGTTATATAGTGATTAGGAGTCCTAGTTCCACACAAACTCTAATTAAAAACAACTTCAGTGCAAGTTTTCTGAAGGCATCGATCGATCGATCGATCGCCCAGACAAACTGACAGTTTTGCTTAAAAAATATACGGGATGAATATTTAAAAATTCATATAAAATCCGTTTTAACTACGATTTCAATTCCGCTTGAAGTTTTATTCTTCTAAAATCGTAACCAACATATTTATCCAATAAAAATAATTAAATTCTAAATTTTATTTTTCTCGAATATTCTAACTAATTAATAAAAACACAGGGTGTTACATACTTCCCCACTAGCAATGAATTTCTTCCTCGAAATTAGACGAAGTATACACATCAATGCATAAATCTCGCAAAAAGAAAATAAGGCTCATATATGCCTAACCGTGGAATGCCATAATTGGGCGCCCATACACCTAATCCTACGCGCACCTACCCCACAAACAACAAAATAACATATATTACCAATATGCATACGCATAACTATGAAAATAACAGCGTACCACACACTCTCAGAAATCCCCCACTCGATCCTATATCCGAAAGTCATCAAAATGCTAACATCCTCTAATTAAATCTCAACATCAAAAATCGATACATACGATACCTAAAATCTGCACTAAAATCTCTAGAATAACTATCGTCTCCATAATCCATTCTAAGGATCCTCACATCAAGCTTACTAATTCTAAACTCAATGACTACAACGTCCTTAACTCAAAACTTCACATCTCCAAGAAACACATCTAACGCGTATGTTAGATTCTCTACCTTAAGGAGTACGAATCAACAAAGGAAATCAAAGATCGGTAACGCGAAAGCTAAACGAACTCATAACCTATGAGAACTAAGACCATGCTCTCATACCATTTGTCACACCCCGTAAAATCCGAAAGAGGGGGTGGCCAATCACTGCCTCCGAACTATGTCGGGCGTGAACTAAATAAATATCATTCTTAGCATGAGATAGATATGAGACATAAACAATCAGTCCATAAGACAAATAATTGAATCAATCTCAAATGATCGTAAACAATAAAGTGATAAAAGATCCATCACATGCTAACTCCGAATAAATCCAATCTCCGAAAATGATTAAATAAAACCTGACTACTAAAGATCTTAATAAACCAACATAAATCCTCTAAACAACTTTGGAACCGAATGGCCCAATAAAACTCCAATTAAGCTCATAATTAAATATGACTGGAATAGAAAGTCTAACTAAACTATGCGAGAAAATAAATAACTCCAGCTGTGCCTCCAAATGATAACTCCAATAAACTTATGCAGCTTCTCCAATTCTAATCCTGAAAAAGATTAGTCAACGCATGGGCCAGAGCTAAAGCCCCGAGCAAGAATACACACTACTCCCCTCAAATACGATCCTTGAATCCAGAAAGTAGCATTATACAGAATAAATATCACAATAGAGTATTTTAAAATTAGACGAGATAATTAAACACGATAAATATAAAGCACTAACTACCAACAAAAATCCCCATTTATAAAGGCACACTAATATGATTTTTAATTCCTAAGTCCCATGATGTTAATTTAATTAAATTCACCAACTTTTATTATATTCTCAATTTATTATGGCGGTCCTCCCACCTCGGGTGATTTCTCCATCAAAATACACATCCCCTCGTCAAAACGTCGGTTGGACCGTTTAAACTGTCGGCCCTCGCTGATTGACGAGGTTCCACACACGACACGATATAAAACACCGGCTGGCCCATTTAAACTATCGGCCCTCGCTGAATATGTTGCCAATATATTTTAATACCCGTGTTATTATCTTAGGTATTAATTCTCAATTTTTTCAATTCACAATTTCAAATTACCCCACCCTTTTATCGATGTGAGATCCTAAAAATTCCCCTTAGTCGCATACCTAAGGGTCCCCAAGTTATCAATACATCATACCCTAAGTACAAGAGGAATTTCTATATGAATCTCAACCTAGTCTCATACCTAAACTAGCGTAACGATGATAAAGTAGTAAAAATCAGCCCAGTCCCGACATGATAAAAAAAATACAATAATCTACCCTCACTAGTCCCATTCCTAGAAGGTGTAAATCATCAAGAGGCCTGCCCACTAGTCTGATAACTAGAAGGCATCCAAAAATATAGGGAGAGAAAAATTACCCAACAACCCGTCGTCACAAAGGCAATATAATAATACCAACAAGTCACACCATCTAGAATAATTAATCAACATATAAAACTACGCATGATAGTCCAATTCAATTCAACCTTAATTTAATTATCACCTCGTCATAAATCTCCAATTATTCTCATTTAATTATTTAAATTAAATATACCGCTATTTCATCTTTTAAAACATCAAACTTCGAATTTCATTGTTTCAACACAAATTACATGAGTTATACGCCCCCAAATCCATTTGTTTTAAAACTCGGATTTTTCTACATGCAACCTACACCAATAAAATCCCAAATCACTCACGAATCCTACGTACCCAAAGGGTTATGAATATGATTTAGATTAAAAGAATTTATAAAAAAATAATCCCATAATTAGTGTCCACTTTTTCTAATTAAGTTACTAATTGTTTTTAAGAAAACATCTCATTAAGTGTTTAGGAGACACTTAAAGCGCATAATACTAAAGGAAAAGAATAGAGTATTCATGCCTGTGAAGATTGTGTTGAAAATAGGATTAGAATTTTGGATTCCTCTTGAAAAATTAGCAAAAGAGTGTTCTTGAACGATCTTGATTAAGCCCAATTAAGCCTCCCAAAACTTGTGACAAAAAACTTGATTATGAAGAAGGTTGATGATTATGAGTGAGAGGAAAAATATTTGGAAGTGTTCTCTGGTGAAAAAATGAAGAAAAAGTAATTATGGGAAGTCCCCCAACGTATTAACAAGGTTATATAGTGATTAGAAGTCCTAATCCCACACAAACTCTAATTAAAAACAACTTCAACGCAAGTTTTCTGAAGGCATCGATCAATCAATGCCCGAGCGGCGATCGATCTATCGCCCAAAAAAACTGGCAATTTTGCTTAAAAAATATAAGGGACAAATATTTAAAAATTCATAGAAAATCCGTTTTAACTCCGATTTCAATTCCGCTTGAAGTTTTATTCTTCTAAAATCATACCCAACATATTTAGCCAATAAAAATTATTAAATTCAAAAATTTATTTTTCCCAAATATTCTAATTAATTAATTAAATTAATTAATAAAAACACGGGGTGTTACACGGCGATTCATTAAAGGTTTCTCAAAGATTACGGGTCCATTGACGAACCTGACTCACAAGGGGGTGTCGTTTATTTGGGATAACCATTGTCAGTTAGCTTTTGATGATCTAAAAGAAAAATTGACCTCAGCACCTATACTTGCATTTCCTAGGGGAGGAGTGGAGTACCAGGTTTACACAGGTGTATCCTTGTAGAGACTTGGGGGTTTACTATAGCAGGAGGATAGGGCTATAGATTATGAAGCTCGTATGTTTAAGTCCTTTGAGAGGAAGTATCCCACACATGACTTGGAGTTAGTAGCGGTCGTGTTTGCCTTAAGGATTTGGAGGCACAATCTTTTGGGGGAGCAGTTTAAATTATTCACAGACCATAAATCACTTCAGTATATGTTCATATAAAAGGAACTGAACATGAGGCATAGATTTCGTGAAGGATTACCAGTTTGATATTCAATATCATCCTAAGAAGGCTAATTGGTGGCAGACGGGTTGAGCCGATAGCCTACTGGGGAGATATCAAAGGTTTGTAAGGTGAAGGGGAGAAAGCTTCGATATGATGATGAGGTTACCAAAGCTTGTATCTCTATATTGGGTGTCACTCTCGAGATTGTTATGAAGGTGGTGAAATCCCAGGCAGGGGATCAATATTGCCAGGACAGAGTTCGTCAATTGTTAGCTGATGCGGCGGAGTCCTATTTGATTAGTTTTGAGGGAGTTTTCGCTTTGATGGGAGACTTATGGTTCCATATGATGACAATTTAAGACACGCGATAATGTCATAGTCTCACGATCGATGTTTTTGATATATCTCAGTGGGGATAAGATGTACCAGGACATGCGTAGGCAGTACTGGCAGTCAGGGATGAAGAAGGACCTAGCAGAGTTTGTATCAAAGTGTGTTACTTACTAAATAGTGAAGGTAGACCATCAGAGACAACCGGGGATATTTCTTCCACTCGAGATTCCAGTGTGGAAGTAGGAGAGTATCTTCATGGATTTCATTATTGGGTTATCGATATCGCAGCGAGGTCATGTCTCCATTAGGGTGATAGTGGATGGGTTAACAAAGGTGGCCTATTTCCTACCAGTTCATATGGTATTTGAGACAAGGTAGTATGCGTAATTGTTCATTACTGACATAGTGTGACTGCATGGTGTTTTGATTAATATTCTATTGGGTCGGGCCAAGATCTTTATATACCACTTCTAGTAGAGATTTTAAGAGGCCATGTGTATAGATTTACGGTTGAGTATAGCGTATCACCCACAGATAGATGGGCAGACTGAGCGAGTTAATCAGATGCTTAAGGATGTGCATACTTAACTTCGAGGGAGGATGGGAGTAGTATCTTCCAATGGTGGAGTTTGCGCATACAAACTCCTACCAGTTCACCTTCGGCGTGGCACCATTTTAGGCACTATTTGGATGGCCTTGTCATTCGCTCGCTTATTGGTTAGAGGTGCCAGACAACAAGCTATTGGGGATAGAGATGATTCAGGGAACCACTGTCACGATTGATTTAATTCGAGTGTGCATCCCTATAACTTAGGACAAGTAGAAAAGTTATTCCGATACAGATAAGAGGCACATAGATCTTAAGATTAGTGACCAGGTTTTGGTGTGAATGTCTTCTATGAAAAGGGGTTATGAGGTTCGGTAATAAGGTAAAGCTAGTGTGGAGATATGTGGGACCATTTCTGATTATTGAGAGGGTGGGACCAGTGGCATATAGGCTAGGACTACCATATCACTTACTGCGGATTCACGATGTGTTCCATGTGTCATCGTTGAAGAGGTACCAGAGGCTTGAGAGGGATTTTTGGAACATCCCATTGGAAGACATATACTTGCAGCTAGAAATCTTTTACGATGGGAGACCAATGGGGATACTTAATCATAGTGAGTGTAAGTTGCGATCTAAGGTGGTACCCTTGGTTCGAGTTCAGTGGAAGCACAACAATGTTGACGAGTTGACATGGGAGCAGGAGGATGACATGCGTGAGCAGTTTCCATAGTTATTCACCGCATTTATGTCCTAATTTCGAGGGTGAAATTCCTTTGTAAGGGGGAAAGTATTCTCGTATTTTCAAGAATTTAAAATTTAATGAATTTTGTTATTTTAAATCACATGCGTGACGTAATTTTATTAAATTAAATACTATCTGTTTATTAAAATATTAATCAGGAGAGATAAAGATTAATATTCATGTAATATAATTACTAAGTGAATAGTAAATAATTATTTTACATCGCAGCAAATGATAGAGATGTGACAGCGTTATATCTCAACCGAGAGTCAAGTGTAGACTATATAGAGTGACTCAGATGATTATTTTGAGGTTATGATTGATTACTGATGGGTTAAAATAGTTAGAGTAGTGTATCCGAGTGTAAATATTAGGTCCCGGGGTGATTTTAGACCAACTCGACACCCTGTAAGGGCGTTCGGTCATTCAGGAGTTTAGGGCACAGAGAACACCAAAAATTAAATAAGTATATCAGTCCATTTGAGTTTGAGGCTAGGTTTACAAGACTTTAGAGAGAGAGGAGGTTGTAGGAGACGAAGAGGAGAAGAAACCTAGGCCAATCCACATCGTATGAAAACCGTTGGAATTGAGATTGGAGCTAGGAAAGGAGATTTTCACCATTTCAGAACAAAAATCAGACCTGCAAATATATGGCAAGTATTTATCTTTCATTAATTTAAGACATGTTATAATACCCATGTAGTGTAGGCTTTTCCATTTATGATTTAAGTGATGATTATTGGGATTTGGGTGGGTAGAACACATTATTTAGAGTAGGAATTCATGTGGAATGAATCCTTGCATGTAAATAACACGAAATTAGTAAGAATGAATGATTAACATGAAAGAAATATAGATTAAATGATGAACACACATAAATAATAAAAAAACTAGAGTTTGATGAACGAAGGGGTTTTGATCTGTTCTTGGTTAAATTTCTAATCATTTTGATGTGTTATTTACGTTGATTTTTGTCCCCACACAAACATATATTACATGTTTGGGTATGTTAAATGGTTGATTGGGGAAAAGTTATGGACGTTTGAATGAGTTTTAGTGGAGTTAACCCATAACAGCAATGAAGGATAACTTCCAGGGCATTCGAACCGGTTCGAACTCCCCCATCGAATTGATTCAACAGGCGAATCGATTCACCTGCTATGCAGAACGAGTTCGACTTAATGTTGTTGCCAGATTTGATTTTTGTATAACTATTCATGAAGTTAATTATGGGAAGACATTGGGACGATTTAATAATTGTACAAAGACTTAGGGTAGGTGAATTGGTATATAATTAAGGCTCGATTATTCTTAATGAGCATAGAAGTGGGATTAACATCGACTATAGCTAATCGATTGTGTCGCATATTAGCAAGTTACAAATTTAGGTTATGGGAAATGTCAATAATAACCTATGACCAATTCTAGTAGGATAGAAATTTTGTACTACTGAAATTTACTTAAGGGATGGTTAGGACCTTTTGGGTAGTGAATGATACTTGGAAAATACGAAAATGATAATATGTGGGAATTATTAGTACGTCGAGTATTTGAGAGATATAAATGCTACATACAGGATATATTTTAGGTTATGTGTATACCTATGCTGATGATGATATATATATATATATATATATTGTGTGAATACCTATTATGTGATTTGTTATGTGTGTAAACATACTTAAGTTGCCTGCTATCACGAGAGGTTCCGTGCAGAGGGCGATCCCACCTTGGCGATTCCTGTGAGGTCTCGATGTGCTCCCTGGAACATAGAACTTAGGGTGGCTCACTATGTGCAATTTATTAATCGGACCGGCGTGTCATTTCGCTACGTTAGTTATGTGTGTATTCCAAAGGCTTAGAACTATGTTCGGCTCCATTATGTGTTGTTTGATTTATGGTTTGAGGAGACATTCTGAAGCAATAGTCCCTGATATGCCCAAGTGTAGCCTTGTCAAGACCCAGTTCATACTCAGCCCAGCCGAACTAGCCTGTCAAGCCTATATGAGGAGCCAACACTCAACTGTCTCAGCCTCGTCTCCTTATTTCCATGAGAGACCTTTTGACAGTTAACTCCACCTCCTTAATGTCTCGTCTGGTACATGATCCTACCGAGACCTCATCATGACCTGATGTCTAATAAGCTGAGATCATATTCTCCAAATTATGTTTGATAAGACCTAGTGGGTCTCGTACTCGGCCAAGCCAAAACCCACTTAGACGACCGCTTTACCATGCGCAAGGCAGATCTCTAACTTCATAATCCCACATGGACAGGTAGTTGAAACCATAACATATGTGCACGTGGGGGAATATTTTGTCATCGTGATCCACTTGCATAGGTGACAAGAGGCTATTACTCATTGGTCAATGTGAATATATACATGCCTGGTGCTTACATGGGGTGCATATTGTACCACCCCAACAATATAAATACTTGTCTTATTCCACCTTGGGAAGGACCTTAATTTGAAACCCTATTGAAACCTTGCTGAAATTGCAGAATAAAGAGAGAAGGTTAAGTGACCTGTATCTAAAGGCCATTGGATCCATTTCTTAGTGAAATTCACCGTTCCACACACAGGGGAGTGGGCCTAGATAACCACTTATATATTATCTTTCTCTTATTTTCCTCACCTCCTTCTCCATTTTTATTATTGAATTCTCACGATTGATGCACACTTGTGATCTTATTGGATTGAGCTTATATCATATTTACTTGGTGATACCATAACTGGTATCATCAGTTGGATCCGTTTGTGGAAAGCGAGATCATAATCTTCTTCCTCTCACTTGTAGCTAATCCACACCGGATTCTCTTGTGGTGGTCCAACCCAAAACTTGGCTGGGCTTGAACCACCATTGAAAGATCTCTGGTTTGAGTTCAAGTTATCTTATAGTCCATCCAACTCTCTTCTAATGCATATCTTTATCTTTTCGGTCACCGAAATTCAATGGCATCAGACTTTCCACTAGGAGGAGGTCCTAGTTCCTGTTAAGAACCATCGTAATCTGATATGGCAGATGTCGCAGCAGCGCTGCACTCATTAGCAGTAGTCAAGCTAAGATACAGGAGCATCTGGATGCCTTCTACCAGAATTTCATACCCAGGCCCACCAGCGGCCGGTAGAGAAGGAAAACATTAGGCAATAGGGGGACCACCCCTGGCCCCATAAAAGGATGCGTAGCCTCAATAGAGGTGGATAGACGTTGCTGACCCCAGTTATCTACGCCTAGGTAGGAAGGGTCAAGAATATGAAGAAAATGAGTGTGATGATGACGCAGAATGCTGGGAGCCATACGAAATTTCTAGGGATACCCTATTCAAGCTAGTAGGGTAAACACTGGAAGATCGAGTCGAGAGGGACGATTTCATCCTTTAACATTTGATAAGGTCTGTAGGGGGTTCACTTTTAACAGGCTCGGCCCTGTAGGTGATCTTCGAGACTGATGGTCTTGGTCTCACAGCAGGGTAGGATTCGAAATAAATGGAGGGTGTGCTTACAGATATCCCCCCACAAACGAGATGAGGAGCAACATCAAGTTAATATCCGTGAGAGAATGGTCGTCGAGAGACCATACAACGCCAGGTCGAGACTGAAGGGAATGGTGAGAATGCTACTTAGGCCGAGGGAAATAATGTCATAGTGGTCGTTGTCGACAAACCCTGAAATTGCTATATTTAGAGATTTGAGGACAAGATTGGATATTTGCTGAAAAGTTGAGACCCTCAGCAGAGGGGTTATAATGAAGGGTCACCATTTGTTTCTAGGATTATGAGCTATCTTACCCCGACTAAGTTCAAGTCGTTGGTGGTGACACTGAGGAATAATGGGAGTACTAATCCAGTACCATGATGAGATTTCTCAATCTGCTATAGATATCTTCTCGATCTCAAATGAGATGAAGTGTAGAGGATTCTCAAGCACTCTTATCGGTGTTGTACATGTCTATTATACTTCCCTTTCGAGAAACGCAATTGATAACTTCAAGAAACTTACAGAAAGCTTCATGCATAACTTCTGCTTTGGGGTGATGTCGAGGAAGAAGACCATTCACTAGTTATAGGTAAAGCAATGGAAGAACGTGTCTCTGCGAGATTACATAGCCCGCTTCAACAAAGAGAAACTGGAAATGGAAGACTATGATGATTGTTGATGTAAAAAATTAGATTGCTTCTAATTATTTAATCACAGATAAATTTAAATAAGACAAAGAATTTTTATAGTGGTTCAGCTTTATAAGAATGGCCTACGTCCACTATTTCTGTTATTGCCGAATGTTTTGGAATTCTCGATATGTGATTCTATCAAGAAATTCCAATCCCCTTGAATGAGGATGATACAATGTATTTATAGCCCTTAGGCTGTACATGTGAAAGGGTAAACAATTAATTCCCTTTAAGTGTATACGTCTGTATGATGAGTATTCAATGAATAGTTGAACTATTGATTATCTGATAATTAATGCTATGGTCGAGATGCAGTTCGGACCGCCTTAGTTGCTCGGCATTCTGGAGTTTCTCGGAGCAGTGGAGTTCCTCGGAGCAATGAAGTTCCTCGGAGTACACCTGTTACTCGGAATGTCTGACTTGATCGGGGAAGTAAAGTTCCTCGTTGCTAAAGTGATTGTATATATGTTTGTATGTGCCATGTAGACTGACACATGTCTTCCTGTGATTCATCCATGTCAGCATATTAATTTTGGTATCAACAGAAGCCCCCAATGTTTTATAGTTCTAAATTTGAGGAGTATGGAACATTCTTTCTCGGAATATGGCAATTTTAAATGATCCTCCTAATTTTTAGGAGCATTTCCTCCGTATTTATTTTTCCTTCCAAATTCGCAGAATCAGCCTTTTTGAATTTTTATAAACGCTTTGAACTTCGCGCATTTTTTGTCCTTTTAGCCACCGATAGCGTAATATTTTCTTTTTGTAATCATTTCCTTCACCGTTTCCCAAGGCAAAGTATTTAAGCATTACAGACAATCCCATCGTCTTCTACCTTTTCAAATTTCTGTTTTCAAGTTTTCCATTGTCTCTCTCTCTCTTTTGCGTTTATCTTTTCCTCCGTTCGTTGTCAACAGATCCCCCTTTTTTCTGTAAGATCTTCTTCCTTCTTCTTCATTTCTTTTATTCATCATGGTTTATCTTATTGAATCTCTTGAGAAATTCTGTTCTGACTTTTCTATCCCTTCTTGGGTAACTCGGTAGGAGCTTTCTAAGCCTTCAGATTATTTTCGGTTGGCTGAGGGGCATTGGTTCCCCAGCCTCTTTATTGCTGAGTGTGGATTTTCTTTTCCACCAAACCCTTTGTGCTTAGAATTCTGTCAATACTTTGATGTTGTTCCTGCAAAAATAGCTCCCAACATATTGAGAATAGTTAATGGGGTGCATAGGTTAAATCAAACTCATGGAACTCGCATAGGAATTCCAGAGATTATGGTTTGCTATAGATGGGCAGTTCTGGATAATACTTTTTACTTAAAAACTAGATTTTTGAATAGGGCTTTAGTAGTCAACCTCCCTGATGCCAATAAGGATTATTTCGAACATGGGGTTGTTATTAAAAATTGGCAACATGCCCCTTTAGTTGGAGATGAAGTATACCAGGGTCCTAGATGCCCTCCATGTGGCAATGGGATAGGTTATTTTTATTCCATTTCATATTTGAAATCGTGCTTTCATTATGTTTGATAAAATGTGTGACTAATATTTCAATATGTATTTATTTGCAGTTGATAGTAAAAGGAAAGCTCCAAAGGAAACAGAAGTTAACATAAAACATTTGAAACTCATCTGGGGCTTGCATCAGAAAGTTGCAGACGAGCACATTATGTCTTCTTCATACGTGTTGCAGTATAAGAGTTATACATCCTCTTTTACTGCTCACCCTGTGATCATCAATACTGAACCAGCTCCAGTTCCTGAGGATCCTTCTCCTGAATCTCACATTCCCTTGAGTCAGAAAATGGGTAAAAGAAGAGTTCCTTCTATCTTCGAGAAAGATGCCTCTGCTGGAGTGGCAAAAATAAATAAGCCTGATGTCCAAGAGGGGATAAAGAAAATAGATGCTGCTCCTTCTGTTGCACCCAAGAAGGCTGCCGAGAAGCCCCCAGTGGCTTCAAGCAAGAGTGATGCTCCCAAGGAAGTAATCACCATATCCCCGACCAAGAGTTCTTCCTTGGTTGAAGCTGTTCCTGTGCCCCCGAGGAGGCTGAAGAAAAGCTCCTCGGTCAATTTGACTGAAACCATCTCCCAACTCCCAGTTAGTGGTGCTGGTGTTCCTACTATTATTCCCCCGAGCTCTGCTATGAGCTCGGTGAAGACTTGGATCATCCCCGAGATCCAAGGAATTAAAGAGAATCTTCATCGGGATATGCTTACATCTCTGGCTACTCGCCACATTGCTTCAGTAAGTTTCTCTTTTTCTGAACTTTCCTTCTTTTCCTTATTACATATACCTCTGTACTGACTTGTCGTTATTTCCTTTTTTTTCACTTGGTGAGTTGCTTTAATACAATTGTAAAGAAAGATGAAACAATCAAGGCTTCTAGCTCCTCGTCCGGTGTAGATGATGCTTTACTGGGTTTGACCCAATCTTTGAAGGAATCCCGTCAGAAATATGATGAGGATAAAGCTGATTGGGAGAAGAAACTGGACTTGGTCGAGGAAGAGAAGGTGCAGATGGCTGAAGTCTCCAAGGGGTTGGAGAGCAAAGTGAAAAGTTTATAAGGGAAGAACAAAAAGCTTGACGATAAGCTCAAGAACTTTGGTGAGCTTGAGAACAAGCTTAAACTTGCTGAGGAAGAACTAACCCATCTTCGAGAAGTAAATCGTCAGAATAAGGAGGTGGAGGGAAAATTGAAGGCCACCGAGGAACTTCTATCCGAGAAGCTCTCCTCGGAAAAGGTGAAAAGAAAATTTGCTGTGAAGAAGTCCTTCAGCACTGGCTGGGACAAAGGATGGAATAAGGGGGTGGCAGCAATGATGTCCCAGGTAGAGTATGGCAGCCTCAAATACTTCAGAGATGGCTGGGTTGCTGCTCTACAAGAGTTGAAGGTTGATGAGGGTTCTGAACTATTTCAACAACACCTTTCTGGTCCCCCTCCAACTATTGAAGATGAAGAAGAAGACGAAGCTGCCTCCGAGGAGTCCTCCATGGTTTTGGGTGATCAAATCCTTGCCCCACAACCTATCCAGCTAGTCAACGAGGAGCTTCCACCTTTGCCTGCTCCATCTGAACAACCTCTTGCTCCTGCCGACCAACTTTTTGTTCCCACCGAGCAACCTAGCTCCTCGTCCCAGCCTCCCGAGAAAGTTTTGGGAGACAAGAAAAAGGTGTGAAGTTGTTCGATATTTGTCTTTGTTTTATTTTCTTTTATCACATGTACTATAAACTTTGTACTCTTTTTCGATGATGTAATAAAAATCGCATTTTTGATCATCTATGTTGCTGATGCTCTGTTTACTTTCTTATTAACTCTTGTCTTCTCTTCTTTATTAGTTTATGGCCAGAATGGAGTTGTTGTCTGATCATGACACAACACTGCTCAGACAATGTGATTAGGCATAAATTCTTCACATTTATCCCATTAATTTCGGTATTTTTATGATTTCGTGCGGTGTAAATAGATTGGATTTGGCTTATATTTATGCTACTAACCCTTTTTGGCAAGTATTCCGTATTTTGTGTATCTCTTATGTGTTTTATAGGTATTTCATGCAAGGTAGTGCCAAAGAGAACTCAAAACAGTGAAAGAAAACCAAGAAACGGGGAGTAAAGGGCATTTTCGTAATTTTGCAGCCTTATCCCGGAGTTGGGCCTAACTTGAAAGTCAAAGAGATTTCAACTACAAGAACACTGGAAAAAACGGCACCTCAATCGGAGTCCGGGTGTGAAAGTTATGAGCAGTCAAAGATAGAAGAAAAGGTCAAATAAAGAGGGGACCGGTCCGCCCCAGAAATAAAAGAACCGGTCCGCATTCAAGGCAAACCGGTTCGGAGGAGGATAGGACCGGTTCGGATCAAGGCAAACCGTTCCGGGGGAGGAGGGGACCGGTCCGGCTGTCGCAGTTTTAATTTGCTATTTTTCCTCTAATGGAAAGTCCTAGTGCTGCTAAAACTCTTGGAGTCTTGTAGGGTATATAAACCCATTTTATTATCATTATTTGCACGGGGAATTAATATAATTTTCCATTTTTTCTGTAAAACCCTAGTTTTGAAGGTAGATTACAATTTTAATTCCAAGAGTGAAGATTATTCAGATTTCTGTGATTACAACTGTTCTTAATTGCTGCTTTTACTACTTGGGTAAGATTAAGAGCTAATTTTCTTCAATCCAATTTCCTTTCTACATCACTTTACAAATTTTCTTTAGTTTAATCATGATTTCCTGCAATCTAACAATTTTTTTCATTACTTTGAGCATGTTAGGCTAGGTTTGTAAAGGTTGGGATGCATGAACCCAATCCGATGTAATTTATCTATGTAGAAACTAGGGTTTGAATTGAAGTTTGAATGAATCGTGTTGTGTAGTTGTCACAACCATCATAGACCTTTTTACCTCGGTTGACCCTAGGTAACTGTGGTGTTTAAGGATGTGATGCTCGTGTATCTATTGCGACACTGCTTTACTCATCCTCTGATTATGTATGATGCGGGCTTGAACCTCATATATGTAATGCTTGGGAGTACTAAAGACTGGGTTCAATTAAATTTCTAATTCAAAATTCTAGCATTCTATATGGTAAATCTACTAGGGTTTGGGGGATTGTATTCCCAACCTGTTTTTCCTTCATTCTTGTTAAGTCATTTTTAATTAGTTAATTTTCCTCACATAGTTAATGCAGTAGTTTAATTTAGTTTGCACTTAGTTAATTAGTCATTTCCCATCTCAATCATCTTTTTATTTATTTTTAGAGTCAGAGTTAGGCTTAACCGTCTTACCTTTGTCATCACGTTCACTCGTCCTAGTTCCCTGAGGATTTGATACCCAGACTAGCCACTATATTCCATAAGAGTGTAGTTAAAGTTTAGGTTTTTGTATTGTGGTCGGAAGCCAATAACAACGATTAGCGTATTTACACGGACGCTCGGTTTCCACCTCGATCAAAATGGCGCCGTTTCTGGGGAGTTAGGTAGACATAGGATTAGATCGAGTCAATCTAAAGCTTTGACCAAAAATTTCCAAAAATCCAAAAACATAAAAAAATTCAAAAAGCACCAAAAGATTCACCCTCATCTCTCAAAAGCTGTTAATGCAAAATTCTGAACTCACTCCCACACCCCACAATACTCCAACCAGAATTCACGAAAATCCATTAGTTGAGTACGACCCCGATAGTCCCCACACTCCTAACGCCCCACAGTTCTGGATTCCACCTCCCACACCGAGTCATTAAGAAAGAGTGAGATGTCGCAACACGGTAGTGCAACCCACGGTGAGGAAGAGGCCCCATACCGCCTGCTGAGAGAAATCTTATATCCCGAGCGCACTGTCACTCCGGGATGCATTATACTCCCGTATAATGCTGGGCAATTCCGTTTTAAAAATGGGATGATCCAGATGTTACCCCACTACCATGGTATGGATTCTGAAAAGCCATACCTCCACATTAGGGAATTTGAGGATGTGTGTGATACTCTCAATGATCAAACTTGCACACAAGAGGTGATCCGCCTCAAGCTCTTCCTATTCTCGCTAAAAGATAAAGCTAAGACCTGTCTATGGTCTTTACCGCCAAGCTCGATCCCATCCTAGAACGAGTTACAATCTAGATTTCTCAAGAAGTTCTTTCCACTACATCGAACAATCTCCATAAAGGCTCAAATTCAATCGTTCCGACAATTGGATAATGAGACATTTCATCGATGTTATGAGCGTTTCAATGAGTTTGTTACTTCGTGCCCCCATCATGGATTTGATACATCACAAATCATTTCTTTTCTCTATAATGGGTTGAATCTTAACTCCAAGAAACTCATTGAAACCATGGGTAGTGGTCCGTTTGTCGAACTAGACGGCCACGATGTTGAGCTTCGCCTGAGGTATGTCGCCGAGACTACCCAATCATGGGACATTTCTGATCCTAATGCTCAAAATTGAAATCGTCAAGCGACCACCACTCCATCGGCGTCCGACCTATTTCACGTAGATAAGAATTCCGTGACGGAAAGTCGACTAGATACAATTTAGAAAGGATTGCGAGACTTATGTGAGGTAGTTGGATCCATCCAAAACCCCGCCGATAAGGTGTGTGCAATTTGTGAGGCGGGTCATTCAACTGAGGAATGCCCGACTATACCCGCCTACAAAGTGATGCTAAAAGAGCAAGTCAGTGGTATAGGAGGTTTCAAGGGTAATTTCGGTGCCCCGCAAGGTGAGTCTTACAACCCTTCATGGAAAAACCACCCTGGTTTTAGCTATGGGCAACAACATGCTGCCATGAATACAACTTCACATGTTGCCCCTCCTCCACCACCGCACTATCAACAAGCTCCACACATGCAAGGAAATGTGCAAGCACCACCGCATCAAGGAGCCTATATCCCCCCACCATGGAGAACTCTCGAGGATACGATGAATCAATTCATCAATAGCTAGACAATAACCAATGCTAGATTTGATCGCCTGATCAATGACATAAATGCAAATCTGTCAAAGATACAATCCTCGTTGAGTGTCCAAGAGAAGGGCAAGTTCCCTGCCCAGGGCCAAAGACCTCTCCATGGTCAAACTACTGTTAGCTCCACATCCCAAGACCATCCGGAGCAATGTAGCGCAATTACCACTCTTCGTAGTGGGAGAGTCGTTGATTTATCACCTCCCCCACACGACATAACGAAAGACAGGATATTTCTCCCGGCACGAAAGAGGCCGAAGATGTCTCCTCGAATGAGAGTGACAAAGAAGACACTAGTGAGCCCGAGGAAGTAGTGAAACCCCCCATCGCTGCCCCATACCCTCAACGGTTGGTCCCACACTCCAAAGGCACTTCTCGGGATGATGTTTTGGATGTACTTAAGCAAGTAAAGATCAATTTACCTTTTCTCGAGACCATACAGAAAATTCCCGCGTATGCTAAGTTCATTAAGAACTTACTCACGGTGAAACGCAAGCTAAAGGTAAATAAGAATGTCTTTTTGGCCCAAAATGTCAGTTCAGTTTTATCGAGTGACCTTCCGTTAAAGTATAAAGATCCGGGTGCACCCACCATTTCTTGTGTCATGGGGAAGATCTGAATCGAAAGGGCACTAATGGATTTAGGAGCGAGTGTTAACATTCTACCCTATTCAATCTATAAGAAACTCGATTTGGGAGCACTCAAGCCCACAAATATGACTCTCCAGCTCGCGGATCGCTCTGTTAAGATGCCTCGGGGAATCGTTGAGGATGTGATTGTCCAAATAGACACTTTAATCTTCCCGGTGGACTTTGTCATTTGGGACGAGGAGCCCTCCATTCTCCCGAGCAATCATGTTCCCATTATCCTCGGTCGCCCATTCTTAGCTACGGCTAATGCGCTCATCAATACTCGGAGTGGGCGAATGCAATTAACATTTGGGAACATGACCCTCGATACAAATATTTTTAATAATATCAAGAATGAGGGTGATGAAAGAGAACCGCGAGAGATGGATCTTTTAGGAGCAGCACACAAGCATGGGAGGACCCACAAGAGGGAGTCCTTAGGGGTGTGCCTTATTTCATCAAGTAATAGCGGTAGTTGTGACGATGAGAGACAAGTGGGAGAGATGTGTGTAGAGACCGCGATTGAGCGAGAGAGAGAGAAGATTTGGAAGAGAGAAAAATAGTGGAGTTAGAGATCGAGCAAGTAAGGGAGGACGTAGGCACTACTCGAGAGAGAGAGCTAGGGGACATGAGTATGGAAGATTTTGAAAAAGAGTTTGGGCAGGTGGATGAGAGCCTTAACGATGAAGTCCAATTTCTATTGGACTCATGTAGTTATTTAGGAGAGAGCGAGTGGAAAGATAAAATTGATGAGTTTCTTCGCAATGACCATCCACCCATACCATTTGATGGACCGAAGGCGATAAAGGAGAAAAGTTGCGTGTCGTCCGACTTAGATCCCGACCCATGCATTCCAAAAACTGAAAGAAAATTAGGAATCCCCTCTGAGTCGGTGCACGCAAGCTATGCTGTGAGTAAGCATCATGAGGATCCCTTTCCGAATAGTCACGATGAGTCTCCTGCCCTATTATTTAGCTATGGGCGAGGTCCCAACTTGTTTCGATTGTTGGATTATAATCATAGGACGGGAGAGACGAGGAGAGCATCGAACCCCGTGAGTGGGGTCGGGTGAGTTTATGGAGAGATGAGTGGTCGTCGCACCCCCGACGCGTATGGGGTGATTTCTAGTGTATTGTTGAGTCATGTGTCAGGGTCATTTAGTGTCTTTATGCATTTTAAATATTTGTTTGTTTTATTTTTCCGCACTTTTCATTCGCTTTGAGTTAGATTTTAGTCCTTTTTGCTTGAGGACAATGCAAAAGTCTAAGTTAGGGGGGGGTCACAAGTGCATATTTCTAAAACTTCACAAATTTTCCAAAATGCCCAGAAATTTCCAAAAAAATCATAAAATTTTGAAAAATCCAAAAATATTTTTGTTCAAAATAAATAAAAGTTGGAATTCAAATTTTTCAAAAATATCATTAAAAGTCAAATTGATGTCTCAAGTTGTAAAAATTCAACATACACAAAGCCGAAATGGACCAAAGATGGAAATTGTGCAAAAATTGACGACTTAACGAATAAGTGTGGAGATTAACAAACCCGGTGAGATTCGAGCCTATCACTTTTGTGAGTTTTTAAATCAATTCGAGTTAATTGTTAACTCAAAGTTCTTTTCAGCGCCTAAAAAGTCATCGAGGATCTCAATCCTTTCACTTTGATCGGTTATGGAAAACGTGTGTGATATTACTTTGAAAAACGTGCCAAAATTGATCTCTAAACTTAATTCATCTCGAAACGCATATGGTAACGCAATTAGTATGTTGGACAATGAAGTAGGCCTTCGTTTGTTATCCAAAAATTTTGGCCAGAAAAAGTTGTGAAAAATTACCCCCTTTTGTAACCCAAATTGAGCCGAATAAGTTGACCCCTTTCGTTTGATAACCCGAAAAACCCCATCTGGCCCGGAATTGTGAAAGTTGAAAAATCCCAGAATTTGAGTCCGAAGAGTGCATAAAAAGGGGCAAGAGAAAAAAATAAATATGCTCAACAAAAATAGTGAGAAAAGAAAAGAAGTGAAAAACAGAAAAAATAGAGAAAAAGAAGAAAAAATGAGCAATAGTCCAGAAAAAGCACCAATGGACATCATAAATAGCTTTTCCAATTCCAACCTTCCCTACCATTTTCATTTTACCCCATACACCTTTAACCCGAAAAAGTCCTAACCGAGTCTAAATTGCGAAATTGGTTACCGCGTGGAGAGATAATACACCAAAAGATAATAAAAGAGATTGAATGCATGAATAAGAGGCAATGTTCCCGTTTTTAAAATCGTAATTCGTTGATGATATCCTTTCACTACGAAATTTCCGTCTTTCTAATTGTATGCGTGATTTTGCGTCCATTATATTTACTCTGCCCACAATCCGAGTGATTCGTTTGAGAGAGCATTTCGTGAGAATTTGAAATCAAAATGAACTTTCGGATAAGTAACGTAATGATCAATCGGTGGAAATTGGCGGTTATATTTTCGGCTTCGCACACACACACCATGATTTGAGACTTATAAATATGACTTGATGATGTATATTTTCTGGAAAAGTTTGAATTGTACAATTTTTGCGTATTTTGAATTTTCTTTGAGTCGAATTTTGTGGGTACATTCTCTGCGAACCCTCACGAGACACCACTCGTCCTACTTGGGTGACCTAGGGGTTTAAAGGCTTGTTGCATACGTTAAATGCAATTGCTTGCCCGCGAAAAAGGTATTATATCCTAATAAAATGTTATTTTCAAGAGTTAAGCTTTGCTAGGATTCTTTTACATTGCTCGGGACGCGCAAAGTTCTAAGTTAGGGGGGTTTGATTAGGCATAAATTCTTCACATTTATCCCCTTAATTTCGGTATTTTTATGATTTCGTGCGGTGTAAATAGATTGGATTTGGCTTATATTTATGCTACTAACCCTTTTTGGCAAGTATTCCGTATTTTGTGTATCTCTTATGTGTTTTACAGGTATTTCATGCAAGGTAGTGCCAAAGAGAACTCAAAACAGTGAAAGAAAACCAAGAAACGGGGAGTAAAGGGCATTTTCGTAATTTTTCAGCATTATTCCGGAGTTGGGGCCAACTTGAAAGTTAAAGATATTTCAACTACAAGAACACTGGAAAAAACGGAACCTCAATCAGAGTCCGGGTGTGAAAGTTATGAGCATTCAAAGATAGAAGAAAAGGTCAAATAAAGAGGGGACCGGTCCGCCCCAGAAATAAAAGAACCGGTCCGCATTCAAGGAAAACCGGTCTGGAGGAGGATAGGACCGGTCCGGATCAAGGCAAACCGGTCCGGGGGAGGAGGGGATCGGTCCGGCTGTCGCAGTTTTAATTTCCTATTTTTCCTCTAATGGAAAGTCCTAATGCTGCTAAAACTCTTGGAGTCTTGTAGGGTATATAAACCCATTTTATTATCATTATTTGCACGGGGAATTAATATAATTTTCCATTTTTTCTGTAAAACCCTAGTTTTGAAGGTAGATTACAATTTTAATTCCAAGAGTGAAGATTATTCAGATTTCTGTGATTACAACTGTTCTTAATTGCTGCTTTTACTACTTGGGTAAGATTAAGAGCTAATTTTCTTCAATCCAATTTCCTTTCTACATCACTTTACAAATTTTCTTTAGTTTAATAATGATTTCCTGTAATCTAACAATTGTTTTCATTACTTTGAGCATGTTAGGCTAGGTTTTTAAAGGTTGGGATGCATGAACCCAATCCGATGTAATTTATCTATGTAGAAACTAATGTTTGAATTGAAGTTTGAATGAATCGTGTTGTGTAGTTGTCACAACCATCATAGACCTTTTTACCTCGGTTGACCCTAGGTAACTGTGGTGTTTAAGGATGTGATGCTCGTGTATCTATATCGACACTGCTTTACTCATCCTCTGATTATGTATGATGCGGGCTTGAACCTCATATATGTAATGCTTGGGAGTACTAAAGACCGGGTTCAATTAAATTTCTAATTCAAAATTCTAGCATTCTATATGGTAAATCTACTAGGGTTTGGGGGATTGTATTCCCAACCTGTTTTTCCTTCATTCTTGTTAAGTCATTTTTAATTAGTTAATTTTCCTCACATAGTTAATGCAGTAGTTTAATTTAGTTTGCACTTAGTTAATTAGTCATTTCCCATCTCAATCATCTTTTTATTTCTTTTTAGAGTCAGAGTTAGGGTTAACCGTCTTACCTTTATCGTCACGTTCACTCGTCCTAGTTCCCTGAGGATTCGATACCCAGACTAGCCGCTATATTCCATAAGAGTGTAGTTAAAGTTTAGGTTTTTGTATTGTGGTCGGAAGCCAATAACAACGATTAGCGTATTTACACGGACGCTCGGTTTCCACCTCGATCACAATGCAATGAATATTTTAAAGCGGGTCATACTGATTTCGATAAGTCACAAATTGTAGACATCCTTGGTCGAGATGTTTCAGAACAGGCAGTTGAGGCCTATCAATACTTAAAATGTCCTCTTGATCGTGTTGTAGCCAATAATGTGGCTTATTACGAAATGATTGAAGACTTACAAGGTACTCTTGATGAACTTCAGCAGCAGTATAAAAAATCTTCAGCTCTTTTGCACGAAGGGTATGAAAAGAAATATCAACAACTTAGTGCAGAGAAAGGCTATGACAAGATACTTTCTAGTTATGAAGTGAGAGAGAGAACTTTGAAGACAGAGGTTGAAGAGCACAGGCAAATAGCTGAGCTGCTGGAGCAAGAGAACAATAATCTGTAAGAGGAATTAGCTCAGTTGAGGTCTGTTGCTTCCTATTCAAATGCCTTGGTACCAGTGATCGACGAGGTATTCTCCTTCTTAGAAGTTGAGAACGCCAAATTACGAGAAGAATTAGAAACTTTAAGAAGAGTTGGTTGGTCTATTCCTGCTCGGAGATGAGGAAGAGGTTCTCGTGGACGAGGAAGAGTTGCTCTGAGTGCTGTCGAGGAACAAGGTACTCCACCTGCTCAGGGACAACCAAGAGTTCTTCGTCCTACTATTGAAGAAGCTCGTACTCAAGCAGCGTTGGAAAACCAAGCATTCCAGCTGATGGCAAAGAATCAAGCCTTGTCTGAAATGTCCAGGAAAGTCTAGAGCCTGGAGGAGCAACTTGCTATGCAGAAGTCTGCTTTGGAAAATAAAGATATTTTTGCCAGAGGCCTTCACGAGAAATTAGAGAGACTAACTTATCAATTCCATAAAAAACCTCGTGAATTCTGGATGGCAGGCTACAACGAAGCCCTTTATCACTTGGATGCTCGTATTGAGAATGCTAACAATGAAGGTTATAAATAGGGATGGTTGAATGCTCTGGGTGTATTAAAATTGGAGCAAGGTCATTATTTATGGAATTACCATGACCCAGGGCTGCTCGATCAACCAGTTCCTCCATTCAAGCTTGACATGAGCTGGATCCCTGCTCGGGCCATTCCTCGGTGCCTTATTTCAAAGTATCTCGGTGATTATAACATTCATTCAAATGCTAAGTTATCTCGTCCTGAGCATATACTAGACAGAACTTCTGAAATGAACATCAGAATGCTTCAAGACCCTAACTTCATCAATTCTCCTCTTTCCTTGGAAGATCCTCCTGCTGGAGAGGAACCTGTTTCAAAGGTGCAAGGAAAGAAACCAATAGAATAGGGCTCTTAATGTACTAGTTGTTTATACATTTTCATTATCAATATATTTTGTTTTTTGGATTTAATGAAAGACTTTCATTTTTATTCGCAATCTTATGGTTGTAAAATGCTTTATATATATATATTAAAAAGATAACAACATTATATAATTTTGTAGACCAACTGATTGTCGACTAGCTTGACTGTATATCTGTTAAAAAGATAATAACATTATGTAATTTGTTGACCAACTGTAGTTGATTCAAACTTGTTGTCGACTAACTTAACTTTATAGTAATCATTTGAACAAAAATCATGATGTTTTGTTTCTCGTCCAATTACAAGTAAAAATTTAACTTGGTCTCAATTGTCAAGATTTTTTATTTTCAACCAATATAACTTGGTGAATTTTTCTTTTCCAACGTTGGTACTTTTTGGAAAATATATTTTTCTTCCTAACCAACCGGAGCTGGCATTTTTAGGAATATTTTTGCCTCCTAACCAAAGGAGTATGGTTTCCTAACCAACCAGAGCTGGCATTTTTAGGAATGTCGTTCCCTAACCAAACCGAGTTGGCATTTTTAGGGATATTTTTACCTCCTAACCAAAGGAGTATGGTTTCCTAACCAACCGGAGCTGGCATTTTTAGGAATATTTTTGCCTCCTAACCAAAGGAGTATGGTTTCCTAACCAAACGGAGCTGGCATTTTTAGGAATGTCGTTCCCTAACCAAACCGAGTTGGCATTTTTAGGGATATTTTTGCCTCCTAACCAAAACGAGTTGGCATTTTTAGGAGTATAGTTTCCTAACCAACCGAGGTTGGCATTTTTAGGAATGTCGTTTTTACTGCTGAGCAGTGTAGTGTGTAGCACTAGTATTCCCCGAAAAACTTTCAATAAAAGGAGAGAGCCTGGCAAATATCATCATTTTATTCATACTGATGGAACTGCTTTACATTTTACATTACTGATAGTACCTGCGTAGGTTTTCAGCATTCCATGCATTCTTAAACTCTTCTCCTTCTAAAGTTGCTATTCGGTAAGTTCCTGGCCGAACAACTTCTGTAACTCGGTATGGTCCATGCCAGTTTGCCTCCAACTTATTGTGCTTCTGAATGACCTTATTTAGCACGTAATCTCCTTCTTTTAGGTCGCACTTCTTCACCCTCTTATTGTAGAACAGAGTTGTTCGTTGTTGGTAAGCAGCATTTCTAATAGCTGCTTCTTCTCTAACTTCCTCGAGCTTGTCCAAATCCAATCTTCTCATTAAGTCGCTGACTGGGGAGTTGAAATTCAGCACTCTGTGTGTTGGGAGACCCAACTCGGTAGGTATTACAACCTCACTTCCAAATGCCAGCATATATGGGGATTCTCCAGTTGCTGCTCGGGGGAGTAGTATGATAAGCCCATAGTACTGACTGTAACTCGTTAATCCAATTTGCTTTTGCCTCACTGAGTCTTTTCTTCAAACCATCTAACAGTGTCATGTTCGTCACTTCAGTCTGTCCATTACTTTGGGGATGACCTGGTACTGAATGGAGCTTCAAAATATTGGACTGATGGCAATAGGCAACTAACTCCTCATTATCGAATTGAGTTCCATGGTCGGTGATGAATGCATGAGGAATACCATACCTACAAATGATGTTTTTCCAGACAAATCGATATACCTTCTCATAATTCATGTCGACAAGAGGCTCAGCTTCTACCCACTTAGTAAAATAATCCACTGCGACGATGAGGTATTTAAACCTTCCCTTGGTCGTTGGCAGTGGCCCGACCAAATCTATTCCCCACATGGAAAATGGCCAAGGGGAAGTGATAGGTGTCAATAATGCTTGTGGAGTTCTTCGTATGGAGGAAAAACGCTGGCACTTGTCCCATTTCTTGGCATAGGCTATACAATCAGCCCTCATCGTTGGCCAGTAGTATCCCTGTGTCATTACCCTTTGTAAAAGAGTACGACCTGCTACATGAGATCCACAGGACCCTTCATGGATCTCTTCAATCAATTCTTTCGCCTCGGAGGGATGTACACATCTTTGCAATCCTGCTATGATTCCTCATCTGTACAAAACGCCATTAGTTAATACATACCGAGCAACCTTAAACTTCAATTTCTTAGTAGCGAGCTTATCCACCGGTAATTCTCCCTCCTCAATATATGCCCTGATGGGATCCATCCAAGATGGTCCTAAGTTAAGGGTGATAAAATTCATCATCAGGTCTTCATCTATGCTCCGACTATCTAACACTTCAATTGGTATCGTTCTTCGCAGCTCGGTACGAGTAGCTGATGCTAGTCGGGCCAAAGTGTCTGCTCTTGCATTTCCCATTCTCGGTATCTGGATCAACTGAATGACAACAAATTCTGATACCAACTCCATCACCTTTGCATGATACTTGATCATTAATTCTCCTTTGGCTGCATATGTTCCCAACATTTGATTCACAATTAATTGTGAATCACTGAATACAATAGCCTGCTGCGCCTCCATAGTTTTTGCCAAAGTAAGTCCTGCTATCATGGCCTCATACTCAGCCTCATTATTGGAAGCTTTGAATTGAAATCGCAGTGCATATTCCATGTCGACTTCGTCTGGGCTGTTCAAAACGATCCCTGCTCCACAGCCTGTAGTACAAGATGAACCATCTATATACAACTTCCATATAGGCAACTCATCTTCTAATTTCTGATCCTCGGTGAAATATTTGTTGCTTCTTTTCAGTATCCCTTGATATTTCTTGTTCTTTGTCGACCATCTTTTCTTGCCCTTTTACCAACCTAAGTTGGTCTGAGCTCGAATTTGATGATCCTGTCACATCCACTTGCATTTTTACCAAACTAAATTGGTCTGAGCTAGTGTTTGTTGATCTTGTAACATCCACTTGCCCTTTTACAAAACTAAGTTAGTCTGAGCCAGTGTTTGTTGATCTTGTAACATCCACTTGCCCTTTTACCAAACTAAGTTGGTCTGAGCCAGTGTTTGTTGATCCTGTAACATCCACAGGTTGATCGACCTCCTCGGGGGTATCAGGATAGGTGAATTCTGCTATGAAATCTGCTATTGCTTGCCCTTTAAGCGATGACATGGGTTCATAAATTATATCATATTCGTCGAGCTCTATTTCCCAGTACATCAATCTCCCTGAATTCTCTAGTTTATGAAGGGCTTGTCTCAATGGCATATCGATATATAAGACTATGGTATGGGCCTGGAAATATGGCCTCATTCTCCTACTTGCCTCAATTAGCGCCAGTGCCAATTTTTCCAGCTTTGGATACCTAATCTCTGCTCCTCGGAAAGCCTTACTTGTGTAATAAATTGGCTTATGCACTCCATTCTCCACTATGATCAATGCCGAACTGACTGCATTCTCTGATACTGCCAGATACAAGTACAATTTTTCTCCCATCACTGGTCTGGACAACAGAGGAGGTGCTCCTAAATATTTCTTCAAGTCTTGAAAGGCCTTCTCACATTCATCATTCCACTCGAAAGTTTTTTGGAGTCTTTTAAAGAATGGGAGGCATCTATCAGTTGCTCGGGATACAAATCTGTGAGCGCTGCAACTCATCATATAAGGCTTTGCCCTTCTTTCTTCGTCGTTGGAGATCGCAGCCCTAAAAGAGCTTTGATCTTTTCTGAATTTGCTTCAATGCCCCGTTAATTGACGATGTACCCGAGGAACATTCCTTCTCATACTCCAATATATGCACTTCATCAATTTCAGCTTCATTTGGTATTTATCCAGTTGATCAAAGGTCTGACCTAAATCAACTAGATGATCGGCAACTTTCTTACTTTTTGTCAGCATATCATCGACATAGACTTCCATGTTGCAACTGATTTGTTCGTCAAAGACCTTTTTTATCAGCCGTTGGTATGTCGCACCTGCATTTTTCAAACCAAAAGGCATAACATTATAACAATAAGTTCCCCTAGGGGTAATAAAAGAAGTACTTTCCCTGTCTTCAGGTTTCATTTTGATCTGATTGTAGCCAGAATAAGCATCTATGAAGCTGAGCAGCTCGTGTCCTGATGTAGCATCCACCAGTTGATCAATTCGGGGTAATGGAAAATGATCCTTTGGGCATGCTTTGTTGAGATCGGTGAAATCAACACACATCCTCCATTTATTTTTTTTCTTCTTTACCATCACCACATTTGCTAACCAATCTGGGTATTTAACATCTTCAATGAATCGAGCTTTCTAGAGTTTCTCAACCTCCTCTTGAATAGCTTGATTCTTCTCGGGACTAAATACTCTCCTTCTCTTCTTTACAGGCTTGATTTACTTATTCACGTTGAGCTCATGACATAAGAAGTTTGGATCTATCCCAGGAATATCTTCATGACTCCATGCAAAAGTTTTCTTTCTACTTCTCAGAAAAGTTATCAACTCCTGTTTTATTGAGGCATCCAACGACGAACCTATTTGAGTTGTTCGTTCAGGGTGTTCATCGTCAAGAATGACATTTTCTGTAGCTTCCACCACTTGTCCTTTTACAAGTTGAGATTCATCTCTAGGATCCAATGTTTCAATTTCTGTGCCTTCATCCACCTGATAGGTAGTAGTCTTTTTCCTCGACTCCTCCAATTCCTCTTGTTCAGCAGATGAATAATAGCATTCCCGAGCTACTTTTTGATCACCTTTCACAACTCCTACTCCAAAGTTCGTTGGGAATGTTAAGCACTAATTTACTGTAGATGGGACTGTTTCGAACTTCTTCAAACCTACCCTTCCCATGATGATGTTGTAAGCTGACAGAACATTCTTATCCATCACAAAGAAACGTATTCTTTCTGTTCGACATGCGGGCCATGTACCAATGAATATATCCAACTTGATCGTCCCAAGTGGAAAAACTTTCTCGCCAGCAAAACCAAGGAGAGGTCTGTGATAAGGCTCCAGTTGAGATAATTTTAAGTTTAAACTATCGAAGCACGAGTAGAACATGATGTCTGTCGAGCTATCATTGTCTACCAGAACTCTTGAAATCATCACCTCTTTCATCCTCATTTTGATCACCAAAGGGTCATCGTGAGGGTATAGGACACCTGCGAGGTCGTTTTTTGAAAAACCAATGACCAGCTTCTCTTTGTTTACCTTCCTCGGGCGATCCTCCTTGGCCAAATTTATCCGTTGAATATATGATCAAGCCTGAGCCTCACAGAGGAAAGCTTTTCTTTCTGCAGTAAGATCTCATCCACCTGCATCTCCACCTGTAATAACATTACAATCAAATGACCCAAAACGTATTGAAAATACCTCACGTTCCGGTTTCCTTGGCCTTTTGGGAAGATCGGGGTCATCCTCTGTATCATCGTCATGATCTCTTTTCCAGTTCTCTTCTGCCCGGTGAGGAGATCTAGACATCTCTCTTGTTTGGTCATCGTTTCCTCTTTCATTTCTACGATCAACATACTTTGACAATTTTCCTCGTCTAATGAGTGTTTCGATCTCATTCTAGCGGGCTATGCAATTTTTAGTCATATGGCCATGATCTTTGTGAAACTCGTAATATTTTTCCCTATTCCTTCTGTCAGGGTCTGCCTTCATTTTCTTTGGCCATTTTAACTCCTCGTTATTCTTGATTTCTTCCAAGACATGATTGATACCCATCTTCAAAGGAGTATAATTATCAAACTGCTTCAAGACTTCCCATGACGACTTATTTTTGGATTGTTTGTCACCACCATTACCCTTATGCTCTTTCTTCTTATCCTTGTCGACTTCCACCTTGGTTTATTTATCCATATTCTTCTTCGCAGTCATAGCCTCCTCGACATTCATGATTTTGGCTGCTTTTGCCATCAACTCTGACATAGTTGTAGGTGGATCTTTAGTCAAAGTGTAATAAAACTTATTGGGCAACAACCTACTCATCAAGGCGGTGATCGTTGTCTTATCTTCATAATCTATGACTTATAGCTTCTCGTTATTGAAATGAGTTATGTAATCTCTAGTACTCTCACCAGCTTTTTGTCTAACACTTAACAAATGCGCTACTCATTTTACTGGCTTTGCTCCAAAACAAAAATTCCCAATGAACAACTCGGCCAGTTGAAAGAAAGTTGAAATCTTACCCCGAGGAAGATTATTGTACCATATCTGGATAGATCCAATAAGAGTTCCCGAGAATGCTCTGCATCTCATCTCGTCGGGGATAGCATAGATGTCGGCGGCAGCTTGATACTGCTCTATGTGAAGAACATGATCTATCTTTCCATCATATTTGGGGGTCACCACAGGTGCTTTGAACTTTGATGATGTGGGAAAGTCCACAATGGCTTGGACAAAAGGCGTCCCTTGAACAAAAGTTCGTTGCAGTGGGTTCCTCGCCTTAGCCATTTCTCCCAATCTATCCTCTAATCTCTGAATAGAGCCTTTCCATGCGTCGTTTCCTTCCTCGGGCCTATTGGTTCGAGAAATTGACCGAGCTGATGTGGCTTCCTGAGATCGATCTTGACGAGCAGCTGGTCGTGATTGTGCTGATCCTTCTCTTAGATCTGAAGGTTGTCGAAAACTCCTTGACATGGCCTTAGATGGACTCCTATTCTTCCTAGGGCCTAATCGATTGAAAGGAGACACCCTGCTCAATCTTTCTAGGGCACTGGTCCTCTCTGGAGAGAGAGTAATACGTTGTTCAGTATCTGTGGCCTGTATTGACGAAGTTCGCCCAGGTTGATAAGAGAAATCATCAGATTCCTTATTATGATATGAATCAGTACGCCTGGATCGTGAAGAACGTAAATGGGTTTGCCTCTTACCACTTCTCTGTCCTGAATGAGCAGGTGCACCGCCATGAAGGGTTTGTATGAGTTGCCGCATGGTTTCTTGCATGGCGGTCTGGCCCTGGGCCAGATTTGTCATTATTCCAGCCAGATCTGGAACAGTTGATGGTGCAGATGGATTTGGAGGATTTCCAGCGTTTCCATTGTTGGATTCAGGATTATCATCCATTGATGATGAATTGTTTTGGTGAAAAACGATGATAACAGTCGTTTCCCACAGACGACGCCAATCTGTTGATGTAAAAAATTAGATTGCTTCTAATTATTTAATCACAGATAAATTTAAATAAGACAAAGAATTTTTAAAGTGGTTCAGCCTTATAAGAATGTCCTACATTCACTGTTTCTATTATTGCCGAATATTTTGGAATTTCTATCAAGAAATTACAATCCCCTTGAATGAGGATGATACTATATATTTATAGCCCTTAGGCTGTACATGTGAAAGGGTAAACAATTAATGCCCTTTAAGTGTATACGTTTGTATGATGAGCATTCAATGAATAGTTGAACTGTTGATTATCTGGCAATTAATGCTATGGTCGAGATGCAGTTCGAATCGCCTTAGTTGCTCAGCATTCTGTAGTTTCTCGGAGCAGTGGAGTTCCTCGGATAAATGAAGTTCCTCGGAGTACACCTGTTACTCGAAATGACTGACTTAATCGGGGAAGTAAAGTTCCTCGTTGCTAAAGTGATTGTAGAAATATTTGTATGTGCCATGTAGACTGACACATGTCTTCCTGTGATTCATCCATGTCAGCACATTAATTTTGGTATCAACAATGATAATATAGCAATGACTCCCTTGGTGGGTGGTCTGTAGAAAGGAAAGCTTTTGTGGAAATTAGCTGAGGACCCTCCAAAGTCCATGGTAGAACTTCTGGCTATGTCTAGGAGAGTCATGAACACTGAAGAGGCCATGGAGGCCAAAGAAGAGGACGAGAAGGGGGCCAGTGGGAGTAAGTCCCAAACATTCAAGTAATATTAGATAAGAAGAGGTCGAAAAATGACAAGTTTGTGGACTACACACCGTTAACGGTTAGCCCTGAAATGATCTTGAATGAGATTAATAATGATAGGACCTTAAGGTGGATAAAGAAGCTTAAGGCCCCTCATAATAAGAGGGATAAAAGAAAATGGCATGAATTTCACTAAGACCTTGGCCATATAACGGACAGATGCTTCCCTCTAAAGGACGAGATTAAAAAGATGTTAAAGCAAGGAAAGCTGAGAAAGTATGTGGATAAAGGTGGTTCAAAGGGTGTCCAAGATGACACTCAAAAGTGGAGAAATGATAAGTGTAGACCAAACACCACAGCAAACAGAGACGACGATGCTTCGAATTATGATGATAAGGTTGACCCAGATTTGACTCCTTCTATCACTAATCCTAAAGGTTGGATACATTCAATCTCTCTGGGGTAAAAATGATCTGTGGATACTCGCGGGCATTGGAAAAGATATTAGTAATAGGAAGTCTCACGTAGTAGAAGCCAAGGCTCTCCCAAAGCCCGAAGTGGTGCACCGGGTAGTTATTGACTCGAAGCCGAGTAAGAGAACGAAAATTAATATTAATACTCTGATAGTTGGCTTTTCAAGGGGATCCTAGCCCCATATGATGACCCTATGGTGATCACCACCAGAGTGCATGGGTATGAAGTCCTTAGCATATTGGTCGATGGTGGTAGTTCGATGGCCGATGTGATGTTATGGGACTGTTAAAAGGGCCAAGGATTGAGTAAGAAGATACTTATCCCATATCACCAACCTCTGACTAGTTTTCATGGAGAGAAAGTACAGCCTCTTGGAATCTACGAAATGGATGTCAGAATAGGGAAAACTTGGCCTAAATATCTCACAAGGAAGATTAGTTTCTTTATTATGGACGAGAATGTCTATTTGGCATATAACATCATTATCGGACGATTAGAGCACAAGGAGTTTGAGGTCCTACCCTGAATCGTTCACCAAATGATAAAATTCTTTACTCCTTATAGAGTAGGGGAAGTTCATGGTGACTAGGTCGAGGCTCGTGAATGCTACTTCAATTCGACCGAGGATAGAGAGACACATAAAAGGGCCACCACAACTTACAATACAGCCACTCTCGACCCTAGAGACGAGCCAAAGCTGAAAAAGGGTGAAGCTACAAAAGGAGCTAGAATCCATCATCCTCAATGAGGAAGAACCAAAAAAAACCATCCAAGTCGGTAAGGCCCTAAAGAGAAAGATCAAAGAAAAATTGATTAAGTTGTTGAGTAAGAGACAGAGAATTTTTTCTTGGATTCACAAAGATATTCCAAGAATTGATTCGGAGGCACTCTGCCACAAATTAAACATAACCGATGGAGCTAAGCCAGTTAGACGAAGGCGAGGGGTCTACTTAAAGGAGAAATACGAGGTAATAAGAGACGAGGTGAAGTAGTTAGATAAAGCCGAATTCATTAGAGAGGTATCTACCTAGAATAGTTAGCCAATGATTTCATCGTGCCGAAGCCCAATAGTAAATTGAGAATGTGTATTGATTTCACAGGCCTGAATAAGGCATGCCCCAAAGACAGCTTCCCTCTGCCAAGAATAGATCAAATGGTTGATGCCACGACTAGGCATGAACTAATGATCTTTATAGACGCCTATTCAGTCTACGATCAGATATTCATGGACCCAGTCGACGCCGAGAATACCTAGTTCATCACGGATAAAGGCACATACTGCTACAAGGTACTACACTTTGGCCTCAAGAATGTCGGGGAAACATACGAGAGGGTAGTAAAAAAATATTCAAGGATCAGATAGGTGATACCATGGAGGTTTATGTTGATGACCTGCTTACCAATAGCCTCAAGGCCAAGACGCATGTGTCAGACTTGGAGTGAACTTTCAACATAGTGGATATCGTATGAAGCTTAATCCTTTAAAGTGTGTCTTCGGGGTCAAAGATTGTATGTTTTTGGGTTTTATTGTTAATCAACAGGAGATAGTACCTAACCTAGAGAAAATCAAAGCTTTGGTTGAGATGAAGACTCCTAATACCATAAAAGAAGTTCATAGGTTGATCGGACGAATGGCAGTGCTGAATAGGTTCGTATCTAGGGAAAAAAAAGTGTTTGCCCTTATTCAAGGTGATAATAAAAGACTTTAAGTAGGATAAGGAGTACGAAAGAGATTTTCAGGAGTTGAAGGTCTACCTCAGCTCCCCACTCTTGTTGTTAAGATATGTTCAAGGGGAAAAGTTGTATCTATACGTGGTTATGTTAGAATCGGCCATCAGTGTAGCAATTGTGAGAGATGATGAGGGTGTCCATAAGCCAGTATATTTCAACAGCAATGATCTTCAAGGGGCCGAGAAGAGATATCCAAAAATGGAGAAATTATCTTATGCTCTCATACATGCATTTAGGAAGATGAAACCCTACTTCCAGGCTCAAATAATGGTTATATTAACAGACTATCCTCTTAGACAGGTCATCCATAAACCCGAGAAATCAGGTAGGTTGATGGCCTGAACCATAGAGTTAGGAGAATTCGATATCGTCTATCATCTGATAATTTCCATCAAAGTGCATGCTTTAGCTGATTTTATAGTAGAGTTCACATGGGATGAGGCCGATGCAGAGGAGAATGTTGATCTAGAAAATGAGCCAGAAAGAACATGTCCCTTATCGACTGAGCCTGGGAGGAGTACGACCAGGACTGTGGTGGCCGAGAATGAAAAAGAAAGAATTGTGTTTAAGAATGGAACATTGGAAGAGGGTAACTTTTCTAAAAAAAAGGTATTGTGTGGAACCTCTTTATTAACGGTTCTTCTTATGAGGAAGGGAGTGGAGCTAGCCTGATAGTGTCAGTTCCCGATGGAACTGATATAGGGTATGCTTTGAGATTCAAATTCAAGGCATCTAATAATGAATTTGAGTACGAGGACCTTTTTATCAGTCTCGCCAAATCACTGAATGTAAGTCAGTTGTTAGTTCACAGTGATTCTAGTCTGGTAGTAAACTAAATTCTAGGAGTGTACAAGGCTAAGGATGAAAGGATGGCCAAGTATCTATCCAGGGTAAAAATAATGCTGAAGCACTTCAATATAATAAAGCTCAAAAGGATCCATTGGCTTGACAATGGTAGAGTCGATGCCTTAGCAAGAATAACGTTAGCAACTAAAATTGAGATAAGAACATCGATGTCTGTCGATATTCAACATCGACCGGCCATCAAAGAAGAAGACAGAATGCTTGAGTTTTGCTTAAGCCTGAAGATGGGAGAATCATCGATGGATCCTCTCATCCGATCTCTAAAAGATGGTGAAATACCAGACTCAAAGTTGGAAATAAATAAGCTAAAGTATAAAGTAGCTAAGTTTTCAGTCATTGGGAATGTTTTATATAAGAAAAAATCTCTCCTCCCTCGGTTCCGTTATGTCCATTCGACAAAGGTGGAATACATCCTGAAATATATACATAAAGGGTCTTGCTTTAATCATATAGGGGAAGATATTTTGCGAAGAGAGTGATCACCTAGGGATATTGGTGACTGACAATGGCTAGGGATGGGCCAGTTATGCCAAGAGATGTGATAAGTGTCAGAGATATGCCAATATCCTTCACAAAACTCATTAGCCTTTATATTCCATTACCTGTCCCTGACCATTTTCTATTTAGTGAATTAATTTGGTAGGACCCTTGCCTAAGGAAACTAGAAACTACAGATACCTCATAGTGATGATTGACTACTTCTCAAAATGGGTTGAAGTAGAGGCCATGATCATCATAACTGAGATGAAGACCTTCAAGTTTATTTGGAGGAACATAATTTATAGATATGTTCTACCTTATACCCTCATCTTGGACAACAGAAAGTAATTTAAAAACTCATCTTCGAAGTCCTATTGTTAGAGGTTCGGTATCAAGCAGTTTTACTCAGCTCCAGGCCGACCTCAGGCAAACGGACAAACATAGGTGACTAACAGATTCATATTGGGTGGGATCAGGAAGAAGTTGGAAGATGCCAAGGGAATTTTGACTGATAAAGTGCATGTCGTCCTATGGGACTATAGGACAACAGAGAGAACTCTAATCAGAGAAACCCATTTCATGCTTGCCTACAGCTCAGAGGCGGCTCCCTACGGAAATTGGTCTACCAAGCCAAAAGGTTCAGACCTATAACCCAGAAATAATTTATAAAGTGAGGAGGTCGGATCTAGACCTCATTGAAGAGAGGATAGAAGATGCAGAGGTTAGACATACAACCTATCAGCAGAGAACTGCCAAATTTTATAATAAAAGAGCGAAGGCTAGTCCATTAGAAGAAGGAGACTTTGTTTTAAATAAGGCTTGGCAAAAGTTGAATAAACTTCATCCTAATTGGCATGGTCCCCATAGGGTAATAGAAGAGGTAGTTCCTGGCACGTATCAACTCGAGAAGGGATATCCATTCTCCAATCCCTAGAATGTCGATCATCTAACACTACACCAAATCCTGCGAATGGTCACGCCCAGTGGGTCATGGCCTAAGTTCGCGATCAGGACTTAGGTTGTGACCATTCCTTTTTGGCGTGACCATATTCATTACCAAACTGAGTCATGTATGCTCTAGAAATGGTCACGACCCAAGTCCCTGACCATCGTGGGTCACGAACTTAGGTCATGACCAGGGCGTGATCATCTTTGCGCCAAATTCGTGCTAAAATTCCCTCCAAGCTTGGTTGCAAATGGGCCACTGACTTGGGCTGTGACCAAAGGCATGAAAAAGTAGGAAGCACACACACACTGAGGGTGACAACTGGGGGTAATGACCATTTCTTGGTGTCGGTCATGGCTATGGGCCATAACCATACCTCATTCAAGCAGTAGGGTTGATGGGAAAATGGTCGCGCATGGTGGGTCACGGATCTAGGCCGTGACCAGGATCAATCTATCAGCACCCTTATTTAATTTATTGGTCGCACGCTTGGTGGGTCACAACTCTAGGCCGTGACCAAATTCAGAACTTAAAAAAATGCTGCAATTTCATTTGCGATTTCTAAGGGTTGTGTCTAAGAGGCTGTGCGATTTCATTTGCTATTTCTGGCGAACTATTTCAGTGATTTCCTTTGGATTTTATTTCGATTAACCCTTGGTATGTATAGATTCATTTAGATTTCATTTTGATATCATGATTTCTATCTAAAGCCCTAATTTATGTGTATGTATGTGTAGATTTATGTGTTTATGTGTGTGTATATATTGATTTATGTTTATATGTGTGTGTGCATAGATTTATGTGTATGTTTATGTGTGTAACTATGAACAAATAAATTATTTTTTATCAATAAACCATATATTGTATGTGTGTGTGTATGTATAGATTTATGTCAAAAAAAATATTAGGGTTTAGTAAACCCTAAATTGTATGGGTGTGTATGTATAGATTATGTCAATAAATCCTAGATTGTATGTGTGTGTGTGTATAGATTATGCCAATAAACCCTAGATTGTATGTGTGTCTCTGTTTTTTTATGAAATATTATTCAAAATCCTAGACATTATATTTTTTTGTCAAAATACAATTAAATGGATTTTTAATGAGTAAAAAAATTGTACATCCACCTTGTTGTGGGTTATATGCATGCCATCATATTATATTGGGAGGTTATATGCGTGTCGTGATTTTTTTTGACAAAATTTAATTAAATGGATTTTTTTTACATACGAGATATTGTTGGTTTGGTAGTTGGATACTATGTTGGATTTATTGGATTGATAATACACATATACTTTTAAACTCTCTTATAATAAATCCTAACAAAACATGTTACAAATAATTACAGCAGGTTGTTGTTTGGATTTCACACCGATGAGATACAAAATGCAAGGGGTTAATTGTAGGCCATCCAGTATGTTTTTAGGAGTTTTGAGTACAATTGAGATCTTGTCGCCATCAGGTGCTTTGTCGTTGGCGCAAGGTTCAGTTCCACAAAGTTATGTTTTTTTCTAGTATGTTTTTTCCATTCCTTGTAACCTATATTTATGTATGTTTCATATTTATATTATATATTTATATGCAAATGTAATAGGCTGTCACGTTTTTGACACAATAGCACAACATGTTTCAGCAACACACATGGTGTCATGGTCACAAGATTTATTAAAAATACTTGATTTAAATTTATTAGTACTCGAAATCCAAAGTAACACAACTAAATATATCCATTCTAATGTATTTTTTTGTTACAGATTGATGAAAATTTTGCAAGATAGATCATAAATCATAGATCACTTCGGCATCCAAACATAATTCGATTCAAGGAGGCAACTACTTATTTTGACCCCTTATTTACAGTTTGTTTTCATATAAATAAATTAGATGAATTTAGAGTGAAATTTCTAATTTTTTCCTGATTTACAGTTGGTACTCTCTCCCACGCATCTGGCTATTATCATGGAGTATGTGGTAGGTGGAGATCTTTTTTAGAGAATCAACAATACACGAAGATTTAGCAAAGACGAGGTTCTCTTACTCGTCAAGAGCTCAATATTTCAAATTTAAGGGCATCATATATTTATTTTTGTGGTTTTAGCATTTTAAAGATTTCTATTGGTTGAAGTTTTATATTGGAACGTAAATGCTTTGAATTTATTGGATTTTGGTTCATTTGACTGATTGATTGGTGTTTTTGGCAGATGATTTTGGTATATGACTTTGATGGCAAATTTGTGTTGCGATTTCGGCGATTTGGTATGATTTTCCATTTTTGTAGATTCTTTCCCGACAGAGAAGAATAATTGGCTTCAGAAATTATCAATGAGTTGGTTAAGGTTAGCTCTATGACACTTTAATGGTGAATTTAACTTTCCTTTCGCTTATATTATGAGTTCACATAAATCAATTTTAATATTTTTTTCTCTTTTGATTGCAGATAATTGAGGGGAAATGTGAAAAACATTTCAATCTGGTATGATTTATTCATCTTATATGTATGTGTGTTTTAGTAACATTTTCAATTTTCAACATACCCACCCCATAAACATAGTCTCCCAAAGGCTATATAGAAATTAATAGTTGCGTTCCCAATTAACATACCAAAGTTCTGTGTGGGGGAAGCAGAGTGGATAACAATGTTATTTATGTATTTATCATGTATAAAATGAGAATTGACCTTATTCTACAGTGACATATTGTGATTATGGGTATGTGTCTTATCTCGTAGATGATAGAAGGAGTATGGGATAATTATTGGTTGATCATTTGGTCGTTGAATACTATGTTGAATTTCTTGGATAGATAATATAAATATACTTTTAAACTCTCTCATAATAAACCCTAACAACACATAGCAACCGACCGCCCAGTCACGTAGGAACATTCCGTTAGACGGCGAAACCTCAAACCATCCCCGAAACGGCCCCGTGAGAGGTACGAACATCTCACACGGGACCAATGTAATTCGTAGGAACTAACCGCATGGTCAGGGGACTCTCGATTTAAGAATACGACAATAATTTGAAAATTTCTAGACTTAGACTTAAAAACATGGCATTAGAAGGCAAAAACCCAAAACAGCCCCCAAGCGGACCCGTGACACCTATGCCTCGCACGAGACTAATGTAACTCGTAGGAACTGATCGCGCGATAACGAGACTCCCGATTTGAGAATACGACGATAATTTATAAATATCGGGACCTAGGTTTAAAAACATGACGTTAGAGGGTGAAACCCCAAGACAGCCCCCCGAATGGACCCGTGAGAGGAACCAACACCTCGCACGGGACCAATGTAACTCATAAGAACTGACCACGCGATCACGGGACACCCGGTTTGAGAATACAACGATAATTTGCAAATTTTTAGACATAGGCTTAAAAACATGGCGTTAGAAGGCAAAAACCCAAAACAACCCTCGAACTTCCCTGTGAGAGGCACCAATACCTCGCACGGGACCAATGTAACACGTAGGAACTGACCGCACGATCACGGGACTCCCGATTTAAGAATACGATGAAAATTTGTAAATTTCTAGATTTAGGCTTTAAAACATAACGTTAGAGGGAGAAAATCCGAAACAATCCTCGAACGGCCCCATAGGGGGCACCAACATGTCGCACAGTCAGTTTGTCTTAGCTTCGTCTTAGCTTTGTCTAGTAAGTTGCGAATAAGGTACGGACACATTATTTGGAAGAAAATTACATGGATAACTAGGGAACCACTACAATAGGAAATAACGAATCTATTCACTTTAATTGAAAAAATTTGTTTCATGGATATCTACCTAGGGAAGGTCAAAAGCTGAAGGAAGTATAAAAGAAATATGATCATGCTTCGTCTTTGTTTACTACACCGGTAATAGGATTATCTCGTCGAGTTAGAAATGAATAGTAGCAACCAACGGTGTGAAAGCGTTCATTAACTAATAGGTATAGGTAATATGTTATAGCTGGCAGCTCCGAAGTTGTAGCAAAAGGCTTATTGCTTATCAAATAAAGTTATTGAACTATCTTACTTAGCCGGATGGGTAGAAAGATGTGACTTACGAAACCTATGTTAAGGGAGAAACTTTCCTATGTAGATGTTGTATATCAGAAGAATTTGAGCGCTTGCTAGTAGTTTAATTGGCACGTTTTAGACTTCAGAACAAGAAATCTCATGATTGATGGTTGGTCTTTCTCTCGATAAAAGGCAATGCATAGATTGTGTTACTAGTCAAGCATGAAATATGCAATCGTTATAAAGAGGATCTGAGCGATTCAGATTGTGTTGACTGTATAAGGAAAAATAAAATCAAGAAAGAAGACTAAGTTAGTCTACTTGTGTATGTTTATGTCAGTCCCTTGACCTATCATGATTCGCTAATAAAGATCCGGAAGAGCCGCTAAAACTGTTATATAACAGTTCATATAAGCTGTTATATAACATTTTATACAATTGTTATATAACAATAATTATATAATTGTTATATAACAACAGTTATATAACTTTTATATAACAATTATATAACTTTTGTTATATAACTGTTATATAACAGTTATGGGGATGCGGCAGTGGAATCAGGATCAGGAGAGTCGATAGAAGGTTGAGTTGGGCCGGTGCCTCTACCAGTTGGTTGGTGATAGCAGTCAGGAGAGGAAGGTGTAAGGACACAAATTTCCAATTGAGTCCATGTATTATGTTGGCTCAATTCCGGACAAAAACATTTATTCATAGGTTAGTGTTTTATTGTAATACTCTCAAGCCTATGAAGTATGTGTTGAAGACGTAGCGGCAAAGAATTTAAAGCTTCATCAAAATGCCGGTTTGCGTGCCTCGTTTCTACGTCATCAACTAAGGTTCCATGCTCCCAAGGTATGAATGTAATTATATTTATATAGGAGCTTGGAACAAAATTTATTTGGGTGTTAGGTTTAATAAAAAACCATGTTTTACTTTCAGAATAATTTAATTGGAACTTTAATTTAACGTATATAAAGTTCCTGGGCCAAAATAGAATTTTAGAAAAATTTCTGGAAGTCGATCGAAATCTCGTTCGAACGAGTTTTTCGTTCTAACGAGGTTTCGTTCGAACGAGACTGCCAATGAACCTAAACTGGTCAGTCGTTCGATATGTCGTTCGAACGAGTTTTTCGTTCTAACGAGATTTCGTTCGAACGAGTTTGCCAACGAATCTAAACTGGTCAGTCGTTTGATATGTCGTTCGAACGAGTTTGTTCGTTCTAACGAGGTATCTAACGAGTTTCTAACGAGCCCAGACTGGTCGCTCATTAGAAGTCTCGTTCGAACGAGTGTCAATGTCGTTCGAACGAGAATGCCAGGCGGGAACAGTTTTGAGCAGTTTTTGGCAGTCTTTACCCACTTTCCCCACTTGGTTTTTAACCAACTTTTTCAAGACTTATTAAGGACGGGAAACACATTTTTCTAATTAACTTTTCCAACTAAGTTTATCTCCTAGAGAGAGTTTGAGAGCAAAAATAGTTTAGGAAAATGTTCAAGTTTTGAGGGTTGTTTTTCAAAGAAAATGCATATACCACTCTAGTGTTTACACCCAATTGTGTTTATCCAAGTTTCTATATTTATATCAATTTCTTTGAGGTTTGGCACCGGTTTTCTCTACCGAATTGAAAAAGAGATGTTTTGGGTTTGCTTGTACATCCCATCACAAAGAAGAAGAAGTTTGTTGCGGTATTGCTCACTTGGAGAAAGGCTCCAAGCTTGGGTGACGGTGACCATACAAAGTCCTATCGGTGGAGCTCCGTGGTTGTCCGCTAGGAAGAGGTTTCTACAAGAAGGAGCAACAAGGCTTGAGAGGGTTCGAGTCGAGGATGTAAGTCTTTTGTCTTGTAATTGTAATTCCATATCTACTGGACTTGTGGCTAGGGCCCTCCGAGGTCTTTTCCCGTCTTGGGTTTTTTCCTCGTACATCGCGGCGTAGTGTGATATTGTTTATTTTATCTTGCATCATAATGTAGAACGTTTGCTTAGATTAATTCAAGATAAAATTCGGTTTAATTTATCACACTCAATTTAATTTGGACTTATATTAAATGTTGAGTAATGTTTAATTAATTCTAGTCATTTGCTAAAATTTGGTTTCGCCTAATTTGATAATTTTGATAAATATGATTTAGGCAAATTCTAGGACTTGGATTAATGAATTGATTTAATCTTGTTCAATTAAACCAAAATTTGTTTTGTTTAATTGTTGTTGAACCATCATCTTTCAACGCTTCCGCATCATTCATTGAATTATATACAAAAGGAAATTAACTTTGATTTTAATTGAGAAAATCACCATCCGGGAATTTCTTACGTTTTCAAATTGGTATCAGAGCCAAAGCGATAAATTATTTCGTTAACGATCTTTTTAAATAATTTTTTGGCTAAAATGGATTTTTCCCCATTTTTAAAATTTCCTATTTTCGATGGTTCAAACTACGCGTATTGGAAAGCGCGAATGAGATCGGCACTAAAATCTATCGACGAGAGAGTTTGGATGTCTGTTGTTAACGGGTACTCCCCACCAACCTATTTAGTTGAAAATGAACGTGTTATCAAACCCGCCGATAGATGGACTGAAAATGAGTTTAAACTTACTAATTTTAATTCCCGTGGTTTAAATGCCTTGTTTAGCGTTGTCGCACCGGATGAATTCCGACGTATTATGACGTGTGAAACCGCTAAAGAAGCTTGGGACATTTTACAATTAACTCATGAAGGAACTAGTGTCGTTAAAGCTTCAAAACTCCAAAACCTCACCACTCAATTTGAAACTATCAAAATGGATGAATTAGAAACTTTTGATAAATTTTATGCTAGACTTTCTGATATTATTAATTCATCTTTTAACATGGGAGAGAAAATAATTGACGACCGTGTTGTAAAGAAAATTTTAAGGTCCCTACCCGATAGATTTATTCCAAAGGTGACCGTTGTAAATTATTTACCCACTTTAGCCTCTACGAAATTAGAAGAGCTTATAGGTGATTTACAAACCTATGAACTAGATATGTTTCCCTCTAAAGCTGAAAAGAAAATCGAAAAGGGCGTTGCTTTAAAATCCCGAAAAGAGGTCAAACAAGTAGTAGAGAGCGAGAGTGATAGTGACTCGGAAGATATGGCTTTGTTTGCTCGCAAATTTAGAAAATTTCTTAAATTTAACAAAGATAAATTTAAAAATGATTTTAAAAAATTTGATTCTTCTAAACATGATAAAAGCGAGAAGATTTCTAAAGCCGAGAGGATCCCTAAACCTAGTAATGACAATTTATATAGGGACGAGTCTAACAAGTGTTTTGGTTGTGAAGGTTATGGCCATCGAGCTTATGAGTGCCACACTAAACTAAGGAAAGAGGGTAAACAACCCACTGCATATAATTCAACCCTTAGTGATAGTGATAATGAAGAAAAGCCCTATTCCCCCACTAAGAAAAATTTTGTGGCTTTTATGGCTAGTCATGTGAGTGATTGTGACAACTCATCGTTTGATGAAACGATAGAATATGCCACTTCTAATGTCATTGTACATGATTCTCTTATTTTTGATGATAGTGAGAGTAAAGAAGAAAGTGAGAGTGAAAATGAAGAAGAGGTTAATGTGAGTGAACTTCAAAATGCTTTTCAAGAACTTTATAAAGAATCTATTAAATTGAAAAGAGCTAATTTGAAGTTAGAAGCTAGTTTAAAAGAAAGTGCCAAGGTCATTGATGAAAATGTTTTAATAGAAGACCTTAGGACACATGTGAGGACTCTTCAAGAGAAGCTTGATTATGTAGAAGGCGAAAGAGATAGCCTTAGGGGTTTAATGGAATCCTTGAAAAAGGAGATTCTTGCTTTTGAAGAGCGAAATGTTTTACTAGAATCTAACATTGCAGAATTGGAAAATAAATTAAAAGATTCTAGTAATGTCAAATTTGATTTGGAATGTCGTTCAGAAAAACTAGATAAAATGTTAGGAACGGTCCAAATTAAAAATGACACTTGTGGTTTAGGCTTCAATCCTTGTAATGAATTTACTCATAATGCCCAAACTAATGTTTTAGGAGAATCAACTAGGAATACTTTTAAAGATCACTCCTTAAGTAAATCTTTTCGACATGTTCTCACTTGTACACATTGTGGTCGACAAGTTCATCTTAGGAAATTTTGTTTAGATCTTAAACGAATTCCTAGAAAACCCCATAGTAAAGTAACCACTGTAATTAACGTTCCTACACCTCAAGATAGTCATTCCTCATTAATTTGGGTTAGGAAATCCGACTTGGTTGCCTTACAAAATAGGGTTGTTGATTCTCATTTACTTTCACATGCTTCCTCCCTTGCTAAATCCAAAGGATGAATGTGTTAGTGTTTGCATACTTTAGCGTTTGTACTTTATGTTATATTCACATGCTAAATGTATGCTTGTTTTAGTCATTTTCTAGTCATTGCCTTAGTTCATATCCCATGCTAGAAATTATGACTTGTTTATCTTTTTGTATTATATTTTATGTTTGAATTAATTGAAAAATATAAAAAGATTTTTTTTTATCATTTGTGTTTTATTTATGTCATTTAAACTTCATGAACAATACAAATGATTTTTGTTTTTCCTTTTGAGTAAATATCTATTTTTGATTAAAAATGTTAAAAACTCAAAAAAAAAAAAAAATTTGTGTGTATTTTAGTTTGACACACTTTAAGTGGCATATATTTGTGTTTGAATCCCATCTTTTACGCTCCCACGTGACTAGAACTTTTGGTTTAGATTTTCAATCCTTAAAATGTTCTTTACCATGCTTTATATGGAGTAGTTGGATTTTGTGTTGTTTAAATGGATTCTATTTTTATATGCCTCTTTTCACACATGCACGAGCTCGTTTGAAATCTTAATGTCACATGTTATATTCGAGTTTTTTGAGGTGTTCTCCTACCAATCTAGTCATCTACATATCTATGACCTAGGAGGACTAGTGCATGTCAAAATCCGTTGCATGAGAGATTTGTGTGAAAATGAAAACATGATAAATAAATATGCACGGGGAAGGGCTCCGAAAGGACTAAGTGATCCTTTGCGATAGTAAGCCACCGTTTATTGGATCTAAAAGAAATACGTGATCCAAAGGCCTAAAAACAGAATATTTGGCATTAAAAAGAAATCAATTGCCATGGCCTATGTTTGTTTGATATATTCATTCAAAAGCAAACGAATATATATGCTTATTGAGGGAGAATTGGATGGTATATCAACGGTTTGCACAATGTCCATTTATCCTAGTTGTCTTTAATGTCATGACTCTATTTGGTTTGTAGAATCATCATCATGCTAGGCTTGTATGCATTGTGTATGTTTGTTCATTGAGTTCAATATTTATATTGTCACATGAGGTTATATTTAAATGTGATAAAGTTTGCAATCAAATGAGAACTCCGTGAATGTTTATTAAGTGTTTGGGTCTAAATTTAATTGTTGCTAGTACACACCCCTACACTTTCGTTTCCATATGACACATTTTTGCCATACGAGTGTGCAAACTTATTGTATTTTGTGTCATGTGTGTGTTTATATCTATATATATATGCAAGTGCTCTATTGGTATATTTTTAGTATCTATATATATGATATTTATTTGTCTTTGCCTTGCTTTTATTGCCCATATGCTTTCATGTCTTTTCACTTTAAGCTTCCACATGTTGTTTATTAGTTCTTTATCCTTTGCCTATTCCCGAACAAAAAGGGGGAGAAATGGTATCTAATCCTATTATTATCGCATCTTAGTTTGGGGGAGATTTATCTTAGGGGGAGACGTCTTTCTAAGTAAATGTCATTGTTTGATAAAAGGGAGAATTATTTTAGGGGGAGTAATTAATTAATTGCGATTAATATATTTTGATATTCCCTATGCATTTGATGAGTTTGCTTAAGTGTGCAGGTATTCTACTAAAGCGGCAACTTTAAAAACCAAAGTGTTTAATCCTTGGGTTGAGTCAAGACTGGGCGTGTTATATTTTTGAGTCTAGTGAGCTTGACGGCCCTTTAGGATTTTTGTTTTGGTTTTTGTCCCGGAATAGCCAAAGGGGGAGATTTGTAAGGACACAAATTTCCAATTGAGTCCATGTATTATGTTGGCTCAATTCCGGACAAAAACATTTATTCATAGGTTAGTGTTTTATTGTAATACTCTCAAGCCTATGAAGTATGTGTTGAAGACGTAGCGGCAAAGAATTTAAAGCTTCATCAAAATGCCGGTTTGCATGCCTCGTTTCTACGTCATCAACTAAGGTTCCATGATCCCAAGGTATGAATGTAATTATATTTATATAGGAGCTTGGAACAAAATTTATTTGGGTGTTAGGTTTAATAAAAAACCATGTTTTACTTTCAGAATAATTTAATTGGAACTTTAATTTAACGTATATAAAGTTCCTGGGCCAAAATAGAATTTTAGAAAAATTTCTGGAAGTCGTTCGAAATTTTCGTTCTAACGAGGTTTCGTTCGAACGAGACTGCCAACGAACCTAAACTGGTCAGTCGTTCGATATGTCGTTCGAACGAGTTTGCCAACGAACCTAAACTGGTCAGTCGTTCGATATGTCGTTCGAACGAGTTTGTTCGTTCTAACGAGGTATCTAATGAGTTTCTAACGAGCCCAGACTGGTCGCTCGTTAGAAGTCTCGTTCGAACGAGTGTCAATGTCGTTCGAACGAGAATGCCAGGCGGGAACAGTTTTGAGCAGTTTTTGGCAGTCTTTACCCACTTTCCCCACTTGGTTTTTAACCAACTTTTTCAAGACTTATTAAGGACGGGAAACACATTTTTCTAATTAGCTTTTCCAACTAAGTTTATCTCCTAGAGAGAGTTTGAGAGCAAAAATAGTTTAGGAAAATGTTCAAGTTTTGAGGGTTATTTTTCAAAGAAAATGCATATACCACTCTAGTGTTTACACCCAATTGTGTTTATCCAAGTTTCTATATTTATATCAATTGCTTGGAGTTTTGGCACCGGTTTTCTCTACCGAATTGAAAAAGAGACGTTTCGGGTTTACTTCTACATCCCATCACAAAGAAGAAGAAGTTTGTTGCGGTATTACTCACTTGGAGAAAGGCTCCAAGGTTGGGTGACGGTGACCATACAAAGTCCTATCGGTGGATTCCGAGATCGCGGTGGAGCTCCGTGGTTGTCCGCTAGGAAGAGGTTTCTACAAGAAGGAGCAACAAGGCTTGAGAGGGTTCGAGTCGAGGATGTAAGTCTTTTGTCTTGTAATTGTAATTCCATATCTAGTGGACTTGTGGCTAGGGTCGTCCGAGGTTTTTTCCCGTCTTGGGTTTTTTCCTCGTACATCGCGGCGTAGTGTGATATTGTTTATTTTATCTTTAAACATAATGTAGAACGTATGCTTAGAATAATTCAAGATAAAATTCGATTTAATTTATCACACTCAATTTAATTTGGACTTATATTAAATGTTGAGTAATGTTTAATTAATATTAGTCATTTGCTAAAATTTGGTTTCATCTAATTTGCTAATTTTGATAAATATGATTTAGGCAAATTCTAGGACTTGGATTAATGAATTGATTTAATCTTGTTCAATTAAACCAAAATTTGTTTTGTTTAATTGTTGTTGAACCATCATCTTTCAACGCTTCCGCATCATTCATTGAATTATATACAAAAGGAAATTAACTTTGATTTTAATTGAGAAAATCACCATCCGGGAATTTCTTACGTTTTCAGAAGGGATTGAACAAAGGAGTTAGTTCCTGGGCCGATTCAAGTGGGCATTATTGGTTTCGTTCCATCAGGGGTTAGATGCTCCTATTGGGGATTCCTATCTACTTGTTCGGATGGGCTTATAACAGTTATATAACAATAGTTATATAACTGTTATATAAAAACAGTTATATAATTTATATAACAGTTATATAATTGTTGTTATATCAGGTTGCGACTTTCTTCGTTTAACTCTTGCTCCTTGTGGCTTTACTTAAAATTAGGAGTCTGTTATAGTCCATATGTATCGTGCTTAAGTTTAAATTTGTGTGATTGTGTTGAGTCGCATTGTGTGTCCATGATTCCCTAGTCTGAAAGTCTCTCATGTAACTTTAGAACTTGTCAACTTTTCTTTCATCGTAGACAATTGATATTAAAACATGGCGTTAGAAGGCAAAAAGCCAAAAACAACCCCGGAACGATCCCATGAGAGGCACCTACACCTCGCACGGGACCAATTTAACTCGTAGGAACTGATCGCACAATCACGAGACTCTCGGTTTGAGAATATGACGATAATTTGTAAATTTATAGACTTAGGCTTAAAAACATGGCATTAGAAGGCAAAAACCCGAAACAGCCCCCGAGCGGCCCCGTGAGAGGCACCAACACCTCACACGGGACCAATGTAACTCGAAGGAACTGACGGACAAATAACGAGACTCCCGATTTGAGAATACAATAAAAATTTGTAAATATCAGGACTTAGGCTTAAAAATATGGCGTTAGAGGGAGAAAACATGAGATAGCCCCCATACGGCCTCGTGAGATGCACCAACACCTCGCACGGGGAAATATAACTCGTAGGAACTGACCGTGTGATCACGGGACTCTCGATTTGAGAATACGATGATAATTTACAAATTTTTAGACTTAGGCTTAAAAACATGGCGTTAACAGACTAAAAACCCGAAACAGCCACCAAACGACCCCGTGAAAGGCACCAACACCTTGCACGGGACCAGTGTAACTCATAGGAACTGACCACATGATCACGGGATTCTCGGTTTGAGAATACGATGATAATTTACAAATTTCTAAACTTAGTCTTAAAAACATGACGTTAGATGGCGAAACCAAAAACAAACCCCTAACAGTCCCGTGGCATGCACCAACACCTCGTACGAGACCAATGTAACTCGTAGAAAGTGACCGCATGATAACGGGACACCTAATTTGAGAATACGATGATAATTTGAAATTTTCTACACTTAGGCTAAAAAGCATAGCGTTAGAAGGCAAAAACTTGAAACTGCCCCCGAGCGGCTCCGTGAGAGGCACCAACACCTCACACGAGACTAATATAACTCGTACGAACTGACCGCGTGATAACGAGACTCCCAGTTTGAGAATACGATGATAATTTGTAAATTTAAAGACTTAGTACTAAAAATAAGGCATTAGAGGGAGAAAACCCGAGACAACCCCCGAACGGCCTCGTGAGAGGCATCAACACCTCGCACGAGACCAATGTAACTCATAGAAACTCACAGCGTAATCACGGGACTACAGGTTTGATAATACGACGATAATTTGCAAATTTCTAGACATAGGCTTAAAAACATGGTGTTTGAAGACAAAAACCCGAAAAAGCCTCTGAATGGCCCTGTGAGAGGCACCAACACCTCGCATGGGATCAATATAATTCGTACGAATGGATCGCATGATCACGAGACTTCCAGTTTGAGAATACAATGATAATTTGCAAATTTCTAGAATTACTCTTTAAAATATGGCATTAGAAGACAAAAATCCAACATAACCCTTGAATAGTCTCGTGGGAGGTATTAACACCTCGTACGGGACCAATGTAACTCATAGAAAGTGACTGCACAATCACGGGACTCCCGATTTGAGAATATGATGATAACTTGAAAATTTCTACACTTAGGATTAAAAACATGTCATTCGAAGGCAAGAACTCGAAATAGCCCCCGAGCGGCTCCGTGAGAGGTACAAACACCTCGCACGGGACCAACGTAACTCAAAGGAACTGATCGCGAGATAACAAGACTCCCTGTTTGAAAATACGAGGATAATTTGAAAATATTAGGACTTGGGCTTAAAAACAAGATGTTAGAGGGCGAAAACCTGAGACAACCCCCGAACAGCCTCGTAAGAGGCACCAACACCTCGCACAGGACCAATGTAACTCATAAGAACTGATCGCGTGATCATGGTTTTATCGGTTTGAGAATACGATGATAATTTACAAATTTCTAGTCTTAGGCTTTAAAAATGGCATTAGAAGGCAAAGCCCTGAAACAGTCCCGAACAGTCCCATGAAAGGCACCAACACCTTACACGGGACCAATCTAACTCATAGGAACTAATCTCGTGATCACGAGACTCCCGATTTGAGAATATAATGATAATTTGCAAATTTCATGACTTAGGCTTAAAAACATGGTGTTAGAAAGCAAAAACCCTAAATAGCCCTCGAGGTGCCCTATGAGAGGCATTAACATCTCACACGGGACCAATATAACTCGCAGTAAGTAATCGCGCGATAACGAGACTCTCGATTTGAGAATACGATGACAATTTGTAAGTATCATGGGACTCCTGATTTGAGAATATGAAGATAATTTGTAAATTTTAAGACTTAGGCTTTAAAACATAACGTTAGAAGATAAAAACCCGAAACAGCCACCGAATGGGCCCGTAAAAGGCACCAACACCTCGCACGAGACCAATGTAACTCGTAGGAACTGACCGTGTGATCACGGAGCTCCTGATTTTTAAATATGATGATAATTTGCAAATTTCTAAACTTAGTCTTAAAAACATGGCATTAGATGGTGAAAACTCGAAACAACCCCTGAACAGTCACGTGGGAAGGAACAACACCTCGTACAGGATCAATGTAACTCGTAAAAAGTGACCATATTATCACGGGACTCTTGATTTGAGAATATGGTGATAATTTGAAAGTCTCTACAATTAGGCTTTAAACATGGCTTTAGAAGGCAAAAACCCGAAATAGCCCCCAAACGGCTCCGTGTGAGGCACCACCACCTTGCACTAGACCAATGTAACTCGTAAGAACTAATCGCGTGTTAATGAGACTCCCAATTTGAGAATACGATGATAATTTATAAATATCGGAACTTAGGCTAAAAAACAAGACGTGTGAGGGCAAAAACCCGAGACAGCCCCCGAACGGCCTCGTAAGAGGCACCAACACCTCGTACGAGACCAATGTAACTCTTAGGAACTGGCCGCACGATCATGGGACTACCGGTTTAAGAATCTGATGACAATTTGCAAATTTCTAGACTCAGGCTAAAAAGTATTGGCGTTAGAAGACAAAAAAGCCCTCGAACTGCTCCGTGAGAGGCACCAATACCTCGCACGAGACCAATGTAACTCATAGGAACTGACAGCATGATCATGAGACTCCCTGTTTGAGAATACAATGATAATTTGCAAATTTCTAGACTTAGGCTTAAAAATATGGTGTTAGAAGGCAAAAACTCAAAACAACCCCCGAACAGTCCCGTGGGAGGCACCAACACCTCGTACGGGACCGAAGTAACTCGTAGAAAGTTACAGCATGATCATGGGACTCCCAGTTTGAGAATACGATGATAACTTGAAAATTTCTACACTTAGGCTTAAAAATATGTCGTTTGAAGGAAAAAACTCAAAATTGCCATCGAGCGGCTCCGTAAAAGGCACCAACACCTCGTAAAGGACCAATACAACTCGTAGGAACTCAGCGCATGATAACAAGACTCGCGGTTTGAAAATACAATGATAATTTGTAAATATTAGGACTTAGGATTAAAAACAAGGCGTTATAGGGCAAAAACTCGAGACAACCCCCGAACGGCCTCGTGAGAGGCACCAACACCTCACATGAGACCAATGTAACTCGTAGGAACTGGTCGCATGATCACGGGTCTATCAGTTTGAGAATACAATTAAAATTTGCAAATCTCTAAACTTAGGCTTAAAAACATGGCATTATAAGGCAAAAAACCAGAACATCCCCCAAGCATCCCTACGAGAGGAACCAACAACTCGCACGGGAGCAATGTAACTCGTAGGAACTAATCGGACAACAACGAGACTCCCGATTTGAAAATATGATGATAATTTGCAAATTTTAAGACTTAGGCATATAACATTGGCGTTAAAGGGAAAAAACCCAAGACAACCCCCGAACAGCCTCGTGAGAGGCACCAACACCTCGCAGACCAATATAACTCATAGGAACTGGCCGCGTGATCATGAATCTATCGGTTTGAGAATATGATGATAATTTGTAAATTTATAGACTTAGTCTTAAAAGCATGGTGTTAGAAGGCAAAAACCCGAAACAACCCCCGAACGGCCCCATGAGAGGTACCAACACCTCGCACGGGACCAATGTAACTTATAGGAACTGATCGCATGATAACAGGACTCCCGATTTCAGAATATGATGATAATTTGCAAATTTCTAGACTTATGCTTAAAAACATGGCACTAGAAAGAAAACACTCGAAACAGACACCGTGTGGCCATGTAAGAGGCACCAACACCTCACACGGGACCAATGTAACTCATAGGAATTGATTACGCGATAATGAGACTCCCCATTTTAGAATACGATGAAAATTTGTAAATATCAGTACTTAGGCTTAAAAACAAGGCGTTAGAGAAAGAAAACCCAAGATAACCCCCGGATGGCCTCGTGAGAGGGACTAACTCCTCGTACAGGACAAATATAACTCGTAGGAACTAACTGCGTGATCATGGGACTCCCGATTTGAGAATATGATGATAATTTGCAAATTTCTAGACTTAGGCTTAAAAATATTACCTTAGAAGGCAAAAACCCGAAACAGCCCCCGAGCGGCCCCATGACAGGCTCCAACACCTCGCACGGGACGAATGTAACTCATAGGAATTGATCGCGTGATAACGAGGGCGATGATAATTTGTAAATATCAACACCTAGGCTTAAAAATAATGCATTAGATGATGAAACCCGAGACAGCCCCTGAATGGCCTCATGAGAGGCACCAACACCTCGCACGGGACCAATGTAACTCGTAGGAACTGACTGCACGATCACAGGACTACCAGTTTAAGAATACGATGATAGCTTATAACTTTCAAGAATTTAGCTTTAAAACATGGCGTTAGAAGGCAAAAACCAGAAACAGCCCGTGAACGGCCCCGCGAAAGGCTCCAACACCTCGCACGGGACCATTGTAACTCGTAGGAACTGATCGCTTGATCACGGGACTCCCAATTTGAGAATACAATGATAATTTGCAAATTTCTAGACTTTGGCTTAAAAACATGGCGTTAGAAGGAAATAACCCAAAATAACCCTCGAATAGTCCTGTGGGTGGTAAAAACACCTCGTACGGGACCAATGTAATTTGTAGAAAGTGATCACATGATCACGAGAATCTCAGTTTGAGAATATAATGATAATTTGAAATTTTCAACACTTAGGCTTAAAAACATGTCGTTAGAAGGTAAAAACCTAAAATAACCCTCGAGCGGCCCCGTGAGAGGCACCTACACCTCGCATAAGACCAATGTAACTCATAGGAACTGATCGCTTGATAACAAGACGCCTGGTTGGAGAATACGATGATAAGTTCTAAATATCAGGACTTAGGCTTAAAAACATGGCATTAGAGGGAGAAAACACGAGATAGCCTCCGAACAGCCTTGTGAGAGGCACCAACACCTCACACGGGATGAATGCAACTCGTAGGAACTGATTGCATGATTACAGGTCTCCCGATTGAGAATACGATGATAATGTGAAAATTTCTAGGCTTAGGCTTAAAAACATGGTATTAAAAGGCAAAAACCCGAAACAGCCACCGAACGGCCCCATGAGAGTCACCAACACCTCGAACGGGACCTATGTAACGTGTAGGAACTAACCGTGTGATCAAGTGATTCACGATTTGAGAATACAATGATAATTTGCAAATTTCTAGACTTAGGCTTAAAAACATGGCGTTAGAAGGCGAAAATCTAAAACAACCACCGAACAGTCCTGCGAGAGGCACCGACACCTCGTACGGGACCAATGTAACTCATAGAAAATGACCTCACGATCGTGGGACTCCCAATTTGAGAATACAATGATAATTTGAAAATTTACACTTAGGCCTAAAAATATGTCGTTAGAAGGTAAAAACTCGAAATATCCCCCAAGCGGCCCTATAAGAAGCACCAACACCTCACAAGGGACCAATGTAACTCGTGATCATGGGACTCCCAATTTCAGAATACGACGATAATTTGCAAATTTCTTAACTTAGGCTTAAAGACATAGCGTTAGAAGGAAAAAAACTCAAACCAGCCCCCGAATGGCCCCGTGAGAGGCACCAACACCTCGTACGGGGCCAATGAAACTTGTAGGAAATGACTGCGTGATCACGGGACTGCTGATTTGAGAATACGATGATAATTTGTAAATTTTTAGACTTACGCTTAAAAACTTGGCGTCAGATGGCGAAAACCCAAAACAGCTCCCGAACGACCCGTAGGAGGAACCAACACCTCGTACGGGATGAATATAATTGGTAGAAAGCGACTGCATGATCATGGGACTCCCGGTTTGAGAATAGAACAATAATTTGTAAACTTAGGCTTAAAAACATGGCATTAGAAGGAAAAAACCCGACATAACCCCCGAACGGCCCCGTGAGAGGCACCAACACCTTGCACGGGACCAACGTACCTCGTAGGAACTGATATGATGATTATTATAACTCTTATATGAAATTTTCCAACTTGAATATGATTTTTTTAAAACTACTTGGTTATTGATATCGGTTGTTTTTTGTATGGTGTTTTTTGCAGGATAACATTGTATTATTTTCTTTTATCCACATGGAACACATGAAGAAGACAATGGTTTACAACAGGAAGATTTCTTATATAATGTTGTTGAGATTCAGGATTATATTTTTTATGTGTTATGGTCGTGCGGACTTTTATAGTTTTATTGTTTAGTTTTATGGACGTACGAGCTCTTATAATTTGATTGTTAAATTTGATGGCCATGCGAGCATTATATTGTGTAAGTTTTATATTAACAGGGTTTAGAATGTCCAAAAACAGAGGGAACTCTGCCCACTTTTTTTGGAATGAGAACTATTAAGACTTGTAATATTTTGAAGTTTATATGTACATTTGTTTACTAACAACGTTCTCGATTCACATTTTGTGATTTTTTTTTTGCTAATAATAAATATTTGTAACACCTCATGCGCGTCCAACGTAAAAATGTAGCGATCGGTCGCGTAGTCACGGGACCCCCAATTTTAGGATTGGACAAAAAAACCATTTTTTTATTATTATAGTGAAATATGGTCATGGACAAAGTCCATGACCATTTTTACTTTTTTCGTCCCACATAAAATGGTCGTGGCCAAAGTCCATGACCCCTAAACGTGATGAAAAATAGTCACGGAAAAAGTCTGTCACCCATACCATGACGAAAAAAAATTAAAAAATGGTTGCGGTATTGGTTACCGATTTCGGCTGCGAACATTTTTTGTAATAGTTGGGGGTCACAAACTTTGGTCGCGACCATTTGTTTCATCTCGGTATGGGTCACGAACTTCGGCCGTGACCATTTTTCGTCACGATTGGCAATCACAGACTTTGGTCGTGACCATTTTTCATCTCTGTATGGGTCACGGACTTTGGCCGCGACCATTTTTCATCACGATTGGGGGTCACAGGCTTTGGTCGCGACCAATTTTTTCCCTGTTGCGGTGTGGATCACGGCCCAAGTCCGCGACCAACTTCCGTGACCCCCGATTGGTCACGAACTTGGGAGACGACCCACAAAATTGGTCGCGCTCGAAATGGTCACGACCCAAGTTCGCGACCACAGTCTTGGCCAGGGATTTTGGTAGTGACCATTCGCCAGTTTTGGTGTAGTGTAAAGAAGTATTATCAGTACGACATTATATAAGTTTCTTCTATCATTATATCATTGTACGAGAAGAAAATTTATGAATGAAAAATTGCAAGTGTTCTCTCCTATTCTCATTATATCATTGTACGAGAGAATAGTGTAGGATAAGGTAGCACTCATCCATACACTTTTAAAACGATAAGAGGGGACTTGAGATATAACACCATAATTTTATGAACTCAAATTTTCATTCAAATCATTTACTTGGTTATGCTCATCTCTCCCAAATACGAGAAGAGATTTGATAAGGATACCACCAAATTGGCAATATCATATTAAGGTCATTTTATAATATGGTGGTAGATAAGAAAACATGACATAATAAGAGAAGATAACGAAAACAAGCAATATAGGAAAATTATCATTCAGATGTGTAACCAAACTATTCAAGCATAAAGGTGTTCACATGCATAATATCATAATACGAAAACAAAAGATCATATATAGTCAAAGTGTTACATCAGAAAGGACATTAGGCCACAGATGGCCACCCAGCTAAATAAAAATACCTAAGAACTATGAGCTCGGTTTTGTCTCTTTCACAGTGGGAGTCTCAATTTCAACAAGGTCTAGCACATCCCCAACAGCATTACTTTGTGCATTAACATAACCTTAAGGCACAGTCTCCTCTATTTTGTTGGAAGTCTGAGTCGTCAGCTCCGATTGTGCCGACCCTTCAATTTGGCATAGGGCACTCATTGCTAAAGGATCGTCCAGGATAAAGCCTTCAAGTTATTTTATCAATTGGGCGATGTCAGGAAATTTCAGTGTAGCCCGTCGAAAAGTAGTATGGGATCATCTTTCAAGGAATTATGTATTGTATCCTAATAAATCCTCTGAAGATTTAAAGTCTTCCATAACCTTCTTATGAGCCTCTTCAAGCGCCTTATCAATGGAGGGTTTCACTTTTGCAGCAATCTCGGTATCATGTTTATCGTTTAGAGCCTTTAGTTCCACAGCATGGTCATTGTATAACTTGTAAATAGCCTTAGTATGTTGACCCTTCAAGCTCTTAATCTCATATTCCAACCACGTGATGCATTTTTTTGGAGTCTTATCATTTCTGATGGCATGACGATCCTATCGGATCTTATGGATCTTCTCATCCACCCATTGATGGATCTTTTATAGACAGATGGTGGTCTACATAGAAGAATAGACGTTAGTAAGATACGAGATCATAGATAAATATTAAAGAATAAGAAAGGGCATAGGAATTTACCTGGATGGTCTAGTGAAAGCTGAAATCATTCATAAGAAAGATGTTGGTGGCTTCCAAAAATTGGATGTCGGACTCAGAGGTTATTGAAGAGACACCATCAAAAGTTTTTGGTTTTATTCCCTAGAAGGTAATTAGTGCTGATTTTGAGGTTCTCCAGTCAGGCTGTCAGAGGATCCTCAGAAGAAATGGGGATAGCCTGATTCGTCCCAATTTTGGACGAGCTATCTTTGCTATTTTTATTCCACTGAGATGTAGGGACATCTTCCTAAACTTATTTCTATTTCTTTGACCCCTCAGCTTGGTTGGGGTTGATGATCGTTGATTTTTTGGTATGAGGTATGGGTGTTGTCTTCTTGTCCACCTGCTTTATCAAGTTAGTCAAACTTGAGGGTACCATCCTCTAAACGGCTTTAGATGTATTAGGGGGTTGGTTTGTAATGGAGAAGATGAGATTACTAATTCAAATAGAAAAAGTACGACACAATAGTTAGAAAAAGTGGAATACTTACATAACTCAGTTAGGGGGTACCAGTCTGCTCTAAAAATTATGGGGTCATCAACTACTCAAATTTTACAAGGCTCTCCTCCTTGCCCTATTTTCTAACTTTCTCCACATCCTTGGTGGTGTCAATGCTTAAGCTAGAGTCCAATTTGGCTAACATTGGGGCCTTTTACCATTATTGAGGGACTCGGGGGGGGGGGGGGGGGGGGGGGGGGGCAGAGGCACTATAAGGAGCGTCAGGGCCGAATTCTCAGGCCCCAGAAATGAAAAAAATAGTGAGGTTTTCAATTATGTTTGGATGTTTGAGTAATAAGCAGAGCTTTCTTTATAGGCTTCATGGCTACGAGATGGTAGTAGCCAGACTGATTTTAGGGGGGTGAGATCATATAGCATCCCATGATAACGGTAATTGGAAGGTCTCTATAGTGAACTAATTTCCAGATAACAACGAACCCAAAAATAACCCTCCATGCATTTGGTGAAAGTTAAGCGAGGACGAGACTAAGTCTAGACAGAATGGCTCATATTTGTGGATGCACAGCCTAAATACGACCTTAAACATCTATTCATATACGCACACCTCTCGCTCGTGGCCTTAAAAGTCTCTCCCATCCTCAGAAGGTACCCTCATAGTGACAGAAGGTCCAATGCAATAAAGATGTCTCCAAACTAAGATATCTACTTCAGTGGCGGTGTTGACATAAGATTAAGTACAATAGGTGTCAAGTGTACCCTTATCTGCATCAACATCATCTGTATTTCTTGGAGGGACGACACCTGGACCACTCTTTGTGAACTGTTTCCCCAGAATGGCAGATAGAGGTATAACCATTACAGGTGGTGTAATTGCAACACCTACTCTCCACTTGTTGTGAGATGAAAGAATTTGTACACAAGAGTCTGCTCTGAAGAAGACTCAACTTGATTTAAGGATGAGGATCTAGAAGAATTCTCAGTTGCCTCGGACCCGTCAGTAGGGAATCTCACAGCTTCGTCAAAAGTAATCGCAATCCTGATGGTGTGGGAGATGGATGGAATGTCTTCCATGGATGAAGATGACTCAGACATTGAGTCACTGATATCTACGACAGTAGGACGTACAACGGCAAGGGGAATAGGGTATATTGGCCGAAGAAAAAAAGACTCGAATTTATGCTTTACAGCGTCCTCGGTTTCGTACTTTCGTATCTCCCTAAAACACCTCTCCCTAAGTGTAGGGAACTCCTCGGCTAACTTATATAAGGGCCGTAACATCCAAAAACTAAATGATTGACCAAGCTAACCGCAAGATCAAACAAAGGAAACTGAATCATTTTTTGGAGAACAGTCAAGAACATTGGATGAATATTGTCGAAAAAGATGATTGGCGTGATTTTGACAACCTCACAGTGACTAAAGAAGAAAGAAGGAGAAAAACCTAAAACCACATAATACTAAACCAAACCACCTATGACTACCTATAATCCCCCAAAATCTCTAAAGGTTTGGCCCTAAAACCATCGGATACCACACCAGAAAACATAGAGAATGCCGAAAATAAATAAGTGCAAGAAATATGCCCAAATCCTAACTGAAATGTGAATTCAAATGCAAGTAAATGACATACCTAGAGGATAAAAAACTTCTGGGAAGAAAGGAGTACTCAGAAAACCTTTAGAACAGCGAGAATCAAATGTTCATGTGGGAAGCGTTAATGGCGGTTTACAGAAAAACTTGGGCGGGAACGAATTTTCCAAGAAGGAAAGGAAAATGAAAAATACGGTTTAAATAGCACTCAAATGATTACGCGCAATTCTCAAACCTATCATCATTAGGGCACAAAAATTGAAGCATGACAATTGTCAGTCATGCTTGGGGAAGATGCAACCTAATGCCAACTATGACAGGTGTCCAATTAAGCATGCATGCCACCTATCAACTTCCATGTTGTAACACCCTGTGTTTTTAGATCGGTAATTAATTAATTAATTGGAATATTCGAGAAAAATAAAATTTTGGATTTAATGATTTTTATTAATAAAATATATTGTTGTTAATTTTAGAAGAGTAGAATTTCAATAGGAAATAAAATGAGGGTTTTTATTAAGTTTTTTACCATATATTTTTTCCCAACATAACTGGGCAGATTCGTCGGGGGGAATCGATTTGCCCTTGACCAAATCGATTCGGTGAGGGCGTGAGGCGGAGATCAGGTTGTTTGGTTTAAGAGATTTTTAGTAGGTTTAAAACTCGTAATTACTATTTAATGCTTCTAATTCGTGGGGGGACCTCTCATGATCACTTTTTCACAAGTTTTTCACCAGAAATATCTTCTCTAATATTTTCCTCTCAAACATAATCATCAACCTCCAACTTAATCAAGTTTTGTCACAAGTTTTTGAAGTCTTAATGGGGTTTAATCAAGTTTGTCCAAGAACAATTCTTTGATAATTTTTCGAGAGTAATCCAACCGTGTTATTAGATTTTGTTCATCTTAATCATAGTCATAAATACTCAATTCCTTTCCTTTAGTATTATGGTTTTAAGTGTCACCTAAACACTAAAGAACATGTTTTTCTTAAAATCAATTAGTAACTTAATTAGAGAAAGTGGACACTTAATTATGGGACTGTTTTTATGAAACTTTTAAATATTAATTAATCCTTGAAACCCTTGGGTACGTAAGTTAGATTATTGGGTTTTTAAGGTTTTGGGTGCAGGTTCTCATGTAGAATTTTATGGGATTATTTATATGTTATATGGGACGCGTACACACTTATAAAAATTAGATGAATTAAAAAGATAACGATTATGCCATATTGAAGATTATTGCATGTTAATTAAATTAACATTATTGAACGGAATTAATTATGCTAAAATAAAAGACGGAGTTATTCATGGAATTAAATTAAAAGTGGGATCTTTATGATTAAATTGCTATGTTGTGCCTATTGAATTGTGTTTCGTGTGATTTGTTTGAGTCACTTTTGCCATTGCGGAGACGAGGGGCCTTTGGGAAGTATATTGCTCACCTTAATTATAGGACGCTTACTAGGTATGGGACTAGTGGGTATGCCTTGGTAATGATTTATGCTTGCTAGGTATGGGACTAGTGAGTGTAGGTTTTATGGATGGGTGATTAGGGGGTGGGATGATTTTTTATGTTTTATTATCGTTGCGCTAGCCTAGGCATGAGACTAGGATGTTATTATTGTTATAAATGTATCCTATTTATAGGGTAGGACGTATGTGTAAACTGGGGACCCGTAGGTATGGGACTAAGGGATATTTTAAGGATCTCACATCGATAATAAGGGTGGGGTAATTTGATAAATGAGAAATTTGAGTAGATGAGAATTAATGCCTAAGTTAATAACGGGTATTAAAATTGTGGAGACATAATGTGTGGGCACCAATAATTTAAATGGGTCAGCGTGCGTTTAAGTCGTGTCGTGTGTGGAACCTTGTCATATTGCGGGGTCGACAGTTTAAATGGATCAGCTGGCTATTGACGAGGGTAAGGGTAAAACTTTAGTGGGAGTACCGCCCGTGGCAGGAGGATTGCTATAATAAATAATAATAATTTGAGGAGAACGATAAATTGGGTTAATTTAATTAAATTAACAACATGGGACTTGTTATTTAGAATTATACTAGTGTGCATTTTGAATAAGAATTACTAAGGATAGTTAGTGATTATTTCAATTGCTTTAAATCATATATCATTTAATTAAAATATTATATTGTGATATTTATCTCATATAATTCTATTATCTGGATTCAAGGATCCTATTTGAGGGGAGTAGTGTGTATTCATGCTCGGGGCTCTGACCTCATGCGTTGACTATTTTTTTTCAGGATAAGTTTTGGAGAAACTGCATAGGACTAATTTGGAGATATTCATTTGCAGGTGCTGCTGGAGCTGATTTACTTTACTTCTTTATTTAGTTTAGACTTTCCTTTCCATCGTATTTCATTATGAGACTTCATTTGAGTTTTATTGGGCCATTCGCTTCTAAAGTTGTTTGAGGATTTTAGTTGGATTATTTACATTTGGTTTAAGATTCATATTCTAATTAATTTGTCATTGGAGATTGGATTTATTTGGAGTTTAGAATGTAATTGATTTCTTTTGTCGAACTTTTTTTATTATCATTTGGATTGATTAATTATTTATCTTATGGATTGATTTATTTATGTCTCATATATGTCTCATGCTAAGAATGGTATTTATTTAGTGACTCTCGATATAGTTCGACAGCGGTGGCTGGCCACCCCGTTGTTCTGATTGCGTAGGGTGTTACAGATGGTATCAGAGCATGGTCTTAGGTCTCGTAGGTTGTGAGTCCATTTTAGCTTCCGCCTTGCTATCTTTGATTCCTTTCATGATCTGTACTCCTAGTTATTCCGAGTCTGATGTTGTTTTGTTCCTATCTTTTCAAACGACGAACACAAGGGGAGTTAGGAATATGAGGAAGGATTTCGTTTCGGGTCTTGTGGCTAAGGAGAGGCACCAGGAGTTTGTTTTGGATGTCGAGGAGTTAGTGGCTATCTTTCATGAGGCCACAACATCCAATATGGAGATGGGGAGACAGAGGTTGTTGACTTTATAGGGACAGGAGCAAGGTACACTTGTTTCTGCTTGGGATAGGGTGAAAACCAGCTTCCATATGAGCAATCCTCCCACCTTTAGAGGGGGTCTGACTTAACGGTGGCTCACCAGTGGAGGAGAGATATAGAGAGGCACTTGAGGATGGTGGACTGCACAAATGTGAAAAAATAGATGTTGGCTACTTTTAAGCTAACTGGAGATGCATTACAGTGGTGGGAGAGTGTCACCACATCTGAGGATAGGGATTGATTGAGTTATGGATACTTTCTTATAAGGTTTAACAACAAGTACTTTCCATATGCTATTAGTACTGCAAAGAAGTGGGAGTTTCTGGACATGGAACAGGGTTCGAAGTCGATTATCGATTATGAACATGAGTTCACCAACTTATCTATGTTTGTACCGGAGGATGTTAACACTGAGGTAAAGAAGATAGAGTGCTTCATCAAGGGAATGTCTTGGTCGATCAACAAAATGTGATTGGGGAATCCAACATACACTACTTATTCTCAGGTAGTGGATGTCGCAATGTTACTATGGCAAGATAAGGCTTATTATAATAAGAAGCTTGGAAAGAGACGGGATTTCAATGGACACGAAGTAGAGAATAAGGTTCGCAATGACCAAGCATGAAGAAACAGAGAACCAATCAGGAACAACAAGGTCAAGGGGGAGAGCGAGTGATAACTAGACGTTATCAACCTTTTAAAAGTGAATGCTTTATCTATGGAAAAATAGGACATAAGGCGGCTAAGTGTTTCAAGAGATGGGACTAACAAGGACAAGTAGTTCAGGCCTAACAGGGTCAAGTCACACCAGCACAACAAGGGCAAGGAGTACAGGGGCAACAAGTGTCAGTTGTTCAGGGTGCGCCAGCAGCACCGACAGCGTTAGGTGCACAGGCAGTGGCCGCCGTAGGAGCCTCAAGATGCTATTTGATCCAGCCTCGAGATGAGAAGGCGCCGCAGGAGCCTCGACGTGGATAGTAGAGTTTCTCGGTACGTAATCATTATTTTATAGTTACTTATATATGTAGGTGATATATATATATATATATATATATATATATATATATATATATATTGTATTCTCGGATCGATGGATTTGGAATGAATAGGATTGGGTGTATGGGCGCCCAATTATGGAATTCTACGGGTAGGCAAATGTAAGCCTTATTTTATTTTGTGCAACTTACGTTGTCGTATATGCTCCGTCTAATTTCGAGGACGAAATTCTTTGCTAGTGGGGAAGTATGTAACACCCTGTGTTTTTAGATCCATAATTAATTAATTAATTGGAATTTTCGAGAAAAATAAAATTTTGCATTTAATGATTTTTATTAATTAAATATGTTGGTGTTAATTTTAGAAGACTAGAATTTCAAGCGGAATTAAAAACGAAATAAAGATTAGATTTTTATTAAGTTTTTAACCATATATTTTTTCCTAGCATAACTGGGCAGATTCATGAGGGGTGAATCGATTCGCCGTTGACCAAATCGATTAGTTAAGGGCGTGAGGCGATGAGTAGGTTGTTTGGTTTAAGAGAATTTTAGTAGGTTTAAAACTCTTAATTACTATTTAATGCTTCTAATTCATAGGGGGGCCTCTCGTAATCACTTTTTTTTAAAAGTTTTTCACCAGAAAGCTCTTCTCTAATATTTTCCTCTCAACCATAATCATCAACTTCCAACTTAATCAAGTTTTTTGTCACAATTTTTTTAAGGCTTAATTGGGGTTTAATCAAGTTTGTCCAAGAACAACTCTTTGCTAATTTTTCGAGAGGAATCTAGTCGTGTTAACAGATTGTCTTCATCTTAATCACAGGCATGAATACTCTATACCTTTCCTTTAGTATTATGTGTTTTAAGCATCGTCTAAACACTTAATTACATGTTTTTCTTAGATTCAAGTAGTAACTTAATTAGAGAAAGTGGGCACTTAATTATGGAACTGTTTTTATGAAACTTTTAAATATGAATTAGTCTTTGGTTTTTTATGGTTTTGGGTTTAGGTTCTCATGTATAATTTTATGGAATTATGTATATGTTATATGGGACGCGTACACACTTATAAAAATTAGATGAATTAAAAAGATAACGATTATGTCATATTGAAGATTATTGCTTGTTAATTAAATTAACATTATTGAATGGAATTAATTATGTTAAAATCAAAGATGGTGTTATTCATGGAATTAAATTAAAAGTGGGATCTTTATGATTAAATTTCTATGTTGTGCATATTGAATTGTGTTTCATGTGATTTGTTTGAGTCACTTTTGCCATCGCGGGGACGAGGGGCCTTTGGGAAGTATATTTCTCAGCTTAATTATAGGATGCTTACTAGCTATGGAACTAGTGGGTAGGCCTTGGTAATGATTTATTCTTGCTAGGTATGGGACTAGTGAGTGTAGATTTTATGGATGGGTGATTAGGAGGTGGGATGATTGTTTATGTTTTATTATCATTGCACTAGCCTAGGCATGAGACTAGGACATTATTATTGTTACAAATTCATCCTATTCATAGGGTAGGACGTATGTGTAAACTGGGGACCCTTAGGTATGGGACTAAGGGATATTTTGAGGATCTCACATCGATAATAAGGGTGGGGTAATTTGATAAATGAGAAATTTGAGTAGACGATAATTAATGCCTAAGATAATAACGGGTATTAAAATTGGTGGTGACATAATGTATGGGGATCGACAGTTTAAACGGGGCATCTTGCATTTATGTCATGTCATGAGTGGAACATTGTCATATTGAGGGGTCGGTAGTCTAAACAGATCAGCTGGCTATTGATGAGGGGAAATGTAAAACTTTGGTGGGAGTACCACCCGAGACGGTAGGACCTCTATAAGAAATAATAATAAATTGAGTAGAATAATAAATTGGGTTAATTTAATTAAATTAACAACATGCGATTTGATATTTAAAATTATAATGGTGTGCATTTTGAATAAGTATTACTAATGGTAGTTAGTGATTATTTTGATTGCGTTAAATCATATCTCGTTTAATTAAAATATCCTATTGTGATATTTATCTCGTATAATGCTATTGTCTGGATTCAAGGATCTTATTTGAGGGGAGTAGTGTGTAATTATGCTCAGGGCTCTGACCTCGTGCGTTGACTAATTTTTGATAAGTTTTGGAGAAGCTGTATGAGACTAATTTGGAGATGCAGCTAGAGTTTATTTACTTTACTGCTTTATTTAGTTTAGACTATATTTCTCGTCGTATTTCATTATGAGACTTCATTTGAGTTTTATTTAGCCATTAGGTTCCAAAGTTGTTTGAGGATTTCAGTTGGAGTATTTACAATTTTTTTAAGATTCAGATTTTAATTAATTTATCATTGGAGACTGGATTTATTTGGAGTTTATCATGTAATGGATTTCTTTTGTCGCAGTTTTGGTTATTATCATTTGGGATTGATTCAATTATTTATCTTGTGGATTGATTTATTTATGTATCATATCTATCTAACTACACCAAAATGGATAAATTGGCACCCTTCCAGCAGCTAGCCTTGTCACGGTCATTGACCGTGACAAAAAAACACGTGTTTTTTGTCACGATCAATGACCGTGACAAGTCCGTGATAATGTATTTTCACGGTCAATGATCGTGACAATCCTTATAATATTGTCATGGTCAAGGACCATGACACGTTCGTGATAAATGTCCCAGTAAAAAACCCTTTCCGCTTCTTTTTTCCCCCGTCGATTCTTCCCTCCTTTTTTCTCTCTCTCTCTTTACACTGCTCTCCCTCTCTCTCTCTCTACTTTCAGGTTACTTTCTATCTCTCTCTCTCTCTCTCTCTCTCTTCCATTTATATATATGTGTGTGTGTATGTATATATATGTGCATGTGTGTACATATGTGTGTGTGTGTGTGCGTGTGTGTGGGGGGTGGGGGTGGGGAGGGGGGTGGGGCTGGGGGAGGGGGAGGGGGAGGGGGCAGGGATAGGGGGGCTGTTAGTGTGTGTGTGTGTGGTGAGGGGTGTATGTGCATTTGTGTGTGTGTGGTGGGGGAAGGGGGGAAGGGTGGGGGGGGGGGGGGAGGGGACAGGGATGGGTGGGGGGGCTGCGTGTGTGTGTGTGTGTGTGTGTGAATGTGCGCGGGTGTGCGTGTGAATGTGCGCGGGTGTGTGTATGTGCGTGTTTGTGCATAATGTCCCTCATTGTAAATTAGTATATGATTACCCCTCATTGTAAATTAGTAAATTAATATATGATTAATTACGAAAGTAGGATTACCCCTCATTGTAAATTAGTAAATTAATAATTATATACTTTAATTGTTAGTTTAATTGATGAAAATAATTAATTGATTAGATGAATTAGAAGGAGTACGGGATACACATTTGTTGTTGACATTGTTGTTGGATTATAGTGGATCGATGTTGGGTTGGTTAGTTTTAAAAGTGGCATGACCACTGGATTATTGTTCATATGGGGGTGGGATTTTTCAACTTTTTTTGAAAATTACTTTGTATATCGAACAATATCACTACAAGAAAAATACCTTTTTATGACGCTAAAAAAATAATTTAAAGACATTTATTATAAAAATGTCATTTCAAGGTTAAAACTATTATTAATGTGACATTCCCAATAAAAAAAGTCATTTTATACATATTAGTATTATTTTTCATGACATTTTAAGTATAAAACTCATATTTGATTATAAATATTATGACATTTTTTTAAGAGTTTTTAACTCATGAGTACATATTACGACCTTTTTTTTCATTCCCAAAATTTAGAAGGGCGGGGTTTTTCCCCTAATTTTTTTTGGTTTCATTTTTTCGAAGTATTCCCGCGCGCTCTGCCTTCTCTCTCTTACTCAGCGTCTTCTTCTCTCTCACACTGGGTAATTCTCTCTCTCTCTCTCTCTCTCTCTCTCACGCGGCTCTTCCTCTCTATCACGCATCTTCTTGTCTCATCTTTCACTTTCCTACCTTCCATTCCAGCCAGATATTAGAGGTAACATTCTAACCCGAGTTATATATATACATTGTTAACCTTTCTCTTATTTTTATATATATTTATCTTGTTGTAAATGTATATTTACTCATTTTTTCCCACTTATGGAACTATAGGGTTCTTGATTTTGATTACGCTTCACCTTTATATTTCAAGAATGTGAAATTTCTAGGGTTTAGATTGATCAACAGTGTTAATATTATCAGAGTGACTGGTTTTGTTTTTTAACAGATAGATACTAATAGTTATATATATGTTGATGTTAAAATCTTACAGTTATATGTATTCTGTCAATCTGGCACAGAACCAAGATTTCAAATTAGAGGGTCCAAGCAGCTCAGTGGTTGGATTGAGAGTAGAAAGGTCAGACATAACTGATATTTGTTAGTTTTTGTTAAACTTTATTTTATATGTGTGTTTTTATGTTAGATTGAAGACTAACAAAAAAGTTTGATTGAAGACTTTTATTACCAGAAAAATAAAATAAAAAATAGAGTAATTTGAAAAACAAAATAGATCAATGTTTTGAATTCATGGATAATAGAATCCATATAATAAAGAGGAATGATTCAAGGACCAACTAAAATGACTCAAGTGAAAATTTTGCATTATTTTCTACATTAAATAGACCCCACACTCCTATCAAGATAGGCTTTTCACATCATGTAAGTTCGTCATTTTCGGCGGTCCTCTAGCACTTCTCTATCATAAAGGTTGAATTTCAATATATGTATATATAGTTAAGGCACGTGTCAACATTATAGTCGACGTAGTCTTCTCGAATGCATTCTTTGTTTTATTTTTATTTTTGGCTTTTATTTACTTGATCCTTACTCTTTAATACGTCATTTGACTTAACCCTCTTTACTAATCCCTTTAATTTAATCTCCAATTTTTTTAACACCATTAGGCATTTTCTTGGAAGGATCAAATTATGCGTGATAATAAGCTTTGAGATATTTGAGAATGTAAATTAAAGGGTACTTTTGTCTTAAAAGTTTGAGGAGCTATGTCTAATAATGCATTAATGATTTTTTAACGAATTTAGGTTGCCATCTGAAAAAATGGATATTAAGTTAAAGGGATTAATAAAGTGAGGGTTAAGTTAAATAATTAAGTGAGAAAAAATTATTTTTTAAAAAAAATGATTTATTTTATAATTTTATAGTGATATTTGCTATTATAATTTTTAGAGTGATATTTGAAATTAAATAGATTTAGATTCACAAAATAGTGCACAAAAATTCATATTCACTTTGTAAGAAAATGAGTCCGATTATAAGTACTTTTTGTGGAATTTCTTTTTCATTAATTATTTTGAGTCATCCTTGATTAAAAAGAATATGGTATAAACTTTAAAATGAAAGAAGCATGGGTCCTTAATCAATGATCCATCAATACAGGGCTAACCATTTGAAATTCTTATGGGTGGCCATGGCCCCCCTTGGCCATGCCTTAGTTTCGTCACTGGTCTGAATTGTATTTTAGGTATTGGTAATTGATTATATTAGATTGATTTTGTTTTATTTTTTAATAGATACATAGTAACAAATACATATTATATACACAAAAGAAATACAGAAGAAATATAAAAGAAATTAACAAATACATATTATATACACAAATACATTATCTTTATTTTTCAATTTTTGATCTTTATATTCAACTACAGAGTATAAGGTGATAAGTCACAATGTCAGTTTCTTTATACACTCTCGAATTAAACCCTGTGTATATATAAAATGTGCATTTGAGTTGTCAATGTATTAGTAGTTGGATTAAGTTAATCAATCTGGTACGTGAGTTCATTATTAACAAGTTAAATTTTTAGTATTTTAGGAGAATTTTATATTTTGAATAATGATTGGAAGCCTAAATTTCCTTGTCTTTTGGTGGCATTTAACAAAAATAGTGATTCTGATTGATTTTGTGCGACATCGACGTGCCATGTTTGCAGACGTTAGTTTAGTGCACAAAAGAGTCAGTGTAATGGTGTAAAAGAATTTCACCTCAGCATTGCCTTTTGTTTGATTTGGAATGTTTTGCGTAAAAATTCTTACTTATTTTTATGTGAAATACATGTGATTATGCACCTCTAGAGCTTGACTTAACATGCATTCATTCTGTCATTTCTCTTTCGTAATGAAGTTAATGTGTGTCGGCGGTGTTAGTACTACATCATTAATAATATTATCATTGACTTTAAACTAAGATGAATCATCTAAAACACATGCATACTTTTCAAATTAGAAAAGTTTTTTATGTTCAAGACCAACTCGATCCTAAATGGTCAATCGTTCTTGTGACTCCATAAAGAGTTTCTAGCTACGGACGTGATGATGATGACTACACTGCTGGATGAGCCAAAAATCATGTCGCCACCAACGGATTGTAACAACCCTCGCCTTTGGGAGGCTCATTTTATATTAATTTTATCGCATAAGGTAATTATATAAAATGTGGGGTCGGGAGTAAATATTAATTGAATGAATTGAAAGTTAATATTTACTAGATTGATGCATATTTACTATATGTGAAAGTAAATATCATTCTATTATATGTTTTATAGTGTCATGTGTTTTAAATGACATTATGGTTTAATTGAAACCGGAATTTAAAAGGGTTTATAAAATTTCCGGATACCATTTTAGAGGGCGTAGTTAGTCCCGGAATGTGCGAGACAGTCAAAATAAGTGTCATATTGTATTTTTGTGTTTCGGGCACTTTTACCTGTTTTTAACTTATAGGCATAATTGGGAGTCATTTTAATGTGGTATTAACCACTTAAGTTGGGAGACTTGTGTTAAGACCCGATTTTATTCTTCTAAATCCCTTAATTTCCTCATTTTATGTCTTACACTTAGAGAGAAAAGGAGAGAAAGAGAGAAGAGAAAAGTGGAGAAAGAAGAAAGAAAATGAAGATTGAAGATGGATTGTTGCTACTACACAAAGAAATCTAAGATTTCAACCCTAAAGCAAGTTTTCTACTTGCTAATATGTGATTTAAGATGAATAATTTGTATGATAATTATGTATATTCATTTGGAGATCAAAAATGGAATTTATGGGAATTAAACCCTAATTTTAGTTTTGTTGATAAACAAATTGTGAATTATAATAGTTACAAATCATGTAAGATAATCTTTGGGTAGATAAAGATTGTTGGTTGAGTTAAAAATGGAAGAGATTTGAGGTGGGAAAATTAAATCATAACTTGGGTTTAGTTTTTGGAAGAAGAAAGAGCCCTAGGTCTGATATGACCGGTCGACCACGGTCCCAGAACTGGTCGACCGGGCCTTCGCGGGAGGGCCTACTGCTTTCTCACTAAGGCATAAATATTAGGCGCGGTCGACCGCGGTTCCCGGACCGGTCGACCGGCCCCTCCATTTTGAGATTTCTATTTTTCTTTGTAGGCAAAATCTGGAGACGCGGTCGATCGCGGTCTCAGGACCTGTCGACCGGTCCCCTTTTTTTTCCATCTTTAAACCTTATTTTTTTTCCTAGATTTATTTTCTTCAATAGGGACTAGGAACCTTCTTGAATGAAGTAAATTTAGAGTTTTAGAGTCCTAGATGAATTAGTTATCCACCCTATATTAGAAATAGGATATGTGGGGACTTTTCCGAGGATATGCCAATTGAAGTTAGGTCATTCTTTCTTCTAGTTGATTATTATTAAACTAGGAATCGTAGTGTTATGTTCGGGAGACTTTAGAATCTCCACTGAGCTATGTTAGTCTTGATGGTTTATGATAACACCACAAACGAACCTTGGGAGAATAGATTGGAAGTTTATTTATTCATCGAGGTGACAATGATAAGATGAACTAAGTATGGCTTCGGGTATATTATAAGGTATTTACAATAATGTAAATGACTATTGTTTCGGTTAAAATGAAACATATATATATGTAAAGGAAATGAAATGGAAATGGTAATAATGAAGTAAATGATAATTTACTTAATCATGAATATGGTAAATGCTAATTTACTTGATACACACCTCTCTAAATGACATCATAAGGGAAGTTCGCGCGCTTGGTGATGCCTCCTGGCTAATGAATGCAGGGTGGATATAGTCCATAGGCCATATGAGCGATATGTTATGTTTTCTGCGCTGGTGAGGGGATTCCGGGTGTGGTCTTGACTCTCCTGCAGGCATATGGCCGCTTCCCGACGTCTTGCGTTATAGGTACCCAGGTTGTCTTGTATAGATAGGCCCTGGAAGATGATGGTCATTTAGGGGGGTGCCCAGTGGGGAAACTCGGAGGGGCGGTCTTAGAAACATTATATGTATATAAATATAACTATTCATAATCAAGTGGGACTTGATGTATGAGATGTGCCATAAAGAGCACAATGAAATGACACAAAGAGCATTTGTTGATGATAATATTCCTGCTAAGGAATGGTAATGCCGGGATGGGCATGTAATGGAAATAAAAGCCACAAAGAGCTTAAAATTGAGATAAAAGCTATAAAGAACCTATAAGTATAGTTATTTTTCCAGTTAAGAAATAAACTATTAAATGAATCGGTATACATGATAGGAGTTTTTAAATTATGTTAATCTTTCCTCTTCTCATGCAGAATTAAATTTAATTCATGCTTTTCTTTAAATTGTCTTAGTTTATACCTAAAACTGTGTAGATAAGTTTTTATCTTTCCTAGCATGATCTTATTCATAATTTTCATACTTTTTATTCATCTGGTAATCATATAGAACCGGGCCCTAACCCGTTTACAATTCTTGTTGCATATTCACCTTGTCTCCGCTCAGGTACTCCGTCGCAAGGATGCCTGATTTGAATTCCTATTCCGATGTCCTCGGCGAGCCGTGATGCATTGCGGGTATTACGGGACACATATGGTATAGACGTTTTCATTTTTTTGAATTCTAGTTAAGATCAAGTCTTTTACTCGGGCGAGGGGCCCAAGATTTTGTAAATGTCTAATGAAATGTATTATATAAATTAATGAGTTTGTTTAAATGCTGTTATAAATATTGTGACCGGTAACATATTCGGTCTTTTTATTGTATTCTTGTTGTATTATTTATATATGTCTTGGGGTTTCCCCTATCTTTTCAGGATTTGGGTTGTTTAAATTCTTTCTTTAACTTTAAAACAAAATTTTTGACAACCCGTTTTCTGAAATATTAGGTGGTTATCCTGGATACTCTATATTTTTATTGTGATGCTGAGAATGATTCCATCTATGATTCCGTTATATTGGAGTATTGGACTGGCCACCCTTTATTTTGGTGAGCGGGTTGTCACACGGATTTCCTAACGTTGAGTTGATTAATGAAAGTGAAGATCTGTGTGCACGTGTAGATTGTCAGGGTAATTGAATTGATAATAAAAAAAAATAAATAGAGTGTTAGTTGTGTTTTGATTATGCTTAGAGTTATCTATGTTTAGTCTACATTTTATAATTTATATTTTAATGGTTGATGATGATGATCGTTTATGGTGAATACCCTTTGGTATACAAAGGCGATGAATTGACTTATTATCAAATTTGTGATCACCGTCACTCTTAAATTTTTTCTGGACAAGCAGAGATTTGATTTTTAATGAAATCAAACAAATTTTTTGAAGTGAATAATTACTTCAGACTTTCTACGAATTGGAAAAATCCATGTGCAACGGAATGATGGTCCTCGATAAACAAGACATAACAGTGGTAGACTTCAACATAAGAAATGGTAGATAAGTTCGAACTTGTTGGTGTTTTGAACACTATGATACCGCGAAATGATTATTTAGATTCGTTCTCTGTATTTATATACTAGACTACATATTGTGTATCGTATGAGTCATGTTAGTAGCGAGCTATTTCTTTTACTCGTTAGTATGGGGCTTGGTTGAACCTCAGCCCTGATTTGCACTGATGCTAAGAGGTACTCCTAGAATGCTTTTAACTATGAGAATAAAATATTTTACTCTCAAAGATTAACCAGAGAATAGGACAGGTTGGGGGTGAGAGGATTACGGATTGCAGTATCAACTGATATCATTGATGGCGAATGAATAGATGCTACAATTGAGGGTGATAACTTTATATATATCCTCACATCAGGGTTGTTACAATTCAGTTACAAATCGATGGTGAGAGATAAATTTCATATGCTAGTCGTGTTTGTTTTGCCAATTGGCAAATATCACAAACTTATTGAAATCATGATTAATGCTAGAATTGTAATCAACTAAACGTTTCATAGGCAAACTTGAGGGGTGACCGAGTCGTTGGTGAAGAATGACACTCTCTACTATAGGTGACAATTTATATTAAATTTAGGATTGAAATGCATATGTTTCTTACATTTATATCTGGAACTGGAGTCTGGATGCTTAATTAAGAATAAATTTTATTGATTTGTTGGGACCATTTGTTAACACCTATTTTAACTAGTTCTTTATAGTGAATGCATCTCAGTTTTAGTTGTTTTACAGGTATTTATATTTATTACTTGTATGTAATAGTATACAGATCCTTAATTAGATAATTCATCAATCCAGTGGCTATTTTTGTGGTAAAAATCTAGTTTCATATCGATGTTTGATTTTCATTATTGTTGTAGAAACATGTAAATGAGATACTTCCTGGGAATCACTTATTCCAGATTAGTGTTGTTAGTCTATTCATTATTGTATTCTACTTAAACTAAATAGAAAAATACACTCGATCACACAAAATAATTGAAATAATAAAAGGATAATAAAGAAGAGTAACTCGATCACACAAAATAATTGAAATAGTAGAAGGAGAATAAAGAGGAGCAACCAGGAAAGGATGTTTAATTGTGCTAAGCCAAGGTTCTCTTCCAATTTTTATATTATTTGATACGAAATGAATCAGCTATTACAAACTAAGAACTTGATGTTGTATACGAAAGTTTCTTAAGGAATATTTGTATTTTATTTAGTTGTAGCTTTTTTATTTTGTTTTATTTTTGTCTATTTTCCTTAATTTAGAGTCATTAAGGTAGAACGAGGGTGATATCACTTCGAAAAATTTTAGTGTCCTACTCCCACTATCTTTTACCCCTCTGCCTTACTACCCCAACCTTTCATACATTTACATGTACACCTACTTTTGAAAGTTATTTAGACCCTCCCGCTTCTGAAAATTACATTTCAAAGAAATTCACCTAAAGGAAGTTCATAACACAGGGTCATTGCTTTACATTGCAGTGAGTCTTATGTACTCTCAATTCAGGTATGTACTCTCAATTCCAAAATCCTCATGTACTCTCAATTCATGTACTCCCAATTATGTTTACCAAAATAAACTAGGCTTTTGCTACATCACCACATATTCTCAATTATGCATTAATACAGAGTAATCAGCGGTCCAAAATTCCTGTTTACTAGAAATAAACTAGACTTCTGCTACGTCACTACATATTCTCAAATTATGCATTAGTATAGAGTTATCAACAATCCAAAATTCAGCAGTCCAATAAGCAATCAACATCATTCCTTTTTTTTTGTTATCAAACCATGTCATGCTCATGTTGTTTAGGTTTGTTTGAGTCATAATTTGTTCTCAGTAAATATTATTATAGCTTTGAGGTCTCTATGTTTAATAGTATGAAATTGAACTAAAACATGTCTCAATAAATTTCCTCAGTTTTTTATTCTTTATTTGTTGATTTCATCAATTTGTAGATTGGCAATAAGCTATGGAGTTCCAGAGATATCCACCGGTTCTAGTTGAATTCATTGCCACTTGGTGCGGTCCTTGCTGTTTGGTATATCCCTCCATCGATTCGCTTTCACGGGTATTAACATTATCTTCTCTCTCATCTTTCATTTTATCTCATGTATGCTCAAATTTTACTGCATTTAACAACTAGTAAACAATATGCTAGTAAGGAAGTCGTGTGTTATAGGAAAAATTTATACACAATACATACAGTTTTACTAATGAAAAAAAAAACTAAAAGCCTGAATTAATACATTTTGAGAAAACACGAGAAAAATCTCATTAAAATTCAAATAACTTAGTATATATCAGAGTAACAGATTTGAAAATAGTCCTACCTTAAGTTATAAGTATTAGGAATGCAAAGTGTGAAATTGGAGGCATTTCAGGGAATTTCGTTAGAAGATGCATCATTAGGGGAATTTTGATAAATTCATTGCTTTTCACACAATCTCGATCCCTTCACAAGTGTTATGTACCATCAAGTTAGCTTCACATGGCCTTTTTTTTAGCAGAAATATTTTATATATTTTTTTATTGGAGACCACAAATGTTATTGGTAATCATAAGAATGTGCAATACAAGCAACAATGAACCAGGGGTTCACTAATTTTGATACCGAAAACATTATATCCAGGAAAAAGGAAAAACAGAAAAACAAGAAGAAAAAATAAATCGGCTGCATCATCGGATCTGCTTGTTTCATTCCGAACTTTCTTTTGCATTCCAGCATCAATGCACTAGTGCCCTTCTCTTGGTGGACAGGTTCATAGAGATACATCAGACATTCATCCTAGTTTTTCACTATAAGTGACTGCCCAATCCCTTAAATGATTTCGATGTCGACTTCCAAATCGAAGCTAAGAATTTGATTCTTTCCCATAAATCCTCCCCAAGGTACCATTCTAGTAAAAATTGCATCATTCCTTCTATCTAAACGCAACATGATACCACTAATACAATAAATATCAATAATGCTCTCCCAAATTAATATTTCCTTAAAATAGTAAGGAAGTCGTTAAATAATCTTCGGACCACTCCATCACTTCAAGCTCCGAATTTTTTTCCCCACAAGAACCTAGAGAACTCACATGGTAGAATAATAAAGCTTATGTCTCCATTCAATATTTTAGGTAGGATACATTAAGACGGGGAAAAATTATGTGTTAGGACCCTTGAGTCGCATCAAAGCACAAGTGTTCACTTTTTTTTGCACTACACACAAAAACTTGGACTATTGAACGAGCACCACCTTTTCCAAATCATACTTAAGACTCGAATGGCAAGCGATCGTTCTCCCACTAATCTCGATCCGATTATTAAAGGTCCTCAAATTCTGAACGGCATATCAACGGCCCTGTGTTGACCCTACTCTCCAAAATTCGTGCCCCAAAAGTCACCAAACACGAATATCCATGGCTAGGGATGTTGGAACCGCTCCCACACCCTCCTCCCATTGTCCCTCTCGTAGTGTTAGGGGTCAGATGTGGCTAAAAAAGTGGATTGAGTGTTAATTGGAATCCTAGACAGCTTGATCAGTGCCCTGCCCTCGCCGAACTGAACTTCGTGCTCGCTGGTGGTGGCGGACGATGTTGGTGGTTATGTGCAAGCTCTAGTGTGAGGGTGGTTCTCTGTGTCGATGGCTAGCAAGGGTCTAGGGAGTGTGTTGTTAGAGGCATCACCTCAGCCAGCCTGGATGACCCCCAAGAGGAGCTTTACCCTTGTCGACGACGGCTATCAGACCCTTAAGGGTTTTCGTCTCCAGTGTTAGGGCAGAAGGTTGGTTCGAGCATAACAGAATGTCATGACCCTCTTCGGTTTGCAATTAGCAGGGTCGGCACAAAGGGACAACAGGGAGAGCATCGTCCCAAGGTTTGGCTGGCGACGGCGAATCCTGTAGGTGTGGTCAGGGCTGGCAGGGGAGGGAGTTGGCGGTGCATCTTCATATGGCTTCAAATGGTGCATCATTACCATGAAAAAATGAAGAAGATATGAGCTTTTTCATCTCAGAGATACTAAAAAGAAGAAAAAAGGATCAAATGATCCCCCTCCCATTCCTCTAGATTAATTTAGATTCAAACCGGATCAATGAAGATGTGTTGGATAGAATCCACTGATTGATTGCAGATATGACACTTGGATACAATGTTGAAACATTGTTTTTGAAGTGAGTCCATGTTTGGAAGTTTGAAATTGATGGTTCTCAAACTTGAGTGGAGATTCTTGGTGGCGCGTGAGGTTTCCAGTGGTGTTTAAACTAGGGCAGGATATGGGACCTATTAGCAACAAAATGATATGACTCTTTGAAAGTGAGAGTTACATTGCAGCTATGAGACCAAATCAGAGTGTCAGGTGATGGATTAATAGTAACAGAGGTGAAACTTATTTGTATGCACAAGATATGAAATGACTAAGTTAAATAGTTGAGTAAAGCCCATCTTTGGATGTTAATGAACTGGGATATTTTTATTCTAAGGTAACTGGTATTGAGCCCACAAGACATGAAATGACTAAGTTAAATAGTTGAGTAAAGCCCATCTTTGGATGTTAATGAACTGGGATACTTTTGTTATAAGGTGACTGGTATTGAGCCTTAATATTAGAAATAGTTTGACCCAACCAATTAGTGTTCCAAAATTTTATGCTTTATCTATTTCCAACAATACACTGAGCATGTAAATTGATGATTGTAATTCCTTGTCTGTATTATGACCAAATAAAAGAGTTCTTGTAGGCATAACCATAGGATAGAATTGAAATATAGATTTTAAAAATTTGTTCCAGTTAGACTAATGATTTAAAACCTCCCACCTCTTCTTCAGACTTGCTTCTTTATTAAGGTCCACAATAATTCTATAGCCAAGGCCACCTTTAGATTTAACTATGAAAACATTTTTCTATGGGACTATGACAACAACATTTCTGCAGATCTTACCAGTATAGAGCGGATTCAACTGTTATCTACTTTTCAGGATTCAGCTGATGGTGCACTGGTTGTGATGTAATATTAATTCAAATTCCCTTTAAATTTTCATTTGATTTGCTTCTATTCAAATTCTGATTGTGGTTGTGAATTTTGTAGAAGTACGATGAAGAGTGTTGATTTGAAATGACATGATTTTACGAGTTTGATAATTGAATATAGTTTTTATCATGAGATCAAGCTTAAGGTGATCATAATTTCTTCATTTTATGCTGATACGTCTTGAATTTAGAGTTTTGATTATGAATCTTTCCTTATCAGTTTATTAACTGTTTTGGATTGAATTTGTCTTATATTTTCCGAGTTTAAGTTTGAATGAGATCGAAATGAAAATGAAGCTAAATTTCACATTTTTATTGTGTTTGATTTAAATTTATAGTTCGGTTATGAGTTTGTGCTTGTCTTAAATTATCGATGAAGCTAAATTTCATTGAATTTACATGTTTATGACTGATCAAGTGTTTTGAAAAAAGAATAAGAAGGCGAAAACAATTCCTTCATCGCAACAGGTGATAAAATCTAAGATCAGAAAAGTTAATCGCGTTTTTATTCGGGTTATCGTGTCTATTTAGGTTTAATTTAGTGTAAAATCTAAGATCAGAAAAATTGTAACCTCAAGAAGTTAAGAAACCTCCCACCGCATGAAGTAAAGTAAGTCAACATTTATAGTTTGATTAATGGTCATAAGTATATAATTATAAGAGGATTAAAAACAATGACATCAAAATAAACGAATTTAGATAGCTATATACATCGCTTACTCTGTGAATATATTTTCAATGTCTATACTTCTAGGGCTTACTTGTTAAAGATTTATGTAATGCAGATGAAAAGTGTGGAGTGCATACGACTATTGACATTTCACCATCTTGCATTTCTAGTAAGAATATATAATTCCTAATCAGTTATTAGCCTTCTTCGTGTTTGACAATGCTGAAAACATATTCATGTTCGTTGCTTTAATAAGGTTAATACAAATGTTGGTCGGTTAGCAGTTAGTTTAGGGTGGGTCCCTATAAAACCACTACTTAAGAAGGAAGGTCAGGAGGAAGTTCCAATACATCTTCTGAAACGGTAAGTATATTAGCCATAAGTATACTATGCCACTGAGGCCCCGTATGGTTCTGAGTGAATAGTTTAGGCTTATGTGAGGTAAAATGATGAAAAGTGTTTTACTGATCTGATTTTGATTTGTTACAAAATCAATAACAAAGTTTGGACACCTTATATGTAAAAATACTTTTCCTCGTCTTACTTTTCACCTAAACAAAGATCTCTAACCAAAATTAAACAGACCATGTTCTAATCTAATGAAAATTTTGATGTTATTCACATTTAGGTATCCGTACGTGGATACAGTTCAATAGTATCTTTGGCCACGATTGTGTCCCCTTGACCAATAGACATTGTAATTCCCATACTCGGTTGCATGTAATTTATATATACACACACACATATGTGTATATATATACTTCTGCTAAATATTGAATTTCTTTTAACATAAAAAAGAATCTTGTAATGATTTATTTCCATGCATTATAGATATGAACTATTTTGTCAGTTGATTACATTTGGAAAGGTATGCTAGCACGATTGTTTACAATAATTTCCAAATCATGTATTTTTTCCTTGCCTCGATTTTTATGTAAGAAACACTGATTGAATACTATGTGGCTTTTCTATACAAAGAAAAACCGAACTGCAAGGCATGTCTGATGAGAGGAGAATGCAAGCATTATGCAAGTGCATTGGCAAGGTTTGCATTAACAGGTATCTCGGTTATCTTCAAATTACACATAACTCCTATAGTAGTTCTCAGTTTAAAGACACCTTTTAGACCAGTTCTCTCCTCAACTCTCTCCTTAACTCTGCCTTGATACTTTCAACTACTCTTAAAAAATATGTGTTAGTCCTCTAAATTAAGAAAATAGTGGATATGAAAGAAAATAATTCGATCATCAATGAGAAAATCATCATGGTATTTTATAATAAGAAATCACTATGATTTTTTATTGATTTCTTATAATGATTTCTTAGAGTCCAATTTGTATACTTTTTCCTTAAATTAGTTTGTCCAACTATAAATGACATGTTTCTTATCTAGGTCTTCAAACTTTGTGTAATTTCATAGAATTAAATGTTGTGAAAGGAACGTAAGGAAAGATTTACAAAAAATTCTAATTGCTACAGCAGCCCATACACAAGAACTAAAAAATAAAAGATTTTATCTTGAAATTCAGTTACTTATGGTAATTCGCTTAATGTGATACTAAGCCTGCCATTCCTGGGCTTGGGAGAAAAGGAAAAAGTATGGAGCTTGTTCCATATGATGCTCAAGATCTAGTTATGCTTTTAGCACGACCATCACCGTCCTTTCCCCATGTTACATCTCAGACTCAAGAAACCATAATCAAAACATTGAACCTATTACCGACATGGAAGATTTTCTTTTAGAGCCTGACGTTGAAATTACAATGATAAAATTTAAGAATCCTTTATTGAAGAGAAAGAGTGCGGAGAAAAGTCAAAAGCATTGGTTGTTTCAACTGCCAAATATACTTCTATTACCATTCAAAAGTTCAAGCCTACGAGTCGCTCCATGACATGGCATCATGTGTAAGTACGTAATTTTTCATCTTCTTATTGCAGAGGATTTGTTAAAAAATTATGTACATTAATAGGAACAAAAATTTGTCATTTTTCAACATAACATATATTTATGGCAGGGGTAGGTTTTGTGACCTGCCTCTGGCATAAATATATGTTATGTTGAAACAATACAAATTTTTCTACCTAACCTAACGCAGCTACGAGCTTCTAGATTCACACCCTCTTTTGGCATGGGTAGGTGTTTTTACCCAAATATTATAAGTATCTTTTTAATTAATTTGTATTCATCCATATATCCCTTTGACATTTGTGAATTTTATAGTTCGACCAACGGGAACCTAAAAATCCATGCCCGTACCTTCTTCTAATTATTCAATTATTATAGATAACTCCTGTAATGAATAATTTTTATATCATAATCCTTTTTATTATATCTTGAAATTTGATGTCATGAGGATATCTCTATGTTGCAACTCATTGACACTATGAAACAGTGTTGATGAACTTCAATCTAACTTAAAGATGTTACTTTTCTGTATTTATGCTAATTTACAGAAAGGGGATGCAACTCTCACGAATCAGAAGTATCTGATGAGAACTCGTGCTTCTCACTCGGTAATACTCAAGAGCAAAATCCCAAAACAGTTTTTAAACAATATTGGTGAGTAAAACCATAACATACATATATATATATATATATATATATATATATATATATATATAACCATGTAGACTGAATTATTGACATACAGATACCTTCTTGAACAGCAGAGGGGGGAGGTTTCCACTAAATGGAACATACTTTATGCAACTCTCATGTAATATGTTTTATCTAGTAGGTTTGCATACTAGATGAGGTAGAGACGAATATTGCAGTGATAGGTATATTGCGAGTGATATACTTGGCTGGGGAGGAGCATATGAGGCATGGTCACCAAGTGAAAGCAACTATGGTACATCTTGAGGAAGAGTGAAAACATGTGAGTGAGGCACCAATAGATTGTAGTGCATAAATGATTCCTCATGTGGTCATTGGACGTCAAAATATCAAAAAATTACAATTGATTTATCTACTAAGACGAAGGTCTGGCAAGGTCGGTAGTAAATATATGTACCGATAACCTGTTCGGTGATGAGCATAGCACACAGGTTATATCCGACCTATTCAAGCACCGTTATATGCCATCAACTCTGCCCACGACTGAACAATATCTTAAGCTAAACTATAGCAGAATCTCTCCATTAGTATATTCATACCTCCAGGTGAATTATTTATTCAAACTTGAGACGATGACCCCAACGCTAACACATGATCATGTCGATGAAACTATGTGATAATTCTTCACTTTATGGATTCTTATTTACTCTATGCTTATTTATAATGTTATTCAATTGGAATATTCATAAGTTAGTTTCTAACTTGAAGGTATCTTAACTCCATAGACCTAATTGTGAGTTGGGTAATATATATATGTGTGTAATAAAATATATATATATATATATATATATATATATATATATATATATATATATATATATCAGTATATGTATATACACAACCTATAATATATCCCATACGTAGTATGTATCCCATACTTAGTTAAAGAGATACCATGGCTAATTTGTAATATTGTATTTGTTACTTGTACTTGTTGTTGAACACAGAGATGAAAGATGATGATATGGATATGAATTCTTCGATGATATGGCTACGTGGAGATAATGCAACTTCCCTTAACTTCCAGGGGATGGGAGGTCACACCCTAGATGCAGCCAAGATTTTATGCCTCCATGATCGGTATGCAAAGCGACATCTACCAAGCTATGGATGTCGTGTGTTGATCCTTCCAAACATGCCCCTCCATCGTACATGCAATTTCAGCAACCTCAAGGTGTCCCCACTAGGTCTCCCAGTTTAATGCAGCCTTTGATATTGCACCAATATCAGTCTCAACCGACTTTTCTTCAGAGCGTTGTGGAAAACCAGGCTCAAGCCTAGGCCTAGGACCAAGACCAAGTCCAAGGCCAATCTCAGTCTCATCTTCTTCAGTAATAATTACAGCACCAAAACTCGTTCAGTTATCAAACCCAAGCACAGGCTCAGGTGTTGTCGCAATTTGCTTCAATAAGGTGATTTGCCTTCTTATATAGGTTCAAGTATTATCTATGTTTAAAAGATCTTTTAGAAATTACTAGAATTTGGAACTTGCCAAAAATCTAAAAATTATCCTAAAGGGCAAAAGCTTATATAATGTCGAGAATATGCTAAAATTGAAAGAAGTTGCCCATAATAATTTTATAGAAAAGAAAAATATTATAATCTCGGATGGAGAATTGCTGGAGCCTAGGCGCAAGGTGAGGCGCGCACCTGATTGAAGTGAGGCGCACACTATACAAAATATGCAAAAATTGTACATCTTTAATAATAAGATTATATATTATGCAAAATTTAAAATATATAGCATAAATTACAATTATATAAGGTCATGAAGAGACATATAAAAAGATATATCTAATATATGAACTCAATTTGGAGCTTAAAGACATAGGAAGATTGAAACATGCCATTGAATAGGATGGAAAGACTTGCACCACAAGAGATAATAAGGAATCATGATACTTTCTAATGTATAACCTGTTCTTGTGAGTTAGTGGTACATAGTCTTGTGCCAAAGTAGAGGTCTCATATATATATATATATATATATATATATATATATATATATTCATTTTATATTATATACTAAGAAAAGCTTATTGTGCTAATAACTTTAAGATGATTCAAGAAACATACCATAATAAGGACACCTTATTATGCCAAATGTTTTCAGAATATAATTTTTTTATATTATAAAGGCCAAAAAGTCCATTAGAATACAATACTATTTTTGGTGAAAATTTATTATTGAATATCCTGAATTGGCGATAATTATCTGACGATCGTTGGTGATATTTTGTTTCCTGACCAACTTAGAAAATGTCACAAGTAAAGAAATTCTGTTTATTTTTTTTATTGTAGTGACTTATCACTTTTTAATTCTAAGCCATGAAATGACTTTTATCCCATGATCCTGCTTTGTTTAACCACCTATTCCCGACCAACCGTAGTTGGTGGATTTTTATTCCCGACCAACCGTAGTCGGTGGATTTTTATTCCCGACCATGGATTTTTATTCCCAACCAACCGTAGTCGGTGGATTTTTATTCCCGACCAACCGTAATTAGTGGATTTTTATTCCCGACCAACCGTAGTTGGTGGATTTTTATTCCCGACCAACCGTAGTTGGTGGATTTTATTCCCGACCAACCGTAGTTGGTGTATTTTTATTCCCGACCAACCGTAGTCGGTGGATTTTTATTTTCGACCAACCGTAGTTGGTGGATTTTATTCCCGACCAACCGTAGTTGGTGGATTTTTATTCCCAACCAACCGTAGTTGGTGGATTTTCATTTCCCGACCAACCGTAGTTGGTGGATTTTTTATTCCCGACCAACCGTAGTTGGTATATTTTTATTCCCGACCAACCGTAGTTGGTGAATTTTCATTCCCAACAAACCGTAGTTGGTGGATTTTCTATTCCCGACCAACCGTAGTTGGTGGATTTTTTATTCCCAACCAACCGTAGTCGGTGGATTTTCATTCCCGGCCAATCGTAGTTGGTGGATTTTCTATTCCCGACCAACCGTAGTTGGTGGATTTTTATTCTGGACTTGATGCGTAGTGTGTAGCACTAGTTCTCCGAAAAAATTTCAACAAAAGGAGAGGATTGGGTAAAACATCCAAAACTTTATTCATATCGAAGAAAACTGCATTACATAGGGATTGAACTACTGATAATATTTGCGCAGATGCTCTGTGTTCCATGCATTCTTCAACTCCTCTCCTTCTAAGGTTTTAATCCTATATGTCCCTGGTCGAACAACCTATGTTACTCTGTAGGGCCCATGCCAGTTAGCTTCCAGTTTGTTGTGCTTTTGAATTACTTTCTTTAGCACATAGTCTCCTTCTTTCAGATCACACTTCTTCACTCTCTTGTTATAGAACATAGTTGTTCGTTGCTGGTATGCAGCATTCCTGATGGCTGCTTCTTCTCTAACTTCCTAGAGTATATCCAAGTCTAATCTTCTCATCAAGTCGCTGATAGGAGAATTGAAATTCAGCACCCTGTGTGTTGGGAGGCCCAGCTTGGCAGGTATAACAGTTTCACTTCCAAATGCCAGCATGTATGGAGATTCTCCTATTGCTTCTCAGGGAGTAGTACGATAAGCCCAGAGTACATAATGTAGCTCGTTGATCCAATTTGCCTTTTCATCATCCAGTCTTTTCTTCAAACCATTCAGTAGCGTTCTGTTTGTCACTTCAGTTTGTCCATTGCTCTGGGGATGGCCTGGTGCAGAGTGGGTTTTCAATATGTTTGACTGATGACAATACGCAACAAACTCTTCTTTGTCAAATTGGGTTCCATGGTCCGTGATGAATGCAAGAAGAAGACCATATCTACAAATGATGTTTTTCCAAATAAATTGGTATACCTTGTCATATGTCATATCGATAAGGGGCTCATCTTCCACCCACTTAGTAAAGTAGTCCATCGCGACGACGAGATATTTAAATCTCCCCCTGGTTGTTGGAAGTGGCCCGACCAAATCTATTCCCCACATGGCAAATGGCCAAGGGGAAGTAATGGGTGCTAATAATGCCTGGGGAGTTCTTCGGATAGAGGAGAAACGTTGACATTTGTCACATTTCTTGGGATAGGCTATACAATCAGGCCTCATCGTTGGCCAATAGTATCCTTGTGTCATTATTCATTGCAAAAGCGTCTGACCTGCTACATGGGCTCCACAGGACCCTTCATGGACCTCTTCAATCAAGTCTTTCACCTCGAAGGGACGCACACATGTTTGCAAACCTGCTATAATTCCTCGTCTATATAGAATACCATTAGTTAGTGCATAACGAGCAGCTTTAAACTTCAGTTTCTTGGCTGCGAGTTCATCTGTTGGTAATATTCCCTCATCAATATATGCCCTGATAAGATCCATCCAAGATGGTCCTAAATCAAGGGTAATAAAGTTCATCATCTGATCTTCGTCGATGCTCCTGCTAGCAAGATTTCTATTGGGATTGTTCTTCGTAGCTCGGTGCGTCTTGCTGAGGCTAACCGAGCTAAGGCATCTGCTCTTGCATTCTCTAATCTTGGTATTCTAATTATCTGTACTGCAATCAAGCTTGATAAAATTTCCATTGCTTTTACATGATACTTGATCATCAATTCTCCTTTGGCTGCATATACCCCCAGCGTTTGATTTATGATTAATTGTGAGTCACTGAATACAACGACCTGCTCTGCCCCCATGATTTTTGCTAAACTAATACCTAAAATCATAGCTTCATATTCAGCCTCATTATTAGAAGCCTTGAATTGAAAGCGCAGAGCATACTCCACATCGATCTCATCCGGACTGTGTAAAACAATCCCTGCTCCACTACCTGTAGTGCACGAAGATCCATCTACATACAAATTCCACACAGGTATATCATTATCAAACTCTTGGTTGGACAGAGTTCCTCGGTGGAATATTTATTGCTTCCTTACATCCTCATCTAGCACCTCTTGCTGCTCATCGACCATCTTTTTCTTCTTGTCAATCAACTTAAGTTGATCGGGGTTTAAATTTGATGATAGTGTAACATCCACAGGTTGGTCGGTATTCAGCTTTTGCTCCTCGGGGGTGTCATAATAGTTTAACTCTGCTATAAAATCTGCTACTTCTTGCCCTTTAAGTGACGATCTAGGCTCATAAACTATGTCATATTCACCAAGTTCTACTGCCCAGTACATCAATCTCCCTGACTTTTCTGGTTTATGAAGAGCTTGCCTCAACGGCATAACGGTATACACAATTATGGTATGATCTTGGAAGTACGGCCTCGTCCTTCTACTTTCCTCGATCAACGCTAGTGCCAACTTTTCCAGTTTTGGATACCTGATTTCTGCTCCTCGGAAGGCTTTGATAGTGTAATAGATCGATTTTTATAATCCATCCTCCATTCTTATTAATGCCGAGCTAACTGCATTCTCTGAAACTGCCAGATAAAATTTCTCCCATCACTGGCCTGGACAACAGTGGAGGTGCTCCCAAATATTTCTTCAACTCTTGAAAGGCCTTCTCACATTCATCATTCCATTCAAACATTTTACGGACTGTTTTGAAGAATGGGAGGCATCTATATTTTGCTCGTGATACAAATATATTAAGTGTTGCAACTCGCCCTGTGAGACTTTTCACTTCCTTCTTCGTCGTTGGAGATCGTAATCCCAATAGAGCCTTAATCTTCTCAGGGTTTGCTTCGATACCTCGTTGGTTGACGATATACCGGAGGAACATACCTTCTCGTACTCTGAATATGCACTTGGTAGGGTTCAACTTCATTTGATATTTATCTAGTTGATCAAAGGTCTGGCCTAAGTCAATTAGATGGTCAGCAGCTCTCTTTCTCTTTGTCAGCATATCATAAACTTCCATATTGTGACTGATTTTCTCGGTAAACACCTTGTTCATCAGTCGTTGATATGTTGCACCTGCATTTTCAATCCAAAAGGCATAACATTATAACAATAAGTTCCCCTAGGGGTAATAAAAGAAGTACTCTCCCTGTCTTCAGGTTTCATTTTAATCTGGTTGTAACCAGAATAAGCATCCAAGAAGCTCAACAGCTCGTGTCCCGAGGTAGCATCCACTAATTGGTCAATTTAGGGCAAAGGAAAATGATCCTTTGGGCATGCCTTGTTGAGGTCGGTGAAGTCTACACACATCCTCCACTTGTTTTTCTTCTTCTTCACCATCACCACATTTGCTAACCAGTCTGGATATTTGACATCTTTAATAACGCAAGATTTTTGGAGCTTCTCGACCTCCTCTTGTATAGCTTGGTTCTTCTCGGGGCTGAACACTCTTCTTCTCTGCTTCACTAGCTTGATCTCCTTACTCACATTTAGCTCGTGACATAAGAAATTTGGATCTATTCCTGGCATGTCCTCATGACTCCAAGAAAAAGTTTGTTTTCTGCTTTTTAGGAAAACTATCAATTCCTGTTTTAGTGAGGCATCCAACGACGAACCTATTTGAGTTGTTCGTTCCGGGTGCTCGTCGTCCAAAATGACATTTTCAGTAGCTTCCACCACCTGGCCTTTTACGAGATGCGACTCATCTCTAGGATCTAATGTTTCAATCTCTGCACCTTCATCCACTTGATAGGTAGTAGTCTTTTTCCTAGATTCCTCTACTTCTGCTCGGCAGATGAATAGTAGCATTCTTGAGCTACCTTTTGGTCACCCTTCACAACTCCTACTCCAAAATTGGTTGGAAACTTCAGGCATTGATGTACAGGGTACTGCTTCAAACTTCTTCAAACCTACCCTTCCCATGATGATATTGTAAGCTGATTGGACATTCTTATCCATCACAAAGAAACGTACTCTTTTTGTTCGACAAGCAGGCCATGTACCGATGAACATATCCAACTTGATCGTCCCAAGTGGAAAAATGTTCTCGCCAGTAAAACCGAGGAGGGGCCTGTGATAAGGCTCCAACTGAGACAACTTTAGATTTAAGATGTCAAAGCATGAGTAGAACATGATATCCGTCGACCTACCATTGTCCACCTGTACTCTTGAAATCATTACTTCCTTCATCCTCATTTTGATTACCAATGGATCATCATGAGGGTATAGCACACCTGCGAGGTCGTTCTTAGAGAAACCGATGACCAGTTTTTCTTTATTTACCTTCCTCGGGCGATCATCCTCAACTAGGTTTATTCATTGGATATATGAACAAGCTTAAGCCTCATTAAGGTAAGATTTTCTTTCTTCAGTAAGGTCTCCACCTCCTGCATCTCCACCTCTAATAACATTACAATCAAATGACCCAAAACGAATTGAAAATACCTCACGTTCTGGCTGTCTTGGTCATTTGGGGAGATCGGGGTCATCTTCTGGATCATCTTCATGTTCTCTTTTCTTGTCTTCTTCTGCTCGACGAGGAGATCTAGACCTCTGCCTTTCTCGGTCGTTGCTTTTTCCTCCATTTTTATGATCAACATACTTAGCCAACTTTCCTCGTCTTATGAACGCTTCGATTTCATTCTGAAGAGCTATGCAATTTTTGGTCATATGACCATCGTCTTTATGGATCTCATAATATTTGGCCTTATTCCTCTTGTCAGGATTTATCTTTATTTTCACGGGACAGTTTAGCTCCTCGTTGTTCTTGATTTCTTCCAGAACATGGTTTATGTCTACTTTCAAAGGAGTATAATTTTCAAATTTCTTCAACATTTCCCATGATGGCTTTGCTTTTGACTACTTGTCACCACCATTATTCTTATGCTCGTTCTTTTTAGCCTTATTAACCTCCACCTTGGTCTCTTTGGTGTCCATATTCTTCTTCACAGCCATAGCCTCCTCGGTATTCACGATTTTGTCCGCTTTTGCCATTACTTCTGACATGGTCCTGGGTGGATCTTTGTCCAAAGTGTAGTATAATTTATTGGGCAACAATCCACTCATCAAAGCAGTAATCGTTGTCTTTTCCTCGTAATCAATAAATTCGAGCTTCCCGTCATTGAAACGAGTTATATAATCCCTGGTGCTCTCACCTGCTTTTTGTCTAACACTTAACAAGTGTGCTACTCGTTTAATTAGTTTTGCTCCAAAATAAAAATTTCCAATAAAGATCTCGGTCAGTTGAAAGAAAGTTAAAATCTTCCCCCGAGGAAGATTGTTGTACCATATTTGAGCAGATTCGGTAAGAGCTCCTGAAAATGCCCTGCATCTCATCTCGTCTGGCACGGCATAGATGTCGGTACTAGCTTGGTATTGTTATATATGAAGGACAGGGTCAGTTTTTCCATCATATTTAGGAGTCACAACAGGTGCTTTGAACTTCGATGGTGTGGGAAAATCCACAATTGCCTGGATAAAAGGTGTCCCTTGGACAAAAGTTCTTTGTAGAGGATTCTTGGCCTTAGCCATCTCCCCTAATCTATCCTCCAACCTTTAAATAGAGCCTTTCCATGCATCATTTCCCTCCTCGGGCCTGTTGGTTCGAGCAACTGATTGCGTTGAATTCGCTTCTTGGGATCTTTCATGACGAGCAGCTGGTCGTTATTGGGTTGATCCCTCCTTTAAATCAGATGGTAGTTGAGAGTTCCTCAACACCATCCTAGGGGGAGTGTTATTCCTCCTGGGACCCAAACGATAAAAAGGAGAGACTCTGCTCAACCTTTCAAGAGCACTTGTTCTTTCTGGAGATAGAGTGATGTTTTGTTGAGTGTCTCTAGCTCGTAGTGACGAAGTTCGACCCGGTTGATAAGAAAAATCATCAGATATCTCAGTGTGATATGAATCGGTATGCCTAGTACGCAAAGAAGGTAAACGAGTATTTCTATGAATGCTTCGTTGTCCTGAATGGGTAGATACACCACCCTGGACAGTTTGTATGAGTTGTCGCATAGTCTCTTGCATGGCCGTCTGGCCCTGGGCCAAATTAGCCATTATTCCAGCCAGATCTTGGACATTGGGAGGAGCAGATGGATTTGGGGGGTTTCCAGCGTTTTAATTACTGGATTCAGGATTATCAACCATTCGTGATGAATTGTTTTGGTGAAAAATGATAGTTACAGTCGTTTCCCACAGACGATGCCAATCTGTTGAGGTAAAAAATTAGATTATCTCTAATTAATCAATCACAGATAAAATAAACAAGACAAAAGAATTTTAAAGTGGTTCAGCCTTGAAAGAATGGCCTACGTCCACTATTTTGTTATTGCTGACTGTTTCTTTGGAATTCTCGATAATAGATTTTACCAAGAAATTCTGAGTCCTCTTACAATGAGGATGATACAATATATTTATAGCCCTGAGGCTATACATGCGAAAGAATAATACATAGCTGTCTAATAGGCGTGTACACCTGTAAAATAATAATGAGCATTATTTCGCAATTAATATCTTGATTATCCGGATATGAATGCTCTGTACGAGATGCAGCTCGGACCGCCTAAGCTGCTCGGACCGCCTAAGTAGCTCGGCATACATGAGTTGCTCGGTGTGATAAAGTTCCTTGGATAACACCTCTTGCTCGGAGCGCCTGAGTTGGTCGGGGAGGTTGAGTTCCTCGTAGCCAAGGTGTTGTTCAAAAAATGTTTGCAGGTGCCATGTAGATTGACACGTGTCTCCATATGATTGATCCACGCCAGCAGACTAAATTTGGTATCAACAGTAACTTTCTAGTTAGTTGTTATCATATCACATTTAGTTTAGTTTAGTTTAAATCATCACCTCACCCAATTGTTTTAATATTTGAAAAAGCTAAAAAAATAGAAAAAGTGAAAAAACACAAAAAGAAAATAAAAAGTGAAAAAACACAAAAAGAAAATAAAAAGTGAATTACAATTGTGTTCCCTTTGCTTTACCCCCTTGAAAGTGGATTGATACCCTTACTTACCGCTACACTTGAGATTATTATATTTTGTAGGTATTTGAGGTTTTGACTAACTTGACTTTCAACAACAACACACAAAGAGCAAAGTTATCAGTTTGTAGTAACTGTGATGGGATATCCTAAATACAAAGAGTGGATGGGTGAGACATATAAATTAGGGGATGTGTTTCGTAGAAGTGTCAATGAATTTGTTTAATACACAAATAGATGTCATAATGATGAAGAGTTCTCGTGTTTGTGTGATAAGCGTAAGAATGGTAAGGTATTTGAGTCGAAAATATACATTTATTAATATGGGGTATGAAAGATAGTTATCGATTTTAAATTTTTTATGAGAAATCAAAGTTCCTTTTATCCCCAGGCAACCTTCACAACAACCTTCAACAAGTAGGATAGATGTACAAGGAGAGGATGACAATATAGATCATAATATGCTAGAGGATTTAGTTGATGATGCGTATGGAGTTCATGACGCGGAAGAGAATGAGGTCACTGACGATGTACAAGGTTCAGGTGCTCATGAAGATATCGGGATAAACCTTGACGATGACTATCAAAATTTAAAATTTAAAATTTAAGACAACCCAGCCATTATACTCTGCCTATGAGAAAGATAAAACAACTTTACATTCCATGGGTGGTTTGTATAGTTTGAAGAGACAATATGGTTTGTTTGTCAATAGCGTGATCGGAATTTTGAATTGGGTGAATGGCTTACTACCCAAGCAGAATACACTTCCAAAAAACTATTATACTATGAAGAACAGTTTGAAAGGTTTGGGAATGAAGTATAAATAAATTCATTTTTGTGTGTATGACTGCATACTATACCAAAAGGAAGATGAAAATCCCAATAGGTATCCGGTATGCGAAGAACCTCGATATGTCCAATCTACTGGCAAGGAAGGCACAAGCTCAAAAGTGCCTTAAAAGAGTTGAAACATTTTCTTGTTGGCCTAGATTAAAGAAGTTTTTATAGTACCATGGATAACTGAGGCAATGACTTGGCATGCTAGGGCAGAAGCACGGGATAATATCATGTGCCAGCCTATTAATTCTACAGCTTGGAAGAGGATGAGTTATGAGTATCCCGAATTTGCTCGAGAAAATCATAATATTTGTTTGGAAATATCAACAGATGGTTTCAATCCATTTAGAAATCTAAGTGTCAATCAGAGTGTATGGCCAGTGATCCTAGCCCCACTCAACCTCCCTTCTTCACAGTGTATGAGACCTGAATTTTCGATGTTGTCTTTATTGATATCTAGGCCAAAAGCATCAAGTGATAACATCGATGTCTACCTGGATCCTTTGGTAAATGAATTAGATTAGTTGTGGGAAGAGGGTGTGAAATAATTTGACTCTTTTAAAAAAATAGAGTTTACACTGAAAGCGATGTTGTTGTGGGCAATTCACAATTTTTCAGCTTATGGGACATTCTCCGATTGTGTAGTACATGGTTATTTGGGGTGTCCTATTTGTGGAGAGGAGACTGAATCTCTTCATCTCCCCGCTAGCCCAAAAAATGTATATCATTGTCATAGGATATTTTTTCCCCCTGCTTATAGTTTTATATTTGAGAAACGTTCCAATTTTTTACCGGGCAAGGTTGAACACAGGCTACCTCCGAGGAAACTGTCAGGTTCAGAAACTGAAAGTAAATCTTTTGATTGTGGCCCTAATATGCCAGGTAAGAATACTAAATTTAAGAATGTCAATCATAAAAAGACCCCAATTAGGAATGAAACTGAGACAAGAAAGGCATGGTCCTGGAGGTCAATTTAATTTGACTTTCATTATTGGAAGAATAACCCGGTGCACTATGTATTGAATGTGAGGTACAAAGAGAAGAACATTGCTAAACATATTGTGGGCACATGCCTGTGGTGGAGTCATTTGAAGGATGGATAAAATGCACAAAAATACCTTAAATCTTTGAAACTTACGCCACAACTTTGGTTTAAAGAAGATAGTAGGGAAAGGACAATAATTCCCCTGGTGCAATTACTTTAATGAGTGAGGAAAGGAAGGTGCTTTTAGAAACATTATACAATTTGAAGGTTCTATCTAATTTTCCATCAAACTTACAAAGGATTATGAATTATGCTACCCATCATTTACATAAGTCTAAGTCCCACGATTGGCATGTCATCATGCAATTGGTTCCTCTATTGTTTAAGCATTATTTCTCCAAGCACAAGGATTTGCATAGGGATATTATGCAAATTAGTATCTGCTTGTCACTTTTATGTGAGATGGTAGTCAATAGAGATCACATAGTGGCCACAAAAATGGCGGTGACCTAAGAGATTTATGTGTTGGAGAAGTACTTTCCCCCATCATTCTTTGACATAAGTGTTCACTTGTTGGTACACCTATGTGATGAGGCACTTCTTGGCGGCCCCGTCAGATATCGATGCATGTATTCATTAAAAAGATTGATGAAAGATTTCAAAGATTAATTCAAAAATACACGATACATTGAAGGTTCAATTACAGAGGAAAACATCACCGTAGAGTCATCAATCTACACTGGGGAATATATGCCTGGCCCGAGCAGTGTGGATGACAGTGATGAGTTCGTCGATGAGGGTGGTCATGTGATGGGAAAATGAGTGAAATTAACGAGTTTGCAACATGAACGAGTAACTCGTTATCTACTTGACACACATGAAGATGTCGAAGAATGGAAAAAGTAAGTTTAAATTATTTTAACTTTTACATTATTTTAATTTTTATATACGATAAATTTTGTATTATGTTTGTCACGATCTATAAAGAAAATATGAAACCTGTGAGAACACTAAAAGATGAAAAATAATGGCACAATTAGACTGCAAATTTAGGTTGTGGTTGTCACACGAGGTAATTATAATGAAAATGTTTGTTCTTAAATGTCACATTACAAAAAAGCTTTACAAATAACCTAATTAATTCATCAATATTCTCAGCTCTTAAAGACAGATGATGCGACATCAAGGCTTGCTCGTCTTGCCATTGTACCCTTATTCATGGAACAAGAGTACAAAAAGTATGGATTTAAAGGTTACATATTTAATTCAAGGGTGTATGAGGAAAATATAAATGTACAGAACTCGAACATTTTATACAAGGCTCTTACTTATTTTCGAGCGAGCGTGAAAGATAAAAACCTCGTTGAAGCTTAAATGACTTACTATGGTGTAATTCGAAATATATTTGAATTGGACAATGTAAGCTTCAAAGAGGTTGTGTTTTACTGTGATTGGGAAAGAGTTAAGGATAAAAATTCTTGTAAAGTTGATCATGGTTGACTTGTCCAAGTTAAAGAACATCGAACACATGAGCGATGAGTCGTTTGTTTGTGATTTTCAAAAGGTCAAGCAAGTGTTTTACTCGGAGTATATAAACAATGATTCGTGGTTAATCGTCCTACATGAGCCAAAGCATATAAACAGCAGTGTAGATGACTTGGCTACTCCTACCAAATATCGATCCATTTTTTATGATAATCCAAATTTAAACAATTTTTATATTTGTAATAAGTATTCCAATTATTTGTAATGACCAGTGGGTGTAGTATTCTAGTGTTTTATTATTATCGGACATCAGTTTGATGCCTTTAATTCATTTGTAAAGCATTAATTCAAAGTCCCTAACATGACCCGATATTGAAACAATATTTAGATCTATAATGTCATTAACTTGTATTCTTCTAGTGATTTATAATATGGTTAGTGCTTCGTATCCTTTTAGTGCTATGTATTCTTCTAATTCATTTGGATTTTTTCTAATAACAATAATTTGTATAGAAAATCTCTTCATCATGGCAGCGCAGCGATGGAGGCGACGAGGGATCCTCGGCCCCTAGTCTCCCAAAATGGGGCAAATTAGGATCCGTCGTCGAGAACAAGACGACATTAATGGCAAGAGCCCTGGAGTTGATAAAGGTGATCATTGGCCTGGGGTACACTGATTGGAGGGTCGTGCCAAATGAGCTCAAGATAGCCATCTGGGGGAGCATTACAAGTAGTATATTTATATTTATATTTATATTTATATTTATTTTTATATTTATATTTATATTTATATTTATATTTATATTTATATACAACTAACACTTAGTTTCTTTTTTGTTTTTATTTGTTTGATAGGAATAATTCGGTCTGCCCCCACATGTCCTTGACTCCACGTTGGAACAATTGAGGGAATAGTACAAGACGTGGAAAAAAAATATGCGGGCATGGTACTTTGGGAAGACTCGGAGTCCATTCTGAGATTACGTGATACTGTCCCGACAAAGGAGCCGATCTCATTGGCACAGTGGCAGCAGTTCATAGGCAATGAGATCGACGAGCAGAAATTGGCATCTCGTCAATTAGGGAAGGAAAACTGAGACAAAGAGGTGGACGTGAACTACTTCGGGCGAACGTCTTAGCCGAGGGGGAGCACGTGATGGTAAATTTTATTTTATTTTAATTTTAGTTTTATGTTATTCTAATTTATCATTACTTTGCGTTACTTAAAAATTCTTATTTAATTTCAGGAAATGGGGAGTGGCCCTGGGGGTAGGCCACATAGGCTCGATACCTATGTGGCAATTTGGACAAAGAAGGGCAAGGATAAGGAGGTGTTCCCGAGCATCGCAGCCACGATTGTAAGTTATAATTGTTTAATTTTTTTAATTACATCTATAATATTTTTATTAACTTAATTAGCTAACCATGTACTTTTTTTTTCATTTCAGACAAAGCTTAAGGAAGTGCATGAAAAGTAGTTTGATGCCAATAAACCATATTTGGCTACGAACGCACTCAGCCAAGTTCTCGAGATGGATCGTAAGGTGAGGACTAGGGGGTGAGCTCTCGGGTGAGAAAGTCGAGGACCATCGATATGGAGACGAGAAACATTGGGTTGGATCATAAGGTGGACACCCATGATGATAAGATATTAGAGGTTGTATGTGACGATCCTAGATAAGTACACCTTCATGAAGGATCAGTTGGGGTCCACCTCCGATAAGCGCAAGAGTAAGGGAAAGGGGAAGGCGAAGGAGGTAGACGAGGACATCACTACTTCATCGTCAATATGCATGGACTCGTTGCCCTTATATGATCCATTTCCTGATTTAACCCCCCATCAAATGGCTTATGTCTACTATCGATTGGCCCCTCGTGTTTTTAATGGACATATTTGGTGGGAATTCGATAGCGAGGGGGTTGAGGGACACGTGCACTCATCGGGGTATGGTGGTTTATGGATGTTGCCTGCAAGACATTGAAGTAAAGGTGCTCATCACGCATATTTGGACCGAAAATTAGAATTCACCTTTGTGGTTGCAAGAACATTATGTCATGCGAAAAATTCATAGGTGTCTCAATGCATTTGCTGTGTGGCCTTCCTTTTCTTTTCCAATTCATTGTAGATCATGGGCTATGACATTATTTCTATTTATTTTTATTTGGATATTACTTGTATTTTTTAGATTTGGGTATGTATATTTATATATTGGTTTGGTTTATGTTGTGGATATTTATATGTGGTTTGGTTTGGTTATGGATATATATGCTGTTTAGACAGGTACAATTTTTCTATAAGAGGTACAAATATGTTGCTGGGTAGTGCCAGTGCCCATACTTACCAGTACTTTTTTTTAAATCTTCCCAGAATTGTCACGGACTTCAACCGTGACAAGTCTGTAACAAGTTTTTATTAAGGACTTATCACAGTCAAAGTTCGTGACAATTTTTTAGTTGTCACGAACTTTGACTATGACAAGTTTTCCTTTTGTCACGAAATTGTCACGGTCTAATTCGGTGACAACTCTAACGAACTTGTCACGGACTTTGAAAAGTCTTTATCAACCCCAAACTTTTCACGGTATTAGACCTTGACAAGTATCACTTGTCACGGTTTTAGTCCTTGACAAGTTGGCATTTTTGGTGTAGTGGTCGACCTAGCCAGGCAAGCTTATATGAGGAGTTAACACTCAACTATCTCGGCCTCGTCTCCTTATTTACGAGCAAGACCTTCTTCCAGTCAACTCCACCTTCTTAACATCTCTTCTAGTACATCAATCCGATGAGACCTCATCACAGCCTGATCTCTACTAATTCGAGACCATATTCTCCAAATTATATTTGATAATACCTACTAGGTATCATACTCGACCAAGCCGAAACCCACTTGGACGACCACTTTATGATACACAAGGTAGATCTCTAACTTCATAATCCCATATGGACATGCAGTTGCAACCATATAATATGTGCACATGGGGGAATATTTTTTTCATCATGATCCACTTGTATAAGTGACAAATGGCTATCACTCATTGGTCAATGTGAATCTATACAGGCCTAGTGCATGCAGGGGGGCACACTGTACCACCCCAACAGTATAAATACTTGCCTTCTTCTACCTTGGGAAGGACCTTAATTCGAAACCCTACTAAAATTGTAGTATAGAGAAATAAATTTTAGTTACCTATATCTAAAGGCCATTAGATCCATTTCTTAGTGAAATTCACTCACACAAACACAGTGGAGTAGGCCTAGATAGGTTGAACCACTTATATAGTGTCTTTCTCCTCTTTGCCTCACCTCCTTCTCCATTTTTATTGTTGAATTCTCACCATTGATGCACACTTTAGACCTTACTGTATTCAGCTTATATCATATTTACTTGGTGATACTATAACTCGTATCATCTGTCCCTGATTTGGTACGAGAGGTACATGGACTTGATAGCACGGTATGCATGCATCCCGGTGGCCATTTAGAGGAATGTTATAGTTGTGTGTGTGTATATATATATATATATATATATATATATATATATAATTATTCTACTTATGTGTAATGGTAAAAAGATAGATAGTGTATATCTACAAGTAATTTAAGTATGAGAAAATTAAATAAATGGTGCAATAATAATATACGATTATAAGAAGTTATTGGTTTGATAGTAGCGCATCGTATGGGACATAAAGGGGGTTTCAACCTAATGTGGTTAGTTATATACTTAGGCCTAGTTAAGTTGGGTAGCATGTCTAGATGGGTAAAATAGGAGACGTTAGTGTGCACTATAGATGAGAGGTAAGGAACTCAAGGGAGTGTAGGCAGGACTAACGTGTTTATCTAATAACTTCTTTTATAACTACAATTTAAATACTTGATAAATATCTTTCAAATGGTTTTGGGATCTGACCCATATCAAAATATTTTCCAAAACATTTTAGGTGTCTAGCGACAGTGACGCCAAGCTTGATGACTCATTCCAGGGATACATAGTTGCAGCATTGTGGAGGCTTGCAGGACTTTGTATAGATGCTTCGGTTATTCATTACTAGATTAGGATTTTTGATTTAGTATTTCATTTGGATATGTCACCCCTTCAGTTGATACATTATTTAAGTTTTATTTATTGGACGATGTATTTGCATTTAGTTTTATTGCTTTAAACTTATAGTTTGGATTTAGTTTTGGAATCGATGGTGTTTTCGGTACTCATTATTTATCTATTTATCGTTTGGTTGATTTAAACTATTTAAACTTTTTCAATGGTTTGGTTATTATATTTTTATTCCGCATGTTGTTATATTAATGAAAGATAAAATTTGAGACGAGCTTAATTTAACGTAGGTGGCTAATAATTTAAAAAATTTCAACAATGATGCTAAGAATGAACCAAATGAGATTCATGATTATATTGATAAAGGACTGATCACCCGTGATTAAAATAGGCGGGCTGTCACAACATTTTTCTACCTTTTCGTATCAATTTCTCTCGGTATATAAAGTGAACGATAGTTCAACTCCTCCTCATACTGTCCACCCCGTGGTTTCACACACGAGATCTTTAAAAACTTAATTCAAATGTCGTTACGGATAGTGAGTAAACACATTTCTCTCTTTTTTTCTTTTTTTCAATTTTTTTTCTATTTTTCTAAAAACAAATCGTATGAATTTTCTTTTTTTTTTCAAACTAACAACTACGACATTTTACATTTGGAAAACACTTTTTTTCTCAAAAATGAAGGATGATATATGAATGGAGATGGGTATGTATATGGATGGGGAGAATATTGGAAGATAATGGATGAAGTGAATGGGAAATGGTAGGTGTATGGATGAAAATCTAGTGATCGGGACAAACTTCAAGACATATGTTTCTTACAACTCGAAAGTGATGTCGTTCTCAGTGATCAAGCCAAAAATTTTAATGAAGAATAATGAGATTATACAACGATTTAAAGTGCGGATCCAAATGAAGTTGAATCAACTTGTGACTCGGAGATTGCGTAAAACACTCTGAAAAGGTGAAAGGCACAAATCTCACAAGCTAAAGTCTCTACTAGTGATCCTTAAGGTTCTCATGAGAATCATAATACTCTTCAACTTTAAACCGTAGTGACGTGATAAGTGTGAAAAATTTTGTTGAGTCTAGAAATTCATGGTGCAACATACTGTGATATGTATTATATAAGCTATTTATAAAAATAAATCCTCTTGCTTGATTCCTAGACTTAAAAGATGGATCATAAAAAATTGACGTCAATGAATGAGATGAAAGAAACTGCACGAAAATTTTAAAAATCAAGTTTAAAAATAAAAAAAAATCAAAAGAGGTACGATTTTGATAAAATTCCCCACCTCCAAACAAAAAGGAACATAGTCTTCAATGTTAAGTAAAATGATTTTTAAAATTGAGAGCATAAGGTAGGAAAGAGATTACTAGAATCAACCGCTAGTGAAGTGTATCGGATGTAGCCAAAAAGAAACTTGAATAAGTGATAGGATGACAAAATGTGTATAAGTCTTGAAAGCATGGTAAAGCATTGGGTGGTGTGAACACCACCACCAAACAGGAAGGGACTTATATAAGAACAACGGGATGCCTCCCGATAGCGCTAAGTTTAATGTCTTCATCTAGACCGAACCATTCTCACCCTAAAGATAAGATCTATGAAAGTGCGGAGGGATAGAAAAATTGGGTGATGAGAATCACCTGCAAACAAGACTGAAGCGTCAGTCTTGTTGGATAAAGGATAAAAGGGTCAATGCACTTATATGGCAAAGTGCATCACATGATGCAAAGCATTGGTGGACCATGGGTGGGTGGGTATTAGGGTAAGGGTGAGGGTGAGTAGGCACCGGTCACGGGCCTTATTGAGCCGAAAAGTGAAGGTAACAAGAGCCCTATAAGAATGGTTCACAAGTTGGATGGGGAGGCGAAAGGGTGTAGAAAGTGGAATGGGGTGGGACTCATAGAAAGCACATGACTATTCTATAAATGGACGATGGTAATGGTCGTGCCGTGATACGCCGGGGAGCTGTCGATGGGAAAAATCAACACCACCAGAGAGTAGCGGGCATAGAGTAACAATCTCGGTGTCACGCTGGAGAGTATGACCACAAATACTCTCATGGGTGGGGGATTGTTTTAGGTGAGGATCCAAATATATGGTTGGGAACATGCAAGGTAAAAGATCTAGATCCAAACTAGGTGATGGGATAGAAGCGGCGATGGGTGGGTTAGGTGGGATAAAGGGTGTATCGGGTGGGATAAATGGTGGAGGAAGATGATCCAACTCAAGAGTAGGTGACACACACTCCTCATGAGGTGCGGAGTTATCCTCAAGGGCACTCGCAGGAGGAAGTATGGTATCTAAATATGGAGTGGTCAACTTCTAGACAAGAATATCTAAGAGTGCGCTTGCAATAAATAATTAATCTTGTTTAATTAAATTCCAATTTTTTCAATAAAACCTAACTCTTGCAATTAATTGTGATTGAAGAACAAAACAAACCAAGCATGCAACGCAATCACAATATGAGGAAAAATCCCCCAAAGGGGCAAAACCTTTTATTTTTCACTCTAATTTGTAAAGGATGGTTTGCACGGATTACAATGAAAAATATAAGTGGCGACATACGAACTACCAGCAAGTGTCGGTTCCGATGTCGTCGGCTCGAAAGTCCCACAAGAGCTCTAGAAAGTCAATAATGAAAAAGCTATGTCTTCTCCACAAGGTTACTCCAACTAACTAGAATGATCCGTTTAAGGTTTAGAGATTCACACAAATGTTTGGAAGAAGTTTGTGAATCAAAAAGGTGTTTGGGACATTAAAACTTGAAGTCTTTTTGTGTTTGGACTCTTCAAAACGTTTTCCCAAAGACTTAAAATAAACAGCTCCGAAATAACCCTTATAAAGAGATTTTGAGTCGGTAAAAACAAATCTGGCAGATCTGGGTCTATCTGCGGAGGCGGTCTGAATCGCCCCTGGGAGGCCTGTTCGGATTGGTGCCTAAATCCATCCAGAAAGTTTGCTTTTAGGCGGTCCGGATCGCCTGGGATGCCCCGTCCGGATCGCTACTCAATTTCGTCCAGAAACTTTAAGGCATTCTCAGATCCGTCTTTAAATCGAATATGGTCATGAACATTATTCGACGGTGCATCGATATGCGATATATTAAATTGTTATGGACATTTATAAAATTATGTCCTTACAAATCTCCCCCTATGTCTATGTCGGTACATACATAAAAAATCCGAATTATCAAATACAATATGACCTATACAAATCTAATACTCTCCCATGAACCCAGAACTGAAAAGGTACTAATTTTCCAGTTCTCAAACTTTTCTTCAAAAATTATTCAACTTCAAATCTCCTCAAATCTCCAAGCTTTTCTCAGCAGGGTGTGCAACATAGAATCTTCAATCTTCATACCTACACACATGAGACAAAGAAAATACCTTCGTGATATATCGAGATTGAAATGATATAAGAATAAATAATTAATTAATCAAATCTCCCCCATACTCTAAAAACTCCTCCATAATTGCATAATTCTTTCTCTCCCTTTTTATTATATCCCCAAATAGACAGATAAGAAGAAACAAACTAAACATGGAGTGTCACGATAAAGCATAGTAAATATGAATCAAACTATGCATGCAAAGGTGTAACTCAAACGTCTTCCAAATCAATCACAAACTATTTTTGATTTTTCAAATTTTTCATACACAAACCAATTTACAAAAAATCACACCATGAATTTACACTAAAACAACCCACATCATGGAAATGCAATGAATGGGTGTGATAAAATTCGATAGGTAAATCAACTCAATCAAGAATATATGCACGATACATACGTGTACCCCTAACGAATGAACATCAAAAATAGTCTTTTAGGTGTAAAAATGTTGAATTTAAATGACATCGTCTTAATCATATCAACAAATCAAAGTCTAAATGATTTTCACACCAATAATGTCCAAAAATATTTAGTGTCATTTCGAGAATTTTTCGAAGGACGTGAAAACCCATTGATACATAGCCAACAAAAACTCCCTCATAAATAATAATCTTTTTATTTTTCTAATGAGGTTCTAAAATTCTCAACTTAGAGAAAATCCTATTGGCCCAAATTTTGGCATATTTCATCTTTTAATGCCTTAATTTTTTTTGTACGGGCTCTTTTCATGTGGTGGCTTTCACGACGTATTTATTATTCACTCACTGCCCTTTCCTGTGTCCACTCATCATTTTTTCAATTTAAACAAATTCCTCACGGGAAATGGATCTTACATTCACTACTTTTATTACTCTCATATTATTGCACTTGGTTCATTTTAAGGACAGAATTGAGATGAAAATACTTAACCAACATGCGATAGATAAGAGTAATTAATCAAATAAATTCGTGCATGTGTGCAATAAAAGACATAATGAGTCAAACATGTAGGAAGTAATAACTAATTACATCTTAATGACTCCAAACATTATAAAGAAAATGGATGACATGACGTATTGTCTCAAAACACTATCAAAAAGTCACATGAATATGGAATGATGTTGTGACACAGTCATTCTAAGTGTCAATCCATAAAAGGTGTAAACAAAATACAAAACTCTTTTTTTGTTTTTCTCGTTTTCTCAAAGAAAAAAAATTTTGAATTTTTATTTTTAAATAAATAACCAAAAATCTTTTTGTAATTTTTCAATAATAAGAAAAGAACCAAATGAATACCAAAAAATGATACAAACTAGCAATAGGGGAAGAATGATGTGAACATGAACATGCATCATATGCTACACACGGACTAACCCCCTTCAGTCAACTGTGGAAATGACTAAAGATTTCCTAAGACACTCGAATTTAACGGCATCTAAAGGCTTCGTCGGAATATCGACTAACTGGAGGTCGATAGACACATAACTCAGGGATACGGCCTTCTCCTCAACTAACTCACGGACAAATTGCCCGCGTATCCTAATGTGCTTTGTGCACAAATGTTGGACAGGATTACGGGATATGTGTATCACACTCGTGTTATCACAGGAAATGGTCATGGTGTCCTGTGATATCCCATAGTCCTCCAGCATCTGCTTCATCCACGAAAGTTGCGTGCAATAACTCCCGGCGACTATGTACTCAGCCTCCGTAGTGGACAAAGAGATGGAGTTTTGGTTCTTGCTCAACCAAGAGACAAGAGCAGAACCAAAATAGAAACACCCACCAGAAGTGCTCCTATAACTATCTGCATCCCCGGCCCAGTCGGCATCCGAATAGGAGGATAAACGATCATCGATATCAAAGGAATACCAAATGCCGAAGGAAAGAGTCCCATTCACGTATTTGATAATACTTTTAAGAGCGAGGAAGTGTGACTCTTTTGGGGACGCCTGATACTGCGCACAGACTCCAATAATAAAGATGATGATGGGACAACTAGCAGTCAAGTAGAGAAGACTGCCTATCATACTCCAATAGAAAGTTTTCTAGATGTCCTTGCTTGAAGTGTCCTTACTAAGATTGGTGGAAGTACTCATCGGTGTACGTGCATGCTTAGCGGAGTCTAAACCAAATTTCTTCACTAGATCTCTGCATACTTGGATTGAGATATGAACATCCCATCCTCTAGATGATGAACTTGGAGACCAGGGAAGAAAGTGAGCTCACCTACCATGCTCATCTCAAACTCACTCTTCATCTCTTCCTCAAAGTGGTGAGCATACTGAGAGCACGTGGATCCAAAGACTATGTCATCCACATAGACCTGGGCAACCAAAATAGCATCGTCATCTCTCCTGACGAAACTCCCCCTCTCTTGAAGCCACGGGATAAGAGATAGGAAGTAAGCCTTTCATACCAAGCACGGGGTACTTGCTTCAAACAATACAGGTCTTTCCTAACATAGTATATGTATGCAGGGTGCTTAGGGTCTTCAAAACCTTTTGGTTGTTCCACATATACTTCCTCCTGTATAACGGCATTAAGGAAGGCACTCTTGCCATCCATCTGGTATAACTTGAAGCGCAGATGAAATGCGATAGTGATCAGTAAGCGGGTGGACTCGAGACTCACAATATGAGAAAATGTCTCATTAAAGTTTAAAACCTCTATCTGTGTGTAGCCTTGAGTGACCAACCTAGCTTTATTTCTAACAATGGTACTAGTTTCGTCCATATTATTCTTGAAGATCCACTTGGTAACAATCACATTGGTCTCTCTAGGTCGGGGGACTAATTCCCACACATCATTCTTTCTAAATTTAAGTAACCCATCTTGCATCGCAGAAATCCAGTGTTCATCATTGAGTGCTTCTTTGTGATTCTTGGGCTCGACTTTGGACGTGTATCAGGTGTGGCTAACAATGTTCTCTAGTTGAGCATGAGTCTTGACCCCAACGGTGGGATCTCCTAATATGTAAGTAGTATTAATACTCTTCCAAACACAAGCAGGTGTATCCCCTAAATCAGTAGTAGGGTCCACCCTGGGTGTAGGAGGGATCATGGGATCATCAGAAAAAAAAAATATGTCCTCCTCACGTAAGGGGGTGGAATCAACGAGCACCGATGGTTCGTCATCTTGCACAGTGATGTTTATCGACTCCATTACCTTAGAGCTCTTCAGGTTAAACACTCAGTATGCTCTACTATTTGATGAATATCCTAGCAGTATTCCCTCATCGCTCCGGGAGTCGAACTTTCCTAATTGCTCTCTATCCCATAGAATATAGCATTTACTCCCCAAAACACGGAAATATGCAAGATTGGGATCTTTCCAGTCCATAATTCATAGGACATCTTAAGTGTGTGTGGATGAAGATAAACCCTATTCATCGTATGGCATGCAGTAGACACTACCTCTGCCCAAATCACCTAGCAATTTTATGACCTAGAAGCATAGATCTAGCCATTTCCTGAATCGTCCTGTTCTTTCTCTCAACAATCCCATTTTGCTGAGGAGTCTTCACAACAGAAAACTCATGTTTGATTCCTAGGCTATCACATTAAATATCTACTTTTTGCTCCGTAAATTCAGTGTCGTTATCGCTACGCATTCTATTGATACTGACACCGTGTTGCTTTTGCAAGACACGGCACTTGATCGTCAGAAGCTCAATAGCATCTGATTTCTCTCCCAGAAATCCTACGACTGAATATCTAGACAAATCATCTACCATTACTAGGATTTACCTCTTACCACCCAGACTCTCTATACGGGTAGGACCCATGAGGTCCATGTGTATCAACTCAAGTACTCATGAAGTGGTAATGGAATTCAACTTCCTGTGGGGGCTACAGACTTTCTTTCCCAACTGATAGGGTCCACAAACCATGGAAGTTGGCTTTCCAAGTGATGGTAAGCCACGTACTAGGTCCTTTTTAGCTAATCTCGTCAAATCTCTAAAGTTCACGTGACCTAGACGTTGGTGCCACAGATCCATGGGAGTGATTGTGGCGCTATTGCAGACAAATGAGGACTTAGACACAATCCCATAGAAGTTATCTTCTGTCCTCACCCCTTGAAATAAAAGTTTACCGAATTGATTATAGACATTACACGCATCTCGGTCAAACTTTACTGCAAAGTCAGCGTCACGCAGCTGGCTACTGCTGAGAAGGTTTGCTTTCAGACCTTTGACGTACAAAACATTATCTAGCTTAGGAAATCCTCGTAACTCTATTTTACCTCATCCTATGATGATATACTTTCTCCCATCTCCAAAGGTGACATCACCTTCTTTATGATCCTTTAGGTAGGTAAAAAATGAGACATCACCGGTCATATGTCTGGAGCACCCACTATCGAAATACCACTGTGAGGTATTTTGTACTTTAAGAGCAACATGAGCAACAAGGGCTTTTACGTCGTGCTTAGGCACCCAAGATGAGGTAAAATTTTGTTTGCCCTTGTTAATGTTGGTTCTAATCGAGTTTGTGGAAGTATCCGTTGATAGAAAGGAAATCCATTGGAATTTTTCCATTAAACTCTGGGATGTGGCAACTAAGAACTGAACTTCCTCTCTAAGACTTGAGAAATCACTAATGTCACGTGGTGGAGCAGAAGTACATCGTGTCTAACCCAAACTATAGCAAAACTCTCTAAGGTGGCCTTTCCTCTTGCAGTAGGTACAAAAGTACACAATTTTAGACCGACCTTGGTTTGCTTTTCTTGACTGAACTCTTCCTTGGGGGTTTTAACGGTGGCCATATGGAGTCGTAGTAAACACAGGAACTGGTCCAGGTGCAATTTGGGACATGGAAACACCATCAAAACCTATTCCCGATTTTTCACCAAAGCCTAAAGCGGGGCTGAGGAGCATCCTTCCCATCTTACCAGATTTGTCCTCGATTTGCACCTTGACTTCCCGTGCTCTCTTAAGGTCATGAATGAGCTGGGATTCAAGTTTCTTCCGAGTCTCCAGGGAGGAATGGACTCACTCGTAAGACTAATCACTTGCTTCGTCAAATCCCCTTTTTCTTTCTCTAAAAAATTCTCTCTCTCTCTCTCCAAATAGTCTTTCTCTCTCTTTAAGCAGTTCTCTCTTTCTAAACAAATGGTCTCTTTCTCAACATAAACAGACTCTCTCTCTCTCCCTCAAAGTGGTGCAGGTTGAAGATTCTCTCTCTCTCTCTCTAGCTTCTCCTAAATCCTTTTCTAACGCAGTGATCCTAAGAACTAACGCTTTGTTATGATTTTTAGTTTTAAATGACTTAGCATACATATCGGTGTAGGAGCGTCATAGATCACTCTCGCTCTCACTAGCAACATCCTCCCCCTCACTCACTTCGTTTTCACTGTCGAGGTGTCCCTGTGAAGTAGCTTCCTCATCGTCATGAGGTGTACTTTCAGTACTCACATGACTATCCATGAATGCGGTGAAGTTACATTCATGTGGTGACTCGTCTCCAGAGTCCACCGGCTCAACCTCACTGTCATCGTTAAGAGTGGCAGCTTCGCATTGATCTAGACGTTTTAACCTAGTTACACACTCAAAAGCTCTATGACCACTACCGTCACACTCATAGCATCTCTCACCATCTTTCTTAGGAGGGTCCTTATTATCTTTCTTTTCAACCTTATTTTTCTCAAAATTCTTTTTCTCAAGATTCTTTTTATTTTGAAAATTGCCCTTTTTCTTTAAATTGAGAAATTTCTTAAAATTTTTAGCAAGCAGGGTAAGTCATCTAAATCAAAGTCAAATTCCGAATCAGACGTGTCTTCCTCTATTCTTTTAGATGACTCGCCTTTCTTTCTCGTAGACCCCTCACTCTTTCTAGCCTTGGCATTAAGTGCCACTCCTTTATCTTTTGATTTTATCATGTTAGGAAACATGTCAATTTCATAGGTCTGAAGGTCTCCTACTACTTCTTCTAATTTCAGATTTTTCAGATTACCTAGTGAATTTAACACAGTGACTTTGGGGATAAAATGCTTAGGCAGTGTTCTCAGAATCTTTTTAACTACTCTAACGTCAGGCATAGGTTCACCAAGGTTAGAACTAGTGTTAACAGTATCAGATAAACGAGCATATTACTCATCAAAACACTCAGTCTCAAGCATGGTGATTGTTTCAAATTGGGTAGTTATGTTTTGCAGTTTTGATTCTTTAACAGCATTAGTTCTCTCATGGGTAAGTTGAAGAACATACCATGCTTCTTTAAACGTGGTACACGTCATGATGCGTCGAAACTTATCAGGGGTGACATTTTCAAAAATGGCACTAAGGCCACGAGATTTATATGTGCTCCACTTAAATTCATCCTCAGTCCAATTAGTCACAGGTTTAGGGCTAGTTACGTTATTAATTGTGATAGTGGGAGGAGTCCAACCTTTTTCACAAACAACCTAGATACGTTCGTCAATGTCCTTTAGGTGAGATTTCATACGGGCTTTCCAATAAGCATAGTTTGACCCGTCAAAAATTGCCACTCGACAATACAAGTTATCCATTGATATGTTCTTTTTCAAAAATCAATTTTTTAGCCAAAAATTGATATCCAAAAAAATTTTGCAAAAAAATACACGGTATAATTGTGTAGGTGGCTCTGATACCAATTTGAGAGTGCGCTTGCAATCAATAATTAATCTTGTTTAATTAAATTCCAATTTTTTCAATAAAACCTAACACTTGCAATTAATTGGGATTGAATAACAAAACAAACCAATCATGCAACACAATCACAATATGAGGAAAAATCCCCCAAAGGGGCAAAACCTTTTATTTTTCACTCTAATTTGTAAAGGACGGTTTACACAAATTACAATAAAAAATACAAGTGGTGACATACGAAATACCCGCAGGTGTCAGTTCCGATGTAGTTGGCTAAAAAGTCTCGCAAGAGCTCCAGAAAGTCGGCAATGGAAAAGCTCCGTCTTCTCCACAAGGTTACTCCAAATGAGTAGAATGATCCGTTGAAGGTTTAGAGATTCACACAAATGTTTGGAAGAAGTTTGTGAATCAAAAAGGTGTTTGGTACATTAAAACTTGGAAGTCTTGTTATGTTTGGACTCTTCAAAACGTTTTCCCAAACACTTGAAATAAACAGCTCCGAAATAACCCTTATAAAGAGAGTTTGAGTTGGTAAAAACAAATCTGGCAGATCTGGGTTTATCTGCGGAGGAGGTTCGGATTGCCCCTGGGAGGCAGCTCCGGATCGGTGCCTAAATCCATCCAGAAAGTTTGCCTTTAGGCAGTCCAGATCGCCTGGGATACCCGGTCCGGATCGCTGCTCAATTTTGTCCAGAAACATGAAGACGTTCTCGAATCCCTCTTTAAATCGAATATGGACATGAACATTCTTCGACGGTGTATCGGTATATGACATATTAAATTATTACGGGCATTTATAAAATCATGTCCTTACATCATCTAACGAGGCATCCAATTTTGAGAGAGAAGAATCAACATTAATATATGACTTAAAGTGAGCCAAGCAAAATGGAACAAGATCCATATCTGGAGAGGTAGAAACCAAATCGAATTCAATCTAAAAATAGGGGGGAGAACTCGTAGCCGGAGCTAACCTAAGATGAAGTGTGTAACATCCCGTCTAAATAAATACCAGGTGACCAGTCCTTTATTAAATTAAAATCCAGGTGAATGGTTGATTCATTCTTAGCATCACTGTTACAAAATAATATTTCCAATTTGAACACCCTAAATAATTAAGCTAAGTGTCAAAACAATTTAAAGTGTCATTTTTCCATTCTTAAGTACCAGGTGAACGGTTAATTCATTCTCAGCATCACTGTTACAAAATAATATTTCCAATTTGAACACCCTAAATAATTAAGCTAAGTGTCAAAACAATTTAAAGTCTCATTTTTCCTTTCTTAAGTACCAATATAAACCATTTTAATACCCAATAGTTAAGAATCACATAAATACTAAGGATGGCAATTTACACACAAGAATAAAATTATCTATATAATCCCAGTCAAGTATAAGAATCATAAATGAAATCATTCTAACAAGAGTTAACTCCCAATGAGCATTGAATACCGAAAATATAAATGAACATAAATCCTTGACAAGATCTAAAAAGAATAGGAAATAGGGCGACACATGCCCTAACTATGAAGATCTAAAGTACGAACTGATTCAATGAAGAAGTCGTCTAAAGCAAGGGCCTGCAACTCCCACATAAGGTGCATCACGTCCAATCCAAAGAACCTAAGCATGATGCCCCTGTGGCTGGGCAGCTGTAATACATACATATATATACAAGACAGAAAGAAATGACAGAAAACGGGTCAGAGCCCGAGTGTAAAATAGTTTTAAAAATAGTTTAGCAAGTATTTGAAATGCTTACCGGCTAATATCACAACCATGTTAGTATGCGACACTCTCTTGAGAATCTTCACCTCTTATCTAGTGTGCACCCCTAACGTAACTCTAGCACATCCTAGTTATAGTTCCCACGCTAACTAGATTAAACCACATGTATCCATTCTTTATAGCCCAAATTATTCCCACGTATTAACCTTATAATACATATAATGATGTCAAAAACATATATATATATATATATATATATATATATATATCCATTTAGATTCGGCATGGATAAGTCCCTTATTAATTCAATTCAACTAAGTGTTTTCATACATAACTATCTTACATTTCTACTTTACCCACATAGTAGATATCATCACATGTATATATATATATATATATATTCACTATATTATATATATATACTATACTGCACCCCGAGACACAGCTGCGGTGCTGCATTACCCTGCTATCTTGTCCCAATACATCATATCGTTGTATAGGGGACTATAGATTCGGTAAAGATTCCTCGAACCACAAATATCAACACAAAAATTGGAGGCGAACATATTTCTCATACCCACGGGTCACGCACATACCTACGTTCCCATAGTCAGCGGACTTATCAACTTACCGATAAGTCTTTCATAGTCTTATGTTCTCAAGCGACAAATCAAAAATCCCATGGATTCATCAGGATATGATTGCCCTCACGCGCAAACCTCCCGTCGATAGCAAGTAAGCTAGGTATGTCATACACAGATACATAATATATGCCCATTCACAAAGTCATACGTATAAATATTCATATTTTCCAAATTAGGTTCGCCCACGATCCATAATTGTTATTATTCATTCTCAACACAAATTTTACTCAATTATTTCTCATAAATGATTCGTCTCTTTTATTCTCATTTATTATTTACTTCGTTCTTACTTCTCATCTATCGAAGTATTCCTTCTCACTAAGTATAAATTTCAGTAGGTATACCCTCACTTACCTTCTAGTTTAAATATTTTCATGAGTCTCAATATTTTAGTAAACGTACGCATAATTTCCAATGTATGAATAACTCCCCGTTAACCCACAATTTCATCTCATATTAATTTCACTTAACGAAGTCTACTTAGACCCTATTGGTCCTCTTCATAACCCTTTATACTCTATTAATGATGATCAAGGGTTCCTACGCATTTTAACCGGACTAAACAAAAAATGGGAAAAATATGCAGTTTTCCAGGAGGGGTCGATCGATTGAGGAAAGGGGGTCGATCGATCGATTGATCGATGTTCTTGAGTCGATCGATCGATCAAGCAGTTCTTGCCCAGTTTTCTGCAATATTCAACCTATGGGTTCAACCATTTTAACCCCTCCAAACCTCTATAATTTCATCCCAAACTCCCATCAAAGTAATCCAAGTGTATAAGAAATGTACATAAACAAGTTCTAACGTAACGACATCAATAAATCCTCAACGAATCAATCAAAAATGGGTTTAATCTCAAATCTCTTTATAAAACCAAATTTTGCATGAATAATCACCACCCTCTATTTTAATCAAGATTTTCTTCCCAAATATCATAATAAATTCATGGGTAATCCTCTACATATGATCAAAGTTTTAGACTAGATGGGTTCTCCCTACAAAACATATAAATTCTCTTCCAAAATATATAATTTTTCCATTAAAACATATGATTTTCATTCCTAGACTAACATGGAAGGTATATTAACTTGGAATTTAGCAAGATAGATACTTGCCTCGAATTCAAGGGTCTGATTTGTTGATGAAAAATATATGGTTGGGTTCCTCGTCGTGCGACCTACGTTTTGGTGGTCGTGGTGGTGAAATCGGGTTAGTTCTAGGCCTTGGATTGCTTGAAAACTCTTCACCTTCTTCTCAAATCTCTTCACCTTCTTCTCTAATGGCTGACTTAGGCTTTGTGTTTGTTAACCCCAAGAGACAACTCTAAATGGCTAATAAATACTAAGAAAATTCGTGGGTTTAATTACCTAAAAATACCAAATGTCTAAAATACCCTCACGGGGTGTCAATTAGGCCTAAAAATGCCCTGAGACCCAAACTAAACCCCCAAGTACACTTTTCTGACTATCTCGACCCTTCCGGACACTTTGGTGCACTCAAAATGACTAAACGGATGACTTATAATTTATTCACTTTAATAATAATAATTTAGTCCCGACACAACATAGGCGCGTTCCGAATTAAATTTCCATAATTATCATTTTATTCGCTCGTGACAATTTTAATAAAATCAATCTCATATATTACTTTACTCATCTAGTAATATTCAACAAATTTCCAATAATTACTAACTCACATCATGCTAGTAAATATAAAAAAATAATTTTCGAATTAATATTAAATTAATACCTCAAATTAAATTTAATAAATCCCCAATTTTAAAAGCCATAAAAATACGGGGTATTACAAAGTGGTTCCTCGGGAACACACGTGGTGGGATCAATAGGTGTAGACTCAGTCATTTTTTAAGATTCGGCGGTAAAGGGAGTGTGAACCTCAAGTGTGGGTTCATTTGGCTATGACAGGATTTGATCAGGCTCACTATCGATGGATAAATCAACACAAGTGTCAACTTGAGTCCCGGACCATGGAATGATCTCAACATCAAGATTATCGGGGTGGGAGGGTTGGTCACACTCAAAATCAGTAGCACAAGACGACGCATCATCACTCCACATGGACAATGGGTTGACTTGGGGTGAAGTCCGACTCTCTCTCACACTCAATTTCATTTCATCTTTGTTCAAGCCGTTGGAGGGATTTATTTTGAATTTGAGTGGCTTTATTTTTCTCGAGTATGAACGTTTGCAAGAGGTTTTCGAGAGCAGAGGTGGATGATGGTGGTGAAGTGACGGGTGGTGGCGGTGGTTGAGGTGGACACAACTCACTATTAACATGTGAAAACGAAGAATACTTATATGAACTATGGGGATCGGGATCAAGTGTATCATACACAGGAGAAGTATCTCCGTGAGAGACAAAAGGATGATAATCGGTGGGTGCATAATGAGGGAACTGATAGGGATAAAGTGCACAAGGTTTCCATGACAACTGTTGGAACGTATGAGGATCGACAACATCGGGTTGGGATTCGTATTGCGTGGAAGGGTGATCAGGCCTCCATGAATAGTTAGGGTACTCACACAACTCAAGATTAGATACATCATGATAATAAGTCAGTGTGGGTTCCGAAACAGTGTCATATGGATGCACATATTCCATGGTGGGTTCGAATGGATATGAAAAGTATGGACACTCATGGGATAAGTGATCGGTGTGAAAGCAATAGGTGCACAATGAAGCATGTGACATGTTTACACTCTTCATCAGAGGTGATGACATGTGAGATGCATTTGTGGGCGACACAAAAGTATTAACGGTGTGTGGTTGAGAGTTAAAGCCACGAAGTAAGGTATGGAGGTTCGACTCGGGCTCAACCTCAAACATGCTTTGAGAGAATGAGAAATGGCCAAAGTAATCCAGTAAAGGACGTTCTTCAGCCATGAGGAGTGAAATATATTTTTGAATTTTTTTGAATTTTTTCAAAAGGAAATAAAATATTTTTGGATTTTTTTGAAAATGAATGAAAGAAAATATTTTTGGATTTTTATAAAATAGAAGGAGAAAATTTTGTTTGATTTTTATAGGGAAAAATAAGGGGGGGAAATGTTTTTGGGTTTTCTTAGAAAAATAAAGGAAGAAAATATTTTTGGATTGTTTGGAAGAAAAGAGTGGAAAAAATATTTGGACTCTTAAATTTTGAATGAACTCACTAAAATCGACTACCAAATAATTGAATTGGACACGCACAAGGCAAGGAGAATTCCTAACTAGCACATAGCCAATTTTTATTTAAAATTTAGTGAAAGGGTAGTCAAATTTTAATGAAGTCCGCGGGTAATAAAAATCACGAAAATTATCTTTATGATCGCCTTTTCAAAAATGTTCTCTTATTGGGCTACCTAGTTGATTGATTTTAAATTTAGTGATGGCTAGGGTAGCACATAATTGGTAAGCGAGTGAGTCGGGTGATAAAATCCCTTCTCGTGAATGATCGGCTATAGGTCATAGTAATTTAATTCATCACACCATTCGAAAATAAATGCCAGAATAAAATCACACAAGAGCATGTAGTCACACACAAAAATTGACTCGATGATAGGAGAGGTGAGAGACCTCCCACGATTTTTACGCCGTGGGGTGATGAACAAGTTGAGTCGACCGGGGGGATATTACGCCTATCTCAGTCGGCCCCGGGAGTCCTACCAACCCAAGTTAGAGAGGCTTCTTTTCCTTGCCTTGGACGCCCTCTCTCTACCTTGTCCAGTTTCCCTATCACGCTTTTCTTCGATTATAACAAATTTAAATGAAAAATAAATGCTGTCTCTAAGCACCGCAATACAAGCCAAGCGTAAAAATCCAATACAAGCCTTCTAAAAAAATGAAAAATGGTACGAAAAAAGAAAAGTGCAATATAAATGAATCACAAATAGGAAATCCTCTCCAATGCTTCAAGCTCCAAAGATTGGTAACAACGCCATTTGATAGAGATACTTTTCGGTATTTGTCATTGCTTGAAAGCTCCTCTAATCAAAACCTTTCATACCTACAAAAGTATATAATAAAACTAGAGTGTAGCGGTAAGTAAGGGAATCAATTCATATCTAAGGGTGAAATATACAAGAGAGGCATGCAATTCATTTATTTATTTTACTCTTTTTCAATTTTTCTCTTTTTTTTTAGCTTTTTCAAATATTAAACAATTTTGTGGAATAAAGTGAATTTTAATCTAAGAAGCAACTAAAAGGAAAACCAACTAAAATAAAAGTGTGTGAAATGTGACTAAATTAAATGACTAAAATAAATGAACAAAAACTAACACTAAAATAAGAGATAGAGTGAGGTAAATAAATTTGAGAACAATCAAGGAGTGGGACTACACCACAAATTCTAGTTATTCTAACTAATTAATTTAATTATTTGAAATCTCCCAAATTAACATCAAAATTAAAAATCAACACTTGTTGCAAATGTAATTTTAATAGTAACCTTTTAGAAAATTAAGTTTAACCCCCACAACTCTAGAAAATAGATCTACAATCCTTTTAATTAATCACCCGCTAGGATCGATTCATCAAAATTTGTATAAAACATAGAAAATGAAATTTAGAGTTGAAGCTCAATGAATAATACCACACTTAAGAAACTCCTATATCTAGTTCGATTCTAAAATGGGTATTATATCTCGAATTTCTATTTTCTCTCGAAAATTATTTACCCTCTCTTGAGGTGTAAATTTAAGGGTGAAGAATCAAAATTCATATTCAAACGAAATTTTCAAATAATCAAACAAATTAAATCAAAACAACGTCAAATAAGGGTTCACCCCACACTTTGAAAGGGTATTTAGCCTAACATGATATCAAAATTGACAAACTAATAATCAAAGACATTAAAATAGATAGAAGAGAAGAGAACAATCAAACTCAATCTCTTGATGCGTAACTGAACTCCAATCTTTGTGATCAAATTTGCATCCCTCAATTTGAATGATCCAACCAAAATTACAAAAAAAAATGCACTCAAATTGATCCTCACAACAATTTATTTTTCCTCACTAAATCAAAAATAACAGAAAATTAAAATTAAAATAAAAACTACTCTAAAAAAATAAAAAGTGTTTCTCTCTAACTCTAGAATTTTCCTCTCTACAATCTCATCTCCCCCAAATTGGGTCTTCATATTCTTTAAATAGTGTGGCCATGGAGCTTAAGGGTAAATTTGGGAGGAGGTCGGATGCGATGGGGGTTCCGGGTTAGGTAGCGGGGGCTGGAACAACGGGTTATGGGTTTAACATTTGAACAGTGCAACGGGTTCAGTGGGCGGCGGCGGAATTCAGAGATGGGTTAGCTGGTATTGGAGGGGTAATGGGTTTGTGGATATTTGAATGGTGGAGTTATGGCTATGGAAGTTAGAAGGAGAGAGAGTGAGGTGAGGTTGAAGATGGTGAGGAGGGTTGGTGTGTGGTTGGGTGTATTAATGGTAGAGTGTGTGTGTGTGTGAGGGGTTAATTTAGGTGTAGGTGAGTGTAAGAGGGTTTTGTGTGTGTATTAGTTTGTACCTAAAAAAATAAAATAAGAAAATAAGAAAAATAAACCTAATAAAATAAAAACAAGTAAAATAAAAATAAAAATAAACTAAACTAAAAATAAAACTCACTGATGATGCTTAGATTTGGCACCACCAAATAAGTGATGATGAGCTCAAACAGTATTAACCATGGAAGCCCTAGAGATATGTATGTATAAGTATACAGAAGGAGGTGAGTATAAGAGGAATAAGACAATGATGTATAGTGGTTCAGCCAATTAGGCCTACATCCACTCTGAGTGTGTGATCCACTAAGTATGGGCACTAATGGCCTTGGATACAATGCACATAAGCTCACTTTCTCTCTTTACTGTGTGTATAAGCAGAGTTTCAGCTAGGGTTTCAAATTATCTATCCCTTTGTAGGGCTGTAGGTGATAAGTATATATAGGTCTTGGGGGGCGTAGTGTACCCCCTAAGCATGCATGGCCCATGTGAATGATGATCTAGCGAATCCCCTGTTGCCACCTCTCGATTCCACCTGTGATTAATGATGACATAATATTCCCTCACCTGCGGGGGAGATATTGTTATAACGGTCTTCCGCATTCCATGTGAGCCTCACGCGCACTGTTCCACGCGTCTCCCAAACCACGCGTTGCAATGATGTCACCCTCGACCTATGATATGAGGCCGAGGGCAAAGTTCCTTCTGGCAGTGAGCCTGGCCTAATTTAGGCCTCATACTGTCGTACCCTCAGAGGGTCATCCGGACCATGATGAGGGGTCGGCCCCTTGGAGGGTCGCTTGAGCCATGGTGATGGATCGGCCCCTCAGAGAGTCGTTTGGGCCTGATGAGGGGTCAGCCCCTTGGAGGGTCGTCTAAACCATGATGATGGGTCTACCCCTTGAAAGGTCATCTAGGACTGATGAGGGGTCGGCCCCTTGGAGGGTCATCTGAACCATGATGATGGGTCGGCTTCTTGAAGGTTCGTCTGGGCCTGATAAGGGGTCGGCCCCTTGGAGGGTCGTCTGAACCATGATGATGGGTCAACCCCTTGAAGGGTCGCCTGGGCCTGATGAGGGAGTTGGCACCTTGGAGGGTCGTCTGAGCCTGATGAGGGGTCGGCCCCTTGGAGGGTCGTCTGATATTGGTTAAGAGGTCATCTGGCCCCGTGTAGGTGTCGGACGCCCTCGGCCTGGCCGAGGGTATATATGGCTATATCAATCACCCCCATCCCTTAGCCATTGATGTTATTGAGATGGCTGAGGGATAGTGTTACTTTTGAGATGAGTGAATGGTTAGTTTGATGAGCGACACATGTCAAGATGATGTGGCACTTAGGCAGATGTCCACTGTCGTTCTAGTTTCCCAGGTGTGGTGGCTGCACACTTTGCTTGGGACTTTGCGCCCTAATGATACCTTCCTCGTGGGTTGTGTTCTGCCTTAGTTAATGGGACCACTCATTAGCAAGGTATTTAAACAAATTTTGAAACCATTTCCTTTCTTCTTCTTCGTGCTTAACTCTATCTCTCTCTCTCTAGCTTCTCAACAGCTTCCATAGCCATTTCTACAACCTTTATACCAAGCTTCATTCAGCCATTGCTTTCATCTTCAGGTACTTTTCTTTGTCATAAATTCCCTTTTTAATCTTCAATTTCATTTCATGCATTGGGTTTGACGTCGCCTTGTGGTGTTTCTAGGGCTTCCTTGTGTTTTTCGGTACCTTTTCCGACGAGTTGAGTTCTTCCCTTTCTTGAGTGTTCTTGATCAAAAACCTTTAATTCTTTGGTTTTGATCCAAAAGTCAAACTTAGTCAACTGTGATATTGTTTGTAGTTGGCTTAGCCAAATTCTTCTAAGTGTAGGGTCTTCCCCTTAATGCTTAGGAGGTTTTACGATTTAGCTGTGGAATTCCCATACTTGAGAGAGAAGTTCTTCGTAGAGATCAGACGAATAGAGGAAGAGGAGGAGAGAAGACAAGGGGCCAACCCTAATTGGGTACGATCTATTTTTCCCATTCCATTAGCCACTATCGTACCCCCTGAGTCCTGTGGGTCGTCTGGTCGTCCAGCCGAAAGTCAATTATACGAGGGAGAAATGGATCGAAGAGCATCGTCCCCGATAGGTGTTGGCCCTTCTGGGAGGGGGGAAACATCGACTCTCAGCCCAATCCGACAGGCCGAGGGCACGACACCTTCTGAGGTTGTCCCTGTAACAGCGTTGTCCCCCTTTGAATTTCAAGTAGCCTTTCCAAGTGGTCCCCCATAGGTTGGGAGATCTGGGGACGAGGGAGATGAGGATGACAGTGAGGGTTCTTCTGATGGCAATAATAGACAAGTTGACACTTCGACTGCTTCCACTTATGTATCATCAGTCAAAGACCGTGATCTCTTACTATAGAGGATCCTCTTTGGCATATAAGCCAACATAAGTATGAGGGTTCCCTCTGAGTCTGAGAGAGTCTTAGAGGGTGATAATGGAGAGATCTTTGTATATGAACAGATGTTAAAGGTCGGTGTTAGGTTCCCTCTGCACCCTGTCATAGTCAATATACTATTATCCCTCGGCGTTACCCCCTCTCAACTTCCTCCCAACTCCTGGAGGACTATCCTCGGCTATGTCTCCTTGTGGAAGAATACCTTCACTGACGAGCCTTCAGCCGATGTGTTCTTGGCTTGTTATAATATCACTTCCTCGTCCAAGAAGCCTGGGTACTATCATCTGGGGGCGAGGAAGTCTGATAAAAAACTCCTCCATGTGGCACAAACCTCTAACCACGACTGGAAGAAGAGATTTTTCTCCATATCTGGGGAATGGGAATTTTCTGCTGAGGCTCAACCTTTGGACGATGATCCGAGGGTTCCAAGGAGATGGTCTAACCCCTCTATGAAGGCTAGGTCAGAACCCGGTCTTAGCTTGGATGAAAAAGACATAGTCGAGTATCTGAGAGAACGAGGGAAAAAGGTGGACTTACAAAGTTTAAAGATTTTTATGACCCCTCGGTTCCTCAAAGAAGATGGTCTGAGGGTCGGCCCCTTGACAGAGCAATATGAGTTATTATTATTTTTTTCTCAATCTTTGATTTTTTCCAAGAGTTTCATCTTTGCCTCTGTATTTTTCTAATGTGTCATCTTCTTTTCAGGTCGTCCTGTAGGTATCTCTGACCATCTCTGGGAAATGACTGCCCCAAGCTTGATGTCTAGTCTCGGAAAGAACAAAGGCAAAGAGCCCCAGTAGGCTCCGAGGAAGTTAAAGGTCGTGGGGCCGACACATGTTGAGCCGACCACTGATAGTCATAAAAGGAAAGAGCCCAAAGTCACAGCTGACCCTCGGTCGGATTCTAGGACGAGGGTATGGGCGGAGGCGTCTGAGGGGACTGGTTCCTCTTCCAGCATAGGGGCCTTTTGGTCCCAAAACTTAACATTTTTTAAGGCTGAGCCATCTTCCCTGATAGACAATCTGAGGGCGACCAAAGCTTCTATGTTCTCTGCCCCTCTGCCACTGACAACGATTTCCTGTCGAAGATGCCCCCAGCCAAGGTGTATGACTACGGTTTGCACACTCTAGCTCAGGTATTTGTTTTTACTTCACTTAGTTTGAATTTTTCACCAACTTTTTCCTCGACCTCTTAACAAGTGTTTTTTTCTGTGCAGTCTTTCTGTGCCTTTACCTCGGCCACTAAGTGAATGGCTGAAAACCAACAAAAATTTCATAAAGCCGAGAGGGCCATTCAGCACGAGGTTGACCTGTAGACAGAGCTTGAGACTGCAAGGTTTAAATTGGAGAGTGCGAGGACTGAACATGCAAAGGTCCTGGACGAGCTGACGAAGCAGCATGATGCAGACCTGAAGGCCAAGGACTTGCTTATTAAAGAGAAGGATGAGGCCTTGATCAACTTGGGGTTTCAATTCAAGACTGATCTTGAGGGAGCTGTAAAGAAAGCTGAGGCCGATGCTGTGGAGGCCTACAAACTCTCAAAAGAGTTTCAAGGCTTCGTTCTTGAATGCTTAGAGAGGGGGATTAGGCCTGTCGGTGGGTCATTCTTAAGTTCGTTGATGCAGTATCATATATCCGCCCCTCTCTTAAGGCAGTTCAACTGGACGATCCCCTTATTGCGAAAGCCCTGGTCATAAGTGCACGTCAAGGGTACCTACACGTCTGAGGATCGGCCTGTCTTGGTCATAGAAGAAACCCCCATAATTAACATCGAAACATTGCCCTCTGATTCCGCTCAATAGGGTGGCTGTTTGTAGCCAATACCCTCTTCATATAACCAATATTTTTGTACTCTATTTTTGTTGAACCAAACATCAATAACATCTTGTAATATAATGCCTCTTTCTGTCTTCTATGCTTGTCTCTTGTATGATTTATTCTTGTGATGTTTTTAAATTCACACTCACACTAACCCTTCCCTCGTCTTTCTTGAGGGTAAATGAGGGGCAGTCCCCACCATTTGCCCTCATTATAGCCAAGGGTGGTTTTCACCAACTTAATAGTTTTTCAAGTTCCCCCTCGTTTTTCTTGAGGGTAAATGAGGGGTCGTCCTCACCATTTGCCCTCATTATAGCCGAGGGTGATTTTCACCAACCTAATGGTTTTCAAGTCCCCCCTCGTCTTTCTTGAGTGTAAATGAGGGGTAGTCCCCACCATTTGCCCTCATTATAGCCGAGGGTTGTTTTTACCAACCTAATGGTTTTTTAAGTCCCCCCTCGTCTTTCTTGAGGGTAAATGAGGGGTCGTCCCCACCATTTGCCCTCATTATAGCTGAGGGTGGTTTTTACCAACCTAATGGCTTTTCAAGTCCCCCCTCATCTTTCTTGAGGGTAAATGAGGGGTCGTCCCCACCATTTGCCCTCATTATAGCCAAGGGTGGTTTTAACCAACCTAATGGTTTTTCAAGTCCCCCTCGTCTTTCTTGAGGATAAATGAGGGGTCGTCCCCACCATTTTCCCTCATTATAGCCGAGGGTGGTTTTCACCAACCTAATGGTGTTTTAAATTTTGCAATCCCCCCTCGTCTTTCTTGAGGGTAAATGAGGGGTCGTCCCCTCCATTTGCCCTCATTATAGCCGAGGGTGGTCCTAACGAGTATCACCCCAATCGCACTAGGATTAATTAAACACAAAATGAGGGATCAATGTGACATTCTCATTAACATTCCAAGTGTTTTGTTAGAGCAACATATTCATTACAACTTTGATCCGATAGGACTTTACAAAATTATTGATAGTATTTCTTCAAATGATCTGCATTCCAGGGGTTGGAAAATGGTTCCCCTTCTAGGTTTTCTAGTCTATAGGTTCCAGGGACAACTTCATCAATGACCCTATACGGGCCATGTCAATTTGGGTGGAGCTTATTGGGCTTCTGCCAAGTCTTTTTGAGGACTAAGTCCGCCACTGCAATTGGCCTATACTTCACCCTTTGATTGTAAAACCTTGCAGTCCTCTGCTGGTAGGCATCTTGCCTTATCTCGGCGTCTTCCCTCCTTTCCTCAATCAGGTCTAAGTCAAGTCTCCTCTCTTCCATATTTTTCTGGGGGTCATACATTTGGACCCTGTGAGTATGAAACCCAATCTCGGTGGGGATGACGGCTTCTGAACCATACGCTAGCATGAATGGGGTTTCTCCGGTAGAGGTCTTTGTCGTTGTCCTGTAGGCCCATAGTACAGCATATAACTTCTCAACCCATCTTCCTTTTTCCTCCTCAAGTTTCTTCTTGATCCCGTCTAAGATTGTTTTATTTGTGACCTCAGTTTGCCCATTAGCCTGAGGTCGACTTGGGGTAGAGAAGAATTGTTTGATACTCACCATTTCACAGTACTTCTTGAGAAAGGTATTCTTGAATTAAGTCCTGTTATCTGAGATGAGGGAGTTGGGGAGACCATATCTGCATATAATATTTTTCCAGATGAACTGGAAGGTCTTCTATTCGGTAATCGTGACCATTGGCTCTGCCTCCACCCATTTTGAAAAATACTCAATTTCCACGATGATGAACCGATAGTTATTGATGGCCCTAGGCAAGGGGCCTACTAGGTCGATACCCCACACTGTAAATGGCTATGGGGATGTAATGGAGGTAAGAGGATGATGGGGATGGTTGGGGATGGTGGAAAATCTTTGACATTTATCACATTCTTTTACATATGTCGTGGCATCTTTCCCCAAGGTCGGCCACCAGTACCCCTAGGTGACCACCCTCTTCGCTAAAGATCTGCCTCCAATGTGTCTTGAACATGACCCCTCATGCACGTCTCACAAAATGTGCGGGACTTCAGACGGTTGCACACACCTAAGTAAGGGGAGCAAAAACCCCTTTTTGTACAAAGTGTCTCTGATGACAGTGAATTTCGCAGCTCTGTATCTTAACTTCTTCCTTTCTTGCCTTACTTCTGGAATCTCCCCCTCTTTAATGTATCTGATCAGAGGGTCCATCGATGAAGCTTCCTTAGAGATATTTAAGCAGGTGCCAAGTGTTCCCCCTTCTTCTTCGATGGACCCTAGTTGCCGAGGCCAGTCTAGCATGTGCATCAGCTCGGTCGTTATCGAACCTAGGTATCCTCTTCAATTTCACTTCTCTGAAGCTCTTCAATAGTGATTTCACTTTCTCAAGGTATTTGGCCATCCTCTCATCCTTGGCCTCGTAGGCTCCTAATATCTTATTCACTACTAGCCTTGAGTCACTATGAACCAAAATCTGGCTAACACTAAGAGACTTGGCCAAGCAGAGTCCTGCTATCAAGGTCTCTTATTCAGACTCGTTGTTGGAGGCTTTGAAGTTGAACCTCAAGGCGTACTCAATGTCTGTACTATCGGGTGCTGATACTATCAGTCTAGCTCCACTTCCGCTGTTGTAGGAGGACCCATCAACAAAGAGGCTCCACACGGTCTGTTCATCTGAGAAATTTCCCTCGGAGAGGGACCCCTGCCTAAAGAGATATCTTCCCTCTTCATTTTCGGTCACTTTTTCTCTAGCGGTGCTTGTCTCAGCCTTATCTGCTGGTGCATCAGCGAGTCTTCCATGTCGGGTATCTGTCTTCCTGAGGCTATCATCATCAGCTTCATCATCTTCCCAAGTAAATTCAGCCACAAAATCTTCCAATGCTTGCCCCTTAATGGCCATCCTAGGCTGATACACAATGTGAAACTCCCCCAGCTCTATAGCCTAGGCCATTAGCCTACCTAACTTTTCTGGCTTTTGTAAAACCTGCCTAAGAGGAGAGTCAGTGAGGATAACCATTGTATGGGATTGGAAGTATGGATTCATCTTTCTTGATGCATGGATCAAGGTATAGGCCAACTTCTCCATCCTTGGATATCTTTGCTCTGCCCCCTGGAGGGCCTTGATGTTGAAATACACTGGCTTCTGTAGTCCGTCCTCTTCTCTCACAATGTTTGCGCAGATGGTAGATTCTGAGACGGATAAGTACACATGTAGTTATTCGCCCGGTACTGGTCGTGACAACAGCAAGGGAGACCCTAGGTATGACTTCAACTCCTTGAAGGCCTCATTACACTCTTCACTCCATTCGAAGGCCGTTCTGAGAATTTTAAAGAATGGTAAACACTTGTCTGTGGCCCTGGACACGAACCTATTCAAAGCAGTCACTCACCCCGTGAGCCTCTGAACGTCTTTAATGGTCTTGGGGGGTTTCATTTCTAGGAGGTCCTTTATTTTCTCACGATTGGCCTCAATGCCTCTTTGATTCACGATGAACCCCAAGAATTTCCCTGCTCCAACCCCGAAGACACACTTGGTCGGGTTGAGCTTCATCCAGTACTTGTCCATCGTATTAAAGGTCTGTGACACCCCGCCTAATTAAATATCGGGCGATCACTCCTTTATTAAATTAAAATCAAGGTGAACAGTTGGTTCATTCTTAGCATCACTGTTGAAAAATAAAATTTTCAACTTAAACACCCTAAATAATTAAGCTAAGTGTCAAAACCATTTTAGACATTACTTTCCAAATTTTATTTTATATAAACCAACATTTGAAACTTTATGAAATTCATAATTCAAGGATCACACAACAACTATACTGGAACAAACAATCCAATAATTAAACATCCATTAAAGTAATTCCAACATTAAAACTTAAAGGAAAATCATCCTGATAGTAATAAATCCCAAAGAGTAAAATACTAGAAATAAATGAATCACAATGTCCGCTAAACAACTAAATAATGGAAAGGGCGAAACATGCTCAACTGAATAAATAGTGCTAGAAGTGGAATCAATAAATGAGGTCGTCTAAACAAGAGGCCTGCAACTTCCACCTAAGCTGCAGTGCGTTCCCTCCAAAGGATCCTATGCAAGACGCCCCTGTGGCTGGGCACCTGTAATATATACATATATATACAAGAGAGAAAAGAAAATGGGAACGGTTTAGAGCCCGATTGTAAAAATGATTTAAAATTTGTTTAACAAGTATTTAAAATGTTTACAGGCCAATGCAACAACATATTAGTGCGACGCTCCCTTGAGAAATTCTCACCTCTCTTCTAATGTGCACACCTATCGCACTAAACTTCCCAATGGTTTAACTCATCTTATCTTCGGTTACTCGTAAGATGTAAATTTAACAATTCAGCTGTTTAAGAAGTAAATTCCATTTAATACCAAACCTCTCATTTTAACTTTATTTGTTAATAAAGTTTCCCAATAATATACTATACTTTCAAAACACGTATTCCTCAATTGAAATCATTATTCATATCTTAATTATCATAAACACAGTAGGAAATTCCCAAATTTCAGGATTTAATGTATATATTAAATACTCATATAATATATATATTCTAACAGCACCCCACATAAAAATTATGGTGCGGGCATACTCTGTTATCCAGTCCCCGTATCACTCGTACTAGGGGAAGTACATGTTCGGAATCTCTCTCGAATTGTATTAACACAAACACAACAATATTGAGGCGAAGCATAGAGTCCCGGTCTCTAAGAGGTCAGCACATGCCCCCACGTCTCTTAGGCCATCTGGCTATCGATCCGATTAGCCTGTACCAAGGGATCTCTATCTTCTAAGGTATGAGTCAATATCCCCCATAAAGGTCCCATCGAGACAAGACTGTCCCACCGCGGTAACCTCAGGGATAGTAAGTAGCGCGGGCATGGTTTTCACACGTATATAGTATATGCATAAACACAGACATATAAATATACTACTATTACCACATCAAATTTTGGTACATCTCATAATCCATAATTATGATATTTATTCTTATTTCTCGTTATTTAGTTATCACGTATAACGGTTCGTTCCTTACTTTAATTTGTGGGATTTTCCCAACTTATCAAGTGACACTAGTGAATTCCTATACTCCCAAGTGAAATTTCAGTAGGTACTCATTTATTTTTTCACGAAACTACCTTACGCATCTCCCCCCTTTTATACATAGTTCGATCGTCCCTTATACGTAAACATCTCCAAAAATGTGAATCTCATTCTACCTTAAAGGTTTCATATTTTTATTATGTCCTACTGGTCTTCTACACCTCCCAAAATATTTTAATAAGGATATCCAAAGATTGTTTCTCATTTAAATTGAATTTAACTATTTAGAGGGGAAAATAAGAGTCTTCCAGGAGGGGTCGATCGATCGATGGTAGGAGCTCGATCGATCGATGCGTCGATCGATCGACACTCCTGGTTCGATCGATCGATCAAACAGGTATGGTGAATTCTGCAGATTAACAGTTACGGGTTCTATCATCCAACATCAACCAAATCCAGATTTTTAACACCCAAACTCCCAAAAATTCGTACTACAAACATTATGAACCCAATTAGACATCTTCTACGTAAGGCATGCAAATTTTCATCAATATCCATGGATTAATAGGCCAAAACTTATAAAAATCTCATGAACCCTAGAAATTTCTTTAATTTTGTTCTAATCAGTCTTTTTCCAGAATTTCTACTCCTAATCCATCATAAATCTGTGGTTAAACCTCTACATATGAAGGGGATTTCCATATTTTCATTCATATCATTACTACATGCAATTTTCCTATCTCCAAATGGGTTTTCTTCTATGAAACTCATCCTAATCAACCCTAGACTAACATGAGTGATTCATTAATGAAATTAAGCAAGATAAATACTTGCCTTGGAATTTCAGAGTTCTGATTTGTGGACGAATTTGGTGGTGGTGGCGGTGCAAACGGATGAGTTTTTGGCCTTGGATTGCTTGGAAAGCTTTTCACCTTCCTTTCTAATGGCCGTTCTAAGGTTTTGAGTCTGCTAACCCTAAGGGACCATTCCAAATGGCTGATATAACCTAATAAATTTCGTGGATTTAATTACCCAAAAATGCAAAATGTCCAAAATGCCTTCCCGGGTGCTAAATAAGCCTATAAACGCTCCGAGACCCAAACTAAACCCCCAGGTACACTTTTTTGACTATCTCAACCCTTCCGAACACTTTGGTGCACTCAAAATGACCATACGAGTGACTTATAATTTATTCACTTTTATTAATCAATATTTAGTCCCGACGCGACACGGGCGCGTCCCGACTCAAATTTTCAAAATTGTCATTTTATTCACTCGTGACATTTAATAGTACCAATATTATATTACTTTACTCATTAGTAATATTCAACAAGTTTCCAATGATTACTAACTCTCGTCACGTTAGTAATTAAAATAATTAATTTCCAGATTTATATTAAATTAATAACTCACATTAAATTTAATAAATCCCCAAATTTCAAAAGCATAAAAATATGGGGTATTACATACTTCCCCCCTAATAACGGAATTTCGTCCCGAAATTCGAAAAATAAGGCATACCTGGTAAGAATAAATGTGGGTATCTCTCGCGCATATCTGTCTCGTGCTCCCAGGTAGATTCCGCCGCATTATGATGCTCCCACTGGACTCATACAAGTGGAACTACCTTCGACCTCAATCTTCTCTCGCTATGGTCTAGGATAGCCACTGATCTCTCCTCGTAAGAGCTGCCAGGCTGTAAATCTATCTCATCTATCGTGATGTGGGTGTGGGACATATCATCCCGAAGGTATCGTCTCAACGACGAGATGTGGAATACATCGTGGATGCGATGTAAATGCTCTGGTAGTCCCAATCTGTATGCTATCGGCCCAACCCTCTCGATAATGGGAAATGGTCCCACATACCTCGGGGCCAATTTCCCTTTCTTCCCGAACCTCATCACTCCTTTCATAGGAGATACACGTAGTAATACTTGGTCCCCCACATTAAACTCTCGGAAGAACCGTTTCGCATCGGCGTAGCTTTTCTGTCTGTCCTGGGCTACTAGAATGCGACTCCTGATCATATCAATCCTAGAGGAGGTTTCCTGAATCACCTCTGGTCCGAGCAACTTGTTATCCCCCACCTCTATCCAAGAAGTTGGGGAACGACAAGGCCTTCCATACAAAGCCTCGAATGGAGTCATTCCAATCGTGAACAGATAAGAGTTATTATAAGCGAACTCTACCAGTGGAAGATGTGGCTCTCAACCTCCTCCAAAATCAAGAACACACATGTGTAGCATATCCTCCAACATCTGACTAATATGTTTTGTCTGTCAATCTGTCTGTGGGTGATAAGCTGAACTCAACCTCAAGTCTGTACCCATAGCCTCCTGAAAACTCTCCCAGAAACGCGACACGAAAATCTTATCTCTATCTGACACAATATTCAGGGGCACCCCATGCAATCTGACAATCTCAGCAATGAACAACTGAGCATACTGACCCGTTGTATAGTCTGTTCGCACCGGCAGAAAGTGCTCCACCTTGATCAAACGGTCCACGATCATCCAGATGGAGTCGTGGCCCCGTTGTGATGTAGGCAACCCTGTAATAAAATCCATGGAAATACTCTCCCACTTCCACGGGGGTATTTCCAATGGCTGAAGCAACCCTGACGGTTTCTGATGGTCCACCTTTACCAGCTGGCAGGTAGAACACTTGGACACGAACTCAACAATATCCTTTTTCATCCCACTCCACCAGTATTATCGCCTCATATCCTAGTACATCATATCTCCCCCAAGATGTACTGCAAATCGGGACCCGTGGGACTGGGTCATCACTGCATGACGTAAGTCTGCTCCTTCCGGAACCACTAATCTCCCATTAAACCTTAAACCCCCATCAGAACTAATAGAATAGGACATAGCACCCTCGGCTAAAACTCGTACAATCTGCTCCTGGAAAAATGGGTCTGTGGTCTGTTCCTGTATCACCCTCATAACAATCTCGGGTGTTACTGTCATGACAGATATGAAGGAACGGGCTACTGCATCCTGGTGACCCAACTCTTTCCACTTTACTTTCCAGACGTCCGCTACATCATCTACCGATCTACGGCTCAATGCATCAGCAACTACATTGGCCTTCCCCGGAAGGTACTGTATGTCGAACTGATAGTCCTTCACAAACTCTAACCACCTGCGCTGACAAATATTCAGCTCTTGCTGAGTGAACAGGTACTACGGTGATTTTTGGTCCGTGAACAAGCAAAATTTCTCTCCCAATAAATAGTGCCACGAAATCCTCAATGAAAAAAACAACCGCTTCCAACTCTAGGTCGTATGTGGGGTAGTTCTTCTCGTGCGCTTTAAGCTTGCGGGAGGCAAAATCTATAGCCTTCGCCTCTTGCTGAAGTACTCCCCTAAGTCCTCGTAAGGAAGCATCGGTGTAAACCAGGTACTCCACGCTCGGCTTAGGTAAAGCAAGGACCGGTGCTGAAGTAATCTTGTCTTTCAGCTCGTCGAAAGCCAATTGGAAAGCATCATCCCAAACAAATGGAACCCCTTTGCGAGTCAGGTTCGTCAATGGCCCCGCTATTTTAGAGAACCCCCGAATGAATCTCCTGTAGTATCCCGCTAATCCCAAGAAACTACGCACTTCCGTCGGTGTCGTGGGTTATCCCCACTCCCTCACCGTTGACACTTTACTCGGGTCAACTGTTATTCCTTGTTCGAAAACAACATGCCCCAAGAACTGTACTGCCCGTAACCACAACCCGCATTTCTCATACTTAGCATACAGCTGATGTTCTCGTAGAGTCTGAAGAACCTGCCTCAAGTGCTCGGCATGCTCCTCCTCGGAGTGTGAATATATCAAAATGTCATCTGTGAAGACGATGATAAACTGATCCAAGAACTCTCTGAACTTCTGTTCATCAAATCCATGAATACGGCTGGAGCATTTGTGAGGCCAAATGGCATCACTCTGAACTCATAGGACCCATATCTCGTCAAGAAAGCAGTCGTTGAAACATCCTTCTCCCTAATACGTAGCTGATGGTACCCCGAACTTAGATCAATCTTCGAAAAGAAAGTTCCTCCCCTCAGCTGGTCGAACAGATCATCGATTCGAGGTAACGGATATTTGTTCCGTATCGTGACCTTGTTCAGATCCCGGTAGTCCACACATAGCCTTAATGAACCATCTATCTTCTTTACAAACAAAACTGGAGTGCCCCAAGGTTAGGTAGTCCTGCGAATGAAGCCCTGACCTAATAGCTGATCTATCTGGTCTCGTAACTCTCTCATCTCCGTCGGAGCCATACGGTATGGGGTGTGTGCTATCGGTCGAGTATCTGGTAATAAATCTATGACAAAATACATCTCTCGACTGGGGGGTAGGCCTGGTATCTCCTGAAATACATCGGAATACTCATGAACAACTGGGATCGAGTCTAATTAAATCACAACCTCCTTAGAGGTATCCTCCTCTATGTAATACAAATGAGCGGTCGAGCCTCCCTCTGGGCGAGGCATCGCCACTACAAACATCTCTTTCCCCGGAATGGCAAAGACAATACTCCCACCAAAACAATCTATCATGGCTTTGTAAGCTGCGAGCCAATCCATACCGATAATAACATTGTCCTCATGCATATATAAGACTAACATGTTTGCTGGTAATACCAAGCTACCAATCTCTACCCCCACTCCCCGGCATATAAAGAAAATTAGCGATCCATTTCCTAATGGTGAGTCTACACGCGTTACAGTGCTCTCTACTGTGGTTAATAACCCTAAGGCCTTCGCGAAATAAGTAGCTATAAAACAGTGTGTCCCCCCCCCCCCCCCCCGCATCAATTTAATACTCGACCCATAGCACCGGGTATAGAGGACGTACCTTTTATCTCGATTGGGGACTGAGGTGTTGCTATTTGGTGGACGTTATAGGCACGTCCATACTGTAACTGCCTCTACTGCACCGAGGCTGCTGGAATGGCTGGTGGAGCTGGCTTCTGTGGTTTATTACCGGCACCCTGCTGCCTTGGGGTTTTATTCCTTTCTGGGCAATCCTGACACCTATGGCCATTCCTGCCACATCGGAAGCACCTCCCTCGAAACTGTCTCACTTTACTACGTTGTTGACTAGTCTCTCTTTCTCCTTGGTCTTGCTGGCCTTGCTGAGAAATTTGCAGAAAAATGATGTCAGGTTGAGAACAATCCCTCCACTTGTGACCCGGTCGCACACATTTATAGCAGAGTCCTGAAATTTCTCGTTGGTCGGGTTGTGGGTTCTCCCCACTCTGATTTGGACAATATTGACATTTATGACCGTCCATTCCACATTTGAAACACCTCTTGTGACTTCATTCTGAATCCAACTTTGTTGGCCCTGATGCTTTTGGCCCTCTACATCAATTCGGTTATCTCTGGAGCCGTCTTGATCTTGAGGGATTTGTTGCCAAAATTTCGGTGTCTTCGCACAATTTTCAACTCTAGTCACATGAAATTGACTAATCTCTCTAGGTTTTTTGCCTCCTCTGAGATGCGTGCTACGCTCGTGGTACTGTAAGACTGCAGTGGTAACTGCTTGTGCCACAATGCCTACAAATTCGGCGATTGGTACCCTTTTCGGAGACACCTGAGGTGTGAGTTGTCCTTGCCCATTAACTTCCCCAATGGCCTTAGCTTGTTCGTCCTGACGGGCCATCTGAAAATTAAAAATTTAATCTGAATAAGTTCAACATTCATATCGACAAATCGCAGAAGCACGAATTTTCCAACGTATAAAGATGAATACGATATTCCTAATATTAGGGCTCTAAATCAAAGACGCTAAGTTGAAAACGAGATAAGCCATACAGATCCTAACGAACAATAGAACCTGATGCTCTGATACCACCTGTGACACCCCACCTAATTAAATATCGGGCGATCACTCCTTTATTAAATTAAAATCTAGGTGAACAGTTGGTTCATTCTTAGCATCACTGTCGAAAAATAACTTTTCCAATTTAAACACCCTAAATAATTAAGCTAAGTGTCAAAAGCATTTTAGACATTACTTTCCAAATTTTATTTTATATAAACCAACATTTAAAACTTTACGAAATTCGTAATTCAAGGATCACACAACAACTATACTGGAACAAACAATCCAATAATTAAACATCCTTTAAAGTAATTCCAACATTAAAACTTAAAGGAAAAACATCCTGATAGTAATAAATCTCAAAGAGTAAAATACTGGAAATAAATGAATCACAATGTCCGCTAAACAACTAAATAATGGAAAGGGAGAAACATGCCCAACTGAATAAATAGTGCTAGAAGTGGAATCAATAAATGAGGTCGTCTAAATAAGAGGCCTGCAACTCCCACCTAAGCTGCAGCGCGTTCCTTCCAAAGGTTCCTATGCAAGACGCCCCTGGGGCTGGGCACCTGTAATATATACAAATATATACAAGAGAGAAAAGAAAATGGGAACGGTTTAGAGCCCGATTGTAAAAATGATTTAAAATTTGTTTAACAAGTATTTAAAATGTTTACAGGCCAATGCAACAACATATTAGTGCGACACTCCCTTGAGAAATTCTCACCTCTCTTCTAATGTGCACACCTATCGCACTAAACTTCCCAACGGTTTAACTCATCTTATCTTAGGTTACTCGTAAGATGTAAATTGAACAATTCAGCTGTTTAAGAAGTAAATTCCATTTAATACCAAAGCTCTCATTTTAACTTTATTTGTTAATAAAGTTTCCCAATAATATACTATACTTTCAAAACACGTATTCCTCAATTGAAATCATTATTCATATCTTACTTATCATAAACACAGTAGGATATTCCCAAATTTCAAGATTTAATGTATATATTAAATACTCATATAATATATATATTCTAACAGCACCCCACATAAAAATTATGGTGCGGGCATACTCTACTATCCAGTCCCCGTATCACTCGTACTAAGGGAAGTACATGTTCGGAATCTCTCTCGAATTGTATTAACACAAACACAACAATATTGAGGCGAAGCATAGAGTCCCGGTCTCTAAGAGGTCAGCATAGGCCCATACGTCTCTTAGGACGTCTGGCTATCGATCCGATTAGCGTGTACCAAAGGATCTCTATCTTCTAGGGTATGAGTCAATATCCCCCATAAAGGTCCCATCAAGACAAGACTGTCCCACCGCGGTAACCTCGGGGATAGCAAGTAGCGCGGGCATGGTTTTCACACATATATAGTATATGCATAAACACAGACATATAAATATACTACTATTACCACATCAAATTTTGGTACATCTCATAATCCATAATTATGATATTTATTCTTATTTCTCGTTATTTAGTTATCACGTATAACGGTTCGTTCCTTACTTTAATTTGTGGGATTTTCCCAACTTATCAAGTGACACTCGTGAATTCCTATACTCCCAAGTGAAATTTCAGTAGGTACTCATTTATTTTTTCACGAAACTACCTTACGCGTCTCCCCCCTTTTATACATAGTTCGATCGTCCCTTATACGTAAACATCTCCAAAAATGTGAATCTCATTCTACCTTAAAGGTTTCATATTTTATTTATGTCCTACTGGTCTTCTACACCACCCAAAATATTTTAATAAGGATATCCAAAGATTGTTTCTCATTTAAATTGAATTTAACTATTTAGAGGGGAAAATAAGAGTCTTCCAGGAGGGGTCGATCGATCGATGGTAGGAGCTCGATCTATCGATGCGTCGATCGATCGACACTCCTGGTTCGATCGATCAATCAAACAGGTATGGTGAATTCCGCAGATTAACAGTTACGGGTTCTATCATCCAACATCAACCAAATCTAGATTTTTAACACCCAAACTCCCAGAAATTCGTACTACAAACATTATGAACCCAAATTAAACATCTTCTACGTAAGGCATGCAAATTTTCATCAATATCCATGGATTAATAGTCCAAAACTTATAAAAATCTCATGAACCCTAGAAATTTCTTTAACTTTGTTCTAATCAGTCTTTTTCCAGAATTTCTACTCCTAATCCATCATAAATCCGTGGTTAAACCTTTGCATATGAAGGGGATTTCCATATTTTCATTCATATCATTACTACATGCAATTTTCCTATCTCCAAATGGGCTTTCTTCTATGAAACTCATCTTAATCAACCCTAGACTAACATGAGTGATTCATTAACGAAATTAAGCAAGGTAAGTACTTGCCTGGGAATTTCAGAGTTCTGATTTGTGGACGAATTTGGTGGTGGTGGCAGTGCAAACGGATGAGTTTTTGGCCTTGGATTGCTTGGAAGCTTTTCACCTTCCTCTCTAATGGCTGTTCTAAGGTTTTGAGTCTGCTAACCCTAAGGGACCATTCCAAATGGCTGATATAACCTAATAAATTTTGTGGATTTAATTACCCAAAAATGCAAAATGTCCAAAATGCCCTCCCGGGGTGCTAAATAAAGCCTAAAAACGCTCCGAGACCCAAACTAAACCCCCGGGTACACTTTTCTGACTATCTCGACCCTTTCAGACACTTTGGTGCACTCAAAATGACCATATGAGTGACTTATAATTTATTCACTTTTATTAATCAATATTTAGTCCCAACGCGACACGGGCGCGTCCCGACTCAAATTTCCAAAATTGTTATTTTATTCACTTGTCGCATTTAATAGTACCAATATTATATTACTTTACTCAATAGTAATATTCAACAAGTTTCCAATGATTACTAACTCTCATCACGTTAGTTATTAAAATAATTAATTTTTGCTTTTATATTAAATTAATAACTCACATTAAATTTAATAAATCCCCAAATTTTGAAAGCATAAAAATACGGAGTATTACATGTCGTTCTAAGGTTTTGAGTCTGCTAATCCTAAGGGACCATTTCAAATGGCTGATATAACCTAATAAATTTCGTGGGTTTATTTACCCAAAAATGCAAAATGTCCAAATGCCCTCCCACGGTGCTAAATAAGTCTAAAAACCCCCCGAGACCCAAACTAAACCCCCGTGTACACTTTTCTAGACTATCTCGACCCTTCCGGACACTTTGGTGCACTCAAAAGGACCATACGAGTTACTTATAATTTATTCACCTTTATTAATCAATATTTAGTCCCGACACGACACGGGCGCGTCCCGACTCAAATTTCCAAAATTGTCATTTTATTCACTCGTGGCATTTAATAGTACCAATATTATATTACTTTACTCAATAGTAATATTCAACAAGTTTCCAATGATTACTAACTCTGATCACGTTAGTTATTAAAATAATTAATTTTCGATTTTATATTAAATTAATAACTCGCATTAAATTTAATAATCCCCAAATTTTGAAAGCATGAAAATACGGGGTATTACATGTCGTTCTAAGGTTTTGAGTCTGCTAACCCTAAGGGACCATTCCAAATGGCTGATATAACCTAATAAATTTCGTGGGTTTAGTTACCCAAAAATGCAAAATGTCCCAAATGCCCTCTCAGGGTGCTAAATAAGTCTAAAAACCCCCCGAGACCCAAACTAAACCCCCGGGTACGCTTTTCTGACTATCTCGACCCTTCCGGACACTTTGGTGCACTCAAAAGGACCATACGAGTGACTTATAATTTATTCACTTTTATTAATCAATATTTAGTCCCAACGCGACACGGGCGCGTCCCAACTCAAATTTCTAAAATTATGATTTTATTCACTCGTGATATTTAATAGTACCAATATTATATTGCTTTACTCATTAGTAATATTCAACAAGTTTCCAATGATTACTAACTCTCGTCACGTTAGTAATTAAAATAATTAATTTTTGAATTTATATTAAATTAATAACTCACATTAAATTTAATAAATCCCCAAATTTCGAAAGCATAAAAATACGGGGTATTACAAGGTCCTCTCAAGGTCAGACACATGATCCTCTCCCTTCAAACTCTTAGTCATCATGTCATCTACATAGACCTCCATAGACATCCTAATTTGTTCTTCAAACATTTTATTTACAAGGTGCTAATATGTTGCCCCTGCGTTCTTCAGGCCAAAGGGCATGACCTTATAACAGTATGTCCCCTTGTCTGTAATAAAAGCAGTTTTCTCTGAGTGCCCAGGGCTCATAAAATATGGTTGTAACCTGAGTAGGCATCCATGAAACTCATTAGTTCATGGCCTGCGGTAGCTTCTACCATCTGATCAATGCGGGAGAGGGGGAAGCTGTCTTTGGGACAATGCTTATTGAGGTCGGTGAAATCTACACACATTCTCCACTTCCCGTTGGCTTTTGGGACAATGAATGCATTGGACAGCCACTCGGGGTGGATGACTTCTCTGATAAACTCGGCATCTACTAGCTTCTTGACCTCATCCCTTATAACCTCATATTTTTCTCGAGAGTAAATTCTCCTCTTCTGCTTTACCGGCTTTGCACCCTTTATCACGTTGAGATTCTGGAACATGATTTCGGGGTTGATCCCCAGCATATCTGTATGACTCCATGCAAAGACGCTATGTCTTCTTCTCAACAGCTTGATGAGGTCTTCTTTGATGTTTGGCTTCAGAGTCTTGCCAACTTGGATGGTTTTTTGGCTCATCCTCATTGAGGATGATGGATTCTACCTCTTTCGTGGCTTCCCCTTTCTTCAGCTTTGCCTCGTCCATGGGGTCGAGGGTATCAATATTGTAAGTGGTTGTTGCCTTCTTGTGTGCCTCTCTTTCTTCAGCGGAGTTGTAATAACATTCCCGTGCTGCCGTCTGGTCTCCCTGAACTTCCCCTACACCGTAAGGGGTTTGAAATTTAATCATCTGATGGATTATAGACGACACAACTTCAAACCCTTTGAGGGCTACCCCCCAGTATATTGTTATAGGCTGAAAAGACATATTCATTCATCACAAAGAAGCTGACCTTCTTGGTAAGCCATCTCGACCACTCGTCCCCCATCCTGACATCGGCCTCATACACTCTAAGGGGATGAACCTTTTCCCCACTGAACCCAATCAACGGGTGATGGTATGGGACAAGTCTAGCACGGCTGAGACCTAAGGCTTTGAAGCATGGCCAAAACATCACATCTGTAGAGCTACCCCCATCTACCAAGATCCTCGGCACCTCGCATCCGTGCACCCTGGTAGTGATAACGAGAGGGTCATCATGTGGGGATAAGAGGCCTTTGAAGTCCATTCTTGTGAACCCCACTATCAGATTATCCATATCGACCTTCCTCCTATTTTCTGGCTTTGCCTCCAGAGAGGTTGAGTGTACAGTTTTTGTCACTGCCTTGGCTTCAGCTGCATGGGCCTTCCTGTCGGCCACCTCTAAACCTCCTCCTGCTAGGCCCCCGGAGATCATTCCCACACCGAACGAGATCATATTAAGTCTCTTGACAAGGCCTTGGTTGTCTCTCAGAGGGAGGTCGGGTTCGTCCTCATCATCAGAAGGGTCGTCCCCTCTTTTTGGAGGACCTTCTCTACATGCATCACCTCTCTTCTTTCTGGGGTCGTCCCCTTGGCCCCTCTTGAAGGAACTCTTATCATCTTTCAGAGCAAAGCATTTGTCTATCACGTGGTCATGGTCTTGGTGAAATTCACACCACAGGTTTTTGTTCCTCTTATTGGCGGCTGCCCTCAACTTATTAGGACACTTCAGGGATCGGTCACTCTTTATCTCATTGAGAATATGTTCACAGTTGACCGTTAAAGGGGTGTAATCGGTGAACTTGCCATCCGTAGACCTTTTCTTCCCCTCTTTGTTCTTCTTAGGGTACTTACCCCCACTAGTGCCTCCTTTTTCATCTTCGTATTTTATGTCCATTGCCTCTTCGGCGTTCATCACCTTTCCTACTATCGACAGCAATTCAGCCATCGTCCTCGGAGGGTCTTTAGCAAGCTTCCATAGTAGCTTCCCCTTCTGGAGTCCTCTAATGAGGGCGGTCATGGCTATGCTCTCCTCATAGTCTTTCACCTCTAACTTTTCTTTGTTGAATCTGGATATGTAGTCTCTTAGACTCTCATTCTTCCCCTGCTTAACATAGAGTAGGTGTGTGGTCTTCTTCTGTGGCCTCACCCTGAAGCAAAAGTTGTGGATGAACCGTTATGTCAACTGCTTAAAGCTTTCAATGGAGTTTTTTGGAAGGGACATATACCAGACATGCGCAGCCCTAGTCAGAGTGCCAGAAAAGCCACGGCACCTCATCTCATCTGAGATAGAGTATATGTCTATCGCTGATTGGTACATCTCAATATGATGGACAGGGTTTGTACTCCCGTCATACCTTAGGGTGACCACGGGTGGGTTAAACTTTGATGGGGTTGGGAAGTTGACTATCTTCGCCACAAAGGGTGAGCCTACGAACTATCCTCTCTGAAGATGGTCCCGGCTCTTCAGAATATCGCCAATCTTATCCTCCAATCACTGGATTGAGTAATTCCAAGGCCTCGTAGGGTCGGCTTGGCCGATGTTATCCCATATCGCCTCTTTGAGGTGAACGGAGGGTTCTGCTGCGGCAGGCCTATGTCGGCTGTTTACTTCCCACTTACCGTCATCCCATCCTAGTGGTCCGCCCCCGTGGGGTCGGCCATCTACTGCCTCCCTTCTGGATCTCGCAGTACTCCTTGATCTGGACAATTTTTTCCGCATGTCATTTACTGGGCCCAGCCTCTCAAAGGCCGACCCCCTACTCAAGCGATCAAAAGAAGAGCCTCTCGGACGATCATCAGGATTTTTCCTTCCACACTTCCCTCTGCTATCCTGGAGAGGTCCTACAGTATTGTTGGAGACCTCATACGGCTCCCAGCATTCTATGGGTGCCTCCTCTCCCTCCAGATCATCATACCTGTCCTCAGGGTAAGGGTTTCCTTGCCTCCCCAGGCGTAGACGCCGGGGGTCAGCAACATCCCTCCACCGTTGTGGGGGTGTCAAGTCTTTACGTGGTGCTTGGGGTGGTCCCCTAGCCTCATGCTGCCCTGGAGCCGCTGCCGGAGTAATCATCTCAAGTGAGACCCCTGGTGGTCTTAGTATGTTCTGGCTTAGAGTTGTGAACTGCTCCTGCATGATCCGTTGGCTTGTTGCAAGAGACTTAAAGGTTGTCGCAACATCAGCCATCTTAGACTGAGGTGGTGGTTGACTGGAACTGGGTCCTACTCCACTATTCGGTGGAGGAAGTGGTGGTGGTGGCATCTCTGGTGCCATGTGTTTGAGTTATGAAAAGCTGAACTGAAGAAAAGACTGGTGGGCTTGAGAACCTTAATGGGTCTCTTTCAATGGTGAAACATATCCACATAGGGGGAGAACTGGCTCACCACGAGAGTGCCCAATGAGGTCAAGCTATACGAAGGAAGAGATGTCTTCTCGTTCCCACAGATGACGCCAAACTGATGATGCTTAGATTCAGCACCACCAGATAAGTGATGATGAGCTCAAACAGTATTAACCATGGAAGCCCTAGAGATATGTATGTATAAGTATATAGAAGGAAATGAGTATAAGAGGAATAAGACAATGATGTATAGTGGTTCATCCAATTAGGCCTACATCCACTCTGAGTGTGTGATCCACTACGTATGGGCACTAATGGCCTTGGATACAATGCACATAAGCTCACTTTCTTTCTCTACTGTGTGTATAAGCAGAGTTCCAGCTAGGGTTTCAAATTATCGATCCCTTTGCAGGGTTGTAGGTGACAAGTATATATAGGTCTTGGGGGGCGTAGTGTACCTCCCAAGCATGCATGGTGCATGTGAATGATGATTTAGCGAATCCCCTGCTGACACCTGTCGATGCCACCTGTAATTAATGATGACATAATATTCCCTCGCGTGAGAGGGTGATATTGTTATAACGGTCTTCCACGTGCCATGTGAGCCTCACGCGCACTGTTCCACGCGTCTCCCAAATCACGCGCTGCGATGATGTCACCCTTGGCCTATGATATGAGGCCGAGGGCAAAGTTCCTTCTGGCAGTGAGCCTGCCCTAATTTAGGCCTCGTACTATCGTACCCTAGGAGGGTCGTCCGGACCATGATAAGGGGTCAACCCCTTGGAGGGTCGTCTGAACCATGATGATGGGTTAGCCCCGTGGAGGGTCGTCTGGGCCTGATGAGGGGTCATCCCCTTGGAGGGTCGTCTGAACCATGATGATGGTTCGTCCCCTTGAAGGGTCGTCTGGGACTAATGAGGGGTCGGCCCCTTGGAGGGTCGTCTGAACCATGATGATGGGTCTGCCCCTTGAAGGGTCGGCCCCTTAGAGGGTCGTCTGAACCATGATGATGGGTCGGTCCCATGAAGGCTCGCTTGGGCCTGATGAGGGGACCGGCCCCTTGGAGGGTCGTCTGAGCCTGATGAGGGGTCGGCCCCTTGGAGGGTCGTCTGATATTGTCTAAGAGGTCATCCTGGCCCCGTCCAGGTGCAGGGCGCCCTCGACCTGGCCGAGGGTATATATGGGTATATCACTCACTAAAAAAAATAACACGACGCACAGTACAAACTCTAAAAACTAAACACGACTCAATTAAAAACTAATAAAATAAAAACAAAATAAAAATAATAATAAACTAACTAAAAACTAAAAACAAATAAAAAAATAAAGGAAAACAAACACTCGACGCACTAAAATAAAACATAAAAAAATCCTCTAAAAATTAAACACAAATAATAAAAATAAAAACTACAAAAGAAGTAAAAATAAAGCATAAAGTCCTAAAAAATATAAAATCTCGCAAAACTAAAAATAAAGACTAAAATTAAAAACTAATAAAAATATAAAATAACTTCTAGAAAATTCTAAATAAATGTAAAATAAATCGTAAAAATAAAAATGACTTAAACTAAAAATCTAAAAATATTCTAAAAAAGAACAAACTAAACACACAGGGGCTCGGGTGAAGGTTTGGGTTAAGTTTAGGCTCGGTTTTGGTAGGAGACGGGGGAATTAGCTTCATAAATAGCACATTTGATTTGAAATAAGCGTCAAACTTTCGTAAACGGCGATCGAACCTGCACATTAAACATTTACGCATATAAGACCCAAGTTGTGGAGAATTAGCAACTAAAATACGTCTATTCGGGGTATAAAATATACACTTTTGGGTGCTTATCATGGACCTTGATCTTATTTCTAGGGTTGTGAACTTCTTCATGGAAGTGAACTCATGACTTATATGGATATTGAGGATATGGTGATATCTCTACTTTGTCCTTTTTTGGTACATGCTTACTTTTTCTTCATAGGTCTTTCTTAATACTCGATACAATTGCTTGTTATGCATTATTGTGAATCACTGTGACACCCCACCTAATTAAATACCGGGTGATCAGTCCTTTATTAAATTAATTCAAAGCGTCCAGTTGGTTCATTCTTAGCATCACTGTCGAAAAACAATTTTTACTATTAATCGCCTAATAAATAATTAAGCTAAGTGTCAATTATTTATACCCAATTAATCCATTAATAAATTCCATGATTTAAGATAAAAGTCATTCCCATTCCACAAGAATAAATACTGAACATGAATTAAATATTGAAATAATGAGACTGGATAAAACATTCCAGTTCAAAATCTAAAAAAATCAATAGAATCATAATACTCAATCCAAGAGGAAAAGAAAAGCGAATAAAAAATACAATCTCGAAAATAATTAAACTGGAAACGGGTGACACCTTCCCTAACTGAATGTTTGAACTAAGAAATGAATGAAAAGGTAGAAGCGTCTAATATCAATAACCTACAGCTTCCACAACAGTTGCACCTTGTCGAATGATCCACGCGTCTAGGTCTAGTGGTGACCTTGTGGCTGGACACCTGGTATATATATATATATATATATATATATATATATAGAGAGAGAGAGAGAGAGAGAGAGAGAGAGAGAGAGCAAGAGAAGAGCAAATAGCAAGAAATGGGTCAGAGCCCGATTTGTAAAAATATTTGGTTTAGCAAGTATTTAAAACTGCATTATTATAATTATTATGTGCATATTAGTTCCGAACTCTCACATGAGATCCTCACTCCTCCACTAATGTGAACACCTAGCGTACGTCTACTTTAACCTAGTTATCCATATTATCCCCAACTAGGTCATAGCCATATACTACTAAATATAGATCTTAAGAGAAACTTGTATCGCCCATACAATACGTTATTTAATACTTCACTCCCATTAACTGCATTTGATATTCTCTGTTCTAGTAGTAAATACTTTATCCCCTTAAGTTAATTTATTTACCAACATTTACGTATTCGCTAATTTCACACATTAGGATTATTCACAAATATATATATATATATATATATATAGTCAAATCATTACTATACATATATATATATACAAATCATGCGCCCCTTGGTTAGGACCACTTGGCGCAATGCATACTCTACTATCGTGTCCCGGTGCATCGCTCGCTGCATAAAGGACAACTAGTTCGGCGTCTCTCACGAACCATAAATCTCATAACACAAATATTGGAGGCAAGCATACTCACCAGCTAAATGGGTCACGCACATACCTACGCTCCCATTCAACCGTCGAAACTATCCTATGTAACAAATAGCATGTATCCAAGTTCATATGCTCTGGGTACAAGTCAAATATCCCCCCATCGGGTCACCCAGGATAAGACTGTCCACTGCGCAAAAACTCCTCTTGATAGAAAGCAGCGTAGGTATGCTATACACACAATAATGATAAACATATAATAATAATAATAATAATAATAATAATAATAATAATAATAATAATAGGCATTCCCGAAGCCTTACAAAAATTTAGGTATTCACCCAACCCATATTTATTTTTTTTACACGTAGTATATTTCTCTTTACTACTTACGCAATTAACTTGATTATTCACACTCTCGAAATTCCCAAGGTTAATTCACCTATTTAATACTTAAGGTATCATTCTAGGATTATTTCTCAAATAATTATGCACTGAACTAATATTAGTAAATGGCAGTTTTCCTAACCTAATTAACTAGATAACATGATATGGGGAAAATGGGAATTTTTGGGGTTTTCTGGGACTTTTCGTTCGAACGAGTTTAGCATGTCCTTCAAATGACAATGCATCTCATTCGAACGAGATGATGTCGTCTCAAATATCTGATACCTGCTACGGTTTTCCTAGAATCTCAAACGAAAACCTCTACAAATTTATCCCAAACTCCCAAGAATTTTGTCCAATCAATAATTAAGCATGCCGAGATAATATCTAACAATCTAGAATTGTTTAATCATGCATGGACCTTAGTAAATTCTAAGAATCCCCAAATTTTATCAAACAAACCCTAGTTCTTCAAATTTCTAAACATGAACTCCAATTCAGATTCGTCCATTACAATTAATCAATAATTTGGGATTTCTAAACTATCAACATGAGGGATTTATCGTAATTCGTTTTTCAGATTTTTAATTCATATCCTTAAATCTCCAAATTCATCAAAACTCATAAATCAAAAGTGAATATAATTTACCTACACTAATATGAACATATTTATTGCTATGAATCGCAAGTAATAAACGCTTACCTTAATTTTAACGGTCTGATCCGCTATTGATATGGGTATGAGTGTGTTCCTCACCTCGCGATCTACACTTTGGTATAGTTTTTGGTGTGTGTTCTTGAGTTAGGCACCAAGAACTCCAATAGCTTCTTCTCCTTCCTCTGTACCTTTCTCTTTTCTCTCACGTAGGTTTAAAGCTTATAACTTCCCACTAACCCATGTACATCTATCTTTAATTTCCCAATTTTCGTCCATATTATTACTCCAAAATTCCAAAGGACAACCCCTACGGGGTGCCGGTTAGACCTACAATTACTCCGGAGTACAAATAAAATGCACGGGTAGAGTTTTCTGACTATCTCGACCTTTTCGGACTCAATGGTGCCCTCGAAATTACCCTACGAGTTATACAAAAATAATTTATCTTTTTATTCCACATAATTAGTCCCGACACGACTCACACGCGCGTCCTGACTTAAAATACCAAACTATCATATTTCGCACTCCGATAATTTATAAAAATTATATAATGCCATATTACATATACTCACAGTAATAATCAATGATTTTCATCAATAAGTACTAACCCTTAGCACGTTAGTTAATAATTATTTTAAATTCGAATTAATTAACAATTAAATTTCCCGACCCTTTTTAATTTAACACGCGCGTCCTAACTTAAAATACCAAATTGTCATTTATTGCACTCCGACAATTTATAAAAATTATATAATTACATATTACATATACGCACAGTAATAATCAACGATTTCCTTCACCTTGGAACGCTAGTTAATAATTATTTTAAATTTGGATTAATTAACAATTAAATTTCCCGACCCTTTTTAATTTAATTAATCCAACAATAATAATTAATCCCACAAATATTTACCATCCCCGTAATTATTTAATATCATAAAAATGCGGGGTATTACAATCATGATCGTTATTTAGTGGGGAGAGGTCTTTGACCATCTTGGTGATTTCGATTACGCATTACTGATTTGTTCACTTGTATATTTTTGAGGTGATAAATATCTTGTGATTTTCGTTGCTTGATTGGTACAATACTGAAGATAAGTCTCATAATGTATGGAGTGCTTATTTTCATCTCAAGGACATTATCGAGAAGATAGTGATGTGTTGTGATCTTTATACTTGAAAATACTTTTATTTTCATGAAAATAATAACAACTTAGGTGATAATTTTACAAAGTCACTGCTAAAGTCAATATCCCAAAAACTTATGTATAAGATTACTATGTGAGGATCATTAAACAATGTCATTGGATATTGTTGATGTAAAAAATTAGACTATCTCAAATTATTAAATCACAGATAAAAATAAATAAGGCAAAAGAATTTTAAAGTGGTTCAGCCTTGAATAAATGGCCTACGTCCACTATTTTGTTATTGCTGACTGTTTGTTTGGAATTCTCGATAACAGGTTTTTACCAAGAAATTCCGAGTCCCCTTACAATGAGGATGTTACAATGTATTTATAGCCCTCAGGTTGTAAATATAAAAGGGTAATACATAGTTGTCCAATAGGCGTATACATCTGTATGATAATAATGAGCATTTAACGCGCAGTCGATCTGTTGATTATCCGGGCATTAATGCTCTGTACGAGATGCAGCTCGAACCGCCTAAGTAGCTCGGTATAGTAAAGTTCCTCGGAGAGTACCTGTTACTCGGAGTGTCTGAGCTGGTCGGGAAAGTTGAGTTCCTCGAAGTCAAGGTGTTGTTCAGAAATGTTTGTAAGTGCCATGTAGATTGGCATGTGTCTCCGCTTAACTGATCCACGTCAGCAGACTAAATTTGGTATCAACAGAAGCCCCCAATGTTTCACAGTTCGAGGTTGAGGAGTGTGGAACATTCTTCTCGAAATATGGCAGGGTTAAATAGTCATCCTGAATTTTAGGAGTGTTTTCCTTGTATTTATTTTTCCTTTCGAATTCATAGAATCATACTTTTTGAATTTCTCTAACTACTTCGGTCTTCGTGCCTTTTTGTCCTTTTAGCCGCCGGTAGCGCAAACGTCTTTCTTTATAATCATTATTTTTACCCCTTCCCAAGGTAAGGTATTTAAGCATTGCAGAAAATCCTATCGTCTCTTACTTTTTCAAATTTATATCCTTGAGCTCTCCATTTCTTCTCTGTCTTGTGCATTCATTTCTTCCATCGTTCGTTATCAACTGATCCACCCTATTCCTATAAGATCTTCTTCCTTCTCTTTTACTTTCTTTGTTCATCATGGTTTACCTCGTTGAGTCGCTTGATAAGTTTCATTCTGATTTTTCTATTCCTCCATGGGTCATACTAGAAGAACTTTCTGAACCTTCAGGTTATTTTCGTTTGGCTAAGGGGCATTGGTTCCCCAGTCTCTTTGTGGCCGAATGTGGATTTTCTTTTCCTCCAAACCCCTTGTGTCTGGAATTCTGTCAATATTTTGATGTGGTTCCTGCAAAAATAGCCCCCAATACATGGAGAATAGTTAATGGAGTTCATAGGTTAAATCAGAATCATGGAACCCGTATAGGAATTCAAGAAATTATGTTTTGCTATAGATGGGATGTTAGTGACAGTACTTTTTATTTGAAAACTAGGTTTTTAAATAGGGCTTTAGTGGTTAATCTCCCAGATGCCAACAGGGATTACTTCGAGCATGGTGTTGTTATGAAAAATTAGCAACATGCTCCACTAATTGAAAATGATGTGTATCAGGGTCCTAGATGCCCTCCCTATGGCAATGGGATAGGTTGTTTTTATTTTATTTTATTTTTGAAATTATGTCTTCTCTGTGTTTGATAAAATGTGTCACTGATATTTAAATTTTTATCTATTTTTAGTTGACAGTAAAAGAAGGTCTCCAAAGGAGACAGAAGTTAATTTAAAGCATCTGAAACTTATCTGGAGTTTGCATCAAACTGTTGCTGACGAACATATAAGATCAACCTCGTACTTGTTGCAGTAAAAGAGTTACACCTCGTCTTTCACTGCTCGTCCAGTGATAAGTAACATAGAACCAGCACTAGTTCCTGAAGATTCTTCTCCTGAATCGCATATTCCTCTCAGTGATAGAATGAAGAAAAGAAGAGCTCCTGCCCTATTCGATAAGTCTGCCTCTACTGCTAGAGAGGCAAAGAAAAGTAAGCAGGATGTCCCAGAAGAGGGGACAAGAAAAATTGATGCACCCCCTACAGCTACTACTAAGAAGGTTGCCGAGAAGCCCCCTGTGGCTCCGAGCAAGATTGCAACTATTTCCCCTCCAAGCGAGGTTATAGTTATATCACCGACCAAGATGACATCCTTGGTCGAGAATGTTCCTGCTCCCACGAGGAAGTTGAAGAAAAGCTCCTCGAACAATTTGGCTAAATCCATCTCTCAGCCTCTAACTACTGGAAGTGGTGTTCCCACTTTTGTTGCTCCAAGCTCTGCCATGAGCTCGGTGAAGTCTTGGATTATCCCCGAGAATCAAGGTGTTAAAGAAAATCTTTATCGGGAGAGGGTTACTACCTTGGTAACTCAACATATTGCCTCTGTAAGTATTACTATTCTAAACTTTAATTTTTCAATGTTATGCTCTTGCACTGACTTACGATTATTTTCTTTTTCCAGTTGGTAACTTGTTTCAAAACCATTCTGAAAAAGGATGAAGCTATTAAAGCTTAGAGCTCCTCTTCCGGTGTGGAGGAAGCTCTTATAGGTCTGACGCAGTTTTTAAAGGATTCTCGTCAGAAGTATGACGAAGATAAAGCTGCTTGGGAGAAGCAACTCAATTCTACCGAGCAAGAGAGGGATCGGGCTGTTGAAGTCTCCAAGGGGTTGGAGAAGAAAATAAAAGACTTGGAAAGGGAGAATAAAGATCTCGAGGGGAAGCTCCAAAATGCTGGAGAACTTGAAAGTAAGCTCAAGTCTGCTGAGGAAGAGTTAAACAGGCTTCGTGATGTTGGTCGTCAGAAGGAAGAAGTTTAAAATAAGCTGAAGAATGTCGAGGAGCTCCTTAGGGAAAGGACCTCCTCGAAGAGAGAAAAAAGGAGAAAGGCTGTTAAGAAATCCTTTAGCGCTGGCTGGAGGGGTGGAATAAAGGTTTGGCTGCCATGATCTCACAAATGGAGTATGGCAGCCTCAAATACTTCAGGGATGGTTGAGTTGCTGCTCTAAAAGAGATGAATGTTGATGAGAGTTCAGACCTATTTCAGCGACACATTCTTGGCCCCCCCTCCTTTTCCCGGGGAAGAAGAAGAGGACGAAGCTGCCTCCGAGGAGTCCTCCATGGTGATTGGAGATCAGATTTCTCATCCCCCAGTCGTCCAGACCTTCGACGAGCAACTTCGACCAATCAGCATTTCAACCAAGAAACCTTCTATGCCTTCCGAGTAACCTACCTATTCGTCCCAGCCTCCCGAGAAAGTTTTAGGAGACAAGGAGAAGGTGTAGAGTTGTTCGGACTTTTTCTCTTTGTTTTTTTGTTAAATATAACTCTGGGCTGTGTACCTCTTTTATGATGTAATAAAATTTGGAGTCATTGCTCATATTACTTCTCTTCTTCTTTCTCTGTTTGCACTCTTATTGATTCTTGCTATCTCTTCTCTTTACTAGTTTATGGCCAGGATGGAATTATCATCAGCTCATGATATAAAATTGTTGAAACAATGTAATGAATACTTCAAAGTTGTCCATGTAGATATGACTGAAACTCAAATTGTCGACATCCTGGGTCCGGACGCTTCTGAACAAGCGGTGGAAGCCTACCAGTATTTAAAGTGCCTTCTCGACCGTGCAGTGTCTAACAATGTAGCATATTATGAGATGATTGAAGACCTTCAGGGCACTCTCGAGGAGCTTCAACAATAATATAAGGAGTCTACAGCCCTTTTGCACCAGGGATATGAGAAGAGGTATCAGTAAATAAATGTTGATAAAGGATATGATAAATTGGTCGCTGCTTATGTCATGAAGGAGAGAACTTTGAAGACCGAAGTCGAAGAGCATAGGCAGATCGCAAAATTACTGGAACGGGAAAACAATAACCTACTAGGAGAGATATCTCAGCTCAAATCTGCTACATCTACCTCGAGCGCTTTGGTCCCTGTCAATAACGAGGGGTTCTCTTTCTTAGAAGTCGAAAATGCCAATTTGAGAGACGAATTAGAAGCCTTGAAGAGGACTGGACCTTTTACCTCTGCTCGCGGACGAGAAAGAGCTTCTCGGGGATGAGCAAGGGCTGCTCGGGTGACTACTGAAGAGCAAAGAACTCAATCAGCTTTGGAGAATCAAGCCTTCCAGTTAATGGCGAAGAATAAAGCATTAGCTGAGATGTCCAAGAAGATTCTGAATCTGGACGAGCAGCTCTCTACACAAAAGTCCGCCTTGGAGAGTAAATAACTTTTAACGAAGAACCTCCACGAGCAACTGGAGAGGTTAACCTATCAATTCCACAAGAAGCCTAGAGAGTTCTGGATGGATGGTTATAATGAAGCCCTCTATCACCTCGATGACCGGATCCAGCAGTCGAACAACGAAGGGTACAAGCAAGGATGTCTAAATGCCTTGGGTGTGCTACAATTGGAACAGGGTCACTATTTGTGGGATTACCATAATCCTGGGTTGCTCGACCTGCCAATGCCACCTTTCAAACTCGATATGAGCTGGATTCCTGCTCGGTCCATTCCTCAATGTCTAATTTCAAAGTATCTCGGAGACTACAGTCTTCATTCCAACTTCGAGATATTTCGCCCGGAGCACCTTCTTGATCGGCCATCTGTGATGAACATCAGGATGCTCAAAGATCTGAATTTCATAAATTCCCCCTATGCTTTAGAAGATCCTCTTGCTGACGAAGAACCTGTTTCAAAGGCAGAGGGGAAGAAACCAATAGAATAGGAATCTTGATGTAATAATTTTGTATGTATTTCATTCTTAATGTATTTTGCTCTAGATTTAATGAAAGACTTATACTTTTATTTGCAATCTCGATTGTCATTGTCTTGGAAATATTCTGTAAAGCATTTCTTTTTATTTACTAATGAATGTGCATGTATATCTGTTAAAAAGATAGAAATATTTTGTGTTATTTTAAATTGCCGACCAACTAAAGTTGGTGAAAACTTATTGTTGACTATCCTGAATTTGTGATAATCATTGGTAATAAGTGTTTGACGACCAACTTTTGATATATCACAAGTAAAGAAATTCTGTGAAAATTTGTTATAGTGACTTATCACTTTTAAATTTTAAACCGTGAAACGACTTTCAGTCGTGATTCTGCTTTGTTTAACAAAATGTTCCCGACCAACCGTAGTTGGTGATTCTGGGCTTTTTTCATTCCTGACCAAATACAGTTGGTGGATTTTTTATTCCCGACCAATCGGAGTTGGTGGATTTTCTTCCTAACTAATCGTAGTTGGTGATTCTGGTCTATTTTTTCATTCCCGACCAACTACGGTTGGTGGATTTTTCTCCCAACCAACCGTAGTTGGTGATTCTGCGAAATTTGTTATTCCCGACCAGCCTTAGCTGGTGGATTTTCTTCCCAACCAACCGTAGTTGGTGATTCTGGGAAATTTTTTATTCCCGACCAACCTTAGCTGGTGGATTTTCTTCCCAACCAACCGTAGTTGGTGATTCTGGGAAATTTTTTTATTCTCGACCAGTCCTAGCTGGTGGATTTTCTTCCCAACCAACCGTAGTTTGTGATTCTGGGAAATTTTTTATTCCCGACCAGCCTTAAATGGTGGATTTTCTTCCCAACTAACCGTAGTTGGTGATTCTGGGCTATTTTTTCATTCCCGACCAACTATAGTTGGTGGGTTTTTGCGTAGTGTGTAGCACTAGTACTCCGAAAAAATTTTAACAAAAGGAGAGAATTGGGCAAAACATCCACAACTTTTATTCATATTGAAGAAAATTGCATTACATAGGAATCCCCAACTACTGATAATATTTGCGAAGATGCTCTGCGTTCCATGCATTCATAAACTCCTCCCCTTCTAAAGTTTCAATCCTATATGTCCCTGGTCGAACAACCTCTGTTACTCTGTAAGGCCCATGCCAATTAGCTTCCAGTTTGTTATGCTTTTGAATCACTTTCTTTAGCACATAGTCTCCTTCCTTCAGATCGCATTTCTTCACTCTCTTATTGTAGAACACAGTTGTTCGTTGTTGGTATGCAGTGTTCCTGATTGCTGCTTCTTTTCTAACTTCCTCGAGCATGTCCAAATCTAACCTTCTCATCAAGTCGCTGACAGGGGAATTGAAATTCAGCACTCTGTGTGTTGGGAGGCCCAGCTCGGCAGGTGTAATAGTTTCACTTCCAAATTCCAGCATGTATGGAGATTCTCCTATTGCTGCTCGGGGAGTAGTACGATAAGCCCACAGTACATAATGTAGCTCATTGATCCAATTTGCCTTTGCATCATTTAATCTTTTCTTCAAGCCATTCAGCAACGTTCTGTTTGTCACTTCAGTTTGTCCATTTCTTTGAGGGTGGCCTGGTGTAGAGTGGGTTTTCAATATGTTCGACTAATGACAATACGCAGTAAACTCCTCGTTGTCGAATTGGGTTCCATGGTCTGTGATGAACGCATAAGGAAGACCATATCTACAAATGATGTTCTTCCATATAAATTGATACACTTTGTCATATGTCATATCGATAAGGGGCTCGACTTCTACCCACTTAGTAAAGTAATCGACTGCGACGACGAGATATTTAAACCTTCCTCTGGTCGTTGGAAGTGGCCCGACCAAGTCAATTCCCCACATAGAAAATGGCCAAGGGGAAGTAATGGGTGTCAACAATGCTTGGGGAGTTCTTTGGATAGTGGAGAAGCGTTGACATTTATCGCATTTCTTGGCATAGGCTATACAATCAGCCCTCATCGTTGGCCAGTAGTATCCTTGCGTCATTATTCTTTGCAAAAGCGTCTGACCTGCTACATGGGCTCCACAGGACCCTTCATGGACCTCTTCAATCAAGTCTTTCACCTCAGAGGGATGCACACATCTTTGTAATCCTGCTATAATTCCTCGTTTGTATAGAATACCATTAGTTAGTACATAATGAGCAGCTTTAAACTTCAGTTTCTTGGTTGTAAATTTGTTAGTTGGTAATTTCCCTTCTTCAATATATGCCCTGATAAGATCCATCCAAGATGGTACTAAATCAAGGGTAATAAAGTTCATCATCAGATCTTCATCTATGCTCCGACTAGCCAAGACATCTATTGGGATTATTCTTCGTAGCTCGGTGCGGGTGGATGAAGCTAACCGAGTTAAGGCATATGCTCTTGCATTCTCCGATCTTGGTATTCTAACTATCTGCACTGCCATCATGCCTGATAAGATCACCATAGGTTTTGCGTGATACTTGATCATTAATTCTCCTTTGGCTTCATATATCCCCAATATTTAATTCACGATTAGTTGTGAATCACTGAATACGACGACCTGCTCTACCGCCATAGTTTTTGCCAAACTAAGACCTGCAATCATAGCTTCATATTCAGCCTCATTATTGGAATCTTTGAATTGGAAGCGTAGAGCATACTCCACATCAACCTCATCCGGGCTGTTCAAAATAATCCCTGCCCCACAGCCTGTAGTGCAAGATGAGCCATCCACATATAGATTCCATATTGGTACTTCGTCTTTAAATTTTTGATCGAACAGAGTTCCTCAGTGGAATATTTGTTGCTTCCTTTTATCCTCCTCTAGCACTTCTTGCTGCTCGTCGACCATCTTAAGTTGATCAGGGTTTAAATTTGATGATCCTGTAACATCCACAGGTTGGTCGGTGTGCAGCTTTTGCTCCTCGGAGGTATCAGGATAGGTGAACTCTGCTATAAAATCTGCTACTGCTTGCCCTTTTAGCGACGATCTAGGCTCATAAACTATGTCATATTCACCAAGTTCTACTTCCCAGTACATCAATCTTCCTAATTTTTCTGGTTTATGAAGATCTTGCCTCAATGGCATATCAGTCAACACAACTATGGTATGAGCTTGGAAGTACGACCTCATTCTCCTACTCGCCTCGATCAATGCTAGTGCCAACTTTTCCAGTCTTGGATATCTGATCTCTGCTCCTCGGAAGGCCTTGATAGTGTAATAGATTAGTTTTTGCACTCCATCCTCCATTCTTATCAATGCCAAGCTAACTGCATTCTCCGATACTGCCAAATATAAATAAATTCTTTCTCCCATCACTGGCCTGGATAACAGTGGAGGTGCTCCCAGATATTTCTTCAACTCTTGAAAAGCCTTCTCGCATTCTTCATTCCATTCAAACATTTTTCGGAGTGTTTTAAAGAATGGGAGGCATCTATCTGTTGCTCGTGATACAAATCTATTAAGTGCTGCAACTCGCCCAGTGAGACTTTGCACTTCCTTCTTCGTCGTTGGAGATCGTAATCCTAATAGAGCCTTGATCTTCTCTGGGTTTGCTTTGATTCCTCATTGGTTGACAATATACCCGAGGAACATGCCTTCTCGTACTCCGAATATGCACTTGGTGGGATTCAACTTCATTTAATATTTATCTAGTTGATCAAAGGTCTGGCCTAAGTCAATTAGATGGTCAGCAGCTCTCTTGCTCTTCGTTAGCATATCATCAACATAAACTTCCATATTGCAACTAATTTGTTCTGCAAACACCTTATTCATCAGTCGCTGATATGTTGCACCTGGATTTTTCAAACCAAAAGGCATAACATTATAATAATAAGTTCCCCTCGGGGTAATGAAAGAGGTACTCTCCCTGTCTTCAGGTTTCATTTTAATCTGGTTATAACCAGAATAAGCATCCATAAAGCTCAACAGCTCATGTCCCGAGGTAGCATCCACTAATTGATCAATTAGGGGCAAAGGAAAATGATCCTTTGGGCATGCCTTGTTGAGGTCGGTGAAGTTTACACACATCCTCCACTTGTTGTTCTTCTTCTTCACCATTACTACATTTTCCAACCAGTCTGGATATTTGACATCATCAATAAAGCAAGCTTTCTGGATCTTCTCCACCGCCTCTTATATATCTTGGTTCTTCTCGGGGCTGAACAATCTTTTTCTCTGCTTCACTGGCTTAATCTCCTTATTCACATTGAGTTCGTGATATAAGAAATTTGGGTCTATTCCTGGCATATCCTCATGATTCCAAGCAAAAGTTTTTTTTTGCTTTTTAGGAAAACTATCAATTCTTGTTTTAGTGAGTCATCTAACAACGAACCTATTTGAGTTGTTCGTTCCGGGTGCTCGTCATCCAAAATGATATTTTCAGTAGCTTCCACCACCTGACCTTTCACGAGCTGCGACTCGTCTCTAGGATCCAATGTTTCAATCTCTGCACCTTCATCTACTTGGTAGGTAGTAGTCTTTTTCCTAGATTCCTCCAATTCTTCTTGCTCAGCAGATGAGTAATAACATTCCTGAGCTACTTTTTGGTCACCCTTCACAACTCCCACGCTAAAATTGGTTGGAAATTTCAAGCATTGATGTACATTAGATGGTACTGCTTCGAACTTCTTCAATCCTACCCTTCCCATGATGATATTGTAAGCTGACTGGACATTCTTATCCATCACAAAGAAACGTACTCTTTATTTTCGACATGCAGGCCATGTACCGATGAACATATCCAACTTGATCGTCCCAAGTGTAAAGACTTTCTCGCTAGCAAACCCAAGGAGGGGCCTGTGATAAGGTTCCAACTGAGATAACTTTAGATTAGACTATCGAAGCATGAGTAGAACATGATATCCACCGAGCTACCACTATCCACCAGTACTCTTGAGATTATTACTTCCTCCATCCTCATTTTGATCACCAGTGGATCATCATGAGGATATAGTACACCTGCGAGGTCGTTCTTGGAGAAGCCGATGATCAGTTTTTCTTTGTTCACCTTCCTCGGGCGATCATCTTCAGCTAGATTTATTCACTGAATGTATGAATAAGCTTGGTCCTCATTGAGGTAAGCTTTCCTCTCCGCAGTAAGGTCCCCACCTCCTACATCTCCACCTGTAATAACATTACAATCAAATGATCCAAAACGAATTGAAAATACCTCACGCTCTGGCTGTCTTGGTCTCTTGGGGAGATCGGGGTCGTCTTCTGGATCATCTTCATGATCTCTTTTCTTGTTTTCTTCTGCTCGATAAGGAGATCTATACCTCTGTCTTCCTCGGTCGTTGCTTTTTCTTTCATTTCTTCGATCAACATACTTGGCCAGCTTTCCTCGTCTGATGAGTGCTTCGATTTCATTCTGGATAGCTATGTAATTTTTGGTCATGTCACCATGATCTTTGTGGAACTCGCAATATTTGGCCTTATTCCTCTTGTCAGGATCTGTCTTCATTTTCTCTGGCTAGTTTAGCTCCTCGCTATTCTTGATATCTTCCAGGACATGGTTTATGTCTACTTTCAGAGGAGTATAATTTTCAAATTTCTTCAATATTTCCCATGATGGCTTTGCTTTTATGTGCTTGTCACCACCATTGTTCTTATGTTCTTTCTTTTTAGCCTTATCAATCTCCACCTTAGTCTCTTTGGTGTCCATGTTCTTCTTTGCAGCCATAGCCTCCTCGACATTCATGATCTTGGCCGCT